>CM065130.1:33860027-35060027 GCA_033026305.1 Cirrhinus molitorella
TGTACAAAACAGTTTGTTTTGCAGCTTGAAATTGCAAATTGGTGTGTCTTACCATATTATTTTATTATCTTAATTATGAGCATATGGTTTGTAGTACAAACAGTTTTACCATTTACTGCTTGTTATTCTTCTCGAACCGTAAGTCTCGCCTATAGAGGGTATGCATTGACGTAATTTTCCCGCCGAAACACGCCTCCTTCAGCCGAACTGAGTGGCAAAAGCAGCAGCTGCGTGAATAGATTTAAATAGGGAAGCTGCGGTAACGTGAGTAAAACAAAACGATAATCCTTCTGCTGGACTTGATATTGACATGGATATTGCTATGCAGCCAGGAATCGTGTTTCCTGACATTTATATGTGCCTTATTTCAACGCTGGGGAAATAAACAAAGCAGATTTGCCCGTGAACACATTTTGTAAATACGAAATAGGTTGCTCTAAGCCCCGGTGATCACTTATATCAATGTTATATATATGGTTATATCGTCCAACCCAAACGTTTATATAGTTTTCTGTCAGTGTTTATTTAAAAACATCCAGGTGTGCATAATTTAAGATGGTAAATACTTAATTGATGAGTTATCAATATGATATGACATGACAATACAATTTACAAGGGCATGCTTTTACAGCAGAAATGAACATATTAACATGAAGTGATAACTGCAAATCCGTGTTTCACCGCCTGGAGTCCATTAGTTTCTTTGAATTGCAGCGATTCATTTGCTTTTCTTTTTTGTAGCTTTCGTCAGACTGTAAAAATAAACCTCAGGTTTCTTGTCAGATCTCTTTGTACAGTCAGTCGCAAAGCTCGTTCTGGTTTTAGAGGTGTTTTGTGTGTTCTGTCGCAGCATTTACGCTGAAACCAATGCTGCCACTTTTTCGCCACTCAGTGGGCGGAGCCGCACTCACTCCAGCTGACGGTGACATCACGTGCATACACTCTATAGTTCCGCGTTGAGGAATAGAGTCAGGGTTGCCAGCAGTGTTGCCAAGTCCGCTGTTTTCCCGCAGAATTGGGCTACTTTCATACTGTTGCCGCGGGTTGTTTTTCATTTCCGCGGGTTGAAGCGACCCCAATAACTAATATTTAGCCCCTGGTTGTCAGGTTTTCGCAACAAAACCTGCCCAATTGCCACTCAAAAGTAGCCCAATTGCTTTTGAGGAGGGTCCCTGGTAAAAATCGAGTTCCAGAGGGTAAAATACACGTTTTGTGGTGGGGTTCCTCTGGTCAAATTAGCATTCCAGGGGCTAAATATTACGTTATTGGGGTCGCTTCAACCCGCAGAAAAAATATGAAAGTAGCCCAATTCCACAGGAAAATCGCGGACTTGGCAACACTGAATAAAGTGGATATTTTTGGTCTGAATTTCCGTATAATGTAAGAATATACAGATTTTTAAAAAATGTTCCTAAAAACAGTGTTTTATGATTGATACACTCTGAAAAAGACTACTAAATTTATAAAAGATTTAGAAAGGACCAACAAAATTTACTTGTAATGTCTTCAACAAACCAGCAGGTGGCAATAAGAGGCAATTTTTTTCAAACGCTCTCTTCAACTCTCATGTGTTTAGTTTGGCTGAGTTCGCATATAAATACTAGTGTAGGCTACTGCTTTCTACATACTGTATACTGCCCACTACCTAAAAAATGTGTTTTTTTACATCTAAGGTTTTTTGTTGTTGCCTGCAGTGCCTTTAAGATGCACACTGCCAACATCATTGTATAATGAAACTGCCCAGTCTTATCTTTGTTTGCTTTTCTTGTTTACCTTCCTTGTTTGACCTGTTCCTCATATAGACCAGAAATGGAATATTATCATAGCTACACGTTTCTGTGATACAGACAGGTTGACAAAAATGAATACAGACTTGGTGTAACATCCTTAAAAGATGCTAAAATAAGGGAGATTAAAGAAGACGTTATCATGTAGTGAAGGACTGCGGATAGTATTAGTCCTTGGTTTTTCAAGTCAAAGCAACAGGACCTTTATTTTCTTAGCAGTTTCTTAATACATTTTTTATTATTTTTATGTTAGTGAATATCATTTTAGGTTAATTTTTTAAAGCCAATAAAGCTGCAACTGAAGATTTTTGCTATTTATTTGACACATGAAATATATTCCTTAATAATGTAGGTTTAGCTACTTTCAAATAAGTTGAACTAGTAGCAATGAGGAAAAACACAGCAAATGATTTCCATAAACAGCGTTTATATGACAAACGGTCGTTTTCTCCTGTCTTTTGCTCCACCTCTTGTGTAAACAAACTCAGGCTGTAGTTGAAAGTGAAAAGGCTCCATTCATCTTCCAACTGGATGGCGTAATACGTGACAGTTTGAAAATTTTCCAGAACGTTCCATGGACTTCTTTTTCTGATACGCATTCAAATGTGTGTAGCAGGAAACGCGTGCATGTTAATGATGAAACTGTTCCGTGAGCTATGACAAAAAAAATAAAAAAAAAGCACAATATACTTCCTTGTAGTCCATTCAACATGTAACCAGAGGCATGATGTTTTTCCCCAGCAGATAAAAGATAAACACATCATGGAAACAGGTTTGCATCTAATTTTAAATCCGCATAAAGATATTTCTACAGCACAAAAATGCCAGATATAATCAATCACAAGGGAATTTCCCCATGTAGGTCTTTTAGTCATGTTGTGTGACCAAGCAGGTTTCAGTTGGTTTTCCTAAATGTCACAAACAGCTGTTTGTGCTGAATTTACTTATTTCTTGTCTCGTGTTCTGGTTCATGTCTGTAAACTTAAAATGTGAGGTCAGAGAGGTCATGTGTTCAACACACCCTGTCATTAACAATTATTATATAGATGATCACTTAAGCACTTATAAAAACTGTTAACCCTCTACAAGAAGCTTATAAATATATAAATATCATTGCATAACAAAATATTAAACCAAATGGCATTTATTTTAGAGGGATAGTTCACCCAAAAATGAAAATTCTGTCAGTAACTCATCCTCAAGTTGTTCCAAACCTGTATACGTTTCTGTATAAGGTCTTTTGAAGAATGTTGGTGACCAAACAGTCAAACAAGTCAAAGAAAGACTTTAGGAACTATACAAAAAGAAGTGTGGGGCCACAGTATGTTATTTGTGACCCTGGACCACATTTTCTTTTAAATTGAGATTTATACAGCAGTTGAAAGCTTATTAAATAACTGTTAGGATAGGACAATATTTGGCTGATATAAAACTATTTGAAAATCTGGAATCTGAGGGTGCAAAATAAATAAATCAAAATACTGAGAAAAATCGCCTTTAAAGTTTGTTGAAATGAAGTTCTTAGCAATGTTTGTGTATGTTTTGATATATTTACAGTAGGAAATTTACCAAATATCTTCATGGAACATGATCTTTACTTAATATTCTAATGATTTTCGGATAAGAAAAATATTTTGATTGGTACAGTGTATTTTTTGGCTATTGCTACATATATTTTGCTTAAGACTGGTTTTGTGGTCCAGGGTCACATTTGTTTTTCACACATGATTAAACCTTGGCCTGGGTTAAGAAATCCAGTCAATGTTTCTCATTTTAAAAGCACAAACAAAAATAGATATGATCAAGGACCATGCATAATCTTTTGCACTTTTCAATCAAAATATTTTCTATTTTTATCCTTCAATCCAAAAAAAAAAAAAAAAAAAAAAACAGTCTCCATTCTTTTGGTATGCTTCATATGCTTTGGTAGCAAAGCAGACAGGCATCAGCATGCTGGGTACATACATACACACACACACACAGCTGTATACAGTCATTTCTCTAGCGGTGGAAATTCCCAGTTTAACACCGAGCCAATTAGATTATATATTAAAGACTGTCCCATTATTTAAAGTTCATCTATCATGAACAGGTTCATGAACAAATAACATGCAAACCAAACCAGCAAATAAACATTTGACTTGTTGATCTTTGAGTTTTTCATACTCGAAACATGTTCTGAAACACTCAAAGTTCACCAAGAGACTTCAAATAAAGAATCGTTTTCACTGTATAAGGAACTCATGTTGCTTTTATGGTTTGTTTACATCCTTGCTGAACAAAATCATTACTTTATCTTACGGTTTACTCCTACTGATTCCAAATCCTCAAAAATGTGTTGTCAAAGCACAAAAGGTTGGAAAGTTCATGCAAGAACTCTAAATATCAACAATACTTTCAGTAGCCTCATTTTATCATTTCTGAGGCCCCCTTGAGGTTCTTCAAAAGGTTTCACCAATAGGCAATGTGAGGAACCACAATGCTGGTTCAGTTTTCTCTAAAGGACCATAACGCAAGGACTTTTTCAGAACTGATTTCTTGAAACAATCTTAAAATGAAACATCATCTACCTTCTTTCCTTTGTTCCTTGCTGATCCAGTCTCTGAATCCAAACCTCAGCCTCCATAGCTTCAAATTCAAGTGCATCTGTAGACTAAAGAGCTTCTCATGTCATACATCTTCATTTGCTGTTCTCTCATCTAGCTTCATTCTAACTTGATTCAGGTGTGGTTTAGATCAAGAGGAAGAACTGCTTGACATTGCAGCTGAAACTTTTGATTTTTGATTAAAAAAAAAAAAAAAAAAAAAAAAAAAAAGTGACAACTTTAGGATTTCATGGAAAAAAAGCTCAAGACACTTCAGTTATGTGCATAAAATAGCTTTATTTTTTAACAGATCAGAATCTGCATGTAGAAATCAATGATTCATTGACTTCAACATTAGATCAGTGATTTCATCTGGATGTGACCAAACAAAGCAGCAGATTTTTCTTTTTTAATATCATTGTACACCATGCTAGTAATGCACAGCTCATTCAACGTTCCCCTTAACTAATCCAGAACATCCTTCTACAAAACATAAATAGATTCGGCTTAAAAAGTCTAAAAGAAATAGAAACTCTTAAAAAAAAAAAAATCTGTCAAAAGACTAACAGCCTTTGAATTTTGCACTACTGTATATAAAACAAATCTAAAAAATAAAATTATCACATGTACAACAGCTGAGAAGGGGGAGAGACACCCCCGACCTGAAGGCAGACAATAAAATATGACAGTTAAATTAATACAAAAAAAAAAAAAAAAAAAAAAAAGGAATTAAGAACATCTACAAAAAACACTGAAAAAAAAGTTAGTACTAGCATTGGTCATTGTTCTCAAAACAAAACGTTTCCGAAAGATACAGACGCAAAGCGTCTCCGTTTCACGAACAGGCTTTACGCCGAAAGCAAATACCGGGATGAGAAATAAGAACAATAAAAAAATTATTTTGGCATTTAAATATTTGGTAAATAAAAGGCTGTCAAGAAATGGCTAAGTACCAAAGTTTTACATTTTATTCAAATGGCTATATACAGATCCCTGGATGCACAAAGTCTGTTTGCAGTGAACTGATTCTCAATCAACAACATCTGTACCTGTTAAAGTAGCTTAGCTGACAGTCAAGCAGCACTGTAGTGGATTCAGTCTCTCGACGCACAAAACCACCACAGCAATGACATACAGAAATGAGGAATGTACCATAACACAATGGTTGAAATGAGTATACATAGTATAGCAAACCGATTTTAGGTTTTGCTCTCACAGAATTTAGTTCGAACACATACTGCATGCCCTCAATTTGGTTCCACCTTTGATGTTTAAACAAGGAAATAAAATTTTTTACAGCACACAGATTTAAAAACAAAAAGACATCCGAAAACATAAAAAGGCTACAGTAACCATCCCTTCTGTAGCACCGATCGTGACACTGACTGTTAACGGCTGGTTCAATGGTCGATCCGAAGCCTTTAACCTGTAAATGGCTCCACTGCACCTTGTAGTGTTTTATTTAACAAAAAATAATGAACACAGTGGGCCACGTCTTGAAAAGGCAATAAACTGGAGAGGGTACGGGAACAAAAAGACAAGAACATCTTTTGAACCGAGTGGTTTGGCAACAGATGCTATCCCCTCCGAGTCACTTTAAGTCAGAGTCCAGTCAGAGTGAATTATTTGTGTGAGGTCCTTCTGCGGTTTTTGTGGTACGTGAGAGGTTGGCGGCGGTCCGTCGGGGCCGAGGCACTGTGTGAGCTTATAGTTCAAAAGAGGGAGAGAAGGTATGGGAGGGTGTGGATGTTCATGCATAGATTTCTGTGGTAGGAGCTTTCTTGTAGATGGGCGTCTTGCCCAGGTCGTAACTTCCTTCATCTTTCTTCTTGATGCGGAGAACGAAGTGAACCAGCAGGACGATGAGGAGGATGGCGAAGACCAGGCCGACTGCTCCGCCCGCGATAACAGCTGTAAAACAGAAATAGAAAATGTGAGGGAGGCAAAATTTACAGACATATCCTTAATGGAAAATACCAGTTTTGTTTTTGTTGTTGTATAGTTATCATATTTATGAAATAAATAAAATAAAAATATGTGTCTGAATACATTTCGGTTTGACTGTATACAACAGTATATTAATAATAAAAAATACTGGATCATCAAAACATCAAACCAGTGGAATTTATTTATTATTTAATCATTTAAAGTAAAACACTAAATGCTAATATACAATAATATCCAACAATATTATTGCATTTACTTTGCATATCAAGCTATCACTATTACAAACAAATCAAACCATCTCCTTACCTGCAAGCATCTCTGTGTTGTCAAAAATGCTTTCTTCTCCAGCATGGGTCATGAGCACATTGCTGAGCTGGTCATCGCCTTGATTTGGTTCTCCATGCTGGCCGACCTCATTGTGTTTTATCAGAATATCATTATTGATAGTTGGCTTTGGTGCAAATGGACCCTTAGATTCTGGGATCTGGTTACTATTGAAAAGACCAGTCTGAGAAAGGAAACAACAGTCAATCAGATGTATAAAAAACACAAATCGGTCATAGGAACAACAAATTAGTAATTTAACTGATGGTTTATGAATCATAAGCATGCATTAGAAAGAAATGGCAATTCGGATATGATCCGAAGTAATGGCTTTAGGATCAGTGAGTCAGTTCAGCAACCATGAATGAGTCACTTTAAATCAACGAGTCAGCCTGTGACTCAATTGAGAGTCACTTTGACTTTCATTAAAAACAACCGACTCATAAGAGTTACAAATCAGCTTTTTTGTTGTAATAATAAAAAATGTTTTCAATTTAATTCTTTAAAGAGCATTTTACTTTAAAATAATTCATGTGTCATAGGCACAAACCACTGCTTTACTTTCTAACAGGCATTTTTGTAGTTACTCAAATTGCCATAGAAAAAAAAACAAAACATCATATCTACCTCGCTATCTATGGACTCATCTATAAACCCGGAGGCCGAGCCCTCATAATCATCTTCTTCATCGTCATCATCAACAAAGCCATCCTCATCGTCAGTTAATTTTAAATCAAACCCAAAATCTTCATTCACAGGTTCGCCAGAAGACTCCAGATCCTCATGGGGTGACTTGTTTTTCAGAGGTACCCATGTTTCTGTTTCTCGTACCTACAAAGAGAAAACATTTACATGAGAACACTTGGCACCATTTGTTCCAAGACAAATCACTACAGAAAATACTCTTTTATCCGATGCAAATTCAATGCAAACATCACACAAGAATGATTTGACCTGGTGGAAAACATCTTTAAAGTTATGCATAGACTTGTCTATGGCATCATGATTGCTCTGAGAGCACAGTTAATTTAATTAAGACACACCAATGATGTTAATCACGTTAGCAGAGCCATTTGGCCAATCACTGTGAACGGGTTTTAAGCAATTAACAGAGTAAGCCTATTAGCATAACAGGACGAAGAAGATCACTCAAACTGATTTATGTTTTGTCTGTTTTCCTCTTTTTCTGGAAGTTGGCATTTTTGTTTTCACTGTTGCTGTGGTTACAAGACATCAAAACATTCTTTTTTTTGTAATTTAAAAAAGCTTCTAAATTCTAAACAGTGATTCACACAATATTGTATTACAATATTCAATTCACACTTGACCTCAAAGCGAGTTGTATAGGCAAGTGGCAAGTTAGTACAGGTTTGGTGCCATTGTGTAAAATGACGCAAGAATTCGTCGGACAGGGGCTGAGGGTCTTTATCTGTCTTGCTCTTCTGCTCACTGTCAAAAACAGATTTAATCAAACATGACTCGCTGAAAAGTTTCACATACCGGGAAAGCAAAAACATTCATAACGCACAGGTGCGCACTCATGGCGTAACCACCTTAGACAAATTTCAAACCCACCTCGCTAAGGATTTCAGTAAGGCAGCAATGACTTCAAGTTTATCTCAAATACAACTTTTTAATGCTTAAAATGGCTCTAGATGCAAAAGGGAGGGGTTTTTAAAATGGAGACCGGGGGGGACTGACTGACTCATTTTCCAGGAAAACCGGGATCATGCAAACGCCACATGAAACTGCAAGTCAGCTCTAGCCTGCTCTGTTGTTCGAAGATAATAAAAGAAAAAAGACGAGCGAGAAACGGAGAACGACTGAAACCACAAGAGGGTGTGGGGAGAGAGACCGACATACTTTATGGTTTTCAGCCTTACAGTGCTGTGAAACCCCACTCCAAAATCCCCCCGCATTATGAAACGCTCAGCTCTGAGGAAAACAAACTGTAAAAGAAAGTACAGCGGATACCCGAAGAAGCGTAAAGCCGTGGTTCAATTAAACCGATGTTTAAATTCCCATAAGCAACCATTAACTTCTCAGTAAACGTATACAAGCCACTTGAAAGAGTTTTAAAAAGTCCAACAACCAAACTCTAAAAAGCTCTAGACTAAGATGGACTGCTAAAGAAAGTCCCTTAACTTCTCAGACGCGGTGCAGGAAATTACACTTTTGTTTTTAATTTCTAAGCAATAACCAAAAAGCCCCTCACCAGCATTTAAAAGAAACTAAATCACTCTTAAAGTTCATCCAAAATGAAATTTGGGACTTTCATTCACACAGCTTTTGTCTATACAACGGATGGAGACGGGTGCTGTCAAGATCCAAAAAGCACAATTAAAAGTAGTCTAAAAACTGCTGCGCATTGAGCTTGAACTGAAATTCTGAACTTCTGAAATGTGCATTATATTTGGCATCGGTTACAAGCGTGAGCAAATAAGTGGTTATGAGTCAACTATTCCCTTAGGCAACCCTCGTGATTGAAACTGTGTGATATAAAGATGACACATGTCCACAAGTATGACTATGGCTCCTATCCTCAAAGTGAGCTGTAATGCCGTGTAAATTAACCAGCTTAGGAAACCAGGCCCAAGTCAAGACTAGCAAAGCTAGGAGCAAATCCGACCATCTGCTGACAAATGGTCCGGCATCTGTTCCAGTGAGTCACAATGGGAGACGCAGAGAGAAGATAACAAAATCAGTGACTCATCCATTACTGTGATAAACTGTCCGTGGTGATCAGGCGATTATTCACTGTTCGAGTCTAAAGGCCAATATTTAAATAAACACAACTGCATCTTAGTTTTACAAAGCAGCTACTGTGTACGAGAAGTCATTGGTAGGTCAACGCAGAAATGGAATTCTTTGGTGACCCCATTAAAGCTACACTACAGATATTATCCACTGGTCTGAAGACTCTCCTTGTTGTCCTTTCAGGTCACAACTAATTACAGCCGCGGTCATCAACACAAACGGCGTCTGTCACTCCCACCAATCGGATTTACCAGTGTATTGTGTCATATGATCTCCTCATGAGATACACTCCTCACCCAGGACAGGACAGGAGAGACTGTCCTACTTTGCAAACAAACACACTCACATGTAAGGAGAATTTCTTCCACCTTTACTAGAACTATTTATAGCCTTATTTTTCCTTCCTGCAAATTCAGCTGAATCTCAACTACAGCGGGGTGGAAAGGCTCACCTGCCTGCTAAACGATACGTCATTGTTCAATCACACGCCAAATTCTCACCTCAACACCTGTTCAAAGCCCTGAAGCATTAGTGCATGAGAAGGAAACACGATTGGACTTTTCCTTCGAAATCTACACAAAAAGGACTATTCAGACTCATTGTCGTCAGCCTCTATTCTCTCCCACAGGAAGTGCGATCACGCTTTCCTTCTATGTTTCATTAATGAAGCTTCTCACCATTAAGTCAAAGACAGTTTAATACACAATGAGTCATTCTGAATAGCCCAAACAATCACTATTGTGTAATCTGCGAACGAGGTGTTCAGACCTTCCCTGACTGGCTAAAACCTGAAGTTAACAGAGATTTAGACTGAATTCTGGAATCAAAAATGAGACAAATATGTACACATTAGATAGATCATTTGGTGGGTTCTCTAAAGAATAGCACCCTATAACACTGTGTTCAACAGGAAACAATCGCGTTCAAGCTGCAAACCTATTTAAATTTACCTTTAATTACTTTTTAAAGCCATAATGTAACCAAAAAAGATAATAAATGTGATCATTTAGATTACAAAACATCTCTGAATGAACATTATTATTGCATTAATATTTCTAGAGCACATATAAAGCCACGTAAGTTGACCCAAAGGGCTTAATAAGAAGAAATATAATAAATTATAAAATAATATGAAAGTAAAAAGAAAAATTAAAGCTAGGAGTATTATGAGGCCCTCAATTATTATTATTATTATTAATACTATGCATGAATGGACCTGTAAATAAGCATTCAGAACAATATGAAGACTCAGGATAACAACTTGAAAGGTAATCCAGGATACTTCAAGTTAGCAGTAATGTGTTATTAGATGTGAAAGACCACCGTGGGTTTGTAGGAACATCAATGGGGTGATTAGGCTCCAAGATTTCTCCAACTCAAGTCTGGAGACCTGAAAAACACCCAGAAGGGTGTTTATTTGAAGAATGGGTATTTTCAGGAGTACAAACATTTACACGCCAAGAAAGACAAAAGGCTTGATGGAATTGCCATTGCTTAGGGGGAGGGTGTAGTCCACAAAGAAACTTCACTACAGAGTAGATAGTAAAGCCAATTCAGATGAACATGGATATCACAAACCTAGCTGCTTATGATGTTATGATAAGCAATCTATTAATTACCACCAAGCAGGAAAAAAGAAATATAGGCAAACTCGAGAAAGAGGAACCGGACAGCTGGTGGCTGGTTATCAGCATTTCCAAGTAAAGCTCGCCTGGCATATGGTTAATAGCTCCACAAGCAACAGAACTGGAACGGTGACGGATGTGGTCTGCTAAATGACTCTAGAACAGACAGGATTCCCTTTACATGGCCTCAAGACACTCCTCTGGACTTGCAAAACAAAAGTGCACAGCATAAGGCATTGCATTTGTTTCAATAAACAACTGCGTTCACAAGCAGGGTTGCTGTAATAACTAAAATTCTTCTCTCACCCAAGCAGCAAATAAAACCCTCTCGTTCAGCGCCAACATTCCTGCCTCAAAAGAGATTTAATAGGCCAGTGGACAGCAATGCAGAAATCATTATTACATCCTGGCGAAAGTATTTATCAAGTCCACTGCCTTTCAACAGCCATTCAGATGGGCAAAAACAACTGAATAAATAAATAAAAGCAAACCTATTCATATGCAAATCACCTCATGCCTAATTCATAACATAATCATTAGCAGACATCTAGCATGGCTGTTACACTTAAAATAATAACCGTGTATGTTATTCACTGTTTGTGAAATTCCCTTGCAATTCCTAAGTGAAAATTGTTTCTACACCAACATTAATAGATTTTTGGCACATTCAAGTTATATACAAGACACAAATCCTGAAATAAAATCTTGGGATGTTATCAATATCACTGGCATTTTTGTTTGCCAAACATGTGTTATATTTTATCACGTTAGGTGGTCAAAGCTACACTCAAATATTCAAATATAACAACCCCAAGGCCAAATTGAGAATATCCACTCCTACTTTGCCTATTACTGAGGTTTAAAGTGTCCATGTCATGTTGAGTTTAACCCACACAAACTTGTCCAGTGGCTAAAGAGGGGGGACCTGGATGAAAGAGGTGGACCATTTAAATCCGCCGAAGTGTGTGAAATCCCAAAAGAAGGGCTGGTCAAGGTCAGGAGGGGTCACATTCCTCAGGAAAATGCAAAAGAATGGTGAGGGAGGGGGATGAAAGGAACACAGACACTTGTGCATGATTTTGAGGAATGCTGCAGCCTTCTCTGCCTCGAAGGACAAGGCTTTTTTAGTGCGTGTGAGCTTGTTCTCACATTCCCACCCGGGATTATATCACACTGTCCGATGTACTGCTAACAGCGCAGCTGGTTTACTGTTCTATTACCCATGGATTACACAATTATACACATTAAAACTATCGACAGACAAGGTTGAGATGCCGTCTCCGAGTACAAAAGCTGCATCTGTTTGTGTTGAAGTGTAGATAAAGATCTGCGCCAACACCTTTCCAAAGGTCTATGAGAGAATGGAAGGTCTGGGCTAAAGAATTTGCATTTTGACTTGTGTGTGTGGCTGGCTGACTGACCGAACAGGCTCACTGGGTGGCATTTGTCTTCTATTTCAGCTCCACAGACATCTGCAGCAAGCTATTCTTTTGAGTTATGAAAGAACTGGCCAACACAAAGCTGTGGCATCCCATTCACAGGTGCTCCAGTGGGTGATTCCATAATGAACAGATGGAAAAGTAAACCTCATGGACTGAATCCAGTCTAATCAAATAAAGCTAACAAATCCCGGAGGGCAAAAACTGTCACATGAAAGCCATTGACAAAAAAAAGGCAAACAAAAAATGAGCAAGACTAGTTTGCTGCCAAAAGCCATAAAACTACGCTCTTAAATATATTACATACACACACAAATTGAATATCACAAAAACCACAACTCCACAACTAATTATTCCTTGTCTAATCTTACACTTGAGGTTTATTTAAGGTGCGCCAGCACTGGAAGATTCGACCAAAGACCGAGCAGCTGAGCAGACAAGTCTAAAAGCTAAATGATTAATCTGAAGTGTTACATTTGTTGAATATATAACTTAGAAGCCTTTGTTTCAACAGGTCTGTTGTCAGAAAGCTAACGCTGTAGCTAACACAAATATAACACCTTTTTTTGCGTCATTTGTGATTAAAAAACACAATTTGGCTCGATTATACGCTTACTATCTGAATGTAACAAAGTGCACGTAAGTGTAACGTAAAATTCACAAGATACTCACCGATTCAGCGAACACAGCAGCAGCCGCAGACAAAATCAGCATAAGGTAAACTTTCAACATCTTCTCTTCAAAATAACTAGCCCCGGTGATGAAAGTTCGCGTCAGTTTCCGAAGTGAATCACTTTTATAAATCACAACAAACCGTTCCTGGTTTTGTTAATCCTTTTTTATGTCGATGTTTATCGCGTATTTCTTACTGTTATCCTCTGTGTTGGTACGCAGTATTCCTATGTAATGATTGATCCCATTTAGTTTTATTCAGAGCCGTCACCACCTTAAACCCGCCTCTTTTTATGTACGCAGCCAATCAGAACACAGAGAAACCAAATGACGTGATTTTCGGAAACTCCGGAGTCCGGATGCAACAGGTTTACAGCAATACATTAGAATTCTGTGTCGACAGAGAACGTTGTAAACAGAAATTATACGATGATTAGAATGCGTTTTTGGCTATAGGCCTATAAAACAATTGTTTTAAGATTAATCTCTTCCAAACATTCCAAACCACACACACAAGGTTCACACAAATGGGAATATATTTATAAAAAATATATATTTGTCGAAGATTCCATTCACCAATTATTATTATTAGAAACTACAACAGAACAGAAACATATTCAATTATAACAAGACATCCAAATAATAAAGAATACAGATAAATACAGCTAAATGTCTATATTCCAAATGACAGCTAATATAATTTCACTTTTTTTTTTTTGTATCAACAGTGTTGGGGAAAGTTACTTTTAAAAGTAATGCATTACAATCTTGCGTTACTCCCTAAAAAAGCAACTAATTACGTTATAACGTAAACTTAGTTACTTTTTATTGAAAGTAATGCGTTTCATAAGCCTACGGCTAAAGGAAAATTAAATTCATGCCTGTACAGTAGAACTGTAGGAGAAAAAAGTTCAACACTCTTCAGCAATGAGAAAAGCACAAACGTTAGTTAATATAAAGTACGTTTTGCTTAATAGTACACTGCAAAAAATGCTTTTCTTACTTAGATTTTTTGTCCTGTTTTCAGCCCAAATATCTTAAAATTCTTAAATCAAGTAGGATTTCCTAGACAAGTAAAAATTATTGTCTTGTTATTTTCTGAAAACAAGTCAAAATTAAGTGTTTTTGCTTGAAACAAGCAAAATAATCTCCTAATGGGGTAAGCAAAAATAATTTAGTTTTCTGTTTGAAGCATACCAGCATACCCCATTGGCAGATTATTTTGCTTGTTCTAAGCAAAAACTTCATTTTGACTTATTTTTTTTTCTGAAAACAAACAAAAAAATAATTATTTGTATAGAAAATCCTTCTTGATTTAAGAATGTTTTGGTATTTTGGCTGGAAACAAGACAAAAGATGTAAGTAAGACAAGTTTTATTGCAGTGTGCGGTTGAATTGGATCAACAAAGTCATTGGTTAATAAAATTGGATTAATACATAAAGGAAACAAAAAGTAAGTGCCGTTACTGTTTTGAAAAAGTGACTCAGATATTTTATTGTAAATGACAAAGTAATGCGTTACTTTACTAGTTACTTGAAAAAAGTAATATTATTACGTAACTTGCGTTACCCAACACTGACTATCAATACATATTAATAAATTTATGAATGAAAATCAGCAATAAAACCTTTAAACAAGGTTTAGAATTATTTCTTTTACTTATAAATATTACATTTTCCAAATAAAATCATCAGATTCAACATAAAGTTAACATATACTTTTTGATTCAAAATATATTAAAACATCCTTTGAGGTCAAATCACGTATGGACACACAAGGATATCCCCAAAACTTTTCTGAATGATGGCGTTCATAAAAAAGATGTAACAATTTTTCTGGTTGTTCTAAACAAAAATGAGCAGTTTTCCTCAATATCCATAGATTTTGACAGAGTATAATTACTCACATAAATATTATGAAAGATTTTTAAATGCAACTGCCTAAGTTTATTAGGTATTAGTTAGGTTTATTAGGTTAGTCTAATACATTTATTTGTATACACTTTGTCTACTCCATTTAAATAAAGTAGGTTCAGTTTTATAGATATCACATGACAGCATATGGCACTGAGGAAGTTTTAAAAAGAAGAAATTAGGAAAATGAGATGCTCGTGGAAAGTTTAATGACGTTAACTTCCTGGATTTTTTTAAGAGTACTTTTTTCACGTTCTTCCTCTTTCTCTTAAGTAGTATGAAAAACAAAAACCACAACGATATTTAGATGCTATTGCTAATAAAACAAAGTTTTCTTCTTTCATTCTCTACTCTTAGCCCAGAAAGCTTGCTGCTGGTCTTAACCTGGGGCCAGTTGCATAAAAGGTTTAAACTAGTCTTAAAAAGTTAGTCAGCTACTGGTCATAATTTTTTTTTAATTCAGTTACAGAAAAATGTAGATTAGTCTAAATTGAATCCAAAAAATAAGACTGATTACCCTTTGGTTAACTGATAGTTGGTCAAACTAGTACTTAAGACACTGTCTTAACATAGAGGCTGTAAACATAAACATAAAGTTTATGCAACTGGCCCCTGGTGTTAAGATTTAGCTGGTTTAGCCAAAATCCTTCAGCAAACTAACTAGGCTGAGACCAATTAAGACCAGCAAAACATTTTGCCATTTGTAAATTTTTTATCTTCTTTCCTTTTCATAAACGCCAGCTTCATTCCGGTTTAGGTGGTGTTACATCATAGAATTAACGGTTGCCATTTCCACTAAAAGGTGTCAGTTTGGTTCTCATCCAATCGTAGTAACTGGAAACGGATGGAATAGGTCTTCTCACTCTTATCGCAACATTTCTATTCTAGCATGACTTTGAACTTGAAACCACTTTTGCATGTCCCAACAAGACACCGGTGTCAGTAAAAAGAGCTTTACTCCCAAGTCAACTTTATTACAGTAAATCATCTCTTTGTAATCACTGAAATCATCAATTCTTTGTGAAGTCATTAGAAATGTACTCTATTACAAAGACTAGAATTAATTTCTAGGCATTTCTTTAAAGTAGGTTAATCATCTAAGCAATACGTCACTATTTATAATTCACTATTAGTAAGAATAGTGTGGCTCGAAATGCAAATATTTAGTAACTTGTAGTTAATCAATACTGTCATGTTAATACAAGCCTCTCATGTATGTAAATGGTCATTGTATGGGCCTTTAGGTTCAGAAATCTGCTCTGTCAAAATCCTCTTAAATGCTTAATTTACCCGGCAAATGAACTTGATTCAGATTCAGACTGACTTGTTAGTGGTTTAGTGAATGTGATGGTATTACAATCAGAGTTGGGGGTAAAGCATTACAAGTAATGCAAGTTACATAATCAAATGACTTTTTTCAAGTTACTTGTCCAAATAAGTAACACCAGTTACTTTGTTTTCCCATTTATTGACTGACAGGTCTCCTGTCCCCAGGTTGAGAGAAATCGGGAGTGGAATAAGCCTCCACTGATGTATAGTTTGTTAGGATAGGTCAATATTTGGCCAAGATACAATTATTTGAAAATCTGGAATCTGAGGGTGCAAAAAAATCTTTTGATATATAAAAAAGTTTTAATATATTTATGGTATGAAATGTATAAAATATCTTCATGATCTTTACCTAATATCCTAATTATTTTTGGCATAAAATTCAATGTATTTTTGTATTGCTACAAATATACCCATGGTACTTAAAACTGGTTTTGTGGTCCAAGGTAACATAACACATTACATTCCATAAAAAGTTACTACGTAACATAATTAATTAGGCAAGGCAAGGCAAGGCAAGTTTATTTATATAGCACATTTCATACACAATGGTAATTCAAAGTGCTTTACATAAAAGGAAATAATAAAATCATAAGAATATGAATTAAAATAATCATAAAAAGTAATAATCACAACAATAAAACAATTAAAATGATTAAAAAAAAAGAAAAAAAAAAAGAATTAAAACAGGAATAAAAATGATTATACATAAAATACAGTGCAATAAGTTCGGACGTAGCACAGTGCTCATTCATTAAATGCACAACTGAACAAATGAGTTTTTAGTCTGGATTTAAATGTGGCTAGTGTTTTAGCACATCTGATCTCTTCTGGAAGCCGATTCCAACCGTGGGCAGCATAAAAGCTAAAGTTACTTTTAAAAGTAACTTTCCCCAACACTGATTATGGATTGTAACAGTGCTGACATAATATTGGTAGCACTCTTGATTCTAATGTATCCTAATCTAAAAAACATTTTCCCAAATAGACGTTACTATTAATGCAACGTCAACAACCCAAATATATACGTTCATGCACTTCTACAGCAGTTCTCATTATATATTTCAAAACAGCAAATCCCCTGTTGGAAATTATCTTGTCATGTCATCTTTGTCCACTGAGGAATGCAGTATTTCTTGCAAGATTAGAATATATGTTCTCAACATCTGCACATATACAACAAAATTTACTAGACAGCAACTTCAGCTTGTAAAATCGTGGAAAGCTCTTCTATACTCAAACCGAGTGGTAAAAAGTGCCAGCTGCGTCACTGACCTGCAGCTCATGAGGTCTCAGACTGTCCTATATTATGAAGTGCGAGAAGAATCTGGCCTGATTTCAGCCTTGATTTGTTTAGTCTGGAACTAGAGTACATTTTAAACAACCTGAAGGAAGTGTTCTGAAAAACGCAAGAGATGAACACGTTTTTTTCAAAGATGGCATTTGCCTTAAGATTAAGAGTGCAGGGTGAAATACTTTTAGAGCGAACGCATACAATGTGAGAAATGCGGACATTAGCGAAACAGGACTTTTGACAGTACAACATAGCCATCAACCATGGTTAATACTTACTAGTGATGCATAATGTTCCTTATTTAAAGGTAAAAATAGAGCACATAAGGCATTTTAGAAATATCATTGTTATTAACCATATGCTTGTGGTGAATCTTTATTCTTAGGTATTTCGTAACTTCAATTGCAATTTATTTTTAAGCAGAGCAGACCAGTGCGCTTCAGATTTTTCGCTTCCAGCTATAGGTTTGCGTTTAAGCGTAATATTTCAGAGCTCACGGGTTGTCAGCGCTGCTGTTATGCCGTCATTGATAATCAATTCTATAGCGGCCGCTGATCCAAGAACAACGACGGAAAAGTTTAGGCAGAGGCAGTAAACACTGCAGCTCGGTCGGCTCGTTCAAGCAGTTGTGGCAATCAAATCCACATGGTGTACATTAGAGAGAAGCGCCTGGCTCAGTGCTGCTGTACGCTGGCCTTCTCCACATCCCCGCCTCGACTTTCACTCAGTCATAGTCCGTCTTTTGTCTCCATGTAAAAAGCAAATTCCACCCAACCTCTGACATAGTCTGACACACATTCCAATTCAAGCACAACAATGGAGGCCTTTGTGCTGCGCTGCTGTGTGTGTGTGTGTGTTTGCTTTTCATTTTTTTATTACACTCTAGATGGGCTAGAAAGTTTAATTATTTTTTGCAGCCATATTGCTGGTATGTGTGTGATCTCACAAATCCCCTCCATAACAAAAACACACACAACTAAACTTTATGACTGTTTATGGGGAGAAAAAAAAAAGAGTATGGAAGTCTGTGTGGTCCCTTTACTCTTTTGTGTTACCTGTAAATTTTTCTTTCTTTCTTTCTTTGGGCACTAGGAAAAAATTCTTTATTTAATTACGTGATTACTTACAAATATATATACACTCAAAAGTTTTTGAACAGTAAGATTTCTGATGTTTTTTAAAAGTAGTCTTTTCTGCTTAACAAGCCCACATGTATTTGATTTAAAGTACAGCAAAAACACTACAAATTCTGAAATATTTTTACCATTTAAAATACATTTAATGATTTTAGGATACTATTTCAGCATCTATCAGGGAATAAAAAAGAAAGAAAATGTCCAATATTTGATCTTTAATTAAAATACCACAAACACAAGTTTTGTTTTTGAACATTTCTGCTCACCAAGGTTGCATTTATTTGATCAAAAATACAGGAAAATTTGCATTATTGTGAAATAATATATCAATTTGAAATAACTGTTTACTATTTGAATATATAATGTAATTTATTCCTGTGATTTCAAAGCTGAAATTTTTTCAGGTTTCTTTGATGAATAGAAAGTTCAGAGCATTTATTTGAAATGGAAATCTTTTGTAACATTATAAATGTCTTTATCATCGCTTTTGATGAATTTAAAGCATCCTTGCTAATTAAAATAGTATAATAGTTTCTATAAAAAGAAAAACTTTTGAATGGTATACTTTTTATTTCAGATAAATGCTGATCTTTGGATCTCCCCATTCATCAGAGAATCCTAAAAAAATGAACTCAACTGTTTTAAATATTGATAATAATAATAATAATAAATGTTTCTTGAACAGCAAATCAGAATATTAGAATGATTTCTGAATGATCATGTGACACTGAAGACTGGAGTCTTTGAAAAATAGACTGTAAATTTAGCTTTGATCACAGGAATAAATTACATTTTAAAATATATTCAAATAGAAAAGTTATTTTAAATGGTAATTGTTTTTTTTTCTCTAAATTTTACTGTTTTTGCTGTATTTTGAAGAACATTAAAAATCTTTCTGTTTAAAAACTTTTGACTAGTAGTGTGTGTATATATATATATATATATATATATATATATATAGTGTTGAAGACACAGCACTATATATATATATATATAGTGCTGTGTCTTTCTTAGCTTGGCAGTTTGGGGCACTTCTAAGAATTGCAATTAGATTAGAACTATATTAGTTATTATTTGTGAAGCATCTACAAAATTAATTTTCTTTCTCTGCTTTAAAATGACATTTTGCGAGTTTTACTTACTTACTTGAGGCACATTTCTGATATATCTGGTTAGTTTGCAATCAGAGCAGGTGTGACATTCTTTGAGGGAAGTTACTATAACGTATTCAGTGACATCTCTAAAGTGTTTAGCACACACAATCCCATCTAATCTCTTTCTCCTGACGTGAGGTGAGACGTGAGGTGATGTTTGTGCTCGTCGTTGCTTTTGTAAATTACTCATTATGAAGTAAATAAGCTCATCACAAAAACACATGCCACAGAAGATAGTTGAACAATAAAGCTACGCAATCCCTTTGAGTGGCCTACATAAATTAAGTTAACACTGTTAGGGGAGGCATTTATGTCTTGGCTGACTTTTTGTTTGTTTGTTTTTCTTTATCTTCCTTCATCAGTTTACAAAAGGTGCAGCCCACATTCCTCCATCATTAACATCATTAACATATTTATTGCTCTACATGTGAGAAATTGTTATCTGGGTTGAACGGATATAAAAAGTAATTTGTAACATATTTTATTGGATTACATAAATTTATTTATTTATCTAAATACTTTGGAATAATAGATTTTTTAACCTTAATGCATATATAAAATATATAAAATAGTATTTATTCCTGTGATTTCAAAGCTGAATTTCCAGCATCATTACTAAACTTTTGACTGCTAGTGTATATTTAATATATTATGTAATATATCTATTTTATTTGAATATAATAGTGTATAATAGAATAGAATATTGTCAAAAATATGTAATCATTTTCCTATTCTAAAGAAACATACTGTTTCCATTTCACTTTTTAAATGTGAGTATGACAGCATTTTGCTTTCCCATTTAATTTCAACTTCTCTTCTCTAGAAACTCACGCAAACAAACACGCCCATTTCTTTTACTATGGTATCGCTGAAGCCCCACCCACTTTCCATTTGAACTTTGGACTGGATCCTGCTTCTCTTTCTAATCTAACCAGTCTCCTCACCCCATGTGTATTTTCCCTCTCTCAAATTTGTTTTCATGTTTTTTTTTACACTTTCCCTTTTCATATCAGACTCTTTCACCTTACGGCTGAAGAGATAAAGGCTGTAGAAGGTCACTCTGTTGACTGGAAGCCATAAAAAACAGGGTACACAACAGCTACGCTTCATCTCCTCCACCCACAACCGCCTACTGCACTGCCAAACCATATATAGAAGAGTACATGCTAGTTTCCTTTCCCAGCACATGCTAAAAGCCAGGAAGACATCACCACTTCCTGTGCATAGGCAAGAAAATGGAATTTAAAGGAAGCCCATAGGGGGTTGAACAGTGGGAGATGATATGTGTGTGTGTTTGTGTTGGAGTATGGAAAAGGATACGAGAAACACCATGTGGTAACCGAGTAAAGCTGCGATAGGGGAATTGTATGGAATGGCTGGAATTTCCTGCCAAAAACGTCACATGTGCTGCACTGGTCAGCCACAGCTTACGTGCACAGCCAGAGAACTGCATGATGAGACAATATTTAACTGAAAATGATGAGTCACAAAATATCACTGGAATGATACAGTGATCTTGTTATGTAACTCCTTAAGGAGTTTATTACAGAGTTCTTCTAAAATAACCTTTATTTCATGAAAATATTAAAATTGATTATCATTAACCTTACAGATTTTTACCTTATAATGTACAATGAAAGATATTGAGCTTAAGCCTAAGCCTACACTGCAAAAAATACTATTCTTACTTAGATTTTTTGTCTTGTTTCCAGCCAAAATATCTAGAAATTCTTAAATCAAGAAGGATTTTCTAGACAAGTAAAAATTATTGTCTTGTTTTCAGAGAGTTTTTGCTTGAAACAAGCATCTGCCAATGGGGTAAGCAAAATAATCTAGTTTTCTGCTTGAAATAAGATTATTTTGCTTACCCCATTGGCCACATGACTTCTTTTTTTCTGAAAACAAGGCAATTTTTGCTTGTTTAGAAAATCCTTCTTGGTTTAAGAATTTTTTAGATATTTTGTGTGGAAACAAGACAAAAAATCTAAGTAAGAAAAGCATTTTTGGAAAGTATAAGAATTAGACTTGTACAATGCTTATTCAGTACAATATCTGTACAACACATGCTTTTCAGCAATGATGCATTAAACTGGTCAAACGTGAGAGTAAATGCATTTATAATGTTACAAAAGATTTCTACTTCAAACAAATGCTGTTTAGTGATCAAAGAATCTGAAAATAAAATGTATCACGGTGTCTGCAAAAAAATATTTAGCAGCACGACTGTTTTCAGCATTGACAATAATAATAAAAAAGAAGAAAAAACGTCTGGAGTAATCATGCTGAAAATTCAGCTTTGCATCACAGGAATAATTTATATTTTAAAATATATTCAAAACAGTTATTTAAAATTAAAATAATATTTCACAATATTACAGATTTTCCTCTATTTTTTTTTTGTCAAATAAATGCAGCCTTGGTGAGCAGAAATGTCTTTCAAAAACAAACGAACAAAAATCTTTCAGTCAGCGTAACTGGTACATATTTTAATTATGGATCAAATATTGCACATTTTCTTTCCTTTTCATTTTTTTCCTGATAGATGCTAAAATAGTATTCTAAAATCCTTATATTTACATTGAAGAAGGAAGGAACCAACGTCATTAATAACAAAATATCATAAAATTTGCATGAACCCTAGCAACTGCCACACACAACACCTGAGCAAACGCCACAACACTACTTATTTAGAATATCGCAAGCAGCGATTACCAAGTGATTTAAGGCATTTAAGCACATATGAAAAACGACATTATGTAGCAAGCCTTTTTTGTAAATAAAGGTAATTTACCATAGAAATATTATGTTTTGTAACGTTTTTGACCTGAGTTTATGATCTGATCTCCTTAAAACTTTGCATGCTTGTTTAGAATCACCTGTCGCATGTGCTCAGCAGGTCTCGCGAAGTTGTGAGTTTTCCTTAAGGCTTTATAGGATTTTGGGTATATGTAGACAGGCCCCTTTTCTAAACGGCCTTGTAATAGTTTCCCAAAGGATACATTTCAACATTGATTTGGGGTGCTGTGATGTCTGCTGGTCTTGGTCCATTGTGTTTTGTCATGTGCAAAGTCAATGCAGCCATCTACCAGGAGATTTGGGAGCACTTTATGCTTCCATCTGCTGACAAGCTTTATGGAGATGCTAATTTCCTTTTCCAGCAGGAATTTAGCACCTGCCCACAGTGCAACAACCACTTGCAAGTGGTTTGCTATCCATGATATTACTGTGCTTTATTGGCCAGCCAACATGCCTGACCTGACCTGATCTATGGGATATTTTCAAAAGAAAGATGAGAAACAGTTGATCCAACAATATACAGACAATCTGACGGCTCAATAGTGCCTTAGCAGTGCCACAGGCTGATCAACTGCCGACCAAGTATTGCGTGCATAAATGAACATACTTTAAAGAACTTGAACTTTTCTGTTTTGCAAATAAATAAATATTCTAATAGTTTGAGATACTGGATTTTTGACTTTCATGAGCTGTAAGCTCTAATCATCAAAATCAACCAAAAAAAAAACTTATTTTACTTTACATGTAATGAATCTAGATTATATGAAAGTTTCAGTTTTCGAAATAAGTTACAATAAAAAACAAACTTTTTCACAATATTCAAATTTTTTGAGCTGCACCTGTGAGCCAAGGATTCCAACGGCATTAGACACTTGAGCCTGCGATTGACGGTTGAGGAGTTATGAGTGTTTTTTCCCTCTTATAACGCCACCAAGTTGCCAAGCGCCAAGATTTTCGCTCTGCAACCTCAGATTGAGCTCTTACAGAAGTGTTCTGAGTTCCACAAAGATATTTCATTCTGTTCCGGAGTTAAAGGCATTTTACTAAAAGTGGCCCTGTCCCTTTTGAATGTTTTGGCAGTTTGACTTTTTTTTGATAATTATTGACATTCGCTCTCCAGAGAATCCAATCGGGCGAAAAATCTAGGACTAGTTTGCAAAAGTAGGTTTTGTAAAATAATAAGACACTTGAGCCTGCGACCGACGGTTTAGGAGTTATGAGCGTTTTTTCCCTTATAGTGGCACCAAGTGACCAAGCTCTGAGATTTTTCCCCTGCAACCTCCGATTGAGCTCTTACAGAAGTGTTCTGAGATCTGCGAAAATATATCATTCAGTTTAGGAGTAACATGGACTAGTTTGCGAAAGTAGGTTTTGCCGAAAATGTCAAATTCAACGGCTTGCGTTTTGTCCGGTGTGACGATTCCAACTACATAAGGCACTTGAGCAGTTAAGGGGTTATGAGTGCTTTCACACTTTTGAGTGCTGTAACTCCCCTGTCAGGCTGATTGGGGCGAGCCTTGCTGACGTTTTGGGGAATGTGAGTACTACCATCCCTCCAAGTTTCTAGTCTGTACGACTTACGATTTGGTCTGTGCAATCAGTTTTATGTGGAGATTGCTAAAGCGACCATTTCAACGATCACAAAAGTTGTGAAACATCCTATCTGAAGTGTATGTGTGCATGTATGCGTTTCAGGGTGTGGAGTTTTCGGATGAATAGAGTTTTATTTTTTTTGTCATACTACTCCACATTTCACTGGAGAATTATCCGCAACTGCCTTTGTTAGACAAAAGCTCTGACATGGATCATTTTACTATTTCAGAGTGTTTGTATGCCCAGGAGACAATATAGACACTTAACACGTCTCTCTGCTGTTTTACCTGCCCGCTGCGTTTTTGCTCTCGGCCAGGTGTGACATTTCACTGTACAATGAGCGTCTCTATTTTACAAGCCACATGATTCTAATGAGGACACAATATAATTCTCTGTGTGCTCGCCATTATTAAAATGAATCTGGGTTTTTTGGCAAAAGGTCAATGTGTAACTGAGTCGGTTTCTGTTCTGCTTTTTGCTGGAGAACAGACGGCAGGTGCACACTGTGGTTTTGCTAAAAAGGAAAAAGAGTTTCTGGTGCTCTATTAATATGTCTCTGTTAGTAATATTAGGTTTTCATTTCAGTTTTCTTGCTTTCATTAGTGGTGATCACGTTTACTTCAAACCTCTGACCTTTACTCATGCAGTTTGTTGTGGAGAGCAATGTTGAAATTGTTGTTTAAAACTAAAACTATTACTTATTACTTGAAACACATTAATTACTCATATTTATAATAAAACCGAGGAAAAAAAACATATTTGATGAAGAACTTAAAAAAAGAGAAAAATAGAAATAGAAATAAATTAAACTAACTGAGATAAAATAATAAATTGAAGTAAATAAATTGAAAATATAAACTGAAGTAAAATTACTTTAACTAACATTAAAATAAAAATAAATTTAAACTAAAAAGAGGTCTAATACACTAATTATATATTAGTATTTTTTGTATTTTGTAAAACAAAACCCAGAAGACAACACACATACATATTATATATTTAATTATTAATTAAAGTAATAAAAATATTTTATAAATTATTCAAATATTTTATATTAATTATTTATATTATAAATGCTTATATTAATTAAAATAAATTCATTTTAAAAATCTAATTATTAATAAAAAATATTACAGTATTTATTATTAAAAAAATCTATTTTGTAAATAAATATAAAAAATATATATAAAAAACATAAAAAATAAAATCTTACATTTTCTAAACATTAAGAAAATACTTTAATTGTATAGAAATAATAATAAAATAACACTGGTGGAGGGATTTGTGATATATTATTTAAATAATTAAATTAATAAAAATTAAACTATTTTAAAAAATGTCATAAAAATAGAAGCAAAAAATAAAAATAAAACTTTACTTTTTCTTTATAAAAAACACTGAAAAATACTTTAATTGTATATAAATAACACTAAAATAACAATGGTGGAGGGATTTGTGATATATTAACTAAATTAATTATATAAAAAAATAAAAATGTACTTATATATAGTATGAAATATTTAATATTTGTTGTATTTTGTAAAAAAAAAAAAAAAAAAAAGAAAAAACAAATGAAAATGGCATAAAAATAAAAAACAAAAAAACATAAAAAAAAAAAAATAAATAAATCATAAAAATATACATGTAAACATTGAAAAAAATACTTGAATTGTATATTAATAATACTAAAATAACAGGATTTGTCACATATAATATTCACATGCTGGACAAATACCCCAAAGACTTCCATTAAAAATAGGCCACTAGGGGTCTGTAGTATAAATGGCTGTGAGCAACCACCTAGCAACCATTGATGACACCTTAGCAACCACCCCAGCATTTTGTTTTGCATGTGTGAAGTTTGGAAAAATCTAGTTTCATTCTTTGTTTTTTCAAGTCTGTTTTAAATGCCTGTTAGTATTTAGACTTTTTTTTTTATTTTGTATAGTACAGTCTCATCTTAAACTGTGTTCATAAATCAAACTGATGCATTAAAAACTAATGTTTTATATTCTAACTAAAACCTTCATTTGTATTTTTATTTATTGCTTTTATTGCTCAGAGGTTAACAGGAGCAAATGATAGAAACCTAACAGAGCTATTTTACTTGATGAGAAATGTGTTGAAAGTTGTGGTGAAATTCTGACCTCGATAAAGTAACACATGCTGATCTTTTGGTCTACCAGGAAGAACATGAACAGATAAGGAATGAGCCATTTAAAAATGGGCCACCATCTACCAGCATTGAGCTTGCAGTCATCCAGATGATCATGATTGATTGCTTGATGCAATCAATGCTCTGCTAAGCATCACTGCATAGAAAGTCTCACCTCATCAGTTAGTGAACTGAGAAACTGTGTTGACTTTACACACTTCCTCTCGCATTACACAGCTCATTAGATGCTAGTTTAGCTTAGTAATCAGACCTACTTTAACTTTGATCATGAGCAAGATAGATGCCAGCACCTGTATTTGCATGTGAATTGCTGTTAATTAGAACAGAATATGTTGATTCAGCTTTTTAATATGCGTAAGATTGAAGATCAAAGTCAATATGCACTTTCATCTGTATTTTATAGGCTCATGAGGCTCTAATGAATATAGCAAAAACAGTTTTACATATTTATTTAAATGTTATTAAAGGAAAGCAATTTAAAAGACAATAGACAGTGATTTAAAATATGACTGTATTAGTAGGTGCTGTCATTTCAGTTTTCTTGCTTTCATTAGTGGTGTTTGATTACATTTACATTAAATCTCTGACCTGTACTTATATCATGCAGTTTGTTGTGGAGAACAATGTTACAATTGTTATTTAAAACCAAAACTGTTACTTATTACTTTATTAATCAGTTTAATAAAACAAAATGCTAAATATTTGATAAAAAATGAAATAAAAATGAGAAAATAGAAATTATAAATTTTGAAAATATAAAATTCTTAAAAAATAAATTAAAACAAAATCTAATACATTAGTATATTTTGTAAATAATAATAATAATAATAATAATAATAATAATACAACAGATTTTTTATATTTTTAATTATTAATTAAATTAATCTAAAATAAAATTATTTATAAAAATTTAATTATTAAATAAAGTGTTTAAAAAAACCTACATGAAACAAAATAAAAACAAACAAAACCAATTTAATGAAACTTAATGAAAATGACATAAAAATAACTAAATAAAATCTTACATTTTTTTAAACACTGAAAATACTTTAATTGGATATAAATAATACTAAAACAACACTGGTGGAGGGATTTGTGATATATTAATTAAATTAATAATTTAAAAAATATTTCATCTTTTTGTATTTTGAAATAAAAAGAAAGTAATGAAAATGGCATAAAAAAAACATAAAAACCCTAAAAATAAAACCTAAGCACTGAAAAATACTTGAATTGTATAGAAATAATACTAAAATAAATAACACTGTTTGTGATATATATAATAATAAACTGAAAATATAAATTGAAGTAAAATTACTAAAATAAAACAAAAATAAAAAACTAATGCAACACACACACACATTTATATATATATAATATTTGTAATTATTAATTTAATTACTAAAATTATTTATAAAAATATATTTATTATGTTTGTTTAATATTTCATATGTTTTTATTTTGTAAAAAAAAATGAAAATGGCATTAAAAAAATACATTTTCTAAATATTGAAAAATGCTTTAGTTTTATATATAGAATACTAAAATAACACTGGTAAGGGAATTTGTGATATATTAAATTAATAAAAATCAAAATGTAAGAAAATGTAATTATTATATACAGTATAAAATATATCATATTTTTTGTATTTTGACAGCGATTTAAAAGTGCCATAGAGTTGTGTTTTTATTATTGTGTATACAGGATAAATATGAGATTGATGAACATGAAATTACCATTTTAACCTCTTTCTTTTTGTCTGTTATAACTTTTCTTTTTTAAGTCACTTTAGATAAAAATGTCTGCTAAATGCATGAATGTAAATGTAAATATGATTAAAAAGTGCATAATCGATTCAGAGTGTTCAGTTGTTGTATGTTAATGAGTTTTTAAAAAAATAATAATATGAAAAATAATTTAAAAAGACATCTGAAAGACATAACATCAGATTTTTAATCTCATGTTCCACTAGAGTAATTTTAGTGCATTGCTAAGCACTTGCTATTGTGTTTTGAATGGGTTAATCTAGTAAATGAATCGGGTTATAGTCTAATTAAAACAAGAACAATTTAATAACGGACAATTAAAAGACAATTTATTTTATTAAGCTGTTTAAATATTTAAAATGAAAATATGTTGCATTCTTTAAAACAATGTGACTCTTGCTTTAATCAGGGATAAAACACTCACAGAAATTTTTCAGACTTTTTATTATTCTCAGTTGTTTTCAGCTTTAGACATCTTTTTTTTCTCAACCCCGTAACAGACAAAATGGGATTGGTTTAAAAAGGATTTTACACAGACATTTTTATAAAACAAACATGTACCTACTGCTCATGTGTCCCTGATAACAATTTAATGATAAAAAATCATCATCATTTTCACATTTTTATAGGACTGAATCTAAAAATATACAAATTGTGTGTCTACGGTCTTTTTTATTTTTGTAAAAAATTTACATTTTCAACTAAAACCACAATTTTATTGTTTTAGCTCTTAACATGTCAGATGGTAATCAGCAAGAAATACTTTTGTTCTTAATTGTCTTCCTATATTTTTCTAAAAATATTAACGTGACAACGTGTGACGGGTTGAAGACGGTAACACATTTGAAGGGATACATTGCCTTAAATGTAAATTTTTGGTTTTGTTTCTCTCCCAAATTGTCCCCTTGTTTCTGGGTCAAAATATCTGCATGGCCAACAGTGTCTTTCTGCTGCAAATGTGGGTGCAGTGTCTGAAGTTTGCTGATTTAAAGCAAAAATATGCGTTTTTGAAGTATATATATTTACTGAAACCATGACTATTTTATATTTTTTTCATTAAAGTTATTAATAAATGAAGCAAATAACTCAACCCCGTCACAAGTTTACAACCCCTTAACAATGAAAAATACATATGTATTTTGAGGTTTTTGGATTAAAATAAAATGTTGAAAAAGTAATCATTTTCCATCTTAATTTTATTTGACGGGTTGACTATAACATGCCTCAAAAATATGAATAAAAAGTATGATTCTACTAACCATTTTCTGTACCATTATTAAAGAGACCTGGATGATGTCATTTCTGGTAAATGATGTCACAAGAGTGGAGTCTAAATTATTGAAGTGCCTCAGGGACATGACAAAATACTTGGTTTAAGATAGATATAAGACATTCTTTTATTCTAAAAAAATATTAAAATGCAACAGTTCTTTTTGTTCATTATAATTGGCATTCCAACGTTTTGCAAAAAATCTTGGTGAACCACCACTTTAGAAACTTTGGAGGACTGAAATATCTCAACTAATGAAAATAGCATAAAAATAAATAAATAAATAAAAACTTCAATTACTTTAACACATCCTTGGTGAATAAAAGTATTAATTTCTTAAAAAAAAAAAAAAAAGAATAAAAATGTACTGACCTCAAACCTTTTTATTTTAAATAAATGGTGTTCTTTTTAACTTTTTATTGTTCCAAGAATCCTGAAAAAAAAGTATCATAGGTTAAAAAAAATATATTAAGCAGCTTATTAGAATGATTTCTGAAGCATCATGTGACACTGAAGACTGCTAAAAATGTAGCTTTGTATCACAGGAATAAATTAAATTTTACAATGTATTCACATAGAAAACAGCTATTTAAAATTGAAATAATATTTCATAACATTACAGTTTTTTTCTGTATTTTTGTTTAAATAAATGCAGCCTTAATGAGCATAAGAAACGCATATATATGTATATATATGTCCCGTGTACTACCTAAAAAAATACCTAAATTAAAATGAGAAATGAGTGTTTGAACCCTTCAAAAACACATAGAGACTGCTCAGAGCGTTCTACAAAGGTTCAGATCTGGATCTTTCCAGTCTCACTCAACTCCGCTGACCTTTGACCCCCAGTTGCTAGGATCATGCCCCTACGAGGGTGGCTGTGGGTTGAGTGGCGACAGGATCCCGCTATAGCTGTGCTGCCCTAAACACTTCCATATGAGTGTCCATCCTAAACCATGGGAAAGAGTAGCTTGGGTCAAAAAGTCCATCTAAACATTGTAAAATGTCCCTTTTTATTATTAGTCGGTCTTGCTGTGAAAAGCATCAGGCTTACTATTGCTTATGTTCTTAAACCTTTGACCCTAAATATTCAATTCTGGTGCATAATCTTTCCCACACAGACATTTTTCTTTAAGATTTCAATTGAATATTTCCATAATATCACTATATATGAAAGTGTAGTCAATGAATGACCCTCAACATTACTCATCGCTGGTTAAACTCTCATCTGTGCAGCCACCTTCAAAAAATAACATCTTATATTACAAGAAAAAAAGAGGAAAAAGATTCCCGGGGGGACGCAACCCCACTAGGACAGAACAATGGCGTTCCTCTCCTGAGTCCGTGATTGAATGCACCTAGGATTCAAGTACAAACATTCCAGCGTACAAAGGGAGCAAAGCCAGGAGGGACGGGAACGGGGGTGAGGGGGAGCGCAGGTGAGGAGACAAGTCTGAACAAACCAGCACAGACGCAATACAGGAACCAGGCAGTGACCGACAGCTGCACGTTTCCTAATTTATAAAGTTTACTGCATATCTGATACGCAGATTTTTAAAACCTCTAAGCAAACAACATGATCAAATCTTTGTTGAAAAACCTGTTGCACACAATCTACCACATACCTTCTGTGATCTGATTGACAGTTTATTTCTTTAGAAAGTGAAAGGACTTTTAGTGTTATTGTAAAATGTGGTTAATGTGCTTTTTTGCTGTGAAATCTTTACCAATTTTTAAGGAAATGGAAGAATGACTTATATTGTTAGTGATATTTCAGGATGAACATTTACTCGACTTAAGCAACTTTTTTTTTTAAATTATGTTAAAATAAAAAAGTATTAAATATACAAAAGAATTTATTTTGATATTTACACTACCTGTCAAAAGTTTTTGAATAGTAAAACTCTTAATGTTTTTAAAGACGTCTCTTCTGCTCACCAAGCTTGCATTAATTGTATCCAAAATACAAAAACTGTAAAATTGTGACGTATTTTTACTATTTAGAATGTTCTATTTGAATATATTTAATTTATTATATATTAAAATTTTATTTATTCCTGTGATCAAAGCTAAATTTTCAGCATTACTTCAGTCTTCAGTGTCACATAATCCTTCAGAAATCTTCTGTTCAAGAAACATTTATTATTATTATTATTATTATTATTATTATTTAAAACTGTTGAGTAAATTTTGTTAAGATTCTTTAATGAATAGAAAGATCCAAAGATCAGCATTTATCTAAAATAAAAAGCTTTTGTAACATTATACATTATATCATTCAAAAAGGGAGGATGAAATGATAGAAATTAAAATTTTTATTTAGCAAGGATGCTTTCAATTAATCAAAAGTAATGAGAAAGATATTTATAATGTTACCAAGATTTATATTTCAGATAAATGCTGTCCTTCTGAAGTTTCCATTAATCAAAGAAACCTGAAAAAATTCTACTCAGCTGTTTTTAACACAATTATGATCAGAATAAATGTTTTCTGAGCAGCAATTCAGTATATCAGAATGAACATCTCCTAGAGATCTTTGTTAAATATGATTTTTAGGGTTTTTCTGTGAGAAAATGACCTTAAACAAATATTCTGAAACTAATTTGTGAAAATAATAATCATTAAAAAATAATTTAAAAATAACTGATTTCTACTCGAGTTTCATAAATTTAAAATTGTTTCAAACTGTAATTAAATGAAAAAATATTCAATAAAAAGTCAGATATCACAATATAAACTCAAACATTTCCCATCAAATTCTCCCAAATCATCTGTTCAAACTCATTTATAGCTCTACTCTAAATAGAGTTTTAGTAGTGTAAAAATAATTTTAAGAGAAACATCAAAAAGTTGATGAGCTCTGAATGAGCAATTTCAGACAAACAAATCAACAGACACCACAATAAAAGCAGCTGCACATGTTTGGCCTGCATGTTCTCCCAGCAGAATTCCCTGTGTTTTTTCAATCTGGTTGACAAAAGGCTTGATTATTAGGCAAACTGGTTAGCTGGCCAGCTTTTGTTGACTGGCAACATCCAACAGACTCTTTTGTCTGTTTCCATAGCTTTTCTTGGTATGCTTTGATGCAGTTCTCCCTTTGTAGAAATCCATACAACCTTACAAGTCATTCTCACAGGAGCAGAGAGACAGAACTGAAATCAGTAAACCAGAAAAAAAGTGGGTGGATTGTTGAATTAGATTCAGACTTATGTTTAAATACAAAGCAAATGTTACACATAAATTAGAGATGACTTATGTCATGACGTTTACCATGTGGGTTATTTACAGATATAACATGGAGTCTCTGTGACGTGGGTGGAATGAAAACACAATGTACACTGGAATGCCCTTTAGGGCGTCTCTCTCGCCCTCTGTCAGGAACAAAGTCACCTGACCGGCTCATGTGCGCGAAAGTAAGAAAGTACACATGGGAATTTTTTGGGGGGAAAGTCAGGTGAATGTCTGTTTACATGGATATTTTCCCTTCCCTCTCATGCTTTCTCTATGTTTACATAATACTTAGATCTGAGAGACGAAGATTTTAGGTCCATAATGGGGGTGTGAATAGTTGATTCTTTAATTATTATTATTATCATTATATTTAGTCCACTCATTCTTGAATATATGATCATCTAGGATGATTTTGAAGTTTGAGAAGAAAATGAGATGGGAATTTTTCAACATACCCTAACTGTCTTGAACCGGAGTGCACAGAGTATGCATGCACATCGCAGAGCTATACAAGACAAGAATATGTGGTTAAAAAGTGTATAAATATTAATCTGACTGAAAATCAGATTCGTTCCCGAAAAAGATCGTTTTGCTAGATAAGACCTTTATTCCTTGGCTGGGACTGTTTAGAGCCCTTTGAAGTTGCACTGAAACTGCATTTTAACTTTCAATTCATTGAGCACCATTAGTCCTGGAATGTTTTCCTCAAAAAAAATTATTTCTTTGCGACTGAAGAAAGAAAGACATGAACATTGACTCGGATGACATGAGAAAGACAAAAAAATGAAATTTTGCTGAAAATGTACTCACCCTCAGGACATCAAAGATGCAAATGAGTTTCTTTATGAGAACAGATTTGCGTTACATCATGCTCACCAATGGACCCTCTGAAGTGAATGGGTGCCATTGGAATGAGAGTACAAACAGCTGATAAAAACATCACAATAATCCACAAGTAATCCACACCACTCCAGTGAATCAATTAACATCTTGTGAAGCAAAAAGCTTTGCATTTGTAAAAAATAACTGTTGCTTCAGGAGAGAAATATGCACAAGCACTGTTTACAAGCAAAAACAGTCCAAAACAAACATGAACTAACAAATATGTCAGTGGATTTTGATGTGATTTCACTGGATGAAGTGTTATTATAAATGATGGACTTATATTTTGTCAAGAAGCGATGGTTTAACGTTAAAACACCTTAATGATGGATTTGTTTTTTTTTTTACAAACAGGCAGCTTTTCACTTTACGAGACATTAATTGATGGACTGGAGTGGTGTGGATAACTTGTGGAATATTGTGCTATTTTTATCAGCTGTTTGGACTGTCATTCTGACGGCACCCATTTATTGCAGAGAATCCATAAAGTGTTTTCATGACGTGTCATCAATAGTACACATTTGCGCCTCTGAACCGAATGAATCTCGCATATTTTTCTGATTATTGCTGCTGAAAATGATTATTGTCATGTTTTGGACTGTACTAATCATTTAGAATGGGAAAAACATTTGGAGTAGGCCTACTATAGACTGCCAAAAGTTATAACAAATCAAGGAGAAAAGTGCAAAAACCTGCTGAGGAACAAAAGGCTAAGCCAGGATTTCCAGGGCAAGAATCTTGACAATATTTGTGTTTGTTTCTTATCATTTCCAGTCAGTTAGGTGAAATATTACAATAATATTTTGATTAATACCGCTAGTACCACCTAATAACATTACTTTGTTAAAATATTGCGACATTTTCTGCGTACTAAATCCTTCTCTGTATAATTTAGCAGCTTCCACACATTTTTTCAGTGGTTTAATCAGCGTAGATTAGCAGAACAAAGTATTCAGTAGTATATTAACCGTGCAAGCAATGCTGTTGTTTACATCTGAGCATCGCCATTATGCCCGCGCATCCGGGTAACTGACCAAACCGCGACTTAATGTAATACTAAAATTCCTCCAAAAGCCACATATATAACCACAAGATCAAAATTCCAACCCAACAATCTAAGAATAAAATCTAAATTGGTTTCTGGGATGTTCTACAGATGTTGTGGTTTGTATTATTTTTGGCAGAGATTTCTTTATGTGGTTAATTGAGATCTCTATGAACTTTTTCGTGTCATAATAAACAATAAGTAAAAATTAGCTGCTGATGCACAGGCTACTTTATATGCAAAAGTTGTTGCTGTCTGAAATCTTTGCGTGGCTTCTAGCAGCTGTTGCTTTATTAGATATCACTGGAGGAGAATAAAATAAGATCGCTTACCGATATAAAACTTCAGCAGACCTTCAGTATGTGGAGGGCAGTGAATATATGGTGCAGTGCCTCCCTCTAGTGGCCATTACAGCAACACAGTAGAAATTACGTCAGAAAACGACCTGTTTTTGTAGAGGTTTACACAATCATGCAGTACTAGTTACAACACTGGATTGGCAGGTCATGTTTCATTCCAGCTTATTATTGGTGATTCAGAAAAAATGCATTGTTTTGAAGAGGAAGCTCTTACCTTGTGTAACAATGTAACAGCGTTTTATATAAGAAGGTAAATTGTCTGTTATTTGCTTTAACATGTTCAAGTATCATAACTACAGTACTTTTACATTCAGTCTCCTTTCTGTTGTTTAATGCATAATGTTTTTTAAGACTAATATCTTTAAAAGTAAAGCTAAGACAGTAAAGTACTGTAAAGCATTGAAATTATTTTGACTTAAGACTTATGAATGTATTAATAATTTCCTGTAAAAGCAAGTTGCAAAACAAGACGTCCAAGACAACAAACGTCATGAACAATCCCCAAAAAGTTGTTTTATTGAGAAACAAGATGACAGCACATCCTTGTCACGGTGAACAGAATTATTACTTGGCATTGTTTAAGTTTGCATATATCAGTGAAATCAAACCTGCAGTCTCTGGGACAGACCTTTGGCAACTTTAAAATGTAAACCAAACATAACAGATATCACGAAATCAAAAAGGAAACAGAGTAGTAAATCACAGAATGAGTCATGCTCCCATGATTCTTAGTCAGCACATGTTATCTGGATGTTCTGGAGAAAGAACAAACATCATAACGAATCCCCAATACGACAATAAAGTAGAATTGCTTTTAGATAACATCTTCATTACTACTTTTTATTTATTTATTTATTTATTTTTTTTTTTAAATAAATCAATTGTTTTTTGTTTAGTTTTTTATTCCTCTTAAAAGTACCCAAAATCCATCTTTCGTAATGCTTCAATTTGCTTCATTAAATGTAAATTTTCAGGTGTACATCATCTCAGCCATGTGCGACATCTTTTTCGGGATGTAAAGGTAATATTCCATGTATCCGGATAGGTCCTCTATCGTGATGTCGTCCACGTAGGCGCGGGCCTGTTCGGAACAAGAGCGAGGGGAGCTGGACGTCCCATTGGAAGTTCTGCTGTTGGGTGAACTGTCCTGTGGGCTGGGAAGCTTCCGCTCGCATTCGGAGATCACATCTCGAAGGCCGGTGAATGAGTAAACCTCGACCCCCTGCCAACCGGGACACTGGCATTCCCGCTGCCCACAAGGACACTGACCGGCTTCCTGCAACTTGGAGAGAGTTTGAAAGTCAGACGGAGCTGCATTACCTTCGCCTGCCTCCTGAGATCCTGGCCCACATCCTAAAGCGGGCCTGTTTTCAGGAGCGTTCTCGTCATCCGAGGGCATTCTGGGACTGAGGGGCGATTCCTGACCCTTTGGAGATGGGAGGTGGGTTTCGTAGCCGACGACACCAAATACAGTGGAGCACGGAGTTGAGAATGCTACTTCGTTCTTGATGGCACCAGTGTCGTCGGGCTCTGGTGGGGTCTTGTGTTTGAGGTGTGCAGGAGGGGGAGACATTTTGCTGCAATAGGTAAACTTCGGAGGATGAAGGATCGGGGATTTTGATCGTCGTCGTCGCTGGCTTCTTACAACTCCTCTGGATGACTTTCTTGTGCAGCTATAGTAAAAAAATAAAGGCGAGAATATTTGTATAAAGTAGTCTATTTGATACATAGATTAGTTTTAAACTCTTTCTGTTGCATTCTGTCATCTGAATGATCTTTCAAGCATTGTATTATGCTTTGAAACTACAGAGCTTTGATAATAAAACTAAGTATTTAAATATACAGTTCAAGTCAAAAGTGAACATACACCTTGCAGAATCTGCAAAATGTTAATTATTTGACCAAAATAAAATCCCTGTCGTTTATGTAGTACTGACCTGAATAAAACATTTCACATAACATTTACATACAATTTATAAAAATGACCCAATACAAATATTCACATACTCTTGATTCTTAATAACTGAATGATCCACAGCTGTTTTTTTTTTTTGTTTAGTGATAGTTGTTCATGAGTCCCTTGTTTGTCCTGAACAGGTAAACTGTCTGCTGTTCTTCAGAAAAATCCTTCAGGTCCCACAAATTATTTGGTTTTCAGCATTTCTGTGTATTTGAACCCTTTCCAACGATGACTGTATGATTTTGAGATCAATCTCTTTCAACTGAGGACAACTGAGGGACAACAGAAGGTTCAAATGCTCACTGACACTCCAGAAAGAGCCATGCATTAAGAGCCAGGGGTGTAAACTTTTGAAATGAATGAAGATGTGTAAATATTTTTCTCTATTGTTTTATTTAGTACTTCAGAAGCTACAGAAAATACTTACATGTTTCCTAGAGGACCAAAAAAGTTATATTTACCCTAATCTTCAAATTCAAAAAGTTTTCAATGCATTGTGTTTTTGTGTATCAGTGAGCACTGAACCTTCTGTAACCGTTGCATACGAGTCCCTCAATTGTCTTCAGACTGAAAAGATGGATCTCAAAATCATACAGTTATTGCTGTAAAGGGTTCAAAAACACAAAAATGTTGAAAAAACAAAGAATTTGTGGGACCTGAATGATTTATTTTTTGAAGAACAGCACAAACAAGGGACTCATAAACAACTTTCACTAAATAAAAAAAAACACAGCTGTGGATCATTCAGGTAACATTATTAAGAATAAAGCGTATGTGATCTTTTGAACGAGATCATTTTTATAAAATTAAAATATTATTTTCTCTTGTGGACTATATGTAAAAGTCTTGTATGTTAAATATCTTATTCAGGTCAGTACTAAATAAAAAAATAACATGCATTTTGTATGATCCCTCTTAATCTGGTAAAATAATTAACATGTTGCAGATTCTGCAAGGTGTATGTAAACTTTTGACCTCAACTGTAATCTTAATAAACCATAATACTGGAAGATACAGAGTGACAACTGATATCTACAATTACTGTTAAGCAGTCTGCTATACTATTACAAAAGCCTTGCTGATTTATATTACAAGCTATAAACATTTCATCTTACTTTTAGACCATACAAATACCAGCTTCACCAAACGGAATGTTTTTGCTCAGTTTGGGCCTTTGAACAAAATGGAGTTGTTTTTTCCTTCATACTCTGACGTATCAAAAATGATGCTCAACAGTAAACATATGTAGCCTACATTTTCTAAATATTTAATTAACTGAGTTTTCTAACTTAATGACTGATGTGATTTGCCAGGCTTTACAGGGTTAACTAGGTCAGAATCTTAAAACAGTCCTCACCCAAGCCAGTTATCTTTCGAGGAGCTCATCTTGGATTTGGCACCTTCCGGGCTGCTTCGAGCAACCAATCTGGAAGCCAAAGACTCAGAGACGCGGACTGTGGTTGTGGAACTGTAAAGGAATGCATGCAATTACCAGGACAGCACAAAAACATCTCTCTGCCAAAACCTGTCTGACAAACTAGCTGAAACTAAATCAAAAGATGACAAACCTTTCAGCATCCACACGCAGTTTCTTAAAAGCGGTCTGTAGTGTCTCCTCCTCACACTCCTTTTCTACTTTCTCCACAGCAGCCATGATGTTAGACAGCCTTAAAACTGAAACCAAAAGCATAGCAGAATACAAGTGAGCCACAATAACAAACACATATATTTATAGTATGTTAATAATTATAAGACTCAATAACTTTATTTTAACCCACTGAAGTACTTAAAGCAATTAGAAGCATACAAAAACTGAAGAAAACCTGAAGTGGTTGAAACTTTAAGCTTTTAAAATAACCTCTACATAAAGGTTATAAAGAACTACTCGAGGATCACGTTATGTAATACTGCCTTACTCACATGCAAGTACAAACTAACATTGTAATTATCTTTATCGTTCATATTATCACATTGAAGCAGTTGACAAGTTGTGATTCATGTTATGAAACACTGGTCACATGAACACATCGCATTATGAAGCTTAGCTTAGCCTTGTGTCCAGCCCATTGGCGCGGTTTACATTAAGGTCTACTTTGCTTGACCAAAATATTACCAACAAAAATAGACCATTAGAAAAATATACTTACGGCCAAAAGACCCAAATCCGTGTAAACCCCGGACATACAGGAGCTTGTTTCTCCTTTTATGAGGGTCTGTGTTCACAAAGCTAACAGGCTAACGTTAGCCAGCCAGCGTGTAGCGACGAAATCTGTGAGAAAACTCGCTTCAAATTGCCCGACGACCGCCTGACGTGATCTAGATATTATGTCAGCACGGTTAATACTCAGAAAGAACAGAATAAATCAATAAACCATACACAACATTCTAGATTTTTCCCTCGCTAGTCTCTTGTTTACACTCAACCACTCAGAGTGACTCTGCAACAACGCAGATCTCGATGACGTAGTGCACGTACACACAAACGTCAGCAGATTACGACTATGTTTATAGAAGCTTCTCGTGTTGTGCTTTTAATTTATTTTCTTAAGTGGCGCAATATATTTTGTATGGTATTAATATTAATATGGTAATAATATTTTAATGGTATTATATAATGTTTATATAATATAATCTTTTTTTTCTTCTGGTATTATGTACAAATTTACCTGACCACTAAACCATGACCCTCGTATCCACCGTTTTCTTTAACGTGAAAGTAGTTCTATCGGTGAGACTTCCGGTTCATTAGCTGCTATAAGGAAATAACTAGAAGAATAACAACGTGCAGTAAACAGTAAAACTGTTAGCACTACAAACCAGTGGGCTCATAATTAAGATAATACGTTAAAAAATATGGTAAGACACACCAATCTGCAATAGCAAGCAGCAAAACGAGCTGTTTTGTACACCTAATAATAACAGGACGCGGATGAGACCGGAGGCAAGACCCATAAAATTTACAGATGGCCGCACCCACTCTTAAAGGAAGAAAAAGGTGGATACATTCTTCTGCTAACAGCCATTATTGTGTTTTTTTATAACCCAAAATCATTACACAAGCACTGCATACAGCTGAATGGCGTCCTCTTGTGGTGGCGAAGTGATTTGTTTTGCCTCCATATGTGCACCTTGCAAGTCCTGTTAGCAGTTGAAAACAGGAAGCCTGGAGTTGTAAAGAAGCCAGACACAAAACGCATCATAAAAATGGAATTTATAGCAAGGCTGCAATTTTGGAACTGCTTGCATTACTGTACATAACCAGATGCAAAGCACATTATAGCCAGATCACTGGGGAATGGAAAACATTTGATAAGTTCTTGTTTACTCTTTCCCCCACATGTGCATGAGTTTATGTTTGGAGAAAGCCATAGGAAGCCCTAAAAACCTCAGTCTCAGTGTCTGGTTCTGACTGTCTGAAGTGTTTTGGCACAAATACTTTACATAACAATTAAAAATGCATTTTATCATCCACTTTCCTTGTTCTTTTATCCATGTTTGGGTTTGATCTTGCAGCAAATTTAATTATGTCTGAAGGGAAATGGGCTGTGTAATTCTAAGCCCAGCATGTTCAAGCATTTAAATTGCAATGCCAAGACTTTTAAAGTCCTAAATAAAAGCATGTTCACACACACAGAGTTACTGGACAATATTTGCTTGAATATAAATGTGACCCTGGACCACAAAAACATTCATAAGGGTAATTTTTTAACCAAGGTTTATACATCAGCTGAATAAAAAAGCTTTACAATAATGCTTGGTTTGTTAGGATATAGGACAACTTTTGGCCGAGATACAACTATTTGAAAATCTGGAGTGTGAGGGTGCAAAAAAATCTAAATATTGAGAAAATCATCTTAAAAGTTGTCCAAATTAAGTTCTTAGCAATGCATATTGCTAATCAAAATTTTTGTTTTATCTTCATGGAACATGATCTTTACTTGATTTTTTGCATAAAAGGAAAAACAATCATGTTTGACCCATACAAATATACTTACAAATATTATGCATTGTCAACCTTTTGGTTTAAACCTTTTTTTTTTTTTTTTTTTTTTACAAATTCTGAGACTTTAACTTTTTGAGATTAATTGAAATAATATTATATTTAAGGTTTGTAATGTCATTGCTAACCTTTCATTTTAAACTTTCAAAATATCTATATTTATAGGTTGTTTTATTTACAACATTCTGAGACTTTTAAATAATTTGAAATAATTTCTTTATGATGTATGGTTAATATTGTGTTACTAATTTATTATATAATGCTTTGGCATTGTCAAAATTACTAAATAATTATTTTTTTATTATTATTTTACAAAAGTCTGAAACTTGAAATGTGGTCTTTTTATAATTATTTTTGTCATTAATGTAATATATGCTTCTTTTAATATTTTGCTATTTGTCAAGCTTTTTTCCAACATCTTGAATGTGTGGTTTTATTATGGTTAATATTAATGCTAAACTTTGAAAGACCAGAATGATACTTAATTTAATTAGTAATTTCCCTCTAGAGCAGTGGTTTTCAATCCTGGTCCTGGGGACCCACTGCTCTGCACATTTTGTATGTCTCCCTTATCTGCCACACTCAGTTCAGTTCATGGATCTCTCTCCTAACGAGCTGATGATCTGAATCAGGTGTGTTAAATAAAGGAGACACACAAAATGTGCAGAGCAGTGGGTCCCCAGGACCAGGATTGAAAACCACTGCTCTACAGCATTGGTCTCAAACTCAATTCCTGGAGGGCCGCAGCTCTGCACAGTTTAGGTCCCACCCTAATCAAACACACCTGATCCAGCTAATCAAGGCTAATCAAGCTCTTCAGGTTAACTAGAAACTTCCAAGCAGGTGTGAGTTGGAGCTGGTTGGAGCTAAACTGTGCAGAGCTGTGGCGGTCCAGGAATTGAGTTTGAGACCACTGCTCTAGAGTCTCCCATTTATACAATTTTATATGCACATTTAGATCCAAAACAGTTTGTTGCAGTTTGTGGCTGTAGCCTGCAGATGGCGCTGCAGTGCCGTTAAACTCATTTATCCTTGAGAAGAGGAACGTTTACATAAAGGCACGGCGCTCCTTGCAATCTGTCATGTGTTGAAAAGATTATCTGTTCTCTGCATTAATCAGGAACGAGGTTCCTCCTGTTCCAGAAAATTCCATATGTTATTGAACTTCATCCCATATATCACGTTACATTGTTACACACAATCAGGAATCCTGGGCTTCACAATTACAGCTGATGGGGGACAGTTAAGCCTAGCTTGAAAGACAGTAGCAATCATAACCATTATGAGTCGTGATGAAGCGTTTCGAGGTTATCTGTTGTGTAATTTCCACTAGTCCAGTAAGGACATACGCGGCATTGTTGAGCCCCTGAGCTACCCGGGGCCTTCATTCTAGTTGTGAAAACAAACGTAAGCTTTATAAACCATCATTTCTCAATTTATAGAAACGTCAAAGCACGGTGCATACAGACTCTATTCATGAACACAATGGCAGCCTTTTCTTCCAATGCTTGGCTCTGGAGGAGGGATTTTACGCGTTCCCTTTAAAATCAGCACATTTCAGCTCTCTCATGAAGCTTTCATGGATGTCGAGGTTATGTTTAATGTAAAAAAGCTTTCCTGCCCAAATACTGTACATCCGCTCATCACTCATGTGCTGCGTAAAGATGTTTCTAGGGTGTTCTAGGTGGTTGCTAGGGCATCGCTAGGGTGGTCTGGCCTGTTGTTAGGGCATTGCTAAGTGACTTCTAATGTGTTCTCGGTATTTGTTAGGAATATCTAAAGACTAGATAATTGATAGTTGATCTGGGTGATTGCTGAGGTGTTTCTAGGTTGTTCTGGGTGGTTGCTAGGGCATCGCTAGGGTGGTCTGGCCTGTTGTTAGGGCATTGCTAAGTGACTTCTAATGTGTTCTGGGTATTTGTTAGGAATTTCTAAAAACTAGATAATTGCCAGTTGATCTGGGTGATTGCTGAGGTGTTTCTAGTCTCGCGTAGCCAGACCTTCAGACTGACAGCTGAAGGTCTGGAATCTTTGGCCGCTTTGAATGGCCAAGGTCCGTCCATTGGGCCTCATGACTGACAGGTAAAACAACCAATCGCGTTTCGTTTTGTTCCGCGTCATGTATACGGGCGTGGAAATGTCGCCATAATAACAGACCGACGTGTGAAACGCTCGGACATATTTTAAAGATTCTATGCCGTGAACTTGTCTTTTTTCACATTCTTTTCGAAGTCTAGCCTTTAGTTGATCCTAATAGGCACTCGTCGTCACAGTTGTAAACACGACGACTTTCTCATTTGTGAGGGAGCTGGGCGCCACGGCATTTTTGTTTCCAGGCGGAACGTTAAAGAACGCGACACACGTGTCTCCCGGAAATCCCGTATAATCCAACCAATCCTGTGACGACTTCGAAACTCCTGAAGTGTTTCCAGATAAGTGTGTCATATGCATCAGACATTTAGCCAACGTTCCGTGGGCGTGACATCTGAGGCTGAGACTAAGGTGTTTCTAGGTTGTTCTGGGTGGTTGCTAGTGCATTGCTAGGGTGGTCTGGCCTGTTGTTAGGGCATTGCTAAGTGACTTCTAATTTGTTCTGGGCGTTTGTTAGGAATATCTAAAGACTAGATAATTGCTAAGTTGTTCTGGGTGATTACTGGAGTGTTGCTATGGTGTTCTGGGTGGTTGCTAGGGCATTGCTAAATGATTAATATGATGTTCTATGCATTTGTCAGGAGATTGCTAGATGATTTCTAACTAAAGTGTTCTTTGTGATGGCTAGTGTGTTGTTGGTAGTTGCTATGGCATGGCTAGAGTATTCTGTGTAGTTGCTAGGGCATTGCTAGGGTGTTCTATGTGGTTGGTAGGGAATTTGCTAGGGTGTCCTGGGTGGTTGCTAGGGCATTGCTAAGTGACTGTAAGGTGATCTGGGTATTTGTTAAGAATATCTAAATAGGTGATCGCTACGTTGCTCTGGGTGATTGCTGAGGTGTTTCTAGGGTGTTCTGTAGTTACTAGGGCATTACTAGGGTGTTCCGGGCGGTTGCTAGGGCATTCCTAAGTGCCTAGTGCTTGACTAGGTAATAGCTAAGGTGTTCTCTGTGATTTCTGAGGTGTTTCTAATGTTGTGGGTAGTTCCTAGGGTGTTCTGGATGGTTGCTAGGGCATTGCTAAATGATTACTAAGGTGTTTTGTGTATTTGTTAGGGCACGACTAGATGATTTCAAATTAAAGAGTTTTTTGTGATAGCTAGTGTGTTGTGGGTAGTTGCTAGGGTGTGGCTAGGTTATTGATAGAGAATTCTGTGGGGTTGCTAGGGCATTGCTAGGGTGTTCTAAGTGGTCACTAGAGCATTGCTAGGGTGTCCTGGGTGGTTGCTAGTGCATTGCTAAGTGATTATAAGGTGATCTGGGTATTTGTTAAGAATATCTAAATAGGTGATCACTACGTTGTTCTGGGTGATTGCTGAGGTGTTGCTAGGGTGTTTTGGGCGATTAATAGAGCATTGCTGGGGTGTGCTGGGTGGTTGTTAGAGCATCGCTAAATTATTGCTACAGTGTGTTTTCTAGGTTGACGCTAGGTGATTTCTAACTAAAGTGTTCTTTATGATAGCTAGTGTTTTGTGGGTAGTTGCTGTGGCATGACTAGGCTATTGCTAAAGTGTTCTGTGGGGTTGCTAGGGCATTGCTTGGGTGTTCTATGTGGTCACTAGGGCATTGCTACATGATTACCAAAGGCATTTGTTAGGAATATCTAAATATTAGGTAATTGCTCAAGAGTTTTTGGTGATTGCTGGTGTTGCTAGGTTATTGTTTGTGTTCTGTGTGATTGCTAGGGCATAGGGTGGTTGCTTGGGCATTGCTTAGTGATTGCAAATGTGTAAATGTGTTAATTTCTAGATTATTTCTAGGTAGAATTTTATGTGGTTGCTAAGGAGTAGCTATTTGGTTCTAGGCAGTTGCTAGAAGTTAATTATAAGTGATTTGTAGAATGTAGAATGTGGGTTGTTGCTAGGCAGATCTGGGTGGTTGTTTACTGGCAAAAGTAAAAAGAGCTTAACCTCAAGTTAATTTTCACCTTCATTATAAGTCAAAAGAATTTTTCTTTTTTCTAGAGAGTTTTTTTTATTTTATTTTATTGTAATGGCACATCTGTGGGGTTAAATAAATAAGTTTTGCAAACAAAAATGAAAGTATTGAGAAAAAAGAAATGTGCTTTTTGCAAACAAAAATTGACATTGCAAAAGAAAACAAAGTACTTTGAGAAAAAAAGTAAGTTAGTTTTGCAAACAAAAAAAAGAATTGCAAAATATAAATGAATTTTGCAGCACATATTTTCCATGGCCATAGCTTCATTTTCTTTCGCTATTTTTTATTTTTTTTGCAAAAAGCACATATTTTTTCTCAATACTTTCATTTTCTTTTGCAATACTTAAATACTTTTGCAAGTGTATGTGGCATTGATTTGACTCCATACATTTCTTCTTGCACAATTTAAGTTGAGTTAACCTTATGAGCAACAGTATAGTGTTTAGTTCAGCAGGCACCATTAATGAAATAAAATTGAACCCCCAGGCACTTTATTTAGTTGGGTTAGTATAGGGTTCCCATTTTTTTACGTGGATGCCAGATGATTCAGTTTCTGTATACCTAAATAAACATGATTTTTTTTTTAAAAAAACTTCATTTTATAGAATTACCAAGCTCCAGGTAAATAAAGACAGGGAACAGTTACTATGAAAACACCGGAGTATAAGAAAGTGACTTTACTGCCTTACATGGACAATTTCAACTCAAACGTTCTGCACTTGCTGGAGGAATATTCAGTTATATTATTTTTGGCTACTGAGTGGGTTATCAGAAATGAACATTAAACAAAAGGTTGCATTTTACAAGCAAGTCCCGAGCACAATCACAATTTACAGTTCACTTGTGACTGTTTGTGCTTGGTTCCAGAGTAAAAAAATATTGATGGTCATGCTTTGCAGTCAACAGGAATGGGAAAATATTGACTCGTGGTCTATCTGATTGTCACCATCCCGGTCTCAGTGGCTCCCTCCGACCGTCACCAGCGGCAGCCCTCGCCCGAATTCTAACCCGAACTGCATTACCCATCATCCCGTACCTGGGGCCGCTCTTCCGGTTCCGTCTGGACTTACTTCCGGTTCCGGGTTTCCGCCGCCATTTCGCTCCATCTCCCCTATAAATAGTCGGACATTTTGCCGTTTACTTCGCGAAGTTTTGATTTGCCGTGGCTATCATCTCTGAGCGTTTTTCCCTGTGTTTGCCTACCTGTTGTCGACTGGATTGTTTTACCTCTGTGATCGTTTGCCGCCCGCCTACCGACTTCTCGCTTTGCTTCCTGGATTTACTCTCTGACTGCTGCCCGCCCCGAACTCTGCCTGGACTGCGTTATTCCCTCTGGATATCCTACGATACACCTGGTAAACCCTGTCGACCCTTGCTTGTCTGTTTATGAGATTAATAAAGGTGCAAATGGATCAAACGCCTCCTGAGTCCGCGTTACAGAAAACTTCGCCTGAAACTGATCCAGCATCTATTTACCGACTATCCACGGAGCTGTCTGCTCAAGCATCCATGCTGGTGACGCATCAACAACAGCTCACCCATCTCACATCGCTCACTGGAGAGATTTATAAGTCCCTGCAGGCTCTGCAAGCCCAAGCTTCAGCCACCGCCATCGCCGCGGCCTCTCCGCCCATCGCTAGCACCTCCGCCGAAGCTGCTCCACCTCCCCCAGTCCTCCATCCTTCTGCCAGCCCTCGTTTGGCGTTTCCTGAGAAATTCGACGGTACCCCAGGCAAGTGCAAAGGTTTTTTACTGCAATGCTCACTTTTCATAGAACAGCAACCTGCACTGTACCCGACAGACGAGAGCCGGATTGCTTTCGTCTGTTCATTACTCTCGGGGCGTGCACTGGAATGGGCCACCGCCGTGTGGAATTATCAACGTCCTGTTTTCCCCACGTTTGCTGCCTTTGTCTCTCGTTTTAAGGAGGTTTTCCAGCAGTCTGCTGATGGCAAGGAGGCCGGTGAACAGCTGATGGCACTAAAACAAGGCCGGGGCTCTGCGGCGGACTATGCCCTCACGTTTCGCACCTTGGCAGCCCAGAGCGACTGGAACGAGGGCCCCTTAAAGCTGCATTATCGGAAGGGCCTCAACATGGAACTCCAGGCGGAACTCGCATGTCGGGATGAGGGACTCTCGCTTGAACAATACATCGACCTCTCCATTCGAGTAGACAATCTCATGCGTTCCAGAAAGCCCATCCGCCACACGGTCTCATATTCCCCTGCTCAAGCTGCTGCATCGTCCGAGGCCGAGGTTGAGCCCATGCAGGTGGGCTTCACGCGCCTCACCGTGGAGGAAAGGGAAAGACGGATGAGGAACAACCTATGCCTGTATTGTGGCCAGCCAGGCCACCTACGGGCCACCTGTCCATCTCGTCCTCCTCGCAGAACATCTTCGGTGAGTTCAGTTCGACCCACTTCCACTACTTTTGAGATACCAGTCACTCTCACTTTTGAAAACAGATCAGTTACTACCTCCGCTCTAATAGACTCCGGAGCGGCAGGAAACTTTATTGACGCTGAATTCGTAAAAACTCACCATGTTCCTTTGGTTTCTTGTGCATCCCATGTGGCAGTGGCAGCCTTAGACGGCCGACCCCTGGGCTCAGGCCTCATCAACCATACCACCACGGACATCACTCTCAATGTTGACACCACGCATCAGGAACGCATCTGCTTCTTCGTCATCACCACTCCACAAAATCCCATAATCCTGGGTTTCCCCTGGCTCGACCTCCACAGTCCCTCGATTTCCTGGGCCCAGCGACGCATCACACAATGGTCAACCCACTGTAAAGAACACTGTCTGCACCCCAAGAGTCTCACCCCAGACCCGGCACTCACACCCAAGTCTGCAACCAAAAGGGAGGAGCTACCCAGCCATTACCAAGATCTCCATCTCGCCTTCTCCAAGGTCAAGGCCACCCAACTACCACCTCACAGGGCCGGTGACTGTGCCATCGATCTGATTCCCGGTTCTCAACCACCCAAGGGACGCATCTTCCCTCTCTCTCAGCCTGAATCTCAAGCCATGAGGGATTACATCCAGGAGGAGCTAGCTAAGGGGTTCATTCGTCCATCCACTTCACCCGCTGCAGCAGGTTTCTTCTTTGTCAAAAAGAAAGACGGCGGCCTGCGCCCCTGTATAGACTATCGTGGCTTGAACGAAATCACCGTTAAGTACAGATACCCACTGCCCTTGGTTCCCTCAGCCCTGGAATTGCTCCGTTCCGCTCGCTACTTCACCAAGCTTGACCTGCGCAGTGCTTACAACCTCATCAGAATTCGAGAGGGAGATGAGTGGAAGACGGCCTTCTCAACCACGAATGGACACTACGAGTACCTGGTAATGCCCTTTGGCCTAGCCAATAGCCCTTCCTGTTTCCAGGCCTTCATAAACGACGTCTTCAGGGACATGCTGAATCGGTGGGTCATTGTCTACATCGATGACATCCTCGTGTTCTCAGACAATCTTCAAGACCACATCAAGCACGTCAGGGCTGTCCTGGAAAGACTTATCAAGCACCAACTCTACGCCAAAAGGGAGAAATGCGAATTCCATCAATCCAAAATCTCCTTCTTGGGTTACGTCATCAGCACTGACGGGATAGCCATGGACGATGCCAAGGTCAACGCTGTCTTGAACTGGCCCAGACCATCCACCCTGAAGGAATTACAAAGATTTCTCGGCTTCGCCAACTTCTATCGCCGTTTCATACGTTCATTCAGTTCAGTGGCTGCTCCCCTTACCGCCATGATCAAGAAGGGCTGTCGTCACCTGTCATGGTCGTCTCCCGCTCTCCAGGCTTTCCAGGATCTCAAGACTCGCTTTACCTCCGCACCTATTCTGCATCACCCCGACCCAGGAAAAGAGTTCATTCTGGAGGTGGATGCTTCGAACACTGGAATTGGTGCGGTTTTGTCCCAGCGGCATGGCAATCCTCCCAAGATGTACCCGTGCGCCTTCTTCTCCCACAAGCTCAACTCAACAGAACAGAACTATGATGTGGGTAACCGGGAACTACTCGCCATCAAGTCCGCCCTGGAAGAATGGAGACACTGGTTAGAGGGTGCCAAATACCCCTTTACTGTGTTAACAGATCACCGAAACCTTGAATACCTCCGGTCCGCCAAATGCCTAAACCACCGTCAGGCCAGGTGGGCCCTGTTCTTCACCCGATTCGATTTTAAGGTGACTTACCGCCCAGGTTCGCTCAACTCCAAGGCCGACGCTCTGTCTCGACTCAATGAACCCCTGCCTAATCCTGCTACCCCTGAAACCATCCTGCCCAGTTCAGTCTTTGTTGGACCCGTCCTTTGGGACATTTTGACCGAGATCGCCGAGGCTCAACACCAAGACCCAGGACCACCCAACTGTCCTCCCAACCGCACCTACGTACCGCAGCCACTACGTCGTCGTGTCCTCTCACAAGTTCATTCCACGCCCAGCTCCGGTCACCCCGGCATCACCGCAACCACCCGACTTCTTACCAACCGCTTCTGGTGGCCCACACTACAAACGGATACCATACGCTTCATCAAAGAATGCCCCACCTGTAATATCTCCAAAACTCCCCGTCATTTGCCAGCCGGTCTGCTTCAACCTTTGCCAGTTCCTCAACGACCATGGTCCCACATAGCAATAGACTTCCTCACGGACTTACCTCCCTCGCAAGGCCACACCACCATCCTCACGGTCATCGACCGATTCTCCAAAGGCTGCAGATTCATACCCCTACCCAAACTGCCTACCGCCCTTGAAACCGCCGAGGCCCTATGCAATTCCGTCTTCCGCTTCTACGGCCTCCCCGAAGACATTGTGTCCGACCGCGGACCCCAATTCACATCTCGACTTTGGTCCAACTTCTGCCGCCTGCTGGGGATAAACGTCAGTCTGACATCGGGTTACCACCCTCAAGCCAACGGCCAGGCGGAGAGACTGAACCAAGAACTTACCAGATTCCTCCGCACCTATTGCCATAATAATCAGAATGACTGGAGTCGTTTCCTCATGTGGGCGGAATATGCTCAGAACTCCATAACCAAACCTGCAACCAATCTCACCCCATTCCAGTGCATCCTAGGATTCCAACCTCCCCTCTTCCCCTGGTCAGGCGAGCCTTCTGATTTACCCGCAGTCACATCCTGGTTTCAGCGGAGCGAGGAGACCTGGAACTCTGCTCACCTCCATCTCCAACGTGCCGTCCGACGCTTCCAGGTGCAAGCCAACCGACATCGAACCCAAAACCCTCCTTACACGCCGGGACAGTGGGTTTGGCTCTCCACTAAGGACCTTCGTCTCCACCAACCCTGTCGCAAACTAAACCCCAGGTACGTGGGCCCATTCAAAATTATCAGACAGATTACTCCAGTTTCCTTTAGACTTGACCTACCTGCTCAATACCGTATCTCACCCACCTTTCATGTTTCCCTGCTTAAGCCCGCTGGTGGTCCGGGAGGAGTGGAGGACCTAGATGAGACCGGTTCCCAGAGACCCCCCCCCATCATCATCGAGGGCGAGGAGGCCTACAGAGTGAACGAAATCCTGGACTCTCGACGCCGGCGGGGTCATCTTCAATATCTCGTGGACTGGGAGGGCTTCGGCCCCGAGGAAAGATCCTGGGTCCCCTCTAAGGACATTCTCGACCCCTCTCTCACCCAGGAGTTCCACCAACGCAACCCAGATCGCCCAGCCCCCAGAACTCGGGGCAGACCCCGCCGCCCAGGTCCCACTCGCGCCAGGAGTCGCTCGCAGGGGGGGGGCTCTGTCACCATCCCGGTCTCAGTGGCTCCCTCCGACCGTCACCAGCGGCAGCCCTCGCCCGAATTCTAACCCGAACTGCATTACCCATCATCCCGTACCTGGGGCCGCTCTTCCGGTTCCGTCTGGACTTACTTCCGGTTCCGGGTTTCCGCCGCCATTTCGCTCCATCTCCCCTATAAATAGTCGGACATTTTGCCGTTTACTTCGCGAAGTTTTGATTTGCCGTGGCTATCATCTCTGAGCGTTTTTCCCTGTGTTTGCCTACCTGTTGTCGACTGGATTGTTTTACCTCTGTGATCGTTTGCCGCCCGCCTACCGACTTCTCGCTTTGCTTCCTGGATTTACTCTCTGACTGCTGCCCGCCCCGAACTCTGCCTGGACTGCGTTATTCCCTCTGGATATCCTACGATACACCTGGTAAACCCTGTCGACCCTTGCTTGTCTGTTTATGAGATTAATAAAGGTGCAAATGGATCAAACGCCTCCTGAGTCCGCGTTACACTGATAAAGTTTGATGTCTGTGTTATGGCCTTCCAGTTGTTTTTGAGGAGGGAACAGTTTTTTCTTTTCTTTTCTTTTCTTTTCTTTTCTTTTCTTTTCTTTTCTTTTCTTTTCTTTCAATTTTACGTTTTGCTTTGAGAAACCTTATTTAAATATTTTGATATTCTATCTTCTGAAAACTTCAGCTATAATATCAATTCTGTCAAAATATCATCTGATATTAATAATACTAAATTTCCATTCCATGCTTTTAACAAACATGCCAGTCACCAAGCCAACATTGTCAGAGCAAAGAGTCTATAAATATAAAATAATATCATTGGCCACCCTGATGAATAATATTATGGTAGCTGTTTTTCTGTTATCAGGCTTTTAAATTAGTCTAGTTCTTTTTTGTTGGTTGAAAGCAAGATATTATTTAATTTAAGGTATTGAAAGCAAGGGATTTTTTTTCAGTATTCTCTGAGAAACTTTTTTTTAGGTTAATGACGATTCTGTCATTTATTCATATCATGTTTTTTGATTCCTTAAAGGCTTTATTTATTAATTTATTTATATTGTTTGTTATTTTATACATTTTTATTTTTATCCCCAAACCAGATTTTGTTATATTTAATTCATTTAATTTATAGATCTAGTGTCTATTTCCATTTTTCTTTTTATTGTCTGTGTCCTTGTTTAAGCATAATTGCAATAAAAAAAAATCCAGAAATCATTATTAATTGATCTTTCTCTATGCAATAGCTCTCAAAACTCGAACTGGGTATTGTATGTCTTGCTGCACCAAGTGTGAATCAAACTGGTTTAATAACATGCTGTGTTTGACAAAATCAAAGTTATACCACAAGTAATATCAACTGTACACGTCCAATGCTATTACCATAAGCAATAGAATGAATGAAAGAATAAATAAATATATAAATAACCCTTAGTAAAAGCAAAAATAGCAATGTTTACTATGTCTGCATATTGAAAACTGGAGTATTTTCTCTCTTCTGTGCTAGTGAACAAAGCAGCTGATGTTGGAATGCTCTCCAACCCTTCAAACAAGTGACTCCTAAGAGCCCACACACCCACAGCTGCTGGTCAGACCTACGTGAACACGCTCCTATGCATGTGAGTGCACACGCTGGGCTGGGGTGTAGCAGAATGGCTTATTGACTATGAAAGCGGACCTGCTTCCTGAGAGGGAAGAGATTCCCACAGGAATACCGGCATACTGCCGCAAAGAGGAGGTACAGGGAAACGAGAGCCAGAAAGATGAGGTTCTGCTCTGGACATAGAAGTTCCTCCCTTGAAATCTCATTTTGGCCCACAGGAAAGAAAAATCACAAATGGAATCTCTAATATTTTGTTTCTCCTAGATAGAGTAGAAATTTACCAGAAAATATCAGACCAAGTGAGAAATCTCAATAAAAATATTTCTCATAAAATCCTTTCAAGTCTAAATAATCTCCATTGATGTGCACATTAAATTGAATAGCCTTTTCTGCATGTTAAAACTAACTGTGTAACTTTTGTCCCTCTAGCGGCTGAAGCATAAAACTACAAGTTACTCGCGGAGGAATATTGTTTTGGGAATTTCGCTCCGCTATTCTGCGCGGATGAATTTGATGGCTTGATTCTCGTCGCCGTTCCCATATTTACAGAGAGCACAATAACGAATTAAAGAATCTGAAAAGTATGTCTTATGAGCAAGTAAGTAGTTTATATTCCCTTGTTGTTTTGACTTAATGATATCAGTTTGTTACAAAAGTTGGCAACGCTGAAGACTTCCGGTTCATTAACGAGAAAAATAACGTTAAGTAAACGGTAAAACTGTTTGCACTACAAACCAGTGTGTTGATAAATAATATAATACATTACAATATTCTGGTATGACAGCAATTTGCAATATCAAGCAGCAAAACGAGCTGTTTTGTTATGTGTCTAAATTAATTCCCCTGTATGAAATAGTAACTTGCCCTTCTTTATTCACGGATATGACGTAAACACGCACTGTCCAATGATTAAAGCACAAGACAGTATTCAGTTTCCCAGGAAATCTAAACTGAAAAAAAAAAAAAAAAAAAGCCTTTATGGGATTTAGACTAAGGGTCGTAATTTAAATTTTGTTAATGTCAGCCCAAAAAATGATTCTTTAACAATTGTCTCATTTCTTTATTTCTCCACAGAAATTTAATAAGGAACATCTAAGACATTGTTGATACGTAAACGCTCTCCATTGCATATCCCAAGCTGCAAAACAGAAGGCTCTTGTCCTGATTACATGGGAATGCTGACATTTACAGCAGGTATGCTCTTTAACCAACACCAATGCTGAGGATGCTGGAAAATATTCTCATTCTGCATGAACAAAGCAGTCTTCTCCACGAAGTTCTGGGCTTTCTGCCCATGTTTTTAAACCACTTAGATTTAAGGCATTCTGACAACATGGAGTACTTGTGAGATTGCTGTAGGGAGCCATTCTGTTCCGGCTGGCGGAAGGATGCAAGGTCAGCTGGTTCCCCTTCAAGTCAGGCATCATTACAGACGTCCTGCGGAGGCAGAAGGGCTTTCTAGAAAGGAGCCGATCCAGGTTCTCATGCAGTCACAACAGAGAACAAGGAGCTCATAAACCCCATTTCACTTAGAGAGCCATGCAATGTCAAATAAATGTACTGGATTTAACAAATGTTCAATTTTAATCGCATCTTTACCAAAGACCAAGCATTACTTCATTCATGTATCCTCTAAAAGGCTTTAAAGTGTACACTGAAATGCCATCAGACCAGAAATGACCTTTTAAGGCTTTCTAGGTCTTAGTTAAAACCTCTATCTTGTTGGTCTGGCAAATAAGCCTCATTCTTCAGTGTCTAGTCATCTGGTCTGTTTGACAAATCTGCCAGACATCTGGAATCGGTCACTATACATGTCAACCTAGTAAGAAATATGTTCAGTATTTATGTGTATTTGAACCTATTTTAACAATGACAATGTCTAAATATCATTTATTCTCATTTAGTATTGCTCTTCAGAAGCTACTTAGATGTTCCTTGGAAGGCAAAGTAAGTTAAGTTTACCCTGATCTTCAAATTGCGAAAGTTTTCACCCTCTAGCTCTTAATGCATGTTGTTTTTTTTTCTTTTGAAGCAACAGTGAGTGTTTGAACCTTCTGTAATAGTTGCATATGAGTCCCTCAGTTGTCCTCAGTGTGAAAAGATGGATCTCAAAATCATACAGTCATTGTTGGTAAGAGGTCAAATACACAAAAATGCTGAAAAACCAAAGAATGTGTGGGACTTGACTTGTGGCTTTCAAGTCCGAACTATCCATTTTATAATAAGCTTACATTTTTTTGTTCTTGTGTGGTGTTTAGGAAGAAAAACTCAGAGTTCATGTTGTCAAACATGACAAATCCTTCAAAGCATTTATAATAATCAATTTCTTAACCTCTATGCAAAGTCTGTCTACTCTACTGTGCCATACCTTGACACACTAATTGGCTCACATTTGGCCCCTGAACACACACGCCCCTGGGAACAATGAATACAGACATATTTTTCATACTTTTCTCATCTTTTCTGCCCAGGCACTGGCCTCTCGGACCTTAAAGGGCCCTTCTCAGAGCTGTAAATGAGCTGTCAATCACAGGCCAGATCCTTTCACTGATTGGAGCAGAAGGCCAATCAGGCTGGAATGATGGGAGAGTGCTGATATATTAGACAAACGCTCAGCCAAAATAAAGAGACAGAGGTTTCTTTATACTCAGAGAGAGCAGCATAGGGAGACTGTCGATGTGCCACGTACACGTGCCTAAAGTTTACGTTTAAGCCGCTCTGAGAGTTTCATTTCAAGCAGGAAGGCAAAGCTGGAAGAAATTTCCTTTTTATGCTATTGAATACAATCCTTCCTGTTACATAAGAGGTGTGAAGAACGGATACAGATAGAAGAATGAGTCCCTTCATATCTCTTGTCTCTGAGCGGAATGGATTGATGTGAAAATAAATTCCAGGGGCCTGTTGGCAATGGTGGACACATGATAAAGATTAGTTGATGTGCCGATGTGCTGGCCTCTCTCACGCATATTTGCTTTAGTAATTAGAAGGAGGAAACGAGCCAAAGACCTCTAAGACCCTTCAAAAACTATGCGCACACACAGTTTCACACTTTTCAACACAATTTATGGGGTATGTTCTTAGCTTTCATCCTTTGAAGATGATCTTGGATGTGGCAGTGGTGCTGTATAATAGCCGCTTTGTGTGAAGTTATGCACAGTGTTATGGAAAAGGTACCAGAAGCAGTAAAGCAGAGTCAGTTGAGATAGAGGACATCATATCAATTACATAACTGCATTAATGATAATTAGATACAAGCCATACTGATAATCTAATTACATGCCAAAATGTGGTAGTATAGAATTTAAAAATGTTTAGACCCATATATTGTCCTTTAAATACATTCTGTATTCGATTCGGTAAATTATACTTGAACTAGGACTGAAATGTATACTTTTTTCAGTAAGGATGCATTAAATTAATCAAAAGTTAAAGCAAGGACATTTGGAATATTACAAAAGATGTCACGTTTTCACAAGAATCATTCTTGTAAGTCTGCTATTCTTACAAAGGCTGCATTTATATGATGAAAAATACAGTAAAAACACCAATATTATGAAATTATTACAATTTTAAATTATTGCTTTATATGTGAATATAATTAAAATATAATTTATTTCTAAAATATAACTAATTATTGTGATGCGAAGCTGAATTTTCAGCATCATTACTCCAGTCTTCAGTTACACATGATCCTTCAGAAAGCATTCTAATATGCTAATGTACTGCTCATGAAACATTTCTGATTATTACCAATGTTGAAAACAGTTGTGCTGCTTCATATTTTATATAGAAACCGTGAAACATTTTATGACCCTAGACCACAAAATCATAAGGGTAAATCTTTAAAAAAAAATTGATACTGAACTGAATAAATAAGCTTTCCATTAATTTATTGTTTGTTAGGATAGGACAATATTTGGCCAAGATACAACTATTTGAAAATCTGGAATTTGAGGGTGCAAAAAGTCTAAATATTGCATTTAAAGTCTTCCGAATGAAGTTCTTAGCAATGCATATTCCTAATCAAAAATTACTTTTTGATATATTTGCGTTAGGACATTTACAAAACATCTTCATGGAACATGATCTTTACTTAATATGCTAATGATTTTTGGCATAAAAAAAAATCTAAAATTTTGACCCATACAATGTATCTTTGGCTACTGCTACAAATACACCTGTGCTACTTAAGACTGTTTTTTATCTGTACCCAGAATGTAAACACCCATAAGAACACTTAAACACTAATGTTTATGTTGCGAATCCTTTGATTTCAATATGGATGTTGCACAGCAAGACAGTAGGAAACAAAATGGTTTACGAGAGTGATTGCTGCAACACATTCTGACATAAGCATCCAACAACCAATGGGAACTTCACATAGGCCGGCCCAGTTTCAAGAATCCAACTAACTATATTTCATCTTTATTTCAGACTGACCCGACTCTCTAATGACTCAGCCCTAATACACAGATCTTGTGCATTCCTAAGTGTCAAGCTCCCGGTCAGAGCTGTCTCTAGTGTGTAAGCTCCATAAAGCTCTATGTGATTACATGCTGCAAGAGTTTTTTTGTTAGTGTAGGTGTTAACAAGAGACTAGAATGTGAGCCAGGACTGGACATAATCTGACATAAATATTTGCCTCCATGAGATGTGTGTGTGTGTGTGTGTGTGTGTGTGATCTCAGCTCTGCATAAATAGGTGAAAGTTCGTCCGTGTGAACTCCTGGTGAATGGTGTCTATGAGCGAGTCCGAGTCTGCGGTTCTCTCTGCTGTACCGTTTGCTTGAGAGGGGGCGCTGTGCTCTGGTGTGTAAGTAAATGAATATGAACTCCTGTAGATCAGCCCGTCCAATCGGATCAGCGATAAAGGCACTGTGATTGGTTGTCTCATCCATCTCCACTCGCCACTCAATATGGATACATCAGGAACAACACACAGCAGAGACCTAGAGGACCTGAGAAGAATGAAGTAGTATATTTACATGGTTACGTTGATCAAATAGCCTTATTTTCAGCGTGCAACTATATTTTTCACTAAAGAACATGTTAGCAGACAGCCTTGGCTATTATTGCAATTCAATTAGATTGTCAAACTGAAACTCTGCATTTTCTTTTCACTGAAAGAAGACATCTTATGGAAGCAAAATAACTAAATCTTGAAACTGACATTTGCCTGTGGTGCTTTTTATAGGGTTTTTGTGAGTCTTAAAAAAATCATAATTCATCTTTCCACAATTTAATACCTTAAAAAGATCTTAAATCAGAGCTGAAAGTCTTAAATTAAAAAATTCATGGCATTAAATGTAAGTGTTTTTGTTTTCCAATATAAATGTCTAAACATCCTTAAATCAGGATGCATTTGCTTGAGATGCAAATTCAAAATAGTCTTGAAAAATTCTATAAAATTATGTGACTTCATGCTTATAAGAACAAATATCTGCCAATACTTGTTTTCCCTTTGAATAAAGTTGTTTTCTGAGCCCACTGGTAGATATTTGTTCTTGTTTAAATATAAAAATACTCTATTTTGATTGATTTCTCATGATCTCAAGTACATGCATCTTGATTTAAGAGCCTTTAGACATTTACATTGGATGACAAGACAGTAATATTGATGAAGAACACTTTTTTTTGCATGTTAATACGATTATGTTCTCTTTAGGCATTTACACATACTGTGTTCCCCTAAATTCATTACTTAAATTTTCTTTACTTGGTCTTAAAAAGTTATTTAATTTTATATGCAGATTTACCTGCAGAAACCCTGTTTTAAAAATGAGAATGGAAATAAACTGATGTGCGGTACTGTTATATTATTGTAATTTTCAAACTTTGACTCAGGTATAAATCTGATAAATGTTTACGTCCTGTAACTTAAGATGACGGAAGTTACACCTCACTTATTTGCAGTCATTTCAGTTGCTGACCTTCCTGACATCTGACACTGGACTACAGCTCTAAGAACCTCCCTAAAAGGACCTGAGAGAGACCATCGTTCCATTCTTGCTTGCTGAGACAGGAATGTCACACCACGGCATCCCTGGAGCCTTGGCAAGATGGTCACAACTAAAATTATTGCACAGGGGAAAAGTTTAGTATGAGTATGAAGTTGTTTTTTGTGTCTTACAATGCACTTCTAGAATTATCATTGGTTTTGGTTTTTGTTTTTTTGGGTCTTTTGCTTCCGTAACATGTCTTTGTTCAGATTAGTGGGGAGAAAACATTCAAAATACACATTTACGTGTTCATTTTATTATACTTTACTTATTTGTGTCTTTCAATTACAATACATGTATTTAAATGTCAGAAATTTCCACTTCAACAGCACTTACATACACCAAGCTATATATTCTGATGCTGATGGTTTGTTCATGTATCATTTAGCTGATTTCTATAGCATTTTCCCCCTAAAAACATGGTGTTTTTTTTTTTTTTTTTTGGCTGTTGACAGTATTTTCGAATAATAATCCTGTCCGTAAAATCCTTTACTTTTAATGTCGACAAAATGAAAAGATTTTAAACCTGGCTTTATTCAGTGTTCAGATTTCAAATTTTTCATTAATTTCATAAAAGCAATTAGCCAGTATGGCTAGTGTTCTACACAAATTTTACCATATTTTATGGTTATTTAGGCACTTAGACACTTCTTAATTGTGATAAACTCACTGCTAGCTTACTGCTTTGGTAATGACCTGCCAATTCGCACAATATAAATGGTCCTTGTATCATTTGCAGGGATCTTGTGTTGTTCTGTGTCACTTAAGAATAAGAAAGTAAGGTAGATGTTTAAGCATAGGGTAGGATTACGGGATCTAAAAAATGGCATTAATATGTGCTTTATAAGTACTAATAAACAGCCAGTATGCCAGTAATATGCATGCTAATAAGCAGCTGGTTAATAGTGAGAATTGGTCCTTAAAGTGTTACCTGTTGTTCTGTCATCTAAAAATTGGCAAAAGTGTGAATAATCATTCTTTGTGAATCATTTGTCCTTTAACGTGTGATATTGATAAATGATGAGATCTGCGGTTTGCAACGGAAGATTTCAGATCCTAATCTTATGTTACACAGGACCTCCTGTGGTTTACAAGAAGAGGAAATCATAAAAAGCAGCCTTTAAACCACACATTCACAAAACGTGTCATATTCTAACTCAAATAGCATACGTTTCCTTTTTAATGTGTTTGAACTGTTGAGGAGTAACAAATAAAAAGAGCAAAGGGAGTCCTAGTTTTGGTATCAAAATATGTCATTTCCATACCAAAACTACATATTTTACAATTACTGTTATGCAGACTGATCATAGACACAGCTAAAAAGCTTTCTACCACAGTGGCCATCCTTCACAAAACTAATATCTGCCACAGTTTTCACAGGTAGAATGCAAAATGTTTCAATACAAGCATTTTAGTCAAATGGAATTTATGCAGTGTTTTAAACTTTTAACCCACGGGAGAAAATCAAACTGCCGCAACAGTTTAAAATGAGCCCAATTCCATGGAAAAAATGTGGATTTGGCAACCCTACATCCAACACGAGCTGCATCCAAAGCGATTTAAATACTCCGCATATTGATAGCGACTCCATGATTAATACAAAGGCTTTAATACAAAAGTGCACACAACGAATGGCAACTGTAGAGAGCAAAAGCCGAATCCCAGACATTTCAGGCGATTTCCAAAAAGAGGACATGTCCGGGGAAAAGAGTATGTATGATCACCCTAGTTTATGACTATATTTAAAATTCAATTAATTATATATAAAGGTGGTTTTTTTAGATGTTTTAGTTGAATTTTTGAGATTGTTGTTTTTTTACAATAGTTTTTGACTGTATGTAGTTTATACTCTAAAAATGTTGGGTTGTTTCAACCCAACTTCGGATCACTGTTGGGTACCATTTTTTAATTTAATTTTTAACCCAATAGTTGGGTTGAAACAACCCAGCATTTTTATAATTATCTATTTGGGTGGCCTGAATGTTGCTTAATTTTAGCTTGCCAAACTACAAGCTTCGCTTGATTTAAAGTGTCTTAACACTGCTTCAAAATATGATATATGCTCACCTGAACATTGTCTCAGCCTGCATGTTTCCAAACCAGACCTTTAAGTGTGGACTGAAGTTTTCTCCGTGAAGCTCCAACATGGCCACATGTCCTCCTCCGTTCAACTAAATCACCAAGGACACTTGTTAGTGCCGTTTAGGCAGGTAAACAGTTAATAGAGTTTCAAAATTCAGTTTCTATTGAAGAAACATAATTGCAGGCTTGATTTCTGACCTCTAGTCCATTGATGACAGGTACAGGGCTGATGATAGTTGGGTGACTGGTGAGACTCTCACTGAAGGTGTATTCAACCACCTCCGTTCCGATGATGGTCCAACAGGAGCCGTCATTCAATAACACCTTATTAGTTTCTTTAGGACAGGGAGAAGCCTGTAAGAGTGACATGGTGGTGAGTAATGATGACAGTTTTTATTTCAGGTTGAGCTATTATTTATATTTAACTGTCACTGCCAGTGTTCACCTGGAACTGTATGATTTTTTCATTTGACAGGCACAGGTACATGTGGCTACTGTCTCTGAACTGGAAAGCACATTTATGAAGCTGAGACACTGGCTCATCCACGTCCAGACATGCATGCTGCTTGTTCACTTTACGTATTACCTGCAAGTAAAGAAAACAAAATCAGGTCAATTCACACAGCTGACTATTTTATCCTTTTTTACATTGTACATATCCTTAAATGAATAGTTTGCCCTTTTCACTGGAAGAAGCATTATTATAGATTATGGACTCTTTAGAAGACTCTCTTTAAGTCTTTAATAATGGAGAGATTTGTCTCTTAAACATGCAGCTTTTGGCTTTACAAGATGTAAATTGATGGAATGGAGTGGTGTGGATTACTTGTGAATTATTGTGATGTTTTTATCAGCTGTTTAAACTCTCATTCTGAAGGCACCCATTCACTTAAGAAGATTCGTTGGTGAGCAAGTGATGCAATGCTAAATTCCTCAAAGAAACAAACTCATCTACATCTTGGATGCCCTGAGAGTGAGTAAATATTTAGCTTTTTTTTTATTTTTAAGTGAAACAACACTGCGCATCCACTTTTTTCAGTCTCGGTTCCGAAGATATTTTTGAAAATGTATTTTCTTCATAAGAATTAAACAACAAATTCAATCTTATGATTATGAAATGTTTATACGTTTGTGTTAAAAAGCAATTTGTGATCCTGGACCACAAAACCAGTCATAATTGTATGCGTATATTTGTAGCAATAGCCAGAAATACATTGTATGGGTTTTTTATGCCAAAATATTTTGGATATTATGTAAAGATCATGTTCCATGAAGATATTTTGTAAATTTCCTATCAAAACTTAATTTTTGATTAGTAAGATGCATTGCTAACAACTTCATTTGGACAACTTTAAAGACAATTTTCTCAATATTTATATTCTAGATTCTCAGATTCCAGATTTTCAAACAGTTGTATCTCAGCCAAATATTGTCCTATCCTAACAAACCATACATCAATGGAAAGCTTATTTATTGTTTATCTATAAATCTTCAAATTTGATATATTACACTCTTAAAAATAAAAATAAAGCCCTTATTTGGATTGATGAAGAACATCCATATAACCTTTATATTTCACAAAATGTTCTTTATAGTGGAAAAAAATCACTTTGCACTTTGTGTTTTGCACTTTAAGAAAAAATGGTTCTTTTAAGAAATGTTCACTGAAAGATTCTTTGGGAAAAGCAAAAGTTTCAAGAATGTAATTGTAGAAAATGGTCTCAATTTTTGTTCCCACACTGCTGAAATCTGACAAGAGCAGACTCAAAAACAGTCATTAAAAAAGGAAAAAAAATCCTTCTCCCTTCTATCATGCACCACTGCACCTGGTCCCCTGCAGCATGTGTGCTGCACAATATTCCTGACTGTTGGCCATCAAAAATCCTGCTGCATGGCATGATAGCTTCAAATACATGCGTGCAAACCAAAACAAACCAGTCAGCAAATTCAAACAACTAAAACAACATTGTGAAGGCCTATTCTGTTTGCAAGTCAGCCAAATGTGGTATTTAAACATTGCCCTTGACATTTTGATCAAGTGCTTTATCAGCAAATTGTGACGCATGCTGGTAGCAGACTGGCTTCCAAAAAACACCACAGAGATGGAAATTTCTACTGAGTAAACTTGGGTGAAAAAATGCAAATGAAAAAATACACACAACATGCAGGTTCAATGCAGGAAGGTTTAAAAATCCTTTTGAGCACTGTTACACATTTCACCTTCATTTTAGCCATATAGCATGGACATCTTTTATAAAGATGATTAAGGATAATGTAAAAGTATTTGCATACTGTACCATCGGTGGCAGCGCCACTCCTGAGTCAGTGCATATCAGCTGAACCACACAGCCATAACAGATGTAGCTGTCACACATGGTGTATTCACTATGAGTGGCTTGCATCTCCTCCACTATGAAGAAACAGAGTCAGTATTAGGCGATAACACTGTAGGGGATGAGAAAGAAAAATAGACCTTACTCAGATTTGGCCTTGAGTGACATATAGGGGTTAAACCCATTTATGCCACATTAATTCCAGCTGTTCAGCACATGTTGCTGACATTTACATTTTGACCTTTTAGAATATCTATTTTATTTATTTGTTTAGTTTTTTGTTAAATGCCAACACAAGTATTCTCAAAGACCAATTTTACACTCAAATGCAGTGAGGCGATATGGGGTTTGTGAGAGTTTGTTTACACTGGACGTCCAGCATGCAGTGTCATCACTTTGGCCGGTTGTTTCTAGACTTGTTTGGGTTTCTTATGTTTATTTAGCTATTGTGGTGAATGGTGAATTAGTCACTAGAACTAAGTGATGGGCAACAGCATGTGCATTTGTGAATCTGGGTAATAAAAAAAGAGTTTACCATGTCAATTGTGTGAATTAGAAGCTTTTAGTATAACAGTACTGTTAGAATATGTTAAAGGGTTAGTTCACCCAAAAATGAAAATGAGCCCATTATTTACTCACCCTCCAGGCATCGTAGGTGTATATGACTTCCTTCTTTCAGACGAATCCAATCGGAGTCATATTAAAAATGATCCTTGCGACCAGTTGGCGCAAACTAGATTAAAGTGATTGTTACGCTTTAAATATGCATATTTTTACAAAAATGCATCGATTCACTACAGGAGGTCTTTATTCACCCCCTGGAGCCATGTGAGGCACTTTTTATTATGGATGGATGCACTTTATTGGACTTGTTTTGGACTGATAAAAAGAAACACCCGCCCATGCAATTCTAAAGCGTGGAAGTGCCAGGATCATTTTTAATATAGCTCAGATTGGATTTGTCTGAATGAAGGAAGTCATATACATCTAGGATGCCTGGAGTAAATCATGGGCTGATTTTCATTTTTGGGTGAACTAACCCTTTAAGTTTATAGCATATGCACCTAGTGAGATTTTGTTCTCTGCACATAAATGCATAATCTGCATGCAGTCATTACTAAATGAGTCCCAATGTTGTTAACCTTGTATGAGTGCTAGGTAACACTTTACAAAACAGTCTCATTTGCTTTGGATGGTTTGGATATGTGTGCTTAGAAAACCATACATCAGAAGTTTGAACAAATGTGACCCCGGACCACAAAACCAGTCATAAGGGTTTTCTACAATTTCTACATCTGAAATCTGGAAGCTGAATAAATACCATTGATATATGTTTTTTTAGGATCTGACAATATTTGGCTGAGATACAACTATTTGAAAATCTGAAATCTGAGGGTGCCAAAAAAACAAAAAGAGAACATCACCTTAATAGTCGTCCAAATGAAGTTCTTAGTAATGCATATTACTTTTTAAAAATGTTAAAAAAGTTTGGGTATATTTACGGTAGGATGGCTTCATGGAACATGATCTTTACTTAATATTCTAATGATTTTTGGCATAATTCAAAATCAATAATTTTGACCCATACAATGTATTTTTGGCTATTGCTACAAATATACCCCAGCGATTTATGACTGGTTTTGTGGTCCAGGGTCACAAATATGGCTTTAAAATGCACTATTTCAGCGCAAAATACATGATAGTTAAAAGCAAAAATGTTTTTTGGCAGAATATCTGAGGTACGAGCTGTTTGATCTTAATACTGTATTTGTACATGCTGAAATTAACAAAAACTGAAACTTTGAAGTAACTACTGAAACTTTGGATTGTTTTTTTTTTTTTACCAAATGTCATCTAAAAAACAGTAACCAGGATTTAAAAATAATAAATAAAAAAAAGTAATAATATATATAAAAAAATAATAAATAAAAAAAATTAAATAAAAATAAATCTTGAAACCTGACTAACTAGGATTCATTACTGACCAGGGTGAAGTATCAGTTTTTTTTATTAAGTGTGAGAAGGTAATAATTTATAGTTTTGCTCATTTAAAAGAACATTTGTCATAAAGAGGAATAAAAGCGTAATAGCAGAGAAAAGGCACTGCATCTCAAACCTAACATGACAGTGAAGGCCGTCCATTGTCTTGCGCTGGCGACAAAAGCCCCATCTTCCACCGCCAGGTAACGCGTACTGACCGTCTGCGACCGCAATCGGTTAAACAACGACACTTTTGAGCCTGACGAAATACACACTGCAGAAACACATATTTTTTTACAAAAACAAAACCAATAGGCAAACAAAAGAAACACCATGATAATTTAAACCCTCACTGATGCCTAAACATGCACATTCAGACCGACAAGCTGACTGCAAAAACAAATGAAGGATATACTGTGACTAATGCCAGTCTGTTCTTTTTCTTAATCTTTGTCTCATTGTCTGTTTCTCTTCCACAGAACGGTGAGGAATTCAACGTCACTTGACAGCTGCTCTCAGATGTCAAGCGTCTCTTTCTTCCCCTCAGAAGCTCTCTGTGGATCCAGCAGTCAATGTCAACAGAAGATGCCCTCTCGGTGTGTGCTTTAGGATCAAAAGGTTAGAGGCCAAATGTCTGACTCCTGTGGCAATGGCTGCCGGGTGACACCAGTTAGTGGCTTGACCCCACTTCTCATACTCAAAGACGCGCAAACACGCTTACCCAAACTTACAGGAGTTCGGTTTCTCCACCGTTCGACACTTATAAGTAACGCCACTTAGTCAGAGTAATGTTATATTTGATTTGAGGCAAATGAAGGTAGATTAACAGTTTGTTTATTGCATTGTGTGTGTTTAGCTGACAGAACAAGCTCTGTTTAGCTCTGAAAATTAGTCATGAGTTAAAATTGTAAACATTTAAATGGACTGAATGTGTCAAATTAAATATGGATTCATTCAGAACTGCCATAAATACACACATGCACATACTCACGGTCAGCATTTTTCATGGACTGCCTCTTCTGTGATGGTTTGGAGATGACCTTAATGAGTCTGCTGTTAAATGTGCCAATTTCTTGCCCTCCGCTGTGAAACAGATGTAGCAGCAGGCGAAAGTGCTTTCGTTTGTCCGTATCTGAGATGTACAAGGTTTTAGCGCAGGCAAACATCTGAAAAAAAAAAAAAAAAAAATTAAACATAATTCAGTTGTTAACATGTTTGAGGTTGGTACGATTTATTATTATTATGACTCTTCTATTTGATCAAAAATACAGTAAAAATGGTAATATTGTAAAATATTTGTACAATTTAAATGAACTGTTTTTTAGCATCATTACTCCAGTCTTCAGTGTCACATGATTCTTCAGAAATGATTCTGATATGCTTATATGCTGCTCAAGAAACATTTCTGATTTCTGATTTCTGATGTTGAAAACAGTTGTGCAGCTTAATATTTATTATACTACATTTATTTAGGATTCTTTGTTTAAAAAAAAGGTCAAAAGAACAATTTATTTGAATTAGAAATCTTATAATCTGTCACATTATCAATGCCCTTACTTTTGGTCAAATTTAATGCATCCATGGCATGCTGCAAATGGTATGTGTAATTTCAATGATATCTAATGCAGTAATATGAACATCAAAACCGCTTAGATCATTTGCTGGTATGGTTATACATGTGAGTTTAATTTGAGATCTTTTGATTGCAGACTTTGGCATCTTGGCAAATCTGAGCACAGTTTGAGACATTTTTGAGATAATTTCTGAAGAACATCATAAATTTGACAAGGAAATAACTTCTCATGGCTGTTTTGGTGATATATTCAAGAGATCTTTTTTGTGAACATTATTCTCTGTAGTCAGGAAGTTCAAAGATCATTCTTCATGTTCATTCATCTGCCCTCCTTTCATAAACCTTGTTGTAATCTAGGTAGAATAAACATATTATCCCATCTCCAAATCTATCTGTACACACAGCAGTCATGTTCTCTCATAAACCCGATAGACTCTCTCCTCTTTGATCGCTGGGCTTTGGCAATGTCTCACCTTCCTGTCTGTCTGCTCCTCAAAGCTCAGCTTGAAACTGTCTGTCCGCGGATCAGCGGAGCTGTCCAGACCCATGTAACCGAAAAGCCGACAGCTGGACTCTCCTAGACCTGATGCTGTGTGAATACAAATGGACAAATTACAGTGAATTACAAGGGTAAGAATGAAGATGTTCTCTCACAGCTCACTGACCTTTCAGCTGCTCCTGTCTGAGTTTCCATCCGTGTCCAGTGAGATACACGCAAGGAGGTGGACAGAAAAACCTATAAAAAGTGCACAAAACTCTTAAGACATGAAGAGAAGTAAGTAATAAAATAACTGTAAAAACATTTTTGGGATATTTTTGTTGTTGTTGTATTTAGTGCTTTATATAAGATTGCTTCAAAGCAGATTCACATTAATAAATGGAAATAACAGTGTTACTGTTGTAAAGATAGATGACCAGTTGGTGGAAACCTGGTTTAATGGGCTATCCATCTTTATCAAGCTGTTTAGAGCTAGTAGACCCAGCAACAAACCAGTTTCCATGTTTCAAAAACCATTTACATGTTGTGTTTTTTTCCAGAAAGGATTTGATTCAGCCATCAGCTGGTCAACATCTCAAACTAGCAAACAGTAAACAAGTTGGATTCATATTTTTCAGTGCATTTATATGTGTACATGATTGTATATTTCACTGCTGAAAATTGTAAATGCTTATATATAAAAAATAATTTTTACCTCTTCTCATTGCCGTAAGACTTCTGAGCAACTTTGGCATGTAAGATGATCACTGATTGGTCAGGTCTGAATTGAAGGTATTGCCTCACTGAATCTCTGGATACTTTTGGCAACGAGGAGAAATTTTGATCCTCCCTAGTGATCCACAAAATATTTATTTTAACGTAAGTGTTGCAAAATGCTAAAAGGGTGGTAAATTAAAATGTATCATCTCTACAGTCATGCAATTTACACTTTCAAGTAAACTATCTGTGTATTTCTCGAAGATCCTATCTTGGAATAAATCAATTCCAGTTTCGACATAAATATTGATATTATTTCAGGAGGTTGGGGAATTAATAGCCTTTTTGGCTGTCCTTTATGTCTGTAGTAGTAATCCTACTGCGCTTTCTGACATTGACAATACAGCAACAAGCAGCGTTTATGATTCAGTAATATAAATGAGTTATAATAGATATTTTGAAAGCAGCAGAGATGAAGAAGACAAGAACTTCCCAATTATTTTGGAGAAAAATAAGAGCAATATTTTTCTAAATAAATCCTTTTTATTCCAATTTCCTTTTAGAATAAATGCCAGCGGCATAAAAGGGGAACCTTATAAAATTTGTAAAAATAAGAATACTCTGTTTGTGTTTCACAGAAGATCAAAAGTCTCATGGGCATGCAATGACACACTGGTGAGTAATAATGACAAGATGCATTTTTTTGGGTCAAGCACAATTCTCTATTCATCAAAGAATCCTGAAAACAATAAAGTACAGTTGAAGTCAAAAGTTTACGTACTCCTTGCAGAATCTGCAAAATGTTAATTATTTTACCAAAATAAGAGGGATCAAACTAAATGCATGGTGTTTTTTATTTAGTACTGACATGAATAAGATATTTCACATAAAAGATGTATAGTTCAAAAGAGAAAAGAATAGTTTAATTTATAAAAATGACCCTTTCAAAAGTATACTTACACTTGATTCTTAACACTGTTGTTACCTGAATGATTTTTTTAGTGATAGTTGTTTGTGAGTCCTTTGTCCTGAAGAATTAAACTGCCCGCTGTTCTTAAAAAAAATCCTTCAGTTCCCAGATTCTTTGTTTTTTCAGCATTTTTGTGTATAAAATGATGCATTAAGAGCCAGGGGTGTAAAAAGATGTGTACATTTTTCTTATGTTGCCTTAATATCTTTTTTCAGAAGCTGCAGAAGATACTTACAGGTTTCCCAGAAGATAAAGTGAGTTAAATTTACTCTGCTCTCTTCAAATTCAACAAGTTCACCCCCTGGCTTTTAATGCATTGAGTTCCTTCTTAAGCCTCAGTGAGCATTTGAACCTTCTGCAATAGTTGCAGCCTCTCAGCTGCCCTCAGTGTAAGAAGATGGATCTTGAAATCATACAGTCATTGTTGGAAAGGGTTCAAATACACAAAAATGCAACAAACAAAGGACTCTTTAACAACTATCACTAAACAAAAACAAAACAAAAAACAGCTGTGGATCATTCAGGCAACAACACAGTATTAAGAATCAAATGTACACACATTTTTGAACAGGGTCATTTTTATAAATTCAACTATTATTTTCTCTTGTGGACTATATGTAATGTCTCTAATGTGAAATATCTTATTCAGGTCAGTACTAAATAAAAAATAACATGCATGTTGTACCTTTTATGGTAAAATAATTAACATTTTGCAGATTCTGCAAGGTGTATGTAAACTTTATATCAGTCTCTACAAAAATATTAAGCAGCACAACTGTTTTCAACACTGATAATAATAACAAAAATGTTTCTTGAGCAGCAAATCAGCATATTAGAATGATTTCTGCAGGATCTGCTTGTATCACAGGCATAAATTACATTACTGTATTTTTGATCAAATAATTGCAGCTTTGGTAGACATGAAACACTTCTTTCAAAAGCAACTTTTTGAACACAAGAACTTCATAATATCTGTTTGCAGTTACTCATTTTCAATACTCATTCTTATTTTATTACTTACTCAATTCGAAACAGTTCTGGGAGTTTTAATTCCACTGATTAAGACCCCAAGGATATAAATGTGATATTTCCCAGCAGAGCAAAGTGCTTTAATTGAAACTCACTTAATTCCCCAGGCTTAGGATGTTTCAGTCAGTCTGCCTGGATTTTTATCTGAGGGTTTCCCAGAAGGATATGGGGTCAAAGGGGCACTGATGTTATTTCCCACTTTGAGCGCATTAAGATGAAGGTCAAATTAGATCCCAGTGTTTGACTTTTTAAATTATTGCACACTTTAAAATACGTGAAATATGCAGGTTTACATGCTGTACTTTTTCTAAAATTATTTTAACACTGTTTTTATTCTAATTCCTTTATCATACTTAGATACAGGTACAGTATCTAAAATTCACTTTTAATTCATATAAACTGCACTCTAATAAGAACATAAAGAGTTATTTGTTGATTACCCTAATACAGACCCCATTTCATAGGAAGCCTATAAAGAAAATAGCATCACTGTAAATGCAATTCAGACTGATAAAGTCAGTTCTGTGTACACTAATGACACTTCAAGAGTTAGTGCATCAATCGTGGACTAAAGCAGAACCGCAAGGAATTTTTGTAGGCTCCCTGAAAGAAAGCGTTAATGTTCTCTCTCCTGCTGCAACCCCCCAAAGAAATCCTGCCTGCTCTTCCCATTTCGGACGGGGGTGGGATCTAGGATTTTAAACGTGCTTTGTAAACTTAATACCTGGCCAATGTCTTGACTGTTCACTCTATGCTTGAATAATCGCCTGGAGAGGTTACTACTCACCTTAAGGGACTGTCTGACCCGTTTCATAGGCTTTCTGAACCACTGCCGTGTCATTATTTTTGGATACCGTTGCCCACTTCTACAGAAGAGACTGTACCTGTGTCATTACCTGAGGTGAGTGAAGCACGCATCTGATGTGTACAGGTGAGACACTTCTGTCGAGTCCACAGTGGCCAGCCCTGGAATACAGAGAGGAAGAATGCATTGTTGTTTGCGATTTAATTTCATTGAGTTTGAAATGGAAGCTAGTTTGTTAAATGACATGGACAGTGACCTTCTTAAAAAAAATAACAACGTATTTTGTCAGTACATAACTGTTACTCTTTTAAATATCCGTTGTGAGAAGGCTAAACGTCGTAAATGTGCTTAGCTGAGCATTTTCATGCTATTTTTAAACGATGTTTTCAAGCGTAATTATTTAAGGCTGTTATTTCCATCAATTAATTTTCATAAAAATACTGTTAAATAATATAAAATAGTATATGTTATATGAAATGTATTTGTAAAAAATATTTTTCCGTCATAAAATGCAGTTGGTCTCTCAGATATTCACACTTTTTTGAATAAATGTCTGTCACGTGATTTGATTTTAAAAATATACTTTATTTGATTAATATTTCACGCGTAAGCTATTTGAAAATGTTTTTTTTTTATTAATGATTTTTTAATTCAATGCCACAAGAAGAAAAGGTATTACATATTCTTGTCAAATTATCATTAGCTGCCAGAAAAAAAAGAAAAGAAAAGAAAATTACATAAATTTTAATGTTTTAAAATGTGTGACCAATGTTTAAAATAATGGCGCTATTATGATCACGTCACGTGGTCTTTTTTTCTTTTACCCGCGAAAAGTGCGTTTATTTAAAATGTGTGTGCTGACATATTTCTATTGTCGCTCTATCGTGTACAGTATGTATTTTTTGTATCCATTAAATATTGTGTAGTATACTACCAAAGCACACTGTTGAAAAATGTGCTATAGTTTTTGCTCAATATTTCTTTGGGATGATGATCAAATAGCTAATTTAGTCATGCAGCATTAATGTCTGCATACTAATTTTGAAAATGTTTTTTTGCTATAAGAGCAATTCTTGTATAAAAACAATACTGTATACTTTTTAACACTCTATAAAAGCATATGTGACAGTACACAGTATATACTGTCCAGTAAGTAGTAGCCTACACTATTAAGTATTCCATTCCAAACACAGCCAACTAAACTAAATATAGATCAGCATGTAACAGACTGGCTGTGTCTCAAAACCTAGTGAGCTGCCAACCCAAACAGCATTTCCACAGTGATGTCTAGATAGGCACCTCACCAGGTTTGGGACACAGCCACATGCTTTAGGTGCGCAGTGGTTGGCTGGAGGCGAAACAGCTATTAGTAGCAAAGCATCACATCTGCTTTCAATCCCACTTTAACAAGAAGCTGCTGTTAGTTAATCTAACTGTGCTCTGAAGCTGTCAGTCAATCAGCTGCCAGAGAAACCACACTTGTCATTTTCCTCCATTTGCCCTCCTGTCTTCTCTCTCGCTCCCTCACACTGAATTTTTCTTTGGTCTGTCTGTGCCCCATGTCAAGCTGAGAGAAATGTTTACACTGCGGGGCTTTACCCCATGGAGATCCCTTTGGGCGAGAGCTGGGATCCGGGAAGCTTAAACAGTCTTCTAAAGATACATATACAGCCCACTGGAAGAAATGTGCTGTCGCTTTTTTTTTTTTTTTTTTTTACTGCCGGTCACCTATTCTCACTTTGCTACTTTACTCTGACAGGAGGTTATGGTTACTTTTGGTTTAGGTTTCTCAGGGGAGCTGTCATTTTTATTTGTCCACATACAATTTATAATGATCTTTGCTCACTGTATCTAATTTTCCCATCCAAATTTTTTCTAATTTTTAAAGCTCAGAGATTGATGAAACCTGTAATGAATAAGGTCATATTTTATCTCAAAGCAAAAAAATCTACTTTGCTTAAAGAATGTGAAGCTTATTTAGCATTATTTTATTAGACCTTTATGGTTCATGTTAATTAATACTGTGTTCTTTAAATTGTAAAACTAGTATTTGTTTTACTGCCTTTAAATTATGCTGAAATATATTTATTCTGAAAACCTAATATTTATTTTAATGCTTTACATTAATGAGAATTTTTTTTAAATAAACAAATATGATATAATCAATAATATATAATATAAACAACAAATACATATTCTTTTTATTTATTTATTTATTTATTTTACTTAATTTAGTTTTAACTTCTTAGCTGTTACATAAATGTTAGAATATTGCAAAACATAAAACGATCCAAAAACAGGCTTTTTATGATTTTTTTTAGAGAATGGGCAGTGTTCTCTTTATATAATATATATAAAAATATTAATAATAAATTAAATACAAGTATTATATTATAATTTTTAAATAATATAAAAAATATATTTTATTTATTTTATGAACTAAACTCGTCAGGAAAGTGATAGCACACGGCAATCATAAAGATCACAAAATAAATAATATAAAAAGTAAAGTCATTTTTGTTTTAAAAAATCTGAATATGCAAAAGTCAGATTTTTTTTCTGGCAACCATGTTACCAAATTAAAATGTATACAACAGTTGAATGTTTGGGGTTGGTAAGATTTTTTATATTTTTGTTATGTCTTAAATGTTTACCAATGCTACATTTATTTGATCAAACATACAATAAAAACAGTAAAATAGTGAGATATTATTACAATTTTAAATAACTTTTTTCTACTTTAATGTTTTAAATGGCAATTTATTCATGTGATGCAAATCTGATTTTTCAGCATCATTACTATAGTCATCAAACAAAACAGTTGTACTGCTAAATATTTTAAATAAAAATCTTTTGTAGAATTATAAATGTCTTTACTGTTATATATATATATATATATATATATATTTTTTTTTTTTAAATAGTAAATAAAAAATGAATAAATATTAATATTAATATTAATTCATATTCAATAACATAAAAAATGGCCACCACTGTTCGCATGGTTTTCTTTAATTAGTTATTTAATTAATAAATAATGTATTGTATTATAAATATAATAATTTCAATAAAAAAATACATCAGTTTATATATATTTAAAACAATGTCCACCATTGTTACCATATTTTTTGTACTGACCTGTTTCTCTGTCTCCTTTCCTTTGGTCCTGCATGGCGTTCATATTTACATCAGCAACTTTGAAATGTTCATAAATCCTTTACAGTGCCAGACAATTCACTGTTGTTCATGCCAACTGGTTTTACTTTATTCTGTCCTTTCGCAGTAGTGTAACTGTCAGAGCTCTGTTGTAAGACAACCTCTCCATCTCCATTTCCAATAACTGTGTTATCAGCCTCATAGGAGTATTTGTTAATCTATATGTGTGTTTGTTTTCAGAGATAGTCACCTGTACACAGGTGCTGAGTTCTCACGCCTCCCTCCACGTGGCAAGCAGTTACTGATACAAGTGAACACAGAATGAAGCGTAAAGTCCAAACAGAAATAAATGCGGGTGAAATTTAGTACAAATGTTGCTTATTTTGTGGGAGTAAAACATGGACACTAAACCAATCTGGCTTTTAAGTTAGAATCACGAATAACAAGGTTGAAGAGGATAAGTGATTTTACACACGTTGGTACTGATGTGGTCACAAGGTATTTGCATTATTTCAAGATGCAGGGGCTGAAATTGTAAAATATAGGGGGTAGGTGTTCATTAAATCAGCAAACCTTTCTTTACAAGGGCTGTATGTTCTTCATAGCCAGTTTAATGGAAACACTTTATCAGTAAAATATCAGTACATGCAAATGGACTGGAATAACAGCACCTCTTTATATGTCTGCTATGACATATATTATGACATTGGCTGCCATCCAAAAGCCAGTAATGATGTTATATCCTCTGTAAACATACCTCTTAAATTTTCTGAATCTCCTTATATGATGAGTGCTGAAATAATCAAAGCTGAGTTAAGGGCCTCGGCAGCTCGTACGCACACACTCAAACCCTAATGTACACATACAGCACAGAGGACCTCATTGTATTAGCACACAAGGGACTGAAGTCTGCTGTTAACCTGGATGCCACTGAAACCAACAGTCATGTGCAGAGACTTTATCAAGGCTGAGAGAAACCACAAACCAGTCATGGTCACAGAGGTCACTTTGAATCTCTTGCTGAGAGGAGAGTAGTGTAGGGATGCGTGTGTGATATCTTTACTTTTTTATTTTTTAATGAAGATTAATTCACCCTGAAATTAACATTCTGTCATTATTTATTTGCTAATGTTGTATTTTAAAGGCTGAGCGAAAATAACAATAAAAGCACCATAAAATAGATGATTTAATGCTATCTTCCAAGTTATTTGAAGCCATCCTACAGAAAAACAGATCTTTGCTCTCAAATCTCTTTTGTTTCTGCATATAATTAAACGTCGCATAAAGATGCATGTTTGATTTCAGTGATGCTGACCTCCTTTGGTTGCTTTTTCTTTGATCAAACTTACATTAAAATTGTGAAATAATATTACGGTTTCAATTAACAGTTTCATATTTGAATACATTTTAAATTGAAATTTATTCTTGTGCTGAAAAGCTGAATTTTCAGCATCATTACTACAGTCGTCAGTGTGATCCACATGATCCTTCAGAAATCATTTCAGTGTTTAAAACCAGTTGTGTTGCTTAATATATTTATAGAGACTTTTGTAACATTGTAAATGTCTTTACTGTCACTTTTGGTCAGTTTATTATGTCTTTGCTTTCAAATCTCTTGTTTCTGCATATATTTAAACGTTGCATAAAGATGCATGTTTGATTTCAATGATGCTGACGTTCTTTGGTTGCTTTTCACAATAAGGCAAGTCTGAATATGCAAAAAAGTGCACATTTTTCTGGCAACCATGTCAACAAATTCACATTAAAAATATATTGTATACTACTGTATGTTTATTTAATTAATGCTAACCAATGCTATATTTATTTGATCAAACTTACAATAAAAACTGTAAAAACTGAAATATTATTACAATTTTAAATAACCATTTTATATTTTATTATACTCTAAACTGCAATTTATTAATGTGATGCAAAGCTGAATTTTCAGCACTCCAATCTTTAGTGCCACATGATCCTCCAGAAATCAGTTTAATGTTCAAAACCAGTTGTGCTGCTTAACATGTTTATAAAAACTGTAAACTATTAGAAATATAAATATTTTGTAGCATTATAAATGTCTTTACTGTCACTTTTGATCAGTTTAAATGTCACTGGTGAATAGAAGGTTCAATTTCTTTAAAAACAAAAATCTAAAAAAATAGCAAATAACGGGTTAAATTTGGGTTTATTCATTGCATAAAGCTAGCATATGACTTCACAAATTGCAAATATATATTTGCAGTATAGTGCATGTCATATAGACAACGTTTATGGTGTTTTTCTTGGTGTGAAATGACATGAAGGTAGGTTAACGATGACAAAATTTTTACAAAAATATTTTTTAGGTTAATTATTCATGTAAGCATATCAGCTTCAACTGCAATGTGTACACAGAATACTGTTTTTAATTGAACAGCGGATAGAAAAGCAGCATGGCACTAATCTGTCTGGCTGTTTATCTGCTGAGTTCAAAGACACTCAAAATTCATGCCAAACCATGACACACTCCTCCGTTCTGTGGCCCTCTGATAGTGATAACCCTTATCAGTCATTTGGAGAAGCAAATCCCTTTGTGAAAGCCAAAGTGACTGACAGCAAGCCATTTACAACGCCAACGTCCCAGACGCTGTTATTTTCCAGCAATTACTTCACACAGCGTTTGAACTCTGTGCCTGTGGTGATGTGATCGGCCCAAAAGTCTATTAACTCTTCTATGTTAACAGCCTGTTTAGAACTGCTGCTGTGGACCATCTGTTTGGTGTCGCCGTTTTATTGCGAGCTCAGACTGGAATGTATGGCTGCCTTTAAAGCACAGATTTCCCTTGACCTGCAATTTTTCTTTTTTTTTTCTGTTCCCCAGCTACAGCCATTGAGACTTTTGCGGCAAGATTGGGCCTTTGTCGACGAAACATGACACGTGCGTTGGTGTATGTTGGTGTGCTAATAGCTATAATGGCTGTGACGGAAGCGAGACCTAAATCAGGTTGGTTAAACCGCCGTCTTAACACTAATAAATCAATCTTGGCGGTACTGAAAGTAGACACTACCTCAGAGTCTGTCGATTACGGTAAGCAATTCGTGGTGGCACACTTGTGTTGCTATTGGCAAACCAGACGACCATTGTAGACTTGTTTTTTTATTATCACCTAGATCTGTGGTTCTCATAAACTGCATATGCTCAATATGCAAAATTATTAATATGAGATGGGCCAAAAAAGGAAAATTGACTTTATAATATTGTCTTTTAATTTGGCTGATTTTGTTCATGGTTACCAAGGAATGCAGTCAACCATCTTCTATATTTGACTGCAAAATTATAGATGAATTTGGACCCAAAGACATTTTATATCAACGACAAAAAATGATGGGAAGCATTTTCTCCTCTCTTTTAAAGGAGACATATCATAAAAATCTGACTTTTTCCATGTTTAAGTGCTATAATCGGGTCTCTGGTGTATCTACCAACCCAGAAAACGTCAAAAAAGACAACCAAGTAAGTTTGTTTCTGTAAGCCTTTTCTCAGCAAGCATGTGAAAAAACAAGCCGCTCAGATTTTGCTCCCCCTGTGCTTCCCCATAGCGACCTCTAGAGGATGCAGTGCAAGTTCCCTTTTCGAAAGGGAACGTCTCAGGTTATGCACGTAACCATGGTTCCCTGAGAATAAGGAACGAGACGCTGCATCCTCTAGAGGACGCTATGGGTAATGCCTCCAGCATAGCACCCTCTAGAGGTTGCAGCGCCAGTTCCCTTTCAAAAGGGAACCATTTATGCCAATAAAGAACCTTTATTTTTGAGACTGTAAGGACTTTTCAGTAAACAGTTCTTAGGATTACTCCACTTCCAGAATAAACATTTCTTGATAATTTAATTACCACCATGTCATCTAAGATATTCATATCTTTCTTTCTTCAGCTGCAAAAAAATGTTATTTCTTAAGGAAAACATTCCAGGATTTTTCTCAATATGGTGGACTTCAATGGTGCTCAACGGATTGAAGGTTAAAAATGCAGTTTCAGTGCAGCTTCAAAAGGCTCTAAATGGTCCCAGCTGAGGAATAAGGGTCTTATATAATGATCGTCCATTTTCTTTAAAAAAATAATATTTATATATTAAAAACAAATGCTCATCTTGTCTAGCTCCGCGATGTGCATGCATACTCTGTGCGCTCTGGTTCAAGACAGTTCACCCATCTCATTTTCAGAATCATCCTAAATCGCTGTTTAAGATTTTGAAGTTGAAGGAGAAAATGAGATAGGAGTTTTTCCAACATACCCTAATTGTATTAAACCGGAGTGCTGAAGACTGAAACTGCATTTTTAACCTTAAATCCTTTGAGCACCATTGAAGTCAACTATATAGAAAAAAATACTGGAACATTTTCCTCAATAATTTCTTTCCAACTGAAGCAAGAAGACATGAACATCTTAGATGACATGGGAATAGGTAAATTATCAGGAAATGTTCATTTTTTGAAGTGGAGTATTCATTTAAAATAAAAAAAAAATTTGGATTGAAAACTGTTTTAAATAATCTGAAAAACCTTTTGTGCAATGGAATGGAATGCAATGGAATTCTTTATGGAACCATTAGTGTACTGGTGTACTTGTTTTCCTGTAAACTGAATCAGTATCGTCATTGTGTGTTTTTCAGTTCTATATTCCATTTTTTTACAGCTGAACCAAAGTGTAAATCTGGCCCAGTCGACCTTGTGTTCATCATCGACGGCTCCCGAAGCGTTCGTCCCCATGAGTTCGAGACAATGCGCAAGTTCATGATAGACATCATCCACGAGCTGGACATTGGCCTGGAAGCTACAAGAGTCGGTGTGGTCCAATACTCCAGTCAAGTCCAGAATGTGTTCTCCCTCAAAGCCTTCAGCAAGACTGAGCAGATGGTCAAAGCCATCAACGAGATCATTCCATTGGCACAGGGCACTATGACCGGCCTGGCCATCCGCTATGCCATGAACGTAGCCTTCTCTGCCGAGGAAGGAGCCCGTCCCAACGTTCCCCATGTAGCAGTCATCGTGACAGACGGACGCCCTCAGGACCGCGTGGCTGAAGTGGCGGCTGCTGCGAGGGAGTCTGGGATTGAGATCTACGCCGTTGGTGTCGCCAGAGCCGATATGACCTCACTGAGAGCTATGGCGTCTCCACCGTTTGAGGATCACGTGTTCCTGGTGGAGAGCTTTGACCTCATTCACCAGTTCGGGCTTCAGTTCCAAGACAAGCTTTGTGGTAAAGTGTTCCTCCATTTGATTTATGCTCCATATTAGTAACAGGATCTAGACATAAAAGTGTAACTTTTCAGCTTTTTTGGATTGTGATCTAAAAGGTTTTTACCTCAAACCTCAACTCAAAGGTGCAATTTATTCTTAGCAATAACAAAGGATGTACTCTACCATTTAAAAATGTTAGGGTCTGTTAAGATGCTCACCAAGGCTGCATTTTTTGGGAAAAATAAAGTGAAATTAGTAATATTGTGCTTGTAATAATAATAATAATAATAATAGTAAAAGATTCCTGTGATGCAAAGCTACATTTTAAAAATTAAAAATAATTAAAATTAACATTTCTTTACATTATCAACAATGTTGAAAACAGTTTAATGCTTAATATTTTTGTGAAAACTGTGATACACTTTTTGTTTTTCAATATTTATGTGAAATAGAAATCTTTCGTAACTTATAGGTGTTTTTTAAATGTCACTTTTGATCAATTTAATGCATGCTTACTGAATAAAAGTGTTAATTTCTTAAAAAATAACTTTGAATGGTCTTGTATACATTCAAGATAATGTAATTAAATAGATTAATTACAAAACATTTTATAAATAATTTTTAAATGATTTAATCTTCATTTTTATTCTTCATTATTTGTCAACAAAGTTCTAAGCAATGTTTTGTGATGCAAAGCTGTATTTCTAGCATCATTACTCCTAATATGCCAAACTTTTTTTTTAATATTCAACAATGTGGAAAACAGTTGTGCTGCTTAATATTTTTGTTGAAACTGTGATTTCAACACTTTTATTTCAACATGTATGTGAAATAGAAATCTTAATTAAAGATTTCTATTAATTTAATTAAATATATTAAATAATAATACAAAAATAAAACATACTTTTTAATAACATTTTAAATGATTTAATCTTAATTTTTATTCTTCATTATTTGTCAACAAAAAATATATGCCATTTTTGTGAGAGTAAAACGGAATAAAAATAAAGATTTTGACTAATCTAAAATACATTTTTGTCAAAAAAAACTTTTAGCATCATTACTTCAGTCTTCCATATCTAATATGCTGATTGATTTAGTAAATAAAAAGAATGAAAATAAACAGTTTTCATAATCAACAATGTTGAAAACAGTTGCTGCTTAATATTGTTGTGGAAACTGTGATACACTTTTATTTCAAAATTTATGCGAAATAATTTTTTTTTGCAACTTTATAAATGTGTTTTAAATGTCACCTTTAAACAGTTGAATGATTAATTGAATGCATTTGCACTAAATAAAAGTGTTAATTTCTTAAAAAAATAACTTTTGAATGGTCCTGTATACCTTCAAGATAATGCAATTACATATATGAAATAAAAACTATAAATAATAATAAACATCATAAATAAAAAGTAATCAACCCTTAAATTAAAATAAAAATATTATTGAAATTATTTAATAAACATTTTATTCTACATTATTTGTCAACAAAAAGTATGTCATTTTTGTGAGAGTAAAACGGAATAAGAATTAAGATTTTGACTAATTTAAAATACATTTATGCGAAATAGAAATCTTTTGTAACTTTATAAATGTTTTTTTAAATGTGACTTTTGATCAGTTTAATGATTTACTGAATGCATTCTTGCTAAATAAAAGCGTTAGTAACTTTTGAATGGTCCTTCAAGAAAAAAAATTATAAATACAAATTAATCAATCCTTACATTTTTAATAAAATATTTCCAAATGATTCAATCCTAATTTTTATTCTTTGTCTAAAAAAAAATTATATGCCATTTTTGTGAGAGTAAAACAGAATAAAAATAACTGATTTAAAGCCCAAAAGTCAAATCAAAACTGGTTGAGATGCTTTCATTGGTTGATTTTGCCATTTGGGCTTTAAATCAGTCCCACCTTTAATTTTTTTTTTTTTTGTTGAATGTCTTTTTACAAAGAGGATTTGAAAGTGGAACATTTTATGTGCAATATGTAAGTCTGTTGTTGACTTTAAGCTTTTTTTACATTCTGTGGACACTATGATTTAGCTTATCTTGTTTTCTTAGTAGTCATGTGTTTGTTGGATTTGCAGGGATGGACTTGTGTCTGGAATCGGATCACGGCTGTGAGCACATCTGCGAGAGCTCGCCTGGCTCCTACCACTGTCTGTGTCTGCCAGGATACACGCTCAACGAGGACGGCAAGACCTGCACACGTGTGTAGCCTTACAAATTACACATCATAGAAGTATGACACAATTATCATTCCAGTGGTGCTCAACAGGTGTGTGTTTGCTTCTTTGCAGCCATTGATCTATGTGCTGAAGGGAAGCATGATTGTGAGCAGATCTGTATCGCTTCACCCGGGTCGTTCACGTGCGACTGTAACACGGGATACACCCTCAACGACGACAAGAGGACCTGCAAAAGTTAGTGACACACAATAGAACAGTTTAAGTGAAGTGAACATTTGGAATAGCATACTACTATACTATGCCTACTATTGTAGCAGTGTGCATTATGCATACTGAACACACTATGCAAATAAACGTGCAGCTATTCTGTACAGTATGCAGTATGCAGCGTATACATTAGTAGCCTATTCCATTCCGAACAAAGACTAAGGAACAGCACTGTATACTAAATATACACCTGTTCTGCTATTGTACAGCACATTATATTGTGTGTCAGCATATAGTATGCTTACTTACACTTGCAAATGTAAAGATCCCATGAAATCACTGATGTGAATTTTTCTTTCTAGTGTTGACATATTTTTTCCTTTGAAGTCAGCTTTATTGTAATATCATTTTAATTTTCAGGTTTCTTTTGAATTTTTGTCTAAAGTTTAGTAACTTTGTTATGTGCTTTTATAATTTTATTAGTTTAAGTTATTAATCTTTATTAGTTATTTGTTAATATTTTTATATAGCTGCACTGGAAAAAATGCTTTTCTTACTTAGATTTTTTGTCTTGTTTCCAGCCAAAATATCTAAAAATTCTTGAATCAAGAAGGATTGAAAATTAAGTGTGTTTTTGCTTAAAACAAGCAAAATAATCTCACTTAATTTTAACTTCTTTTTTCTGAAAACAAGACAATAAGTTTTACTCGTCTAGAAAATCCTTCTTGATTTAAGACTTTTTTTATATTTTGGCTGGAAACAAGACAAAATCTAAGTAAGAAAGGCATTTTTTGCAGTGTGTAATTAATTTTTATTTCAGTTTTAGTAATTTTACAACTTTAGTTTGGAAAATATTTCCATTTAGCTTTTACAAATATTTTTGTATTTTAGTACTTTAACTTAAATTTAATATTAAAATTTAATACTATATTTTATTTTATTTCTACTTTATTCCAGTTAACCAAATGAAGTTTGAAGATTTTAGACATATTTTAAATTGATTAAATTAAAATTGATCAAAAGTGAAAGAAAAAAAAACTTTTATAAAGTTTCAAAAGATTTCTATTGCACATAAATGCTGAAAAAAATTATCACGATTTCCACAAAAATATTAAGCAGCACAACTGTTTTCAGCATTGTTGATAATAAAAAGAAATGTTTGTTTTCATAGTTTTTATTTATTTTATTTTTTTACTAAATCAACATATTAGATACAGGAGATGCTGAAAATTCAGCTTTGCATGAAAGGAATAAATCAAATTTTAAAATATATTCAAATAGAAATCAATAGGTAAGTATAAAAGCACTGATCAAAGTGAATAGACATGAATTAAATCCAAAAAGCTCCAGTTCAGATTTCATGGGGTCTTTAACACCTAATTACTCACCCATAAGTCTTCTCTCACCAATCTCTGCCTGCTCCAGTGATCGACTATTGCTCATTTGGAAATGACAGCTGCGAGCATCAGTGTGTGAGTGTGCTCAATGGCTTCAATTGTCGCTGTAACGAAGGATATTCACTCAACGATGACCTGAAAACCTGCACAAGTTAGTGAGAGTGATTCTCTGCAACTTACAATGCTTTTAAATATAAAAGATAAAAGTATATGCTGTGTAGCATTGCAACAGTGAAGTATTGCAATAGAGTTCAATTCAGCGTATACCATAGGAGGTGATGTAAAATAAGCAGAAATAATAAATGTTTGCATAGTAACTGTATGTAAGTTGCACCAAATGCAAACATAAATAGGCAGTGATGAATTTTTGCATGTGTTTTACCATCACCAAAATCTCATGCTTCTGTCTGCCTGTTCCAGTGATCGACTACTGCTCTTTTGGGAATGACAGCTGTGAGCACGAGTGTGTGAGCGTGCTTCAGAGCTTTTATTGCGAATGCCGTGAAGGATACACACTCAATGAGGACGAAACAACGTGCACAAGTTAGTGAGGGCAGTGGATACACACAACATTCACATATGGAGGACTCACAAATAGCCGCAACACTACAAGCCTATAATTAAATTCCAGACAAAGACATTCTCCTTCCTAACATGTTTTTTCGAACACATGGAACAGTTTCCAGTGCAAAAAGAAAGTTTGAAGTATCATTACAGCTTCCGCTTGGCCACATTGTGCTGCTATAAAACACACTAGCGCTACTTATCTCCATTTCCTCCTGTGACCAGCTGGTTTATCTGTTAAGCCACTGAAGAAAAACAGTGTCTAGTTCTGTTTTTACAGTAAATAGTAAAAACACAGCCAAATAGTTGAGCGTTTCTGGTTTATAAACAGCATGGGAAAGCTACTGTAAATTTAGTAGCTTTTAGCGTAGCAAGTTACAGTTTTAAAGCAATTCAAGTACAAGCTTTTAGCTATGCTATAGGTAGCTGTTAAGGCTTTATGTGGCACAAAAACATTTTTAAGCAATACAGCATCTTAAAAACTGTGATTTAGCACTTTTTCCATGCTACACTTTTGGTAGCACAAGTAGCATGTTGTTACTGTAGCATTCTGCTTATCTTACAAGCTGATATTTGTTAGCTATGCTACAAGCTACTCGCAAAAAGTGGCTAACTCAGCTATTAGTAGTGGGGTCATTCTGTGTCAAATCAATCAAATTTCAAAAATTTCCCCATCTCAAATGTTTGATTTTGCTAATGTTTTTCTGAGGAAAGATAGACACGGTGATGAAAAGCCAAAATATTAAATCCGCTATTTCGTAGAGGGAGGTCAAAATGACAAGTTTCACCTAAGATTAGAGTCAAGTTACAGGGGGGTAAAAATTACTTTAGAAAGATGCCAGCATCATATTATTTTTACACGAAGGTTGGTAGTTCTGTTAGTAAAAGCTGTTCACTTTAGCAATCTTTGTTGCATTATGTGCCAAAGGTGACCATTCAAAAATGGGGAAACATTAAATTTCAAGTTTTTTCTCAAAAGTTTGCATGCCTGTAACCCAAGAAGTATTAAAGATAGATATTTTAGATATTGGGTCTTAACAAACTTTCCTTTTGGCATCTTAATTTTGAATGCCCTATGAGATTCAGTTCCAGAAATATTGAAATTTCAATATGGCTTCAGGAGTAAATCATTAAAATGTACATTTTCAATGGTCAAAAACCAAATGTGGGTCAGTTTGAAAAAATATACGAATAATGTCTAGACAACTGCATTGAGCACATCTGAGTGCCATAAATATTCTTTTCTCAAAGTTTGTGTGCCTACAGCTCAAGAAGTATTGAAGATATTGCAATATGATTTTATATACCTGAAACTGATTCAAATACAGAATCTTATGAATAGACTACAGAAAGCAAGGTAATGTGCCTCCACTTGACAATTTCAGTGCACTTTTAGCACTCATTTTTAGCACAGGTATTTTCTATGTAGTTGTTTCAATAGAGGGAATCAAGATACAATTCTAATTGACCCACATTTGGTTTTTGACCACTGAAAATGTGTATATTTTAACAATTTACTCCTGGAGCCATGTTGAGATTTTAATATCTCTTGAACCGAATCTCATAGGACTTTAAAAATAAAGATGCCAAAAGAAAACTTTAAGACCCAAAATCTAAAAGGAAATTAAGATATATTTAACACTTCTTAAGTTACATGCATATGAACTTTGCAGAAAAACTTAAAAAGTGCTGTTTCCCCATTTTTGAATGGTCACCATTGACACATAATGCAACAAAGATTGCTTCAACAGTCAACAGATTTTACTAACAGAACCAACAAACTTTGTAAAAATAAGATAATGATGCCATCTTTCTGAAGTAATTTTAACCCCCTGTAACTTGAGACTGAATTGACATTTTGACCTCCCTCTACAAAATAGTGTCTTACTCAGTAAATATTCATCCATGACATTTAATATTTTGGCTTCCATCACTATACATGTCTATCTTTCTTCAGAATAAATATTAGCAAAATAAAAAATGTGAGCCTCTGACCCAGTAGTTATCCGGCACAGAACTGTGATTTAGCTAGCTTGTTACTGAAAAAAAAAAATAGTCTGATTTGAAGGTAGCTAATAAGCTACTGTCATGCTACTGAAAAATATAGTTAGTATAGCGTTTCTGATTTAAGCAAGGTGCTCCATACTAGCACTGGTAAACAGACACATGCATATAGTTTTAGCAGCTTAACTGTTCTGAAACAAGATAAACAGCTTGTATTTTACTTTGATGTGGTTTTGCTCTTCCCGCCTTGCCAAAGCTTTTCTTACTGTTCTCTGCCTGTTCCAGTGATCGACTACTGCTCATTTGGGAATGATAGCTGTGAGCACGAGTGTGTGAGTGTGCTCAATGGCTTTAACTGCCGCTGTAACGATGGATACTCACTCAACGATGACAAGAAGACCTGTACAAGTTAGTGAAGTCCATCGTCAGTTTGTACATTCACAGATTCAAACTGAATTTTGTTGAAATCAAGTTTACTTAACATTTTTCTCAATTGTTTACCATCAGTATTAAGTCTATCCATGCTAAATTTCTAAGATGGTAGTTTGAAGATCAACAGATGTGGATCCTATATCCTTCCTTTTATTGCTCTCTGTTCTTTCTTAAAGCACTCAAGCTGCTGTAAGGGATTTCAGATGTTTGTTCACAATTGGGGATTGAAATTGGCAATTAGGACACACAGCCTTTCTTAGAAAACCATGTCCTCCTGTTTTTCCCTCCAAAACAGCACATACACTATATTGCCAAAAGTATTGGGACACCCCCTTCTAATGAACAGGTTTGACTACTTTAGTAATTTCCATTAATATTTAAGCATATAATGATATTTTAGGGAATGGTGTCGTTCTAAATTTATAGCAAAAGTTTGGGCAGGACCCGTTTTATTCTAACATGACAGTGCCTCTGTGTATAAGGCAAGGTTCATAGAGAAATGTTTGATTCAGTCAGTGTGGAAAAACTTGATTGGTCTAATCCCAGCTGAACACCTCTGGTGTGACTTTAAATGCAGACCTTGAGCCAAAAACCCATCACCAAACACCAATGACTTGTACATACACTATATGGACAAAAGTATTGGGACACCCCCCTCTTTAGAACAGAAAAAGAAACTTGCAAATCTGTAGCAACAAAGATGGAAGCATAATTCATGTATTTAAAAATTGTATTTTCATCTCTGTTGCTTCAGTTTTGGAAGTGTCTAAAATGACTGTACCCATATGCACAAGTCATTGGTGTTTGGTCTGAGTTTTTGGCTCAAAGTCTGCATTTAAAGTCACACCAGAGGTGTTCAGCTTTGATTAGGACTTGGCTTTATGCAGACCAGTCAAGTTCTTCCACACTGACTGAATCAAACTTTTCTCTATGAACCTTGCCTTATTGTCAGCATTGTCATGTTAAAATAAAAAAAGGTCCTGTCCAAACCTTTGCTATAAAATTAGAAGGACACAATTCCCTAGAATATCATTACATGCTTAAACATTAGAATTGGTATTCGTGGAAATTACTAAAGTAGTCAAACCTGTTCATTAGAAGTACTGGAATATAGTGTAAATGTCTCAGTAAGAGCACGTGATGGCCAAAACAAGTTTTTCACCATAAGCATGGAGAACAATTGGGAAATAATTGGAAGGAAACTTGATTTAAAGTATCGAAAAGCTGTAGTGCAAAGGCTATACAGTGCTTTAGAATTTTCTATATTTCTGCATAAATATGACCCAAAAGATCATCAGATTTTCGCACAAGTCCTGAAAGTAGACAAAGGGAACTCAATAGAAAAATGATCCAGTGTTACATATCTGTAAAGTATGTGAATCTTTGCTTTCTATATCTGGTCTGACCCCCTTTTGCAGCAAAAAACCGCAGGTAACATTTCTTGTAACTGCTGATCAGTCCTGCCCAGCGGCTTGAGGGAATTTTAGCCCACAAAACCACAGATGGGATAGGTTTCTTATGATGGAATGCAATGTGTTCTTTTTTTACCAAACAAAACGCTACTCATTTAAACCAAAAAGTTCTATTTTGGTCTCATCTGTCCACAGATCATTTCTCTAATAGTACTCTGGCTTGTCTACATGATCTTTGGCAAACTGCAGACTGGCTTTCTTCTTGCAACTCTGCCATGCACACCATGGTTGTCCAATGTTCTCCTGATAATGGACCTTTAGTTGCTTAGAAGTTACCCTGGGGTCCTTTGCAACCTCACTGACTTTTACAAGCCTTGCTTTTAGAGTGATCTTTGTTGGTGGACCACTCCTGGAGAGGGTAACAGTGGTCTTGATTCCTCCATCTGTACACAATCTGGCTGGCTGTGGATTTGTGGAGTCCAAACTCTTTAGAGATGGCTTTGTAAACCTTTCTAACTGATGAGCAACATCATCTGTTTTTCTGAGATCCTCAGAGAACTTCTTTGTTTGTGCCATGAGTCACTTCCACAAACATGATCAGACACTGATAGATCCCTGTTCTTTAACCCTTTAACTGTCACTTCCGTTTTTGAACACAGACATAAAAATGCACTTCATTTTTTTATATTTCATGAACAAAAAAAAAAAAAATTTGTGATATGATTTTAATGTATATTTGCCATCATGGTGCAATGATTTTATGGTTTCCAAAGGATGAATTTTGAGATTTTTTCAAGTGTTATATAACTTCTTAGGATTTCTAAAGTATGATAAAGAAAAAGGCAATGAAGAAAGTCCTTTTGTGACAAAGGTCAGACCTCCTGTTATGAAGTAGATTTTTAAGGGTGCACTCTTTTTATAAATTAATCTATTACTTTTCCTACATAATATGTAATGTAAAATATCTATTTAGGAGTCTTAGACCTTTCCAACGATATATAGTTTGTCATTAATAAATTAGGATTTATTTGTAAAATGGTCAAGTAAACTTAGATGTCCCACAGGTGGGACGGTGACAATTAAGGGGTTAAATAAAACAGGGCAGACATTGACAGTTGACCTTTAAATTAACTGCTGATCCTAGAGATTTACATACTTTTGCAACACTGGATCATTTTTCTCCATGAATAAATGACAAAGAAAATATTTTTGTCTCATTTGTTTGATTAGGTTTGCTTTATCTACTTTCAGGACAAAGAAACTCTGATTATATGTTGGGTTATATTTATGCTGAAATATAGGAAATTCTAAAGAATTCACAAACTTTCAAGCAGCACTGTATATATAAATTAACTGGAATGTTTGTCATATTTGAATTATGATCCATCTAATCCATATTTAGTGATCGATTACTGCTCATTCGGAAATGATAGCTGCGAGCACGAGTGTGTGAGTGTCCTGAAAGGCTTTTACTGCAGCTGTAATGATGGATACACACTCAATGATGACAAGAAGACCTGCACAAGTTAGTGAAGCAAAACATCCTTCTGCTTGAAATTAATTTGTACATTCTTTTAAATCAAATTTGCTGCAATTTTCTCAATTGTTTACCATCAATATTTGGGGCATCAAATGCTAAGCTGCTAAGAGCCTTTTGGATAAATGGAGTTGGTGCATTCAAGTAAAGTCTGTATCTGTGTTAATGGGAATTTGTTCCAAATTACAATACAACTATATAGCAATAAAACTAAGTTACATGTAGAAAATACCACAGTATTGTACAATTATCTAGCAATATATATTGATTTTACTTACCAGCTCTTAAATGTGAACTTTCCAACTGTTCAAACTAAGTTGTACATTAGTAAAAAGAAAAATTTTAAAGAACAAAAAGTCTCCTACACACACATCTTGTTGAATGCACCATTTCTAAACATATTTAGGGTTTCCCAACAAAACAAAGGCCCCAGTGAGAGCATAGGATGGTCCACAACAAGTCTTACTGTCATATTAATGGTAGATGATTGAGAAAAATTGGGAAGAATTTGGAAGAAGCAAAGAAACTCAATGTTACTAAAGTGATTCATTAGGAATTAAAATTGACTACAAGACGCCATATGCTTGAATTCTAATACATGTTATTTATATTTAGTGATTGATTACTGCTCATTTGGGAATGATAGCTGTGAGCACGAGTGTGTGAGTGTCCTGAAAGGCTTTCACTGCGTTTGTAATGATGGATACAAACTCAACGATGACAAGAAGACCTGTACAAGTTAGTGAAGCAAAACATCCTTCTGCTTATAATTAATTTGTACATTCCTTTTCAATTTCGCTGCAATTTTCTCAATTGTTTACCATTAATATTTAGAGCATCAAATGCTAAGCTGGTAAAAGCTTTTCAGATAAATGGAGTTGCATTCAAGTCAAGCTGGAAAGATTGTATTATTGAGTTGAATGCACATGACCATCGCCACAAAATTGTAATTTCAAGTGGAAAATCTGGTGGGCTAAAATGGATGTTGCATCTGCATTAATGGGAAACTACAATACAACTATATAACAACAAAACTTGCATGTACAAAATACCACAGTTTTGTAAAATGATGGAGCTATATATAGTGATTTTACTTTGTAACTCATAAATATGAACTTTCCAACTGTTTAAACAGAGTTGCACATTAGTAAAAAGATCAATTTAAAAAAATCTAATTATGTTTTATATCTTAATTAAGACCAAAAGGTCTCCTACATACCTTCTTGTTGAATGCACCATTTATAGACATATTTAGGGTTTCTAATGAGATTCTTAACAAAACACAAGCCCCAGTGAGAGCATATGATGGTCCATAACAAGCCTTACTGTCATATTAATGGTGGATGATTGAAAAAAATTGGGATGAATTTGGAAGAAGCAAAGAAACCTTTCTCTAAAATACCTAAATACTAAAAAAGTGATTCGTTTAGAATTAATAAAATACTATATTCAGTACAACATGTCATGTCCTTGAATTCTAATACATCTAATTCATATTTAGTGATCGATTACTGCTCATTTGGGAATGATAGCTGTGAGCACGAGTGTGTGAGTGTCCTGAAAGGATTTCACTGCGTTTGTAATGATGGATACAAACTGAACGATGACAAGAAGACCTGTACAAGTTAGTGAAGCAAAACATCCTTCTGCTTATAATTAATTTGTACATTCCTTTTCAATTTCGCTGCAATTTTCTCAATTGTTTACCATTAATATTTAGAGCATCAAATGCTAAGCTGGCAAAAGCTTTTCAGATAAATGGAGTTGCATTCAAGTCAAGTTGGAAAGATTGTATTAATGAGTTGAATGCACATGACCATCGCCACAAAATTGTAATTTCAAGTGGAAAATCTGGTGGGCCAAAATGGATGTTGCAAGTGCATTAATGGGAAACTACAATACAACTATATAACAACAAAACTTGCATGTACAAAATACCACAGTTTTGTAAAATGACGGAGCTATATATAGTGATTTTACTTTGCAGCTCATAAATATGAACTTTCCAACTGTTCATAAAGAGTTGCGTGTTAGTAAAAAGATCCATTTTTAAAAATCCAATTATGTTTTAATATGTTAATTAAGACCAAAAAGTCTCCTACACACCTTCTTGTTGAATGCACCATTTATAGACATATTTAGGGTGTCTAATGAGATTCCCAACAAAACAAAGCCCCCAATGAGAGCATATGATGGTCCATAACAAGCCTTACTGTCTTTTTAATGGTGGATGATTGAGAAAAATTGACATGAATTTGGAAGAAGCAAAGAAACTTCTCTCTAAAACACCCAAATACTAAAAAAGTGATTCATTAGGAATTAACGAAATACTGTATTCACTACAACATGTCATGTCTTTGAATTCTAATACATCTAATTCATATTTAGTGATCGATTACTGTTCATTCGGAAATGATAGCTGTGAACACCAGTGTGTGAGTGTCCTAAAAGGCTTTCACTGCGTTTGTAATGATGGATACTCACTCAACGATGACAAGAAGACCTGCACAAGTTAGTGAAGGCTCACAATCAATTTATGCATTCACTTATATGTCATTTCCCTGCTTTTTTCTCAGTTGTTTATCGTCAATATTTGGGCCATCCATTGCGTAACTTGCAATAATGTTGGAGTGTTTCCAGTGTTTACGGGTTTCTAAATTGAACTCTAACAATAGTTTAATTTGTGATGACCCAAGACAAGGTCTCCACCATATTTTTGATAAAGAACTGAGAAAATTTGAGAATTATATGAAAGAGAAATGTTTATCCTGTTTGGTCATGTTCTTTAAATCCATCTAATCCATATTTAGTGATCGATTACTGCTCATTTGGGAACGATAGCTGCGAGCACCAGTGTGTGAGTGTCCTGAAAGGCTTTCACTGCGTTTGTAACGATGGATACTCACTCAACGATGACAAGAAGACCTGTACAAGTTAGTGAAAGCCACATGTTTAAACTCACAGAGTATCCATAACCCCAGTCTGATACTTAAGTACAAAACCAAAATATTTAATATCCTTTATGCATCCAGTAAGTCCATGCTTTACTCCAAATTCATAAAATCTCAGTTGAAAAATAAAGTAATAACATTTTTACAAGTTTCCTTTCTATGCTTCTTCCTCTTACAAAACATTTTGCTCTTTGCCAACGTCTTTGGCTGATCGTCTTAGTCCAGATTTTGAGCTTCTCTGCTCTTCTTTCTGCCTGTTCCAGTGATCGACTACTGCTCATTTGGGAATGATAGCTGTGAGCACGAGTGTGTGAGTGTGCTCAAAGGCTTTAACTGCCGCTGTAATGAAGGATACTCACTCAACGATGACAAGAAGACCTGCACAAGTTAGTGAGGGCGACATAGCAAACTCCATACACACGTACTATTATGCACACCTGGCTTTTGTTAGCTTTTGTGAAAGCCCATTTCCGCTTCAGAGTACAATTTCTGTTCATCAAGGGTACATTGAATTGATCAAAAATGAAAAAATGAAAACAAGATATTCAGCGTTTCAAAAGATTTCTTTTTCATGTATTCTTTTGAACTTTATATTCACTTAAACCACAAAAATATTAAGCAGCACAACTATTTTCTACATTGATAATTATAAGAGGTAGCAAATCAGCATATTAGAATGGTTTCTCAAGGATTATGTGACAATGAAGATTGGAGCAATGATGCTGAAAATTCAGCTTTGATCACAGGAATAAATTACATTTTTAAATGTATTCAAATCAAAATAATTCAAATTGCAATAATATTTCACATTTATACTATTATATTTTGATCAAATAAATGCAGTCTTGGTGAGCATGAGTGACTTATTTCAAACATAAAAAAAAAATAAAAAATCTTTTGAACAGAAGTATAATTTTGAAAGAAATAAGATCAAAATTGGGATATTTTAAGTTTTTTATTTTGTGAGGTGGCAGTTGGCTTCCACAGGTTTTGCTGGTGAACGGCATCCAGCATCAAACCAGCACTAACAGCAGGGAAAAAACTTACAAAAACATCACAAACAACCACAAAATAAGCACATCTGTTACATTATGAACTCTACATCTTAGCCTTATTGGACCAGCTGGTTTAAATGTTAGCATTCTACTTCCAAAGCGCTTCACGTCAACATAAGGACAGTAACTTAAGGGTGCTGATCTGTCTGTAATTTGAGATGCAACTTGTAAACAGTTTTCTGCTTTTCTAAATTGTGTTTCCTGCTACTCTCTTTCTGTTCCAGTGATCGATTATTGCTCATTTGGGAATGATAGCTGCGAGCATGAGTGTGTGAGCATCCTGAAAGGCTTTACCTGCCGTTGTAAAGACGGATACACCCTCAATGATGACAAGAAGACCTGCACAAGTTAGTGAGAGTAACTAAACGACACAATCACTGTTCCAGATCCATATACACAACGCTAATCATGCATGCTTACTGTGTTTGACTTGCCAACAGGCTCTTTAAATTGTTCAGCTGTCATAATGTTGTTTTTAGGGGTTCAAGCACATAGCCTAAACTGTTTGTTGCAGGCAAAACTTTTGGGTATTTTGTATTTTTTGAAAATCTACTTTTGCAGACTAGTCCTAGTTTCTCTAGTTCTCTGGAGAATGAATATCGATAATTATCAAAAAAAAGGTTTCAACCCTCCGTCGCAAAGGGAGAGCAAAATGTTCGAAAGGGGCAGGGCTGCCTTTACAAAAACATCTAAAACTTTTGAACGGAATGAGATATCTTCACCAAACTCACAATGTGTATGTAAGAGCTGAATCTGAGGTCACATGAAAAAAGTCATGGAGCTCAGCCACTTGGTGGAGCTATGAGAGGGAAAAAAACATTAAAAAGGCTGTAACTACACAAACATTTGTCTTATTGATGTTAAAATCGATACGCACAGCCTTGGTCCAAAGTGCCACAAGCGTCTATAAGGACATTTGCGTATCGCAAAAACATGGCTTCCACAGGCTAATGAAATTTGAGCACCTATTAGATAAGTTTAATGGATGCAGATTGAAATGAAACACGGTAGGCATGTTTGAGTCACGACCCTAAATGTCTGTTATAAATATAAAAGAAATCGGTGAGGTCGACAGTTGTGTACTTTGTGTTTTTTCACACAAAGTGTTTTTTCTTATTTAGATGTTTTGTCTTGTTTCCAGCCAAAATATCTAAACATTCTTAAATCAAGAAGGATTTTCTAGGCAAGTAAAAATTATTGTCTTGTTTTCAGAAAAAAGAAGTTAAAATTAAGTATAGGATTAAGTTTTTGCTTAAAACAAGCAAAATAATCTGCCATTGGGGTAAGCAAATAATCTAGTTTTCTGCTTGAAAGAAGATTATTTTGCTTACCCCACTGGCAGATTAGTTTGCTTGTTTTAAGCAAAAAACTCACTTAATTTTGACTTGTTTTTTCAGAATTTTTAGATATTTTGGCTTGAAACAAGACAAAATATCTAAGTAAGAAAAGGATTTTTTGCAGTGTACACACAATATTTGTATCATATAATAGGCTTCTTTTTTCTAAATGACTCTAGAACCACTGCTGTCAATCAAACGGTTTGTTAAATTATTGAGAAAAATTTAAAAACCTACTTTTGCCAAACTAGTCCTAGGTTTTTTCACTCATTCTGGAAAAAAATTCTCTGGACTCTTTAGGTCAATAATGATCAAAATGTTGAAATTTACCTTGTGGGAATCTATAACGGGGTCGTTTAGAAAAGTGGCCTGTCCAAATATATCCAAAAGTCCATAAAGCCTAAATGAAAACTCAAAACTTCACAAAACATGGTGAGAATATGCGGCAAGTGATTCTAAACAAGCATGCTAGTTTTAGGGAGATCGGACCACAGCTGGTGCTATAACAGTCATAAACATTAAAAAACATTGTATTACCTGTATTTGCCCAAAACAATTTTTTAAATCGTTGATTTAGGTGATTACAGGCTTGCTAAATAATTGCTGTAATGTCTTTTTCGTATCCGCTTTAATGCCTTAAAGTGCTTGAACCCTTGTAATCGCTGCTTGCAGCTATATTTTATTGTTGTAATTGACATTAAAAACGACACCTCATGCTCTTTCCTAACCTGAGATTAATGAGAATCTACATTTTGTTGTTTGATATTGCATGTCTTGTGTGTCATCTTCATTCTATAGGATGTTTGCACTTTTTGCTCACTAAAACACTATTGCCTCGTTTTTGTCTAGTGATCGATTACTGTTCGTTTGGGAATCACAGTTGTGATCATCACTGTGTTAGTGTGCTCAATGGTTTCTTCTGTCGCTGCAATGAGGGATACACTCTTCAGGAGGACGGAAAGACCTGCCAGTGTATGTATGAAACTCCAGACAGGTGCTATAATTCTTCCTGTCATGTTATAATGACTGCATTAGAGAGATTTAAAGTGTTTTATAAATGTGAACCTGGGCCACAAAACCAGTCATAAGGGTAATTAAAAAAAAATAAAATTGTTTTATACATAATCTGAAAGCTGAATAAATAAGCTTTGCATTGATGTGTGGTTTCTTAGGATAAGACAATGTTTGGCAGAGCGTGCAATAAATATATAAATATTGAGAAAATCACCTTTTGTTGTTGAAGTTCGTAGTAATACATATTACTAATCAAAAAATGTTGATACATTTACAGTAGGAAATGTATAAAATAGCTTCCTGGAACATGATCTTTACTAATGATTTTTAGCATAAAAGAAAAATCTATAATTTTGACCCATACAGTGTATTTTTGGCTATTGCTACAAATATACCCATGCTACTTAAGACTGGTTTTGTGGACCAGGGTCACATATTAAAATACTAAAATACTGTCTCTTTTCCTAGTTGAAGATGCAAAGATAATTAGTAGGTTTTCACAAACAGTTGCAAAAAAATAATAGTTGAAAAAGCAGTGTATTTTATTGCATGCTTTTTATGTAACTGCCTTTCTAGAAGAAAACATTTACTTTTCAAACTATCTATCAGGCTTTTTTGGCTTTCACAGCATTTGAGATAAGATACAGTATGATTTATTGACCTTCCAAGTTGATTATCAGATTAATCCAACACATAAAGATATTGAGTTCCCAAACTGCACTCAAATTACCTAACATTTCATGGTTACCTTGGCCTAAACACTTTAAAATGGTTCAAAATCAGCTGGCACGGAAATGAAGCGCCCCCTTCTTTAAGCCTGATGGCCTTCCCAGACCTTGGCCTTGAACAGCTGGAAAGACCAAGAATATCAAGTGTGTCGTTTATCATTTGTTAAGTTTACCTAAAGGCTCTGGACATTTGCTTTAAAGAGCCAAGTCATTCTTTCAGCAGATTTCCGCTTTCTGCTACCAGTGTAATCTATAGGAGAAATTAAGTTCATTCACATGTTTTTGAAACTGTGCATAAACCTGCTATTGAAAGCTGCGCTTTTTGATCCAAAATGCAATTTTTACTGAAGGAAATTATTTGTTTTTGTTGCATAAATTACATTCCCTATTTGTTGTATAAATTACATTACATTTTCTGGCTTACCCCATAAATCCCAATCATGTTTATTTTCATTGTGGCTTATGACATGCTCTTCATGCTTATGTGTTCTGCAGCGGATAACTTGTGTAACACAGTCGAACATGGTTGTGAATACCAGTGTGTGAGCACTCCGGGATCATACCACTGTATATGTCCTGAGGGCCATGTGCTACAGGACGACGGCAAGACCTGCGGAAGTAATGCACGCTTTTATTCAGAAGATCCTTATTACAGCTGAGATTATCCTACATTTTGTTTTAAGAGGGGGAATGCCTAAAGCTGAATTCCTAAAACTGCAAAGTATAGATTGGTGTCTTCATAAAATGCATGCATTCTGTTGCGAGGTGAAGTGTGTAATTTTTTTTCAGTGTTAAAATGCTTTCTTATATCTCAGACCAATATGTGTTAGCTGTATATCCCCCTTTCAGAAAAAAAATGTTAATTATTTTGCCAAAATAAGAGGGATCATACAAAATGATTGTTATTGTTTATTCATAACTGACCTGAATAGGATATTACACATGAAATATGTTTACATGTAGTCCACAAGAGAAATGAATAGTTGAATTTATAAAAACAGTTAAACTGTCTGCTGTTCTTCAGAAAAATCCTCCAGGTCCCACAAATTCTTTGGTTTTTCAGCATTTTTGTGTATTTAAACCCTTTCCAACAATGACTGTATGATTTTGAGAACCATCTTTTCACACTGAGGACAACTGAGGGACCCATATGCAACTATTACAGAAGGTTCAAACGCTCACTGATGCTCCAGAATGAAAAACGATGCATTAAGAGTTTTGAAAAGAATTGAGATGTGTACATTTTTCTTATTTTGCCCAAATATCGTATGTTTTCATTTAGTACTGCCCATCAGAGGCTACAGAAGATAGTTACATGTTTCTCAGAGGACAAAATAAGTAAAATTTACCCTGATCTTCAAATTCCAAAAGTTTTCAATGCATGTTTTTTCCTTCTGGAGCATCAGTGAGTGTTTGTCCTCAAGTCCCTCAGTTGTCCTCACTGTGAAAAGATGGACCTCAACGTCATACAGTCATTGTTGGAAAGGGTTCATATACACAAAAATGCTGAAAAAAAAAAACTAATCGTTTGTGGTAACAACACAGTATTAAGAATCAAGGGCATGTGAACTTTTGAACAGGGTCATTTTTATAAAGTCAGCTATATGTAAACATATTTTATGTGAAATATCTTATTCAGGTCAGTACTAAATAAACAATAACATGCATTTTGTATGATCCCTCTTATTTTGGTAAAATAATGAACATTTTGCATATTCTGATGGGGGGTGTAAACTTTTAACCTCAACTGTATTACTTAGAGCATTTCAGAAGTATTTTTTGCACAGGAATGTTATTTTTATAGCTGTTTTGTGCCACAAATTTATTTACTTCATCTTTGAAAATACAAAAAATGCCAGACCTTCTCTGCTTATGGAAAAAATGTTTTGAAATGCATGCTTTGTTCATTTCTCTCGCAATCTCCTAGCCTGTCGAACCTCCAACATCGACTTGGTCCTCCTCATCGATGGTTCCAAGAGCGTACGGCCACAGAATTTTGAGCTTGTCAAGCAGTTTGTTAACCAGGTGGTGGATCAGCTGGACGTCTCCCCTAAAGGAACACGCGTGGGTCTCGTCCAGTACTCAAGCCGAGTGCGGACAGAGTTTCCGCTCAGCATGTATCAGACAAAAGAAGAGATCAAAAAGGCTGTGATGAATGTGGAGTACATGGAGAAAGGGACCATGACAGGCTTGGCTCTCAAACACATGGTGGAGAACAGCTTCTCGGAGGCTGATGGAGCGCGTCCTGCTGCGAAGAACATCCCACGGGTTGGCCTGGTTTTTACTGATGGGCGTTCACAGGATGATATTCAGGAGTGGGCCAAGAAGGCCAAGGAAGCAGGTATTGTATTTTAAGGGGTTGAAAATAAAAGTGTTAGAGTCACAGATAAACTTCAGGTGTTCGTGAATCAGTCTCAATGAACAATGTAATGGCGTTAATGGGAAGACTAATTAAAAAAAGTAAAGTAATACTCAAAATGGCATGAAAATACAATCTATGGGAGTTTATAGAGTAATCTGATTAACGAGTAAACAGCTTGGGGAAATTTAAAGTAAATTTCCATGTATGATACAAATATATACAGAGATTTGATTAAAAATAGATAATTGTGAACTATTAAAAGAAATAGCTGAACATAAGTTTGCAAATAAAATATATTGTTTAAAGTATTACTTCCTCTAGTTATTATATTGGAATAAATGTAAAATGCCTAAAAACACTGACTTGATGAGATTCATACTATTGATTATAAAAAATCTAATTTTGGAATAAATTGCTTTATAATAAAGCTAAAAATGTAAATAATGAGCAAAATGTAAAAAAAAAAATTGTAAGACTAGTTTAACTTTTGAATTGTTCTATTTTAATTTGCCTTTTACACAAATTGTGGTATAAATTGCTTTATAATATATATATATAAAATATTTAATTTATCAACATTTGAAAAAAAATAGTCTAGTCTAGATTTTTAACAGTTTTTATTGTAGTTTTTTTTTATATTATAATTATTGCTAGAAAATTTTGAAAGATATTAGATCAATTGTTTTTAATGTAATCTAATATGTCCCAAATTGTCCAAAATTGCAAACTTCTTATGAAATTAATAGATCAAAAAAATAAATAAAATCAAAATAATATATTTACAGTTGTAGTGTAAGAAAATAACCTTGTAATATAAAAAAGTAATAATCTAAATGTAAAATAATAAATATATATAAGAAATATAAGAAATATTTTATATTTATAAAAATATAAGTATTATATAGTGGTTTAATGCTAGAAAAGATTGAAAAAAGTAAAATAAAATAATAAAAAAGTTTTTATGTAACTCAGAAATTGCTAATCTTTTCCAGAATTAATAAATAGTTAAAAACACTTATTTTTGTACTCCTTTCAACACAACTTTCGCTTGATGTGTGTTTTGCATGTTCCAGGTATCACCATGTATGCTGTTGGTGTGGGTAAAGCCGTAGAGGATGAGCTGAGAGAGATTGCCTCTGAGCCAGTGGAAAAACACTTCTTCTACACCGCCGACTTCACTGCCATCAGCCAGATCGCTGAAAACCTCAAACTCAATGTCTGCGCAGGTGCGTTTGAAAGACTGAGACCATACCTGAACCATCTGTTTTACACGCCACACTGAGTATTTTGTTCAATAGTGCCATCTAGTGCTTAAGGTAAACACACGCATGCAGTGTTCACCTTAGGAGGTACTAATGAGTATTCAGTACAGGCTATATATGAAGAGTTCAGATACAATTAAATAATTATAATTATTAAATAAAAAATTAAATAATAATACTACTAAATGAATGCTCTCGACACATATCCATCCATCAAATTCTTTTACTTCGAACTCACTAAAATCCCACCCTCAGCCCAATAAGAAGTACTAGTACTTACATAGAAACCTATACATCGGAGCCTGATAAAAATGCATTTTTTTAAAGAAAGACGTCAGATGGATTTAGAGGCTTTTGCAAATTTGCATTTCAGCCAAATGCATAAATGCCAATTTAAGCAAATTTTTGTTAATGTATATATTGGATATTTCTTTTATTCTCACTCATTTGATGCATCATTTTTCAGCTGAGAGTCAAGGAGAGATCGAGGTTAAGGACCCCTGCGCTTGTGAAAGTCTTGTGGAGTTCCAGCAGATTACGATGTCCACCCTAGACCAGCTCAACCAAAAACATATCCTTTATATATTCAGTACAGATCCTTTAAATATGCTTGCTTTTCAGCACATGCAACACTGCAATGCAACTCATCCAGACCCCAATCGTTCTCCGGCATAACCTGAAGATTAACGCATTATTACAACAAGCTAAAGGCTTTAACAGAAGCCTCTCTGTATAGAAAGAGCGCATATTGTGTCTGTTGGTCTGATCTGTTCCAGACTGGCCCCTCTGGTTTGGCTCCTCACATAAACCTCTGTGACCACACGCTTCAATGGCTCTTTGTTTCAGTTCTCTCACTCAGCATCATTCATCTAAGCTCAAAAGAGCCCTTGTCCCACGTCTGAGGCCAGAAACAGATGTTTCTGAACTACTAGATGCGGATACACGTCTCCACTGGATCCATTTAACTAGAATTTGATGAGGTTTCAAAGGAAGGATGTTCATCATAGTTTAAGTACAGATCTTGCTGATATGAGTCATTTACAGTTGGGTCTAGAGGTTTGAGGGTATTGCTCAGATACTTTGAGCTCTTTTTCTCAAGCGATGCAATTTCTCAAGCTAATTCCCACGTAATTTTCTCATCATTTTCTCATCAGAGTGGCCAAAAGGCCACTGTCATTTACTTTCTGTGAGTAAGTATGTAAATCAGTGCTGTAGTGATTATGTATTTTTGTAGGCCAACCTGAAAATTAGTATTAGTCTGGTTCCTTTGATAAAAACCCAATAGGATTTTTCTGTTGGCTTTTGGATTATTGTGGAAAATAATCTCTGTGACCAACAAAAATTTGATTCGTACATGTTTTTTTTTTTTTCATTTTAATCTGCGCAAAAGACACAACTTTTATGAATTTATGAATAAATGCAAATTAACAACTTTTTCAGTCTATATTCAAAAACTCCCTAAAATTTAGAGTTAGAATAGTAGTATAGTAGAATAATAGTTTGCGAGAGCGTGAAATATTACATGTCCATATAGGATTTCCATATACACTACCAGTAATGTTTTGTTAAATAAGTTTCTTCTGCTTACTAACCCTGCATTTATTTGATCCAAAGTACAGCAACACATTTTTACAATATTTTACTATTTTAAATATTTTTACAATTAAAATAATGGTTTTCTATTTGAAAATATTTTAAAATGTAATTTCGTCCTGTGAATAATAGAATTTAATACTTTTAAACTGATCAAAAGTGATGATAAAAACATTTATAATGTTCTATTTCAGATAATGATGTTCTTCTCAACTTTCTATTCATCAAAGAAACCTGATAATAATAAATGTTTTTTGAGCAGCAAATCAGAGTATTAGAATGATTTCTGAAGGATCATGTGACTGGAGTAATGATGCTAAAAATTCTGTTTTGAAATCACAGGAACAAATTACATTTTAAAATATATTCAAATAGAAAACAGTTATTTTAAATAGTAAAAATATTTCACAGTTTTACAATTGCATGTGCAAACACGGGTAAAAATCTAGTTTGAATATATTTAATGCTTCAGAAGAGCAGAAAAGTAGATTCAAGTGTGGCTGATTTATTATTTTTATAGTATTTTTCCTTAACCATGTTTCACTCTCAGCTATGACCAAGCGATTGGAAGTTCTGGAGAGCCAGCTGCTCACAAGAAAATGAGAGCGTGCTTCACACAACAGCATAGATGAGGACGGGGCCCGCTGGGAGTGAAGGGTCCCACAGTCAGAAGATCTGCAGGTGTAGACGCCTGAGGCATGAGGCCCACTATTTCTGGTGCCATTTTGGACATGGCTGATACTGTTCCCTATTTATACATGATCTGTATTGTATGATTTATAAAGAGGTATGTATTTATGGCAAATTTGATATTAGCATTTATACACTAAAAAGGGAAATGAAGTGTTTGGTACCACTCTGAAATATTGTCATCTTTATTATGTTTGCATCATTTTTGGCACCAAATTTATACACAGTGTGTGAACGTGGATCTGGAAAACCTTTCATTCATTAGTACTGATACCAAATGAGACAAAAAGATGAACTCTGTCGTATTACCAAAGCTGTTGCCTGTCGATTTTGTGCATGAATATTTGAAATAATTGTTAACTGTTTAACTGGACTGCAAACGTGACTCGAAAATGGCCCGAATGGTTTGTTAACACTAAAATGAGCATTGAAAAATTGTGTAAACAGGGTAATGTGTATGAGTGCCCCTTAAGATTGCAGTTTTTTTTTATTGTGTTTATTGAATACAGAATCCAGTTATGATACCTCAGAGTACTCTGGCCTCAGGTTTTTATGTTTTCTAGACATTTGCAGAAAAAAAGGCCCCATTATAAGGCTCTTATATGTGAATTCTTGTACTTTTTTGGATATTTCCTAATAACACTCTTTTTTAAAACATTTGAAGTGTGCCTGTATTCTTTCACAGTGTAAAATAAAGACATTTTCAGATGGCGTGTAAACACGTAAAGATGGCTAAAAAAAACTATTATATATTATAATTGAGGTCAAAAGTTTACGTCCCCCTTTCAGAATCTGCAAAATGTTAATTATTTTACCAAAATAAGAGCATACAAAATGCATGTTATTGTTTAGTTAGTACTGACCTGAATAAGATATTTCGCATAAAAGATGTTTACATAAAATCCACAAGAGAAAATAATAACTGAATTCATAAAAATGGCCTAGTTCAAAAGTTTACATACACTTGATTCTTAATACTGTGTTTTTTACATGAATAATCCACATTTGTTGTTGTTGTTGTTGTTGTTGTTGTTTTTTTTTTTGTGGTAATTGTTCATGAGTCCCTTGTTTGTCCTGAACAGTTAAGCAGACATTCTTTCATTTTTTAGCATTTTTGTGTATTTGAACCCTTTCCAACAATCTTTTCACACTTAGAACAACTGAGGGGCTCATAAGCAACTATATTACAGAGGGTTCAAACACTGATGCTTAAGAAGAAAAACAATGCATTAAGAGCCAGGGGTGAAAACTTTTTGAATTTGAAGACCAAGGTAAATGTAACTTATTGTGTTTTCTGGGAAACATGTAAGTATCTTTTGTATTTCTGTTCAAAAGTTTTCACCATCGTTTTTTATCTCTAGTGAAGCATCAGTGAGTGTTTGAACCTTCTGTAATAGTTGCATATGAGTCCCTCAGTTGTCTTCAGTGTGAAAAGATGGATCTCAAAATCATACAGTCATTGTTGGAAAAGGTTCAAATACACAAAATGCTGGAAAACCAAACAATTTGTGGGACCTGAAGATGTTTTCTGAAGAACAGCAGGCAGTTTAACTGTTCAGGGATGTAAACTTTTGACCTCAACTGTATTTACAGTATATTTATCTTCAAAAATTAAAAAGCCTGAATGACAAATGTCAAGCTAAGTGGTATTTAAGTATGACTTTAGTGTCTAAATACTGCATTTCACTCATTCTCACTCAGAAATTGCCAACACATTTCACAAATAAATGCCATGTACACTGAGTTAAGTAGAAAGAATGAAATAATATTTTCTTCTAAAACTTACTCCAGTAATCTTTTATTTAAAACCTTGACAAATCAGTTTTACGGTGTACTTCGAATATGACATAAATCCACAAATGTAGTGATTGATCAACATTTACATCAGCCAACATGTAATCCAAACACGAGACCATTAGCATTAACATTTCAAAACAAAATCTCTCTTGATGCCAGCAGACCTTTGGACATCTAAAATAATGTCTTGTATTATGTTCCATGATCTTTTCTGCATCTCTCCACAGACGTGCTAATCACTCCCATGGATGTGAGCTTGAGAGCAACAAGTGTTCCTGGCTGCTTTGCCCTTTTGCCTGCAGATCTCTAGGGCCTGAGACGCTCAAATCTCTCGTGCCATTATTCTTGCTCAGTCTGGCCTCAGTGGAGGTGGTGAAATGTCAGAGATTCCCGCTAGCCTTAGTGAAAGCGTGTTAATTACCACAAACATACTGCGGCTTAGAGTCTAATACTCAGATGTTGAAAGGACAAATGTCTTGTTATCTCAACAAAGGCTCCCTTTTGTGAATTATTGCTTTTTTAAGAACACAAACACATGTTGAGGAAAAGGGCACAGTTTTCTAGAGAGGCTAGAGTTAATTGTTTGTTTTCTGACAGATGTGTGATATGATGATTATGATGTGAAGATGAGGTGATGTAAGTTTACAGCCTGATTGGGATGCTCTCTTTATTTAACTTACAAAATACATTTAAAGATGTTTCCATTCTAAAGATTTTTAAACACTCACCAAGGCTGCATTTATATGATCGAAAATACAGTAAAATAGTAATATTGTGAAATGTTATTACAATTTGAAATATAAGTTGTTTATCTTAATATATTTGAAAATATACTTTGTTCCTGTGATCAAAGCTGGATTTTTAGCATCATTACACCAGTCCTCAGTGTCACAGGATCCTTCAGAAATCATTCTAATAAGCTGATTTGCTGCTCAAGAAGCATTACTGATTATTATCAATGTTGAAAATATTTCTGTTGCTTATTATTCTGTTGCTTATTAACTACAGACCAGTATCCCTTCTCCCATTCATCGCTAAGACACTTGAGCGAGTTGTATTCAACCAACTCTCTATCTTTCTTGCACAGAACCATCTCCTGGACATAAACCAGTCTGGCTTCAAAAGTGGCCACTCAACTGAGACTGCCCTGCTCTCAGTCACTGAAGCCCTAAGATTGGCAAGAGCAACGTCCAAATCCTCAGTACTCATCTTGCTGGATCTGTCTGCTGCTTTTGACACAGTCAACCACCAGATCCTCCTGTCCACCCTCATGAAGATGGGCATCTCAGGAACCGCACTCCAATGGTTCAAGTCTTACCTCTCAGGTAGGTCCTTTGAGGTGGCTTGGAGGAGTGAAGTCTCTGAGTCACAACTTCTTGCTACTGGAGTTCCTCAGGGCTCAGTGCTTGGACCACTGCTCTTCTCCATCTACATGTCATCGTTAGGCTCTGTCATTCGGAAGCATGCTTTTTCCTATCACTGCTATGCTGATGACACGCAACTCTACTTCTCCTTCCATCCAGATGACCCCACGGTTCCTGCTCGCATTGCAGCTTGTCTGACCGACATCTCTGGCTGGATGAAAGAACACCATCTTCAGCTCAACCTTGCTAAGACTGAACTGATTGTGATCTCAGCCAACCCCGCGCTTCATCACAACTTCTCTATACAGCTAAATTCATCAACCATAACTTCCTCTAGGACAGCTAGGAATCTTGGTGTTGTGATGGATGACCAGTTATCTTTCACAGACCATATTGCTGCTACAGCTCAATCCTGCAGATTTGCCTTGTACAACATTAGGAAGATCAGATCCTTCCTATCAGTGCAGGCTACACAACTTCTTGTCCAAGCTCTTGTCCTATCCAGACTGGACTATTGTAATGCACTCTTGGCGGGCCTTCCTGCATGCACTTCCAAGCCTTTGCAGATGATTCAGAATGCAGCAGCAAGAGTGGTCTTTAATGAGCCGAAGAAAGCCCATGTCACACCTCTCTTCATCAGACTGCACTGGCTGCCAGTAGCTGCTCGCATCAAATTCAAGGGACTGGTGCTTGCCTACAAGACAACCACTGGTACTGCACCAGAATACCTAAACTGTCTAATCCAACTTTATGTCCCCTCCAGAAGCTTGCGTTCTGCAAATGAACGACGCCTGGTGGTGCCATCCCAAAGAGGCTCAAAATCACTTTCACGGACCTTTTTGTGGACGGTTCCCAGCTGGTGGAATGACCTACCCATCTCAATTCGATCAGCTGAGTCATTGGCAAACTTCAAAAAACGTCTGAAAACCCATCTTTTTCGCCAGAACTTGACCAATTGACACTAGCACTTTCCTACTCTTTTCAGTTTTTCTATATACTTAAAAATTGTAAAAAAATCTTGCAAGGCTTATCGTGTTTATCTAGCTGAAATTTGCCTCAGCACTTATACACTATCGCTCTCTTGTTGCTCTGGTTGCTTCTATTGTAAGTCGCTTTGGATAAAAAGCGTCTGCTAAATGACTAAATGTAAATGTGTAAATGTTAGGATCCTTTCATGTTTATATCTCTATACATCTCTATATATTTCAGATAAAGATACATTGTAATTTAGTTTTTGAGGACAATGAAGACAGTGAGCAATTAATATCAAAGTAACCATTTGTTGCATTAGCTATTCATTTTAATTAAGTTGGCTTGAGAAAGACAATTTACTGATGTGCTGTTTTCTTCCTAGCTAAAATTTTCTGACTGCTACTCCTCCTAGCGTTTTAACTCTACAAACTCCAGCCTCAGCCCAGATCTTCAGACTGTTCTGCCTCAAGTTGCTATATATTTTCTAACTGATCGGAATTATGATTTTCCTAAAAATAATGATTAAAACTGGGAAAAATCCCATAGACTAACATTGACGGAATGTTCAAATGAGCCAAGACTATTGAAACTCACACTAACAAAACTCCCAGAATCCCTTGAGACTCAATCAAGCTTCCCTTCTATGTTCTATTTCTGATCCATTCAAACTCATTCAAACTAACTTGCTAATCATGCTAAAACCATGGTAGTAACTTGCTAATCATGCTAGCAACTTGCTAATCATGCAAAAAAAAAATTAAATAAATAAAAAATACTATCAACTAGTTAAATATGCTAAAAACATGCTTGCAACTTGCTAATCATGCTATAAACATGCTAGTAACTTGCTAGTCATGCTAGCAAATTCATAATCATGCTAAAACATTCTAGCAACATACTATCAACTAGCTAAACATGCTAAAACATGCTTGCAACTTGCTAATCATGGTAAAACATGTTAGCAACTTGCTAATCATGCTATAAACATGATGTTTTATAAATTTCCTACCGGAAAAATAACAAAACTTAAGTTTTGGTTAGCAATATGCATCGCTAAGAACTTCATTTGGACAACTTCAAAGGCGATTTTTCTCAATATTTATATTTTTTTGGCACCCTCAGATTCCTGATTTTTAAATTGTATCTCAACCAAAGAGGTGTTGTGGTCCAGGGTCACATATTTGCTGATTATTATCAATGTTGAAAATATTTCTGCTGCTTATTATTTTGTTAGGATCCTTTCATGTTTATATCTCTATATATCTCTATATATTTCAGATAAAGATACATTGTAATTTAGTTTTTGAGGACAATGAAGACAGTGAGCAATTAATATCAAAGTAACCCTTTGTTGCATTAGCTATTCATTTTAATTAAGTTGGCTTGAGAAAGATAATTTACTGATCTGCTATTTTCTTCCTAGCCAGAATTTTCTGACTGCTACTCCTCATAGAGCTTTAGCTCTACAAACTCCAACCTCAGCTCAGATCTTCAGACTGTTCTGACTCAAGTTGCTATATATTTTCTAACTGATCGGAATTATGATTTTCCTAAAAATAATGATTAAAACTGGGAAAAATCCCATAGACTAACATTAGGCGCGTTTCCATTACCCTTCAAAATGCGCAAATTGAAATTGCGAATTGAAAATACGCCTAATGGAAACGCGTCAAATTCGCAAAAACACCCATATATCGCAAAAAAGTTTTTACGCTCGCATGAGGTGGTTTTTCAGACAACGCGAAAAAGGAATAATTCGCAAAACGGCAATGGAAATGCTTTTTTCGCATTTCCAGGTCACCTGATATACGTCAACAGTCATATGATCATTCTTTATTCGTTTATTTGTGGAAACTGGCCATAGACTGTAAAAAAGAAACTGGCTTGTGCATGATGCTGCAGGTTACAAGAGGCCCCATTGCACTGCACAGCTAAAAATGCGTTCATCCAGAAATTCTGAATCCACAGTTCCTCCGTGAAATCGCGCACTATTATTAGCCTACTTCCCAGAACAAGCGCATACTTGCATCCGATTAAAAATATAAAACGGCTAGTGCGTTTTGAATGACTTATCGCGAGAGGACGAGTTTTAGTCGCATGATATGGTTAATGGAAACACCGTCATTTCGCAGGTTTTCACAGGTTTTTATCGACATTTAGAAAATATCGCAAAAGTTTTGCGCACATTTGTAATGGAAACACGCCTATTGACGGAATGTTCAAATGAGCCAAGACTATTCAAACTCACACTGACATATTTGCTCCAGAATCTTAGAATCTTATATTAATTGATATATAAGAATTTATATGAAACATTTTTTTTTTTTTTTTTTTTTTTTACTTAACTCGACTAAGCATTTGCTTTTGGTCTATACTCCTTAATCAGGTTTGATGTCTGGCCCTTCTTAGTAAAACATTTTTGGTTTGAATTTTTCTGACATCACATGAGGTTGTCATGCGCAGTTCTTTAGGATCGCAAAGGTGAGACTGACTTCTATTCCCAGGACACAAATCACATGGTATAAAAGGAGGTTTCTTGTTGGCTTCCTCAACGTCAGACTGGAGTGGCTGCAGAGGTGTTGCTGTAAAGACATCTGAACTTTATGTCAGTCTCTTTGATGTGAATTTGTGGATGCAACTGAATTGTATATATTGAGAATAACATAAATTTTTTAACCTGCTACATTTTCATCTCTTTTCTCCAGCTATCAAAAGATGAACATTTCACTGGTGGGCAACATCACACAACTTAAGTATTTGCAAGACAGCTTTAGCACAGCGGTGACTAGAAATGTGATCGTGGTCGGTTTGTGCATCTCCATCAACTATATCAACGGCACGCTCGTCCATACTTTTATCAAGCATGGGATCTTCAACAGAAACCCTCGCTACATCCTCTTCATTCACATGGTGTTCAATGACATGATCCAGCTGACCATTGCAGTCCTCCTTCATGTTTTAGCCTACACTGTGAATACTGTCAATATCTCTTTCTGCTGTGTTTTATTGATGAGCGGTATATTCACAACACTCAACACACCGCTGAATCTCGGTGCCATGGCTATAGAGCGCTATATTGCCATATGCGACCCTTTACGTCATGCTCAGATCTGTACTGTACGCAAAACATACATCCTCATCAGCCTGATCTGGGTCCTGAGTGCCATTCAGGTTTTTCCAGACCTGTTCATCCTGTTGGCTATAAAACCTCTAACCTACTTCAATGGCAGAATCTTCTGTGTCAGAGATTATGTGTTTGATATCTCATATATAATAGAAAAGAAAACTGTTGTGAATATCATTTACCTGACCTCTGTGTGGCTCATCATAGTGTATACTTACTTCAAGATCATGTTTGTTGCAAAGTCTATGAACTCTGATGCTCGCAAAGCACGGAGTACCATCATCCTACATGGGATCCAATTTCTGATGTGCATGCTAACATTTGTCGAGACTTTCCTGATCAAACTTCTCATGGAAATGTATCCTTTGTTTATTGGGGATGTGAGATTCACAAGTTATTTACTAATCCAGATAATGCCCAGGTTAATCAGTCCAATTGTGTATGGTGTGAGAGATCAAATGTTCTGTAAATACATGAAAAGATACTTATTGTGTACAATGTTCAAGATTAGGAGAAAAATAAAACATGTTCAGTCCAATGGGAATTTGGCAAAAGTTTCCAATAAATCAATGTGAAAATTCACGATATCCAAACATTATCTTTGCGAGCAACATTTGTAAATGAATGTGTGTTAAAGAAATCATTTAATAAATATATACTGCACAACATGCACAATGAGTGATGTTTCAGAGGTGAATAAAGACTCCTGCATCAACTGGCAGAAGTGCCCAGCTGTTCAGTTATCATCCAGAATGGATCTTGTTTGTAGGAAAAGTCATTTGTAAAGTCAGAAATTGCATAAGATATTAAAACCTGGCAATCACTTGTTTCAAGCATAAACACCTGAAAAACAAATTAATTTTTGTAATGTATGGCAGCTGTACATGCACTTCACAGACATACTAGGTCAGTAATAATACACTAATATCAGTGGAAATAGCCTGTTAAATATATAGTAAAAACACACTTATAACACATTACTAAATCAGTAGTTTGCTCTGCTTTTACATGGAAAGTCTGACTCACATTAAAAGTTTAAAAGATAAGCAGTAATTCTCTCATCACATTTCAGATCACATACCATGTTCTATTAACTGTTTACAAAATGCATGTTATTTTTTATTTAGTACTGACCTGAATAAGACATTTCACATAAAAGACGTTTACATATAGTCCACAAGAGAAAACAATAGTTGAATTTATGATCCACAGATGTATTTTTATTTTTTTTTTAGGCTCTTAATCAAATCAGCTCTAAATGAAAAATAATAACATGCATTTTGTATGATCCTTCTTATTTTGGTAAAAATAATTAACATTTTGCAGATTCTGCAAGGTGTATGAAAAATTTTGACCAAAACTCTATAATTCAGTGAACTGATATATCCTATTTACAATTCTTATTTTTCCTGTACACAGTACACTAAGCTTGTATGTATGATTTTTTTTTCTATATTTGCCCTAGTGACATAACTGATGTTATCATCTACAATCAGAATGTGTGGGCCAAGTGTTCCTGGCTGCTTTGCCCTTTTGCCTGCAAATCTCTAGGGCCTGAGACGCTCAAATCTCTCGTGCCATTATTCTTGCTCAGCCTGGGCTCAGTGGAGGTGGTGAAATGTCAGAGATTCCCGCTAGCCTTAGTGAAAGCGTGTTAATTACCACAAACATACTGCGGCTTAGAGTCTAATACTCAGATGTCGAAAGGACAAATGTTTTGTAATCTCAACAAAAGCTCCCTTCTGTGAATTATTGCTTTTTTAAGAACACAAACACATGTTGAGGAAAAGGGCACAGTTTTCTAGAGAGGCTAGAGTTAATTGTTTGTTTTCTGACAGATGTGTGATATGATGATTATGATGTGAAGATGAGGTGATGTAAGTTTACAGCCTTACTGAGATGCTCTCTTTATTTAACTGACAAAATACGTTTAAAGATGTTACAATTCTAAAGATTTTTAAACGCTCACCAAAGCTGCATTTATATGATCGAAAATACAGTAAAATAGTAATATTGTGAAATGTTATTACAGTTTATAATAGCAGTTGTCTACTTTGATATATTTGAAAATATAATTTAATCCTGTGATCAACGCTGGATTTTTAGCATCATTACACCAGTCTTTAGTGTCACATGATCCTTCAGAAATCATTCTAATAAGCTGATTTGCTGCTCAAGAAGCATTTCTGATTATTATCAATGTTGAAAATATTTCTGCTGCTTATTATTTTGTCAGCATCCTTTCATGTTTATATCACTATATATCTATCTATATATGTATATAAGATAAAGATACATTGTAATTTATTTAATAAGGACAATGAAGTGAGCAATTAATATCAAAGTAACCCCTTGTTGCATTGGCTATTAATTTTAATTATTAATGTTAACGGATGTTATTTTTACAACCTGAATGGTTACAAAAACCTTTTAAAGATCCGAAGATACTTTTTCTACATCAAACTGACTTTTTCTTTATAATTTTTACATGGACAAATTCATTGTGAATTTCAACCACAAAAGTATTAAGTAGCACCAAAAATACATTGTATGGGTTGTATAATTATTGATTTTTTTTTTATGCCAAAAACCATTAGGGTATTATGTAAAGATCATTTTCCATGAAGATGTTTTATAAATTTCCTACCGTAAAAATACCAAAACTTACGTTTTGATTAGTAATATGCATTGCTAAGAACTTCATTTGGACAATTTTTCTCAATATTTATATTTTTTGGCACCCTCAGATTCCTGATTTTCAAATTGTATCTTGGCCAAAGATAACAGAAAAAAAAAAAAAAAAAAAATCACCCTTATGACAGCTTTTGTGGTCCAGGGTCACCTATTTAATTTAAGAAAATGTGTTTTTAAATTTAAGAAAATAAAAATTCACCCATATGATTGGTTTTGAGGTCCAGGGTCACATATTTGCTACAGAATCTTAGAATCGTATATTAATTGATATATAAGAATTTATATGAATAAAGAAAACAACGGGTTGCAAACCCAAATGTGCAGACAAACCTGAAATGTGATTTCATTTGATTTGATTGATATTTTTTTTAAATACTTAACTCGACTAAGCATTTGCTTTTGGCCTACACCCCTTAATCAGGTTTGATGTTTGGCCCTTCTTAGTAAAACATTATTGGTTTGAATTCTTCTGACATCACATGAGGTTGTCATGTGCAGTTCTTCAGGATTGCAAAGGTGAGACTGACTTCAATTCTGAAGACACAAATCGCATGATATAAAAAGAGGTTTCTCGTCTGCTTTCTCAATGACTGAAGTGGCTGCAGAGGTGTTGCTGTAAAGACAACTGAACTTTATGTGAGTCTCTTTGATGTGAATTTGTGGATGCAACTGAATTTTATATATTGAAGATGAACGTTTCACTGGTGGGCAACATCACACAACTTAAGTATTTGCAAGACAGCTTTAGCACAGCGGTGACTAGAAATGTGATCGTGGTCGGTTTGTGCATCTCCATCAACTATATCAACGGCACGCTCGTCCATACTTTTATCAAGCATGAGATCTTCAACAGAAACCCTCGCTACATCCTCTTCATTCACATGGTGTTCAATGACATGATCCAGCTGACCATTGCAGTCCTCCTTCATGTTTTAAGCTACACTGTGTATACTGTCAATATCTCTTTCTGCTGTGTTTTATTGATGAGCGCTATATTCACAACACTCAACACACCGCTGAATCTCGGTGCCATGGCTATAGAGCGCTATATTGCCATATGCGACCCTTTACGTCATGCTCAGATCTGTACTGTACGCAAAACATACATCCTCATCAGCCTGATCTGGGTCCTGAGTGCCATTCAGGTTTTTCCAGACCTGTTCATCCTGTTGGCTACAAAACCTCTAACCTACTTCTACGGCAGAATTGTCTGTGTCAGAGATTATGTGTTTGATATCTCACAGATAATACAGAAGAGAAATGTTGTGAATATCATTTACCTGACCTCTGTGTGGCTCATCATAGTGTATACTTACTTCAAGATCATGTTTGTCGCAAAGGCCATGAACTCTGATGCTCGCAAAGCTCGGAGTACCATCATCCTACATGGGATCCAGTTTCTGATGTGCATGCTAACGTTTGTCGAACCGTTCCTGGACAGGCTACTCATGGAAATATATACGGTGTTTATTGTGAATGCGAGATTCACAAGTTATTTATTAATCCAGATCATGCCCAGGTTTATCAGTCCAATTGTGTATGGTGTGAGAGATCAAATGTTTTGTAAATACCTGAAAAGATACTTATTGTGTACAATGTTCAAGATTAGGAGAAACATACAAAATGTTCAATCCAGTGGAAATCTGGCAAAAGTTTCCAATAAATCCATGTGAAAATTCACTATACCAAAATACTGTCTTCGCGAGCAACATTCGTAAATGAATGTGTGTTAAAGAAATCATTCAATAAATATATACTGCACTGCATGTTTTAGAGGTGAATATAGACTCCTGCATCAACTGGCACAAAATTAGAAGTACCCAGCTGTTCAGTTATCATTCAGAATGGATATAGTTTTGTCAGAAACGTCATTTGTAAAGTAAGAAATTGCATAAGATATTAAAACCTGGCAATCACTTGTTTCATAAACACCTGAAAAACAAATACATATTTGTAATGTATGGCAGCTGTACATGCACTTGACATCACTGGCATAAAAAAGTCAGTGGAAACAGTCCATTACATGGTATAGTAAAAACACATAAAACACATTACTAAATCAGTAGTTTTCTCGGCTTTTACATGGAAAGTCTGACCCACATTTAAAAGATAATGTAATTCTTTCATAACATTTTAAATCACATACCATGTTCTATTAACTGTTTACAAAATGCATGTTATTTTTATTTAGTTCGGACCTGAATAAGACATTTCACATAAAAGACGTTTACATATAGTCCACAAGAGAAAATAATAGCTGAATTTGTAAAAATACTGTGTTGTTACCTGAATGATCCGCAGCTGTGTTTTTTGTTTGTTTGTTTAGTGATAGTTGTTCATGAGTTTGTCCTGAACAGTTAAAATACTGTATGATTTTGAGATCCATCTTTTCACATTGAAGGGCTCATATGCAACGATTACAGAAGGTTCAAACGCTCACTGATGCTTCAGAATAAAAACAATGCTTTAAGAGCTGGGGGTGAAAACTTTTGAATAGAATGAAGATGTGTACATTTAGCTTATTTTGCCTAAATATAATATTTTTTTTCAGTACTGCCTTTCAGAAGCTACAGAAGATACATGTTTTGCAGAAGACAAAACAAATTACATTTACCCTGCTCTTCAAGGCTCTTAATCAAACCAGTTCTACATAAAAAAAATAATAAATAAATAAAAATAACATGCATTTTGTCTGATCCCTCTTATTTTGGTAAAATAATTAACATTTTGCCATTCCTGAGCAGGCTTCTCATAGAAATGTTTCCGGTGTTTATTGTGAATGCGAGATTCACAAGTTATTTAGTAGTCCAGATAATGCCAAGGTTTATCAGTCCAATTGTGTATGGCGTGAGAGATCAAATGTTTTGTAAATACCTGAAAAAATACTTATTGAGTACAATGTTCAAGATTAGGAGCAAAATACAAAATCTTCAAAGTTTCCAATAAATCCATGTGAAAATTCACTGTATCAAAATATTGTCTAAGAAATGAAGTACTAAGAACTTCATTTGGACAACTTTAAAGGCAATTTTTCTCAATATTTAGATTTTTTTGAACCTTCCGATCTTGGCCAAAATATTGTCCTATCCTGAAAATAAAAAAAAAATTGACCCTTATGATGGTTTTGTGGTCCAGGGTCACATATTTGCTCCAGAATCTTAGAATCTTATATGAACTGATATATAAGAAAGATATATAAGAATTTATACGAATAAAGAAAACACCAGCTTGCAAACCCAAATGTGCAGACAAGCCAGAAATGTGTTTGCATGCTATATTAAGCAAAATAATACATAAAAATGTCAAAAATGTAATACAATGTTTGTTGTTTTTTGGGCCTTTGGTATTTGGGTAAGGAGAATGATTATTATTCTCAATATTAATTAGAGGCTTTTTTGTTACAATCACAAATCTACTGCAAAATGTCGCTAAAAGATGTTCTCTAAGATCTGAATGACATTTACTGTTTGTTGCTTGCCTTTCAGCAAAATATATGGTCGCTTTTGAAAAAAGAGGAATTACAGCACCTTGACTCCATATTTTCCGGTCAAAAAATTGTCCCAGCTGGGTCATGCCCATCAGAAACTGTATTTCTCTAAGCAGAGATGCCCAAACCAAAGCTGACCCATGCTGACCTTTGATAGGAATAAACATGCCATTAAAGCATATGTTTCTTTCTAATTTATCATTTTGTTTTAACATTTTTTGGTTTAGTTTTTGCATTCAAATGTACAAAATATAAATGAATTTGATTCTTTTTTTTTTTCTTTTTTTTTTTTATTACTCGACTAATCATTTGCTTTCGGCCTACACCCCTTAATCAGGTTTGATGTTCGGCCCTTCTTAGTAAAACATTATTGGTTTGAATTTTTCTGACATCACATGAGGTTGTCATGCGCAGTTCTTTAGGATCGCAAAGGTGAGACTGACTTCAATTCTGAAGACACAAATCACATGGTATAAAAGGAGGTTTCTTGTCGGCTTCCTCAACATCAGACTGGAGTGGCTGCAGAGGTGTTGCTGTAAAGACATCCGAACTTTATCTGAGTCTCTTTGATGTGAATTTGTGGATGCAACTGAATTTTATATATTGAGAATAACATTGATTTTTAATCTGCTACATTCTCGTCTCTTTTCTCCAGAAAGCGGTGCTAACAAAAGATGAACATTTCACTGGTGGGCAACATCACACAACTTAAGAATGTGCAAAGCTTTAGCACAGCGGTGACTAGAAATTTGATCGTGGTCGGTTTGTGCATCTCCATCAACTATATCAACGGCACGCTCGTCCATACTTTTATCAAGCATGAGATCTTCAACAGAAACCCTCGCTACATCCTCTTCATTCACATGGTGTTCAATGACATGATCCAGCTGACCATTGCAGTCCTCCTTCATGTTTTAGCCTACACTGTGAATACTCTCAATATCTCTTTCTGCTGTGTTTTATTGATGAGCGCTATATTCACAACACTCAACACACCGCTGAATCTCGGTGCCATGGCTATAGAGCGCTATATTGCCATATGCGACCCTTTACGTCATGCTCAGATCTGTACTGTACGCAAAACATACATCCTCATCAGCCTGATCTGGGTCCTGAGTGCCATTCAGGTTTTTCCAGACCTGTTCATCCTGTTGGCTATAAAACCACTAACCTACTTCAATGGCAGAATCTTCTGTGTCAGAGATTATGTGTTTGATATCTCATATATAATAGAAAAGAAAACTGTTGTGAATATCATTTACCTGACCTCTGTGTGGCTCATCATAGTGTATACTTACTTCAAGATCATGTTTGTTGCAAAGTCTATGAACTCTGATGCTCGCAAAGCACGGAGTACCATCATCCTACATGGGATCCAATTTCTGATGTGCATGCTAACATTTGTCGAGACTTTACTGATCAAACTTCTCATGGAAATGTATCCTTTGTTTATTGGGGATGTGAGATTCACAAGTTATTTACTAATCCAGATAATGCCCAGGTTAATCAGTCCAATTGTGTATGGTGTGAGAGATCAAATGTTCTGTAAATACATGAAAAGATACTTATTGTGTACAATGTTCAAGATTAGGAGAAAAATAAAACATGTTCAGTCCAATGGGAATTTGGCAAAAGTTTCCAATAAATCAATGTGAAAATTCACGATATCCAAACATTATCTTTGCGAGCAACATTTGTAAATGAATGTGTGTTAAAGAAATCATTTAATAAATATATACTGCACAACATGCACAATGAGTGATGTTTCAGAGGTGAATAAAGACTCCTGCATCAACTGGCAGAAGTGCCCAGCTGTTCAGTTATCATCCAGAATGGATCTTGTTTGTAGGAAAAGTCATTTGTAAAGTCAGAAATTGCATAAGATATTAAAACCTGGCAATCACTTGTTTCAAGCATAAACACCTGAAAAACAAATTAATTTTTGTAATGTATGGCAGCTGTACATGCACTTCACAGACATACTAGGTCAGTAATAATACACTAATATCAGTGGAAATAGCCTGTTAAATGTATAGTAAAAACACACTTATAACACATTACTAAATCAGTAGTTTGCTCTGCTTTTACATGGAAAGTCTGACTCACATTAAAAGTTTAAAAGATAAGCAGTAATTCTCTCATCACATTTCAGATCACATACCATGTTCTATTAACTGTTTACAAAATGCATGTTATTTTTTATTTAGTACTGACCTGAATAAGACATTTCACATAAAAGACGTTTACATATAGTCCACAAGAGAAAACAATAGTTGAATTTATGATCCACAGATGTATTTTTTATTTTTTTTTAGGCTCTTAATCAAATCAGCTCTAAATGAAAAATAATAACATGCATTTTGTATGATCCTTCTTATTTTGGTAAAAATAATTAACATTTTGCAGATTCTGCAACCCAGCCAACATTGATATGTGGGCCCCATATGGGTTATACTCGGGCAGCATGGGATCTATGTGGGCATGGGCTGAAAATGGGCAATTTGTGTGGGTCCCATGTGTGTTTCACAATGTGGGTCCCATATAGGTTTGAACATATGGGACCTTCATGGGATCTATGTGGGCAAAATTATTTTACATTTAAAATACATCCTTATACCTTTAAATATTTGGTCAGTAGTCAAACAAAGAATATAGGTTTTGTGTATCTGATCAACAACTTTTTAAATGAAAAAAAAAATCATTTTGTTTGAATTATCAATATTACATTGTTAGCCTGCTTCTGCATTTATCATAATTTATTTGTTTTCTTTTACTGTACACATTTGAGCAGGGATGATCACAAATTCCAGAATTAAATGGGTCTCATGAGAGCACACTCAACATCTCATCACTGAACTTCGCTTGACAGAGTAGTCCTGCATTCAACGTTTCGTTTCTTCACATAATTTCATATCATAATATCATAGCTCTTTGTTGAAAATAAGCGGATATTTAAAATATAAAATATTTAAAAAGCTCAAATTAGAGGAATTCTAGTCCCGGCGCAAGGATACTGTTTCTTCCAAGCAGTGGAGTGGCGGCGCCGGCGCAGCGGGAGACGGGAGTCTTTGTTCGTTTCAGCAATTCAAGGACGTGGACGTGGAGCAAAAATATACAGGTAAATGCGGATTTAATAAACATGTCTCTGTGTTATGTGTTCTCGAACATTGGAAACTTTGTTTTTACAGTTTAAATGACCTTTAAACTAAGGTAGCTTTTAAACTAATATCTGTTTTTTTGGCCGTAACAGTTAATAACGTAAAATGCTGCACATGTTTAAAACCGAGGACATTTTTGTTGACTCTGACGTGTAATGTTGTTTTTGCCTGCCATTTATCCAGTCGTATTGGCAGTTATTGTTTTTTGTTTTTTTTTTGCTTTCCTGTTGTATTTTGTGGCTGTAACCGCCATTTTTCCACCTGAGGGAAAAATGAATTTCCTTGTCAGCCGACAGCCGATATAGCACAAATTTAATTTCGAATGACAATTGAAATTCTGAATTGGCTTTCTGACATAAGTTCTGAAATACGGGCTTTCAGGCTGTGTATCAGTACATTTATTACGGCTGTCTTGATTAAACTGAAAAAAAAATGAATAAGTGTCGATGATTATGTTGCTAAGCCTTAAGACCAATAACACACTTTAATGTTGATTTAATGAATGTAGTGGCCAATCAGCGTTTAGATTAGTCATCACGCCGGAGTTTTGAATTTGGCGCTCACTGACTGAATTCTGCAATCCTCATATACAAAAATGCATATAGCATGTAAGTAAGAGATATTTTTTACAGTTTGCACAGCTTCAATGATTATAACGGGATGTTTTGCGAAGGTGCAAACCTCCACTAAAATTAATTTAGCCTAAAATAATTTTGTGTTTTTCTTTGCTGTCTTTATGTAATTTCTTCCCGGATTAATTAACCATTTGTTTGTCATAATAATGAAATAACCTGTATAACTAACTCATAGACACTTCTTAGCTTTTTTTGTGTCAGTGTAGCCAGAATCTGACATGTCAGAATTATTTGTAGTATTAATTAATGTGACATTGTGAAATTGTAAATATTGTGTAAATATTGTTAATAAATGCTGTTGAATATACAGCATGAACCCAACATATTTTAACTGATGTTCCATAATCATTAATAATGAAACATCTGTAAATGTGTTAATATATAAATATATAAAGCACAAACCAGTAAAAATGAATAAATACAACTGTCAACCATATAAGAAAACATGTAATGTTAATTAATATTACATATGCTTTTACAGGTGGGCTGAGGAAGAATACCATGATTAATGAAGTGAAGCAGAAAGAAGCAGAAAAGGCTCCAAGTGGTTTACTGGGACTACAGATGAGTGGAATGAGATTAGAGAACGGCAGGAGAAAGACTGTCTCCAGGAGTGTTAACAGTTGTGTGTTGTTTTATTTTGTGTGTGTCTAAAATGTGTAGTTTTTGAGACAGTATATATTCAGGTTCAGTTCAGGTGAGTTTGTTGTTTTTGTGTTTCTTTATTGTGACAGTGTGTCACTTTTAGTAGAGCATTGATGATTCTTAAAGGGATAGTTCACCCAAATATGAATATTCTGTCATCATTTACTGTCCATCATTTACTTGTTCCAAACCTGTAGGACTGTCATTCATCTCTAGAACACAAATGAATATATTTTTAATGAAATTGAGAGATTTCTTACTGTCCACTATCACCTGGACTGACACTTTTAAATGTTCTAAAAGAGTCATAAAAATAAATTGTTTTAATCTAAATCTAATCTAAACCTGTTTAATATAAGTCTCCTGAAGAGACAGACACACTTTATGTGAACAGATGTAATTTGTTTTTTTGCACATATAAACACTTATAAGCAGACAATGAGTACAGCATTCAATTTTATAAATTTAAGGTTATGCCCGCTTTCTTGACAAATGAGAACCAATAAAGTTTGTTCTTGTGCATGATCAATGTTTATATGTGAATAAAAGCTGAATCTAAATCTCTTCATAATGTAATGTGATCACATCTCTTCAGAATAGTTGAATTAAACCCTTGATTCATATAGATTTATTTTACAATGTCTTTATGAATGTTTTGAAGCATCAGAGTTTTGGACAAGTAACTTTAAAAAGACCAACAATAATTACTCAGATTTAAATAAAATTGTCGTCATTTGTTTTTCTGAAAATTATGGAAATTGGAGTGACATGAGGCTGAGCAAATAAGACAGAATTTTCATTTTTGGGTGAATTAAGCCTTTAACTGTTAACTGTCAATTTTTGTTATGTTAGATTAGTTACTTAAGACCAGTTGGTGATAGTATGTCTCTGGTTTAATAAAATGTTAATGTTGATGTTCAACATTTTACAAAAATCTGAAAAGTATAAAAAAAATGTGTCATAAAATGAAAATAAAGCATATTGGACCTGTACAACATTTAAATGTGTATATATATATCATTTTTTTTTTATTTGCACACTTTCATGTTTTGTGATTTTGTAGATGAATGAACTTTGGGGCCAGTCCAGCATCCATACTAAACCATAGTACAGGGGTAGGGAATGTTGATCCTTGAGAGCCATGTCCCTGCAGATTTTAGCTCCAACCCTAATCAAACACACCTGAACAAGCTAATCAAGGTCTTCAGGATACAGGTTGGCATGTTTTTCTTCAGGGTTGAAACTAAAATCTGCAGGGACATGGCTCTCGAGGATCAACGTTCCCTACCCCTGCCCTAGTATATCCACATGTGCTTCATAAAGTGGGACCAATATGGGTCTTATGTGTGTTGCCCAGTGGGGCCCCACATTAGTCCCAGTTAGCCCCATATGAGCTATATCAGATGGGGCCCACATGGAACCCATGGACAAACCCAAGTAGAACCCATTTGGACCCCATGATAAAATGTTGGCTGGGTTCTAAGTGGGACCAATATGGGTCTTGTGTGAGTTGCCCATTTGGGCCCCACGTTAGCCCCAGTCGGGCCCAATATGAGAATCAAATGGGCTAATTTAGATGAGACCCACATGGAACCCATGGACAAACCCATGTATGACCCATATTTACAGCCCATATGGGGCCCACATCGGCCCCACGATCGAATGTTGGCTGGGAAGGTGTATGAAAAATTTTGACCAAAACTCTATAATTCAGTGAACTGATATATCCTATTTACAATTCTTATTTTTCCTGTACACAGTACACTAAGCTTGTATGTATGATTTTTTTTTTCTATATTTGCCCTAGTGACATAACTGATGTTATCATCTACAATCAGAATGTGTGGGCCAAGTGTTCCTGGCTGCTTTGCCCTTTTGCCTGCAAATCTCTAGGGCCTGAGACGCTCAAATCTCTCGTGCCATTATTCTTGCTCAGCCTGGGCTCAGTGGAGGTGGTGAAATGTCAGAGATTCCCGCTAACCTTAGTGAAAGCGTGTTAATTACCACAAACATACTGCGGCTTAGAGTCTAATACTCAGATGTCGAAAGGACAAATGTTTTGTAATCTCAACAAAAGCTCCCTTCTGTGAATTATTGCTTTTTTAAGAACACAAACACATGTTGAGGAAAAGGGCACAGTTTTCTAGAGAGGCTAGAGTTAATTGTTTGTTTTCTGACAGATGTGTGATATGATGATTATGATGTGAAGATGAGGTGATGTAAGTTTACAGCCTTACTGAGATGCTCTCTTTATTTAACTGACAAAATACGTTTAAAGATGTTACAATTCTAAAGATTTTTAAACGCTCACCAAAGCTGCATTTATATGATCGAAAATACAGTAAAATAGTAATATTGTGAAATGTTATTACAGTTTATAATAGCAGTTGTCTACTTTGATATATTTGAAAATATAATTTAATCCTGTGATCAACGCTGGATTTTTAGCATCATTACACCAGTCTTTAGTGTCACATGATCCTTCAGAAATCATTCTAATAAGCTGATTTGCTGCTCAAGAAGCATTTCTGATTATTATCAATGTTGAAAATATTTCTGCTGCTTATTATTTTGTCAGCATCCTTTCATGTTTATATCACTATATATCTATCTATATATGTATATAAGATAAAGATACATTGTAATTTATTTAATAAGGACAATGAAGTGAGCAATTAATATCAAAGTAACCCCTTGTTGCATTGGCTATTAATTTTAATTATTAATGTTAACGGATGTTATTTTTACAACCTGAATGGTTACAAAAACCTTTTAAAGATCCGAAGATACTTTTTCTACATCAAACTGACTTTTTCTTTATAATTTTTACATGGACAAATTCATTGTGAATTTCAACCACAAAAGTATTAAGTAGCACCAAAAATACATTGTATGGGTTGTATAATTATTGATTTTTTTTTTATGCCAAAAACCATTAGGGTATTATGTAAAGATCATTTTCCATGAAGATGTTTTATAAATTTCCTACCGTAAAAATACCAAAACTTACATTTTGATTAGTAATATGCATTGCTAAGAACTTCATTTGGACAATTTTTCTCAATATTTATATTTTTTGGCACCCTCAGATTCCTGATTTTCAAATTGTATCTTGGCCAAAGATAAGAGAAAAAAAAAAAAAAAAAATCACCCTTATGACAGCTTTTGTGGTCCAGGGTCACCTATTTAATTTAAGAAAATGTGTTTTTAAATTTAAGAAAATAAAAATTCACCCATATGATTGGTTTTGAGGTCCAGGGTCACATATTTGCTACAGAATCTTAGAATCGTATATTAATTGATATATAAGAATTTATATGAATAAAGAAAACAACGGGTTGCAAACCCAAATGTGCAGACAAACCTGAAATGTGATTTCATTTGATTTGATTGATATTTTTTTTAAATACTTAACTCGACTAAGCATTTGCTTTTGGCCTACACCCCTTAATCAGGTTTGATGTTCGGCCCTTCTTAGTAAAACATTTTTGGTTTGAATTCTTCTGACATCACATGAGGTTGTCATGTGCAGTTCTTCAGGATTGCAAAGGTGAGACTGACTTCAATTCTGAAGACACAAATCGCATGATATAAAAAGAGGTTTCTCGTCTGCTTTCTCAATGACTGAAGTGGCTGCAGAGGTGTTGCTGTAAAGACAACTGAACTTTATGTGAGTCTCTTTGATGTGAATTTGTGGATGCAACTGAATTTTATATATTGAAGATGAACGTTTCACTGGTGGGCAACATCACACAACTTAAGTATTTGCAAGACAGCTTTAGCACAGCGGTGACTAGAAATGTGATCGTGGTCGGTTTGTGCATCTCCATCAACTATATCAACGGCACGCTCGTCCATACTTTTATCAAGCATGAGATCTTCAACAGAAACCCTCGCTACATCCTCTTCATTCACATGGTGTTCAATGACATGATCCAGCTGACCATTGCAGTCCTCCTTCATGTTTTAAGCTACACTGTGTATACTGTCAATATCTCTTTCTGCTGTGTTTTATTGATGAGCGCTATATTCACAACACTCAACACACCGCTGAATCTCGGTGCCATGGCTATAGAGCGCTATATTGCCATATGCGACCCTTTACGTCATGCTCAGATCTGTACTGTACGCAAAACATACATCCTCATCAGCCTGATCTGGGTCCTGAGTGCCATTCAGGTTTTTCCAGACCTGTTCATCCTGTTGGCTACAAAACCTCTAACCTACTTCTACGGCAGAATTGTCTGTGTCAGAGATTATGTGTTTGATATCTCACAGATAATACAGAAGAGAAATGTTGTGAATATCATTTACCTGACCTCTGTGTGGCTCATCATAGTGTATACTTACTTCAAGATCATGTTTGTCGCAAAGGCCATGAACTCTGATGCTCGCAAAGCTCGGAGTACCATTATCCTACATGGGATCCAGCTTCTGATGTACATGCTAACATTTGTTGAGATGTTCGTGACCAAGCTTCTCATGGAAATGTATTCTCTGTTTATTGTGAATGTGAGATTAACAAGTTATGTATTAATCCAGATCATGCCCAGGTTAATCCGTCCAATTGTGTATGGTGTGAGAGATCAAATGTTTTGTAAATACCTGAAAAGATACTTATTGTGTACAATGTTCAAGATTAGGAGAAAATTACAAAATGTTCAATCAAGTGGGAATTTGGCAAAAGTTACAAACAAATCCATGTAGAAAATTCACTATACCAAAATATTGTCTTTGCGAGCAACATTTGTAAGTGTGTTAAAGAAATCATTTAATAAATATATACTGCACTACATGCACAATGAGTGATGTTTCAGAGGTGAATATAGACTCCTGCATCAACTGGCACAAAATTTTAAACTAGAAGTACCCAGCTGTTCAGTTATCATCCAGAATGGATCTAGTTTTGTCGGAAATGTCATTTGTAAAGTAAGGAATTGCATAAGATATTAAAACCTGGCAATCACTTGTTTCATAAACACATGAAAAACAAATGAATGTTTGTAATATATGGCAGCTGTACATGCACTGCACAGACATACTAGTATAAAAAAGTCAGTGGAAATAGTCCTTTACATGGTACAGTAAAAACACATATATAACACATTACTTTGTAATCAGAATTTTCAACTCACAACTCACCTATTTTTTTTTCTCTGCTTTTGCATAGATAATCTGACTCACATTAAAAGTTTAAAAGATACACAGTAATAATTTTTTAAATAAGACATTCCACGTAGTTGTTCACAAGTCTCTTGTTTGTTCTGAACAGTTAAACTGCCTATATTCTATATCCTATTTAGAATTCTTATTTTCCCATACACATTACACTAAGCTTGTATGTGTGATTTTTTTTTTTTCTATATTAACCCTAGTGACATAACTGACGTCATCATCTACAATCAGAATGTGTAAGCATTTAAAAAGCTGCCATGTCTTCACAGCACCGGTGCTTGCCAGAAAGGGGTGAGTTCCCATTCGTTTGTTCTATTTCTATTCATTCATTCTGTTCTAACTATGAATTGTATTTTTAGGGCTGACAATTTGATTGGAAAATGTCATATGGCTGCCAACTGATGATTTCTTTTTCTTTTTTTTCTTTTTACAGGCTTCAATAATTGTATTGGATAAATCGATTGTTTAATAGATTGACTGTTACTCCATGTCTTCTTTACTGATAGTTGTTTTATAATCAAAAGCATTGTGATAAAAATATGTACAGGTAGTTGTTGGGTTTGAATACACATCATAAGCCATCATAATACATTTTATTTTGCTTACAGAACATGGAAGCATTATGTGAGCGATCATCTCTTAATTTTTATATCTGATTTATACATAATAATTAATTGTTAATATGTTGGTTAATTGGTTTATGTGAGTATTTATATATCATACAAACATCTTATAGGAATATCTTTGCATATAAATATGTGATAACAATAATAATGAAGGTTTTAATATTAGGTTTTTCAGTGGTTGATTCTTAACTTTACATATGATGCACCACCAGTCATGAGAATATTTATATTTGATTGAAAGTGGCATACATTGCATCCAAGATACACACTAATCAGATTTATATATATACTGTATATACTACAATATATATATTGTAACCCTGAACCACAATACCATAGCACAGTTAAATTTGTAGCAATAGCCATTGTATGGGTCAAAATTATAGATTTTTCTTTTATGACAAAAATCATTAGTGTATTAGATAAAGATCATGTTCCATGCTGTAAATATATCAAAACCTAATTTTTGATTAGTTAGATGCATCACTAAGAACTTCATTTGGACAACTTTAAAGGCATTTTTTTTGCGGCCTCAGATTCCAGATTTTCAAATAGTTGAATCTCGGCCTAATATTGTTCTATCCTAACAAACCATACATCAATGGAAAGCTTATTTAGCTTTATTTGGCTTTCATATGATGTATAAAAAAAGTTTTTTGTTGTCCAGTGTCACATATAACATGCATTACATACTGAGATAGATAGATAAGTAGATACTGTAAATCTGATAAAGTGTGTATATCTTGAATGCAATGTAAGCCACTTTTTTAAAAAATGTAAGCATCAAACAAATTAAATATACAACAATATCTTGAGATATTAATTATATATAAAAAAAAACACAAATAGGTAAGATCGGCATGCATTTACATCTGTTTTTCCTCTTTTTTCAGACTTGATACCCGAGTGATGAATTCAACAGAAGGCCAACAACTCCTCATGAGAGACACGTTCACCACGGCCTTCATTAAGAACTTTATTGTGGTCCTGGTGTGGTTTCTTCTCAGCTACATCAATGGCAGCGTTGTGGCCACGTTCTTCAAACACCAGATCTTTTATGAGGACCCACGCTATATTCTTTTCATACATATGGTGATTAATGACGCAGTGCAGCTCACTGTAACCATCGCTCTGTTTTTGGTCAGTTACATCTTGTATACTATCAGTGTAGGAGTGTGTTGTTTCTTTATCCTGGTGGCTGTGTTCACCACCCGCAGCACGCCGGTCAATCTAGCTGGCATGGCGATCGAGCGCTATATCGCGATCTGCTATCCTCTGCGTCACGCACAGATCTGCACCGTGCGCCGTGCGTACATGCTCATAGCAGTCATTTGGTTTGTTTCGGTGGTTCCTGACATCACTGATCTTTTCGTGACTTTAGCCACAGAACCTATGAGTTTCTTCCAAACTAATGTTTTTTGTCTCAGGCAGAATGTGTTCAAAGACCAAGTGCTGCTGTACAAACGCCAGGCGTTCGACGGGATTTATTTCTCGCTGGTGTTCCTCACGCTGCTGTGCACGTATCTGCGGATCGTGTTCGCGGCCCGTGCGCTCTCCACCGAAAGAACTTCCGCCAAACGGGCGACCAACACTATCTTGCTTCACGGGGTTCAGTTGCTCATGTGCATGCTGTCCTATGTGTCTCCCAGCGTCGAGGGCGTGCTGAACATCATCTTCCCGGGACGCATTCTGGAAATGCGTTTCGCCAACTATCTAATTGTATATATTTTGCCCCGCTTTTTGAGTCCTATCATATATGGAGTCCGGGATAAAAAGTTTCGGAAGCATCTGAGGAGGTATTTTGTTTGTGGTCTCACTAGAATAGACACGAGAGTAGAGTCCAAAGATGGAGAAGATTAAAATAATAACAATTTTCTAATATTATAATGTGCCAAGGGTTTGAAATAATTGTGTTTCTGTCTTAGAAAATGTGTAGATTTAAATGATTCCCAACCTTTTGTCTACCACAGATATTCAGAAATGTTTTACTCCTGATAAATGTGAATAAATCCTATCTTAATAATGAGTTATAAACTACAATTGTTTGGAAGCATCCGTTTGTGCTCTACATCTATCTATCTATCTATCTATCTATCTATCTATCTATCTATTTATTGGTTGATTGGTACACTGAAAAATGTAAAAATAAATTAGGCCAAATATTGTTGCATCCTAACAAACAAACCATCAACCTTATTTATTAAAATTGAAAAAATGGACCCTTAATACTGGTTTTGTGGTCCAGGGTCACATTTAACATCACTGAATCAACATAAACATCATTTTATACCAACAAAATAAACTATATGATTTAATTCAGATGGAAATAGGGATTTTAAGATAACAATTGTATAAATAAGCAAATGTTTTATTACTTTTAATAGAAAAGTGGATGTAAAAAATTAATAATTAATACCTTTATCATTAAAGTCACAATAATATATACTATATATATATATATATATATATATATATATATATATATATATAATGTAATCAAATTCCAAACTCCAAATAGTCACAAGTATTTTATTTAGAGTGATAAACTGTTTATAAATGAATAAGAAAATCACCTTTAAAGTTGTCCGAAGGAAGTTCTTAGCAATGCATATTTCTAATCAAAAATTAAGTTTTGATACATTACGGTAGGAAATTTACAATGTATCTTCATCGAACATGATCTTTACTCAATATACTAATGATTTTTGGCATAAAACAACAAATATTTTGATGAGTACAATGTATTGTTAACTATTGCTACAAATATGCCCGTGCTACTTATGACTGATTTTGTGGTCCAGAGTCACATATATAATTTAGTTTGAATCCACATACAAATTTGAATTTAAAAAAAAAAACATGATTTTATAGTAAAACATTGTTTTCGGATGAATAATGGCATACATAATAGAAAAGTTAAACAGAAGTCAGAGCCCAAATAAACAACAACAACAACAACAACAAATATTCAAACATATTTAACAGCTAATTTAACATGTTTTGGTTTACACCTCTGCTTACATTTTTCTGTCTTTGGGAAAAACAAAACTGTGCTAAAGCCAAACCCCTTAAGTGCTTTCTGTGCATCCTCCAATCAGCTACCCTGATCCATATCACATTCATACAGCATATATGATTCAACACAGGTCTGGACTCTCAGGCAGGAGGCATTTTAGGTAAGAGGGCTGACTAACCAACATCTCAAATAGGCTACTAGTTAGCAACTAGTACATACTGCTCTATAACAAATCATTATCATGCATTTTTTTATATGACTTTGACTCTAGTAAGACGAATGGTACAATGCAAGAATGTGTAGCCTATTATTACATTGTGTGTATTTGCATATACTGTGTCTTTAATGTGTGCTTTATGATCTCAGGTTGAGAACATGAACTCCAGCACTGTTTCAGAGTATGGTAACTCCTCTTTACTCCTACTAAATGCCATACCGCGGGAGAGCTTCAGCACTGCTCTCACTAAAAACATTGTGGCCATGCTTGTGTGGCTGGCACTCAGTATCCTTAACTGCAGTATGGTGTCCACTTTCCGCAAGCACTGCTTCTTCTACGAAGATCCACGTTATATCATGTTTATCTGCATGGTCATTAATGATGCCATACAGCTGACGCTAGTCACCGCCTTGTATGTGGTTAGTACTAAGATAAAATATGGGGGCAAAAAAATAATAATCTAAAGAACACGTATACAACCCTGTCATTGCACTGGATGCAAAATATCAAATGTGTCATTTATGTTAAATATTTTCAGCAAAAAAAGTAATATTGCGAAATGTTAAAATAATTGTTTTCTGTCTGATATCTTAAAATGTATTTATTTCTGTGATGCAAAGCTGAATTTTCATGATCATTACTCTAGTGTCACATGATCTTTCAGAAATTATTCTAATATGCTGATTATTATTATCAATAATAAGAAAATAATGATTGGAAAGTATTAATTAAAGTAGAAAGTTCAATCATTTGTTGCAACAATTTTCATACAACTAAAATTTAAAACTTTTAGTTTTTACTTTTTTATTTTTTAGTTAGCGTTGAAAACAGTTGTGCTACTTAATATTTTTGTATCGAATTTTCCAGGAATCATTTCTGAATAGAAAGTTCAAGCGAACAACATTATTTTAATTACTGTGACTTTTAATTAATATAAACCGTCTTTACAACATAAAAGTATTTATTTATTTCCTAAAAAAACACTTAAAAATATACAAATATATAATATTTTTATTATTTTATTTTAAAAAGTTTATTTTTCATGTAAAATATATAAAAAGAAAAAATGCTTTAAGTGATATTTTTCAATGTTTTTTCTATTCTATTTTTTTTTAGAATGTTAAATCATTCATTGTAGCAATTTTCAAACCACAAAAATTTCAAACTTCATTGTAACAATTTTCAAACCATTTAAAATTTGAACAAATGAAAACAAATGTGTTTAAGCATAATGACTGTATAATGAAATAATGCCATTTTAATGTGCATGTTGTTTGTGTTCTTTTCTTCCTGTTCTAGATGAGTTATGCCTTCTCAAAGATCCTGGCATCTGCCTGCTGTCCGCTGATCATGACCGCTGTGACGACCACGCGGTCAACCCCACTCATCCTAGCTGGCATGGCCCTGGAGTGCTACATCTCCATCTGCTTCCCCCTCTATTACAGCCACATCTGCACGATCACACGCACCATGTGGATCATCGGGGTCATATTCCTACTCAGTTTCACTCCACCACTTACCGATCTTTTTATCACTGTGGCCAAAGAACCAGCACAGTTCTTCCACACATCCATTTTCTGCGATCACTCACTCCTCTTCAGAGACCGTTCAATTTATTATAAGAACTGCGTGTTTGATAGTGTGTATTTCTCTTTTGTCTTCTTGACTTTGCTTTATACGTACTGTAAGATCATGCTGACGGCCCGTGCGGCCTCCACTGACGTGGTGTCAGCCAAGAAGGCCCGAAACACAGTGCTGCTCCATGGGGTTCAGCTGCTGCTGTGCATGCTGGCGTTTGTCGTGCCATCCATGCAGGCTCCGCTCATACAACTGTTTCCAATGTACGGCCTAGAGATCCGTTATGTTAATTTTCTTCTGGTCTACATTATCCCACGATTTCTCAGTCCTATGATTTATGGATTCAGGGATGAGAAGTTTCGCAAGTATTGGCTCAGATATTTTGTCTCTAAAGCACACAAAGTAAAACCAGCCAAACATTTCTCTCAAAAGCCTGGATGATGTTTCATGAATGATTTGTGACCATGTACCACAAAACCAGTCATAAATTGTGTGGTTTGTTAGGATAGGACAATATTTGGTCGAGATACAACTTTGGAATTTGGAAATCTGGAATCTGAGGGTGCAAAACCATCAAAATATTGAGAAAATTGCCTTGTCCATATGAAGTCTTTAGCAATGTATATTACTAAATCAAAAATTAAGTTTTAATCGCCTTTTACAATAGCAATTTTACAAAATATCTTCATGGAACATGATCTTTACTTAATATCCTAATGATTTTTGGCATAAAAGAAAAAATTTGACCCATACAATGTATTGCTGCAAATATTCTTGTGCTACTTATGACTGTTTTTGTGGCCCAGGGTCACATTTGTAGATGACGCTAATTTCTGGAGTAGTTTTGAGAAATTGAAGATTTCATTTTAACAGGCAACAGTTGAAAACTTTATATTTCAAAAGAACAAATATATAATTGTGTATTTAAAAAATGAAAGACCTGTTTGAAAAGAAGCCCTTCACACTGCTAAATGGTTAAAAAAAAATAAATAAATAAATAAAAAAACTTTTAGCACTATCAACACTTCATATAAAGGTTTATATTAATATATAGGACAAAATGCTATATATAGATATATATATGTGTATGAGCAAAGTATATATGTGACCCAAGGGTATATTTGTAGCAATAGCCAAAAATACACTGTATGGGTCAAAATTTTTCTTTTATGCCAAAAATCATTAGGATATTAAGTAAAGATAATAAAACTTAATATGCATTGCCAAGAACTTTCTAAGATTTTCTCAATTTTTTTTATATTTTTGTACCCTAAGATTCCAGATTTTCAAATAGTTATATCTCGACCAAATATTGTCCTATCCTAACAAATCATACATCAGTGGAAATCTTACAAAGCATCTGCTTTTTGTTGTCGTGGGTCACATATTTTATTTGCTATAACTGTCATTCTTTTTTTACTTAAAAAGCACTGTGGTGTAATGCAGTATAAGATTACTCATAGTGTATGTACTATACAATTGAATAAAATTGCAAATGCTGTTTGGAATAAATTTAGATGCAGTCCAACAGGCCACACTACATTATCAAATTACCTGGCCAAATGGTATCTTAAAAATGGTCATGCAAACCTTAATCAAGCTTGCATCATCTTGAAGAAGCTCATTAATTCATCCCAATTCTCAGTTGTTCAGTTTGCCCTTCAGAGAGTGCAACCATTGCATCATCATAAGGATATAAACAGTATAGGATATCATGCATTTCTTTGAGGTCCGAGGCCATAGCAATTTGGCAGGTTAGTTAGTTTAGTTTTACATTTTACCACAGTCTTACAAAATGTGAATGTATTTTCTCTTCAGCACTCTCTGTTTACTGAGTTTTATAACGCTAATGTATTATATACAGTACTTCAAGTGAGCTCATACAACTTTATACTGATAATTGAGATTCTACAACATGAATAAGTAATTTAACCACTGAAATTCTTTAGCTGTTTCAGGTCACAGGATCATAATGAACAGCACCATTCCAATGGATGACTTTTATGACAAGTTAATCAAGAACGTCATCAGTATAGTCTTCGGCCTAATCATCAACTATATCAATGGGACATTTGTGGTTGTCTTCATCAAAAACACCATTTTCTATAGTGACCCAAGATACATTTTATACACCCATTTGGTAATCAATGACATGATTATGCTGTCCATTACTGTGGGCTTACAATTAGCAGTGCATGTTGTGGGTGTCTTCAGTCTCTCAATATGTTGTGTTGTGCTGTTTTGTGCTGTTATAGTCACCAAGAACTCTCCACTAAATCTGGCCTGCATGGCCATAGAGCGATATATAGCCGTTTGCAAACCGCTACATCACCCACAAATTTGTACAGTTCGCAGGACCTACATTCTGATCTGGTTCATATGGACTCTGTCAGCAGTGCCAGCTTTCGGCGATATATTCATTACATTATCAACTCAACCAGCAAGCTTTTTCTCTACTGCTATTTTATGTCAAAAGTTGTTTATTCACAACACCTGGCAACACACAGTCAATGATACCGTGTCAAATGTTGTGTATTTGTCATTTGTGTGGACTACACTGATTGTCACCTACTTTAAGGTTCTTTCCGCAGCAAACGCTGCTAGTACAGATCGAGTGTCTGCTAGAAAGGCCCGAAATACGATACTGCTGCACGGAGGTCAGCTTTTACTGTGTATGATGTCTTATGTCACCCCACTCATCAGTACAGGACTTATAGGTCTTTTTCCTCAGAGTCGATCAACCATTCTGTTTATTCTGTATTTGCTGTCAAATATTCTTCCAAGATTACTAAGCCCACTAATCTACGGCTTGCGAGATAAACAATTTGCTGAGCGCATCAAGGTGTACTTTTGTGGCAAACAAATAAAGACACAGATAATGCCAGTGAAGTAAGCTATGAACAGAGTATGTTTTATATTCACATTTATCTTACTTGAATTGATCAGCATATAATTTGGTGTGAATGTACATATGTGACATTTAATAAGTAACTTTGAGTCAGGATTACCTGTGAATTCTCTTGTTTTCGCAGGGCGGATATAAAAATGTATACCAAATTCAAAGCCCAAGCAAACATGTCTGTTTACTGAGTCCTATTTGTAAACACTTGGCCTACCTATAGGGAGTAACCTAGATTTGTCTTTTTAACTGAACAGGAGTTTTATAGCCTACTGTGTCTGAAAGTCAATACTAGAACTAGACTGAATAAAATACTATAATAAAATAATTTTTAAAGTCAATTCAGCCTATTTTCTGGATTACAAAGTTGTTATATCTAATTGGATAAAGTTAGTTACAATGTATTATGAACTATAAACTATAAATTAATGATATCTAACGTATTGTTAGTTACTATTACATTGTTACATTATTCTTAGAAATGAGGTTGCACTGTCGCTTTAAGAGACCTCGGTCTGAGTGCGTGAGCAAGACTTGCATGGAGGAATAGCGAAAAGTATGTTTTGCCCTCGAATAATAATTTACTTCAGAAAACGTTCATGAAACCACAAGAATGCTCGGTAAGTCTTTAACTACACTTGTAGAGTAAAACTGATGACCGATGGTTGTGTATTTTCATGTATTTTTATGTTTATAATGACTATTTTGTATTTTGTGAGAACCGTGTGTTTGAGCTAAGTTAGCTAACTTAACGTTAATTGCATTCAATAATATTCAGTGAGAGTGAATAGATATCAAATATATAAAGTTTTCAAAGTCAGATAACATTCAGCCTACATTTATGTTTTAATACATCATGGAACATGTATTTTAAGGAATAAGGAAAACTAAAACTCATTATTGTTAACAGTAAGAACACAAAACACATATTTAATAAATCAGCAGGTTACTTTAGAAATACCATTAATATGTCTTTTAAGCCCACTAACATATTTTTAAATCACAGATTATAATATTGCTTTTATATTGATTTAATTTAATATGGCTATTAATGTAAACTAAAAGACTTTTCATCCAATTTCCTGTAAATATATTATTGCTATTACTATAGTTTTCACAATGCATCATCAGTCGGCCATATTTGTGGCACTCAGCGTAAACAATGCCAATGAACAGAACGAAACTTGCATATTTTGCTGATTATTGCTGCTGAAAATGATCAGTTACCGTCATGTTTGGGGCTGTACTAATCAATCGAACTGTGAAAAAACATTCGGAGTACTATAGACTGCCAAAATTTAAAACAAATCAAGGAGTGCAAAAAGCTGTCTGATGAACAAAAGGTGTTTGTGGTTGGCTAAACTACACCAGGATTTCCAGGGCAAGAATCTTGACAATATTCATGTTTGTGCATATCATTTCTGGTCAGGTAGGTGAAATATTAGGCTAATATCTTAACTAATACTTTTTCATACATATCTTTATTACTTTTGGTTTGTCAAAATATTTTGCACCTTCCTGCTTACTAAGTCATTGTGACATAAGTGCAAACTCTCTGTTGCTTATAGAAAATGCAGATCTCTTTATTTGATTAAAAAAGCGTTTTAAACATCTTCGCAGTTGGACGTATCTCTGAAGGTTGTGATGCCAAACTAATAGTCATTTATTTGTTCAAGCGCAACTAGTTATTTGATGTTGGTTTGGTGTGTCTAGGCTTTAACTGACAGCAGCCATGAATGAAGAGCACTGCATTTGTGTCAAAACCAAAACCACAAATCAGATGGGACCAGCTCCAGTACATCGTGACTGGATCAAAAACCTTTGGATGTCTCAGCTCATATCTTCATATCTGTGAGTTACCAGAAACCAACATGGCAGAACAAAACGCACACACAAAACAAGCATGTATGCAGTGTTTATTGACTACAGTTGACTTTTGAGAACAAATAGTATGAATCACCGTTCATATTTACTCTATCCACCTAAAACCCATAAGAGTGGGTGCGCCATTTGTAAATTACATTTACTAATTAAAAACGGTAATTCTCTGTAAATGTCACTTGCGGAAGCTTCCGGGCAAGCAGATTCTCTGCAGCTTTCTCGTCTCCACTCTATTGCTATGACTCCTCAGGATTCAGGATGAGTTTTGCTGTTATGCGCGTGATTTCATTGGCAAGGTAAGCTGTCCGCAGAGCGCTTGCCCAAGCGGAAAAATGCGCTGTTGCTGGCAGATCTCGATTGCCAAAAAATCACATGGTGTTTGATGCACAACTGACTCGACTAAATCAAATGAAAAAAAAAACATCTTAACTGTATATTTTCATAATATACAGTTAAGAGCACTCAGCATACCCGGTAAAAAAAAGTCACCGCTCACCACTGCTTATTCACATATATCTTTTTATGTCACAAACACAACTTTGCTTGCCATTCATTTGTGAACTTTTCACCCTGACAGTGTTTCTGGTACAGACTGGTACAGACAATGCACAACTGTTATTAACCCTTGAGCAGGGCATACGATCGCTCGAGGGCTGTGTGCGAGAGTATTCGGAGTATTCATATTTTTCCAATTTGCCAGACTTCATTTTGATAGACTTTTTTCCTTGAGGGTGTTAATCAGCCGCTAAAGTCTCGGATCATTCACAAAGGGTCCGTGTTCCTCACTCGCGCAATTTATAGACAATTCTCTGCTGTGTGTGGGCTCATCATTTACTGTGGATGTCACGGAGGAGGAGCGCGAGATTAAGCCCACTCGTGAAATGGCGGCTGTGCCGGAGCGCGTACACAAAATGGCAGCTATAGCTGCACTCCGTCACCTCACGTCCAAGTACCAGAGGTTGGCGTCCAGCGTGGAGGACCCAGTGCTGCTGTCAACACAAGCAGCCAGTCTCCCGAAGCCAACGCCCGCCAAGCCAGCATCTGCTGATGTCACGTCTGCCAAGCCAGCTCCTGCTGACGTCATGTCTCCCAAGTCAGCGCCTGCTGACATCACGTCTGCCAAGCCAGCATCTGCTGATGTCACGTCTGCCAAGCCAGCGCCTGCTGACATCACGTCTGCCAAGCCAGCATCTGCTGATGTCACGTCTGCCAAGCCAGCTCCTGCTGACGTCATGTCTGCCAAGCCAGCTCCTGCTGATGTCACGTCTGCCAAGCCAGCATCTGCTGATGTCACGTCTGCCAAGCCAGCTCCTGCTGACATCACGTCTGCCAAGCCGGTGCCTGCTGACATCACGTCTGCCAAGCCAGCCTCTGCTGATGTCACGTCTGCCAAGCCAGCTCCTGCTGACGTCGCGTCTGCCAAGCCGGTGCCTGCTGACATCACGTCTGCCAAGCCAGCATCTGCTGATGTCACGTCTGCCAAGCCAGCGCCTGCTGACATCACGTCTGCCTTTCCAGAGTCTGCACCTGTCATGGCCACACTTCCAGAGTCTGCACCTGTCATGCCATCCTTCCTGAGTCAAGTCACGTCATAGCCATCATTCCAGAGCCATGACACGTCATAGCCGTTGTTCCAGAGCCATGTCACGTCACAGCTGCTGTTCCTGAGACAAGTCACGTCACAGCTGTACTTCCTGAGTCGAGTCAAAGCACAGCTGCACTTCCTGAGTCGAGTCTAGGCACAGCTGCACTTCCTGAGTCAAGTCAAGTCACCGCTGCACTTCCTGTGTCTACTCAGGTCAGAGCTGCTCTTCCTCTATCCAGTCAAGTCACAGTTGCACTTCCTAACCAAAGTCAAGTCACGGCTGCACTTCTTGAGTCAAGTCAAGTCACGGCTGCACTTCCTGAGTCAAGTCCGGTCACGGCTGCACTTCCTAAGTCAAGTCAAGTCACACCCATGATTCCAGTCTCAAGTCAAGTTACAGTCGTTACCCCAGAGTCATGTCACGTCATTGCTGACTGCCAGGAGTCTCGTCACATCACTGCTGACTGCCAAGGGTCTCGTCACATCATTGTTGACTGCCCAGAGTCTCACCACGTCACTGCTGACCGCCCAGAGTCTCGACAGTCTCAACAGATCATCCAGAGTCTCGTCACATCTCAGCAGACTGCCCAGAGTCTCGTCACGTCCCAGTTGCTACTGTAGAACCTCCAGAGGTGGCAGCATTCAGTATCAGTAGAAACTATCTGTGACCTCTCCTTTTCATCCTTGATTTGTCCTGTTTCAGGTCCTTCTGTTCCTTCTGCTCCGCCCTGGTGGGTTTCTGCATCGCCCTGGTGGGCTCCTGCTCAGTCTGCGCCACCCTGGTGGGCTCCTGCTCCATCTGTCTGCACCACCCTGGTGAGCTCCTGCTCCGTCGCTTTCTGCTCTGCAGGTCCTGCCCCAGTCCCCAGGTCCTCCACATGGACCTGGCCCTCCATCCCTTGCCCTGCCCCGCTCCACCGCTCACTTGGATATTATAGTGTTTAGAGCGTCTGGAAGCCACTCCTTGGGTTGGGGGGGTTGGGGGGTTGGCTAGGTTACGAGTCCTGTTTGGTCTGCCTGCCAGCTGAGGTCACCATACCATTATAATGACATTCACACCACACAGACTGTTGCACCACACCCTGGACTACACTTCCCATGTTCCCTTGCCCAGTTTGCCCTTTCACCCATAGCCAATCAGACACCATATAAATACCAGGCCATTTCCACTACACTCTTGCCGAGCATTGATTAGCGTTAGCATCATTACAAAGCATTCCCTTGTCTTGTTTCCTTTTTTACCCTGTCTTACTTTAGTTTATTGATTCCCCGCATGGTTTTCTCGTCTTTGTTAGCCTGCCGCCTGCCCTCGAACTCGATTACTCTTCGTCTTGCTGTTTTGGACTCTGTTCCCCTCTCGACTGAACTTTGGACTGTTTGTTGGATTACCTTCTCGCTTAGCCCCCTGGATTACGTTAGCTACAGACCCTTACCTTTTTTAGACTACTCTTGTGTCTTGCTCTACATACCTGTTTGCTTATATTGACCCTGCTTGTTTTTGAAAATGTTTTCTAATAAAAACTTGCATATGGATCCGCCCATCTCACATCCTCATCTGTTTAACCTTTAGAATTTTTTTGTTGTTGCTTTTAATTACATGTGAGGAATTAAAGATTGGACACCACCTACTTTTCTGCGGAGTAGGTGGTGGAATTTTCAAAAAGAAAACAGTATAATTTAATGAAACTAATGTCTCACCTTAATCAAAAAGACAGTTGATTCACAGGAATACAGCGATCTGTTCCGCCACATTAGAGTGTAAAAAAACACATTATTGCATTACACTATAAAACTGACAAATTTTGAAAGCTGAGACTTAGAAGTACCAAAACCACTTTATTCTAGAAATATTTCAACTTTATTTTGATAATATTTCAACTTTTATTTTCATAATTTCTACTTTATTCTCAAAATATTATGACTGTAATCTTGGATTATTATTATTATTTTTTTTAAAGTGGCACTAAAACGCCATTGTACAATACCAAGTGTTCGTCTGCATTTACATATATATTTTTTTTCATTATTTAATCATTTCTAAAGCAATTATCAACTGCATTGAATGCTGTTTTATGCCTGTCTCAATATTACCTGCCTATGATCAAACTTGGAGAGCCCTTGCTTTCTCTCTTCCTCTTTCTATCTCCCTCCCCACTTTTTTTTCCTTTCTCCCTCGCTGTCTCCTCTTCCTCATCTGAAGTATTTAAAACTGCCAGTTTTTACATCTGGAGGCAAAAGAGTCCACCACACAAGTTGAGAAGGTAAGCACTCAAAGGTTTTCAAAATGTTGTATTTTAGAATTCATGTGTTGCTTATAACTTCTCGCTCTTATATACTGTGTTACTATTTTATTTTCAGATCAGATGACACAGATGGAAAATATTCATCCTACTGCTTAATGGACTTCAGAAAGTTGTGGACATTATTTGGAGGAACAAAAAAGCGAAGAAAAAGGAGTCACAGAACTTTATACCAGTGCGAAAGGGCAATGAATTCTACAATGTTTCAGTACACCATAGAAAACATGTACACAGAAGCTTTTGCAAAGAATTTTACCACTGTTCTTCTTGGGATCATAGTAAACGGCATCAATGGAATCTTTGTTTTCACGTTCTTCAAGAATTCAGTTTTCTACAATGATCCAAGATATATATTGTATATTCACATGGTTATCAATGATATGCTCTTGGTTTTTTTCAGTGTAGGTCTTAGTGTGCTGGCTTATGCATGGCCGAAGGTTCCTCTCCCACTCTGTGTTTCACTTCTGATAATATCTTCAACTACTCATAAGAACACTCCTCTGACTTTGGCTGGTATGGCTGTCGAGCGTTACATTGCCATCTGCAAACCACTGCATCACCATCAGATCTGCACAGTGCGCAGGACATACATCCTCATCTCTCTGATTTGGGGTGTTGGAGTTCTACCTGGACTGGCTGACCTGATTCTCCTTTCAGTTGTTCGCCCTTCATCTGTTTTTACAACAAGTAGCCTCTGTAGTACAACTTATGTATATAGCACTCCGTACCATGAAGAGCAGAGCAAAATTACACATGGGATTTATACATCTGTTGTGTGGGTAATTCTTGTATTCACATATTGTAGAGTGCTGATTGCAGCCAGAAGGGCCACTACTGATAAATCTTCAGCAAAAAAGGCCCAAAACACCATCCTGTTACATGGAGCACAGCTTCTGCTGTCTATGATGTCTAATATTACTCCTGTTATAGACAAGATTTATGGCCAACTACCGACGCTACGGTCAAAAATCACCTTTTTCAATTATCTTCTTACAAACTTGTTGCCACGACTACTTAGCCCCCTTATTTATGGTGTTCGAGATAAACATTTTTTTAAATATATGAAAGGACTTTTATGTAGATCATTGAATGTAAAAGTTGAATCAGTCAAAAGCAATGAATCTAAAAAGGTATCATCAGATAAGCATTGTTAGTAATTGATGTTTATACTATATGCAGAAAATATTTTTTTAATAAGTGCTTTTTGTTTCATTATTTTCTTACTCATACTTATTTTGTAATCATAAGATATTAGAATTTGAAAATAAGGTGTGACATGGTGTTAAGAAAAATTATAAAATATTTGTAGCATTAAAAACACAGTTGTACATTTTAGAAATAAACAAGCATTGTCTTATGTGAGTTTATGAAATATGTAACAATTGTGAAATTATATCTGTCTATATTCTTGCTTAATTTCTTATTTTATTTTATTTTTACGTATGACATTTTTTCCCCTGTAGTTTTGGAAACATAAAAAATTGTTGATTCAGAATGAATTGTATGGCCTCTATAGAGTTTTCATTTGCAAATAAATTTTGATGTTTCAGGCTAATGTTCTTCTATATATAAAACATCCTCTGTAACACTTAATAACTAATTAACAAATAAATAAATATATGAAGAGTTCAGAAACAAAATCAAATGAGATCCTGAGTGAATGCTCTCAACACATATTATATGTCCATCAAATACTTTTACTTCAGTATCGCTAAAATACCAGCCTCAGTCCAATCAGAAGTACCAGTACTTACATAGAAATGTATACATCGGAGCCTGATAAAAATGCATTTGGAGCGAAGGTTGGCCTGTGTGGGCAACAGACAAGCTACTGTAGCACAGATTGCTCAGTAAGTTAATGCTGGTTCTAAGGTGTCCGAATACACTTGGCCACAGACCAGTCAGGGTGCCCATCCTGATCCTTGTCCATCGCTGAAATTGCCAATAGTGGGCATGTGAGCATAAGAACTGGACCACGGAGCAATGGAAGAAGGTGGCCTGGTCTAATGAATCACATTTTCTTTTCATGTGGATGGAAAGAAGGCATACAGTGTGATGCTTCTGCGCAACTTTCTGCTGGGAAACCTTGGGTCCTGCCATTCATGTGGATGTTACTTTGACACATACCACCTACTTAAGCATTGTTGCAGACCATGTACACCCTTTCATGGAAGCGGTATTCCCTGGCAACCTGTGAATCTCTGCCCTCAGTGCTCTCAGAGGGTTAAGGCAGCGGTGAATTAATGATGGCCACACAAAATATTGACACTTTGGACTCAGTTTGAGAATTACATTTAGGGGTGTACTCACTTTTGTGGCCAGCGGTTTAGACATTAATGGCTGTGTTTTCAGTTATTTTGAGGGGATAGCAAATTTACACTGTTATACAAGCTGTATACTCACTACTTTAAGTGTAGCAAAGTGTCATTTCTTCAGTGTTGTCACATGAAAGGATATAATAAAAGATTTACAAAATTGTGAGATACTCTCTCTCTCTCTCTCTGTGTGTGTGTGTGTGTGTTGACACACACAAGTCAAATTCTAAATGAATATTTAATGTCCACATATTTATTTATTAAATAGCCATTTGTGGTCAAAAAAGGGCAGGATATACAATAATCTGTTACTCACTCACGTCCTCTTTCTCCCTCCCTTTTTATTTGTTCAAATGTGTATATAAACTGGTTGGTTTACTTCTGGAGCCAAATTGACTAGGCAAACTAAGAAGGTTATTTTGATTTTGGATTGCATGCTCTTTAAAAACTGTATCCTTTGTATTTTCAGGGTAACACATCTTTGGGATATACATTTTGTGGTTGATGGACTTTGGACTGTCATTGATATCTTACAAGGAAACTGCAAAAGGACAATGAACTCCACAATGTTTCAATACAGTGCCCAAGACAAATATATAGAAGCTTTTGTCAGAAATTTCATCTTTGTTCTTTTTGGGGTCACAATTAACTCCATCAATGGAGTGTTCGTGTTTACATTCTTTAGGAGTTCAGTTTTTTACAATGATCCAAGATATATATTATACATTCACTTGGTTATCAATGATATGCTCATGGTTTTTGTCACTGTCACTCTTTCTGTGATGGCTTATGCATGGCCGACCATTCCTCTCCCGTTTTGTATTGTATTTCTAAAAATAACTTCAACTACTCACAAGAATACTCCTCTGCCTTTAGCTGGAATGGCTATTGAGCGTTATATTGCAATCTGCAAACCTCTGCATCACCATCAGATCTGCACAGTGCGCAGGACGTACATCCTCATCTCTCTGATTTGGGGCGTAGGTGTTCTACCTGGACTGACTGACTTGATTGTCATTGTAATTGTTCGTCCTTTATCTATTTTTACTATCGGTACTCTCTGTACCTCAGCAACTGTGTATACCACACCATACCATGAAGATCTGAACAAAGTTATGAATGGCCTTTACTCGTCTGTTGTGTGGGTAATTCTTATATTCACATATTGTCAAGTGCTGGTTGCGGCCAAAGGGGCCTCCGCTGATAAATCCTCAGCAAAAAAGGCCCAAAGAACTATCTTGTTACATGGAGCACAGCTTCTCCTCTGTATGTTGTCCTACATTACTGCTGTCATAGACAAAATTGCTGCTCAACTTTTACTAGATGATTGGAAAAAGGTTGTCATTCCTAATTATTTTATAACCAACTTATTACCACGACTGCTTACCCCACTGATTTATGGTGTTCGAGATACGCTTTTTTTCAATCACAGTAAGAGGCTTTTTGCATGTAAATTACTTATAAAAGTCGAATCAACCTAACAGTGAGCATAAAAGCCTTTGAATCTTGCTGTTGATTGTTTTTGTTTACTCTGCTGAAAACACTGCTATTTTAGTAAGTTCTTCAAATTCTTTAGTAATGGCTTACATATTTTTAATGACATAATATAAAAATGTTTCAAATGTGCAAATTCTTAATTCAAGTGTATTAAACTTAGATGAATGATTTGCAACACTTGATGCTAATGTCAAACTTGAGCCTATTGCATAATTTCTGAAGCTCAACTGGTATCTTGGATGCATTGTAATTTGCTTTTAATTGTTCGTCTTTTGTCTGTTTTTACTACAAGTAGTCTCTGTTGTAACAACTGATGTGTATAGCATGCTGTACAATTAAGAAAAATGCAAAATTACACACAGGCTTTATACATCTGCTGTGTGGGTAATTCTTGTATTAACAAATTGTAGAGTGCTGATTGTGGTCAGAAGGGCCACTACTGATAAATTCTCAGCAAAAAAAGGCTAAAAGCACAACCCTGTTACATGGAGCACAGCTTCTGCTGTGTAAATTTGCTGACAAAATTTATGCCCAACTAGTTCGTATGCTACAGTCAAAAATCACAATTTTCAATTATCTTCTTACACACTTGTTACCACGACTACATTGCCCCCTTATTTATGATGTTTGAGAGCACATATTTCTAATATATTATAAGGGTATTATTAAGGCATTATAATGAATGCATCTCTGCCCTCAGTGCTCTCAGAGGGTTAAGGCAGCGGTGAATTAATGATGGCCACACAAAATATTGACACTTTGGACTCAGTTTGAGAATTACATTTAGGGGTGTACTCACTTTTGTGGCCAGCGGTTTAGACATTAATGGCTGTGTTTTCAGTTATTTTGAGGGGATAGCAAATTTACACTGTTATACAAGCTGTATACTCACTACTTTAAGTGTAGCAAAGTGTCATTTCTTCAGTGTTGTCACATGAAAGGATATAATAAAAGATTTACAAAATTGTGAGATACTCTCTCTCTCTCTCTCTGTGTGTGTGTGTGTGTGTTGACACACACAAGTCAAATTCTAAATGAATATTTAATGTCCACATATTTATTTATTAAATAGCCATTTGTGGTCAAAAAAGGGCAGGATATACAATAATCTGTTACTCACTCACGTCCTCTTTCTCCCTCCCTTTTTATTTGTTCAAATGTGTATATAAACTGGTTGGTTTACTTCTGGAGCCAAATTGACTAGGCAAACTAAGAAGGTTATTTTGATTTTGGATTGCATGCTCTTTAAAAACTGTATCCTTTGTATTTTCAGGGTAACACATCTTTGGGATATACATTTTGTGGTTGATGGACTTTGGACTGTCATTGATATCTTACAAGGAAACTGCAAAAGGACAATGAACTCCACAATGTTTCAATACAGTGCCCAAGACAAATATATAGAAGCTTTTGTCAGAAATTTCATCTTTGTTCTTTTTGGGGTCACAATTAACTCCATCAATGGAGTGTTCGTGTTTACATTCTTTAGGAGTTCAGTTTTTTACAATGATCCAAGATATATATTATACATTCACTTGGTTATCAATGATATGCTCATGGTTTTTGTCACTGTCACTCTTTCTGTGATGGCTTATGCATGGCCGACCATTCCTCTCCCGTTTTGTATTGTATTTCTAAAAATAACTTCAACTACTCACAAGAATACTCCTCTGCCTTTAGCTGGAATGGCTATTGAGCGTTATATTGCAATCTGCAAACCTCTGCATCACCATCAGATCTGCACAGTGCGCAGGACGTACATCCTCATCTCTCTGATTTGGGGCGTAGGTGTTCTACCTGGACTGACTGACTTGATTGTCATTGTAATTGTTCGTCCTTTATCTATTTTTACTATCGGTACTCTCTGTACCTCAGCAACTGTGTATACCACACCATACCATGAAGATCTGAACAAAGTTATGAATGGCCTTTACTCGTCTGTTGTGTGGGTAATTCTTATATTCACATATTGTCAAGTGCTGGTTGCGGCCAAAGGGGCCTCCGCTGATAAATCCTCAGCAAAAAAGGCCCAAAGAACTATCTTGTTACATGGAGCACAGCTTCTCCTCTGTATGTTGTCCTACATTACTGCTGTCATAGACAAAATTGCTGCTCAACTTTTACTAGATGATTGGAAAAAGGTTGTCATTCCTAATTATTTTATAACCAACTTATTACCACGACTGCTTACCCCACTGATTTATGGTGTTCGAGATACGCTTTTTTTCAATCACAGTAAGAGGCTTTTTGCATGTAAATTACTTATAAAAGTCGAATCAACCTAACAGTGAGCATAAAAGCCTTTGAATCTTGCTGTTGATTGTTTTTGTTTACTCTGCTGAAAACACTGCTATTTTAGTAAGTTCTTCAAATTCTTTAGTAATGGCTTACATATTTTTAATGACATAATATAAAAATGTTTCAAATGTGCAAATTCTTAATTCAAGTGTATTAAACTTAGATGAATGATTTGCAACACTTGATGCTAATGTCAAACTTGAGCCTATTGCATAATTTCTGAAGCTCAACTGGTATCTTGGATGCATTGTAATTTGCTTTTAATTGTTCGTCTTTTGTCTGTTTTTACTACAAGTAGTCTCTGTTGTAACAACTGATGTGTATAGCATGCTGTACAATTAAGAAAAATGCAAAATTACACACAGGCTTTATACATCTGCTGTGTGGGTAATTCTTGTATTAACAAATTGTAGAGTGCTGATTGTGGTCAGAAGGGCCACTACTGATAAATTCTCAGCAAAAAAAGGCTAAAAGCACAACCCTGTTACATGGAGCACAGCTTCTGCTGTGTAAATTTGCTGACAAAATTTATGCCCAACTAGTTCGTATGCTACAGTCAAAAATCACAATTTTCAATTATCTTCTTACACACTTGTTACCACGACTACATTGCCCCCTTATTTATGATGTTTGAGAGCACATATTTCTAATATATTATAAGGGTATTATTAAGGCATTATAATGAATGCATAATGCATTATAAAATCCCTTATAATGTGTTATGTCATCTTAAAAATAATCATAACAACAATTATAATACATTACAATGCTTATGCATTTGTGGTTATAATTTTTAACATTCTGATTATTTATAACACACAATGAACACCATATTAAATATATTAATATTACTTATAAGTGGTCATTGATGGCTTTAAGTAAAGTAGCTTAAAAAGTGGCAAGATATGAGACTTATAATACATTATAACTATGATGAATGCAACGTGTTCATTGTGTGTTATAAATCATCATACTCTTAAAAGCTATAACCACAAATAAGTAAGTATTTTAATACATTAAAACTGTTCTTATGAAAATTCATAAGATGATATAACATATTATAAGGTTTTTTATAATGCATTTGCATTCATTGTAATGCTTTATAATGTATTGTAAATAAGGGCTTCATAGAAAGTGTTACCAAATGTTTCATTACATAAGCACTATATACTTTATGTAGAAAATATTTTAGTGCTTTCCTTCCATTACTTATGTCCACATATTTATTTATTTGTTGAAAAGCTGTAGTGTGCAGTCAAAAAATGTGACCCCGGACGACGAAACCAGTCTTAAGTGTAAATTTTTCAAAAATGAGGTTTATTTATATTCTGAAAGTTGAATAAATAAGCTTTCAATAGATGTATGGTTTGTTGAGATCGGACAATATTTGGCTGAGATACAACTATTTGAAATCTGCAATCTGAGGATGCAAAAAAATAAAAATACTGAGAAAATTGCCTTTAAAGTTGTCCAAATGAAGTTCTTAGCAATGCATATTACGTATCAAAAATTAAGTTTTTATACATTTACAGTACGAAATTTACAAAATATCTTAATGGAACATGATCTTTACTTAATATCCTAATGATTTTTGGCAAAAAAAATTTTTTGATAATTTTGACCCATACCATGTATTTTTGGCTATTGCTAGAAATATTTCCCAGCGACTTAAGACTGGTTTTGTGGTCCAGGGTCACAAATAGCAAAAACACTAGTTGCTCACTCACTCCCTCTTGCTCCCTCCTTCTTTCTATGTTCAAATGTGTATATAAACTGGTCGGTTTACTTCTGGAGCCAGATTGACTAAGCAAACTGATGAAGTGATTTTAACCAATTAGTATTTTAATTCATAATAACTGATCTGTATTGCATACTCTATAAAAACTGCATCCTTTGGTGTTTCCATATCAGGAAACACACATGAAAAGATCTTTGGGACATCAACTTCATGCTTGATTGACTGATGGACTGTCATTGATATCTTACAAGGAAACAAGCTCCAACAAAAGAAATCCTAACCGTATTTTGAGTCACAAAATTTTAGCGACTGCAAAGGGACAATGAACTCTACAACACTTCAATACAGCGCCCAAGACAGATATATGGATACTTTTGTCAGAAATGTCATCTTTGTTCTCTTTGGGGTCATAATTAACTCCATCAATGGAGTGTTTGTGCTTACATTCTTTAGGAGTTCAGTTTTCTACAATGATCCGAGATATATATTATACATTCACTTGGTTATCAATGATATGCTCATGGTTGTTTTCAGTGTCACTCTTTCTGTGATGGCTTATGCATGGCCGAAGGTTCCTCTCCCGTTCTGTGTTACACTTTTAATAATTACCTCATCTACTCATAAGAACACTCCTCTGATTTTGGCCGGTATGGCTGTTGAGCGTTATGTTGCCATTTGCAAACCACTGCATCACCATCAGATCTGCACAGTGCGCAGGACATACATCCTCATCTCTCTGATTTGGGGTATGGGAGTTATACCTGGATTGACTGACCTAATTGTCATTGTAATTGTTCATCCTTTATCTATTTTTACTATCGGCACTCTCTGTAGTTCATCAAATGTGTATAATACACCATACCATGAAGAACTGAGCAAAGTTATGAATGGCCTTTACTCGTCTGTTGTGTGGGTAATTCTTATATTCACATATTGTCAAGTGCTAGTTGTGGCCAGAAGGGCCTCTGCTGATAAATCCTCAGCAAAAAAGGCCCAGAGCACCATCCTGCTACATGCAGCACAGCTTCTGCTCTGTATGTTGTCCTACATTACTGCTGTCATAGACAAGATTTCTGCTCAACTTCCACTAGATGATCGGAAAAAAGCGACCATTTCTAATTATTTTATAACAAATTTATTACCACGACTGCTTACCCCGCTGATTTATGGTGTTCGAGATAAGGTTTTTTACAGTCACATGAAAAGGCTTTTTGCATGTAAAGTACATATTGTAAAATTTAAATCAACTAAACAGTGAACAGAACTTGTTTTCAGTGGTATTTTACTAAGTTGTTTAATATTAGACTTCTTTGGTAATGCTTACATATTTTTAGTGTAATCATACATCATTAAATGAAACAAATGAATGGCATCATAACATAACATATTGTAAAAATGTTAAAAAATTTGCAAATTTTTAATGCAAGCGTATTGCACTTTGATGAATGATTTGCAATACTTGATGCAAATGTCAAACATGAGCCTTGAGCTATAATTCCTGAAGCTCAATGGGTAGAGTCTAGTGCTAGCAATGCCAACACAGATAATAATAAATGTAAATCCTGAATGCACTGTAATTTGCTTTCAATTGTATGTCCTTTATCTGTTTTTACAATATGTGATCTCTGTGATATATCTAATGTGTATAGCATGCCGTAGTAATAACCTCAGCTATATGAACACTCCTCTGACTTTGGCCTGTATGCCCGTTGAGCGTTACATTGCCTTCTGCAAACCACTGCATCACCATCAGATCTGCACAGTGCGCAGGACATACATCCTCATCTCTCTGATGTGAGGTGTGGGAGTTATACCTGGACTGGCTGACTTTATCATCATTGTAATTGTAAATCCTCAACTAAAAAGGCCCAAAGCAGCATCCTGTTACATGAAGCACATCTTCTGCTCTGTATGTTGTCCTACATTACTGCTGTCATAGACAAGATCCTTTCTCAATTTGAAAAAAGTGGCCCTTGTAAATTATTTTCTAGCAAACTTATTACCATGACTGCTTACCCTGCTGATTTATGGTGTTCGAGATTTTTTTTTTTTCACACGAAGAAGCTTTTTGCATGTTACATTACTTATTATAAAGGTTGAATCCACCAAAAAAAAGGCTTTTTATCCTGCTGTTTATTGTTTTCAGTGTATTTTTAGTAAGTTCTTTAATATTAGACTTCTTTGGTAATGCTTACATATTTTTAGTGCAATCATATTAAATTACAATTAAAATTACATTAAATATGAAAAATGGATGGCATCTAAACATAATTGTGGCGGGAGGAGCAAATGACAGACACAGTGGGTGTGGCGTCAGGCCTCGGAAAGGCTTTTATTAGACAAAATACCAAATAAACATGTTCAAAAAGGGGGGGAAAGTGTCCAAAATAAACAGGGGATCTGGTGTCCTCGTCGTGCTGGGGGTTCCATGAAGGAGGGGCAGTGTTCGAAGAGGAAGGGTTAAGGTAAGGGGCCGAGCCCAGCAGCCGTATGTGCTCCCTTCTTCTGTCTTTCCTCAGTGGCTACATCCTCCTAGGCCGATGGCACTTCTCGGGGGAGAAGACAGCCCAGCATCCTGGCCCACAGCCGTTGCACGGGTGCAGGCTTCGTCCTCACTCAACGCTCCCTTCCTGGACCCACGAGGACACCAGTGTGCATGCAAGGGGAAGAGACCGGTCTCCCGAGTAGAGGCACATGTGCCATTTAAACAGCGGCGGTGATAAGGTTTCATTTAAGCCTCCTCTCTCACACGCTTACTCCAGTCAGGAGCCTGGTGAAAGGCGGCGATTAAGGGACGGAGTGATGATGATAATTAGCGAGAAGGCAGCCGACTCGTCACAATAATATATTATAAAAAATATGCTTCAAATGTGCAAATTTTTAATGCAAGTGTATTGCACTAAGATGAATGATTTGCAACACTTGATTCAAATGTCAAACTTTAGCCTACGGCATAATTCCTGAAGCTCAACTTGTAGAGTCACTGTAATTTGTAATTGCTTTCAATTGTTCACTCTTTTTTACAATAAGTGATCTCTGTAGTAAAACTAATGTTTATAGCCACGGTGGAGACGAGGGAATGCAGAGCCATAGTGCTGACCAGTAAAGGTGGAGACATGGGCCTGGAGGCATAGCTGGGGATTCAGCCTCACGCTGAGCTAGTTGAACAGGAAGACAGAGTTGGAGACTGGGAAGCAAGTGAGGATGACAGGGAAACCAGATTAAGTCCGGTGGAGCCGAAGGGGTAAAGAGCAACAATCAAGCGTGGTTTATCCGGAGGGAAGAAAGAGCCTGGAAGAGTCCCAGTACAGACAGGTCAAGGTGGAGACGAAGGAACTCAGAGCCAAAGGGCTGAGGGGTAGAGGTGGAGACATGGGCCTGGAGGCGTATCTGGGGATTCAGCCTCACGCTGAGCTGGTTGGACAGGAAGGCCGAGGTGGAAACTGGGACTCAGCTGACCTGGACAATGATGGAACAAGTTAGGACACCGGGGAAACCAGAGGGAAGGGAGGAGTCCGGTGGAGCCGAAGGGGTAAAGAGTTGAGGCACAGCCGGAGACCCAGAAGTCGTGGCAGAGGCTGAGCGAAAATCGAACGTGGTTTTTATTCCGGAGGGAAGAGAGAGCCTGGAGGAGTCCCAGTACAGAGAGGCCAAGGTGGAGACGAAGGAACGCAGAGCCAAAGGGCTGAGGGGTAGAGGTGGAGACATGGGCTTGGAAGCGTACCTGGGGATTCAGCCTCACGCTGCGTTGGTTGGACAGGAAACCTGAGAGCTAGCAGTGAGGGCAGAGCAGGATCCAGGGAACTAGACAAAACCAGCGGAGGAGATGAGACCAGGAAATCAGACAGGAACTTTGGAAAAGGGGATCTTTGGATGGGACTAGTGAAGGAAACAAGGGTTTGAAGGTGGGGACTTGGGTGGTAACTGGATACGTGGACCACAGATCTATCAAGTTTGGGTCCCCTCCTGGCTTTGGGATGGACTTAGCAGCATGTGTAGACTCTGGGATTGTGATAGTAACCGGCTATGGTTTCTCAAAGTTTACACACCCTTTTGGTCCGTTAATTGGATCTTGCTCTGAACGCATGCTGTTTAGCCAAGCCCAGTTCCCGAATTCAATCGGTGAGGGTGCTCTCACATATATATTTTGGGTCCTGTCCATTGCTATGGTTATCACTATGTCATTACTATTTCAAGAGTGAATCAAGCATAAAAATATGGATGTCATCCTTGAAATTTAGCACAGTGTATGTGTATATTCTGACCGACCAATATGCCTCTGATTGACCATTGGATTAAAGAAATCAATTGTCGTTGATTGGCTACACTGTAAATAAGGCCCAACTGGTTACATGATTTCACAGGTAACGCTCACTTGAGATCAAAAGAGGCAAGCAGAGTGTGCAAGTCTGCAGCCTGAAATGTATATAACTTTTTATTATTATTTTTATACAGGTCAAATTTTAAATCAATATTCCATATCCACATATTTATATATTTGGTTTAGTAAGCCATAGTATGCGGTCCAAAAATAGCAGGGTATAGCAAAATCTCTTGCTCGCTCACTCTCTTGATCACTCATACCCTCTCTCCCCCTCCCTCCCTCTTTCTTTGTTCAAATGTGTATATAAAGTGGTTGATTTACTTCTGGAGCCAAACTGACTAAGCAAACAGGTAAGCTAATTTTGAACAATTTTTATTTTCATTCATAAAAAATTGAACTGTATTGCATGCTCTATAAAAACTGTGCCCTTTTTTTAGGGTAACACATATGGAAAGATTTTTGGGATATCATCTTCATACTTGATGGACTTTGGACTGTCATTGATATCTTACAAGGAAAACAAGCCACAACAAAAGAAGAAAAACACCATCCTAATAGGAAGATTTTGAATTCTACCAACTGCAAAAGGATAATGAACTCTACAATGCTTCAAAGCAGCACCCAAGACAGATATATGGAAGTGTCTGTCAGACATTTCATCTTTGTTCTCTTTGGGACTATAATTAACTCCATCAATGGAGTGTTTGTGTTTACATTCTTTAGGAGTTCAGTTTTCTTCAATGATCCGAGATATATATTATACATTCACTTGGTTATCAATGATATGCTCATGGTTTTTTTCAGTGTCACTCTTTCTGTGATAGCTTATACATGGCCAAAGGTTCCTCTCCCGTTCTGTGTCATCCTGCTAATAATAGCTGCAACTACTAATAACAACACTCCTCTGACTTTGGCTAGTATGGCTGTTGAGCGTTACATTGCCATCTGCAAACCACTGCATCACCATCAGATCTGCACAGTGCGCAGGACATACATCCTCATCTCTCTGATTTGGGGTGTCAGCCTTTTACCTGGACTGACTGACTTGATTGTCATTGTAATTGTTCGTCCTTTATCTATCTTTTCTACAAGTACTATCTGTAGTACAACAATTGTGTATACCACACCATACCATGAAGAACTCAGCAAAGTTATGAATGGCCTGTACTCGTCTGTTGTGTGGGTAATTCTTATATTCACATATTGTCAAGTGCTGGTTGCGGCCAGAAGGGCCTCCGCCAATAAATCCTCAGCAAAAAAGGCCCAAAGTACCATCCTGTTACATGGAGCACAACTTCTGCTCTGTATGTTGTCCTACATTACTGCTGTCATAGACAAGATGTCTGCTCATCTTCCACTAGATGATCGGAAAAAAGTGACCATTCCTAATTATTTTATAACAAACTTATTACCACGACTGCTTACCCCGCTGATTTATGGTGTTCGAGATAAAGTTTTTTACAGTCACATGAAAAGACTGCTTACATGTAAAGTACTTATTGTAAAGGTTGAATCAACCAAAAAGTGAGCAAAAAAGGCTCTTAATCTTGCTGTTAATCTCTTTCTTTATTTCCTCTCTGCTGAAAACAGTGCTATTTTTAGTAAGTTCTTTATTATTAGACTTCTTTGAAAATGCTTACATATTTTCAGTGTAATCACGATATATTACAGATGTATTGCACTTAGATTGACAAGTGATTTGCAACACTTGAGCCTATGGCATAATTCCTGAAGCTCGACTGGTAAAGTGTGGTAGAAATGCCAACATAGATGATAATAAATCACTAATTCTTAAGAAGTGGGACAAAACAGGGTGCAATACTGAAAAAATAAAAACTTGTATTGAATGAAACCATATTTATGTTTACCATATTTAAGCTACTGAGCTATGCTTTGATACAACCTTTTTTTTTTTATCAAAATGTGCTTTTTACCTTGCCATTGCTTATTTTATGTCAACACCATCTGACACCAAAAACACAAATTAATTTTCACTCACATTATGCAAGACTTATGAAGTACAGTAAACACTCGTTTTTAACCAAGGCTGACAGAAGCCACAAAAAAGTCTGTTTCTTAAATTAGACTGTGTAGTATAATTTTAACTTTATCTTTAACAGCAATCAAGATGTTTTTAACCTGAATTTGTGATCTGAGGATTTATCATCATATAATGAACTTCCAAAATGCAGTTTAAATCCAGCTTCAAAGGGCTCTAAATGATCCCAGATGATGAAGAAGGGTTTTATCTAGCAAAACGATCTGTTATTTTCTAAACAAATTCGACAATTTATATACTTTTTAACCTCAAATGCTCGTTTTGTCTCATTTGTCTCATTTTCTTCCCCAACTTAAAAATTATCCTACATCGCTGCAGAAATACCAACCCAATGTTAACAAGTGAACATACAAAGAAGATCAAACTCCCTTTACAAAAAAAGGTAAAACAGTGCTGTAGACAAAAGTTGAAGATGAAAACGAGATAGGAGTTTTTCGACATACACTAACTGTATTGACCCAGATCACACAGACTACACTGTGCATCGCAGAGAGGAGGCAAGAGGAGCATTTAAGGTTAAAAAGTATATAAACTGTCGTATTTGTTTTGAAAACAACCGATCGTTTCACTATAAGACCCTTCTCCCTCGGCTGGGATCATTTAAAACCCTTCAAAGATGAATTTAAACTGCATTTTGAAAGTTCAAACTCGCTGAGATCATAGAAGTTCATTATATGGAGATAAATCCTGAAATGTTTTCCTCAAAAAACATAATTTCTTAACGACTGAAGAAAGAAAGACATAAACATCTTGGATGTACATTATCTGTACATTTTTGTTTTCAAAGTGAACTAATCCTTTCAGTGTTGCTTTTGATAAAACATCATTAAAAACATATAATCCATTTTATAGCATATGAATGATTGCTATTGCAATTGCTGGACGGGTTTTGTCCCTTGTCTCAAGAATCAGTGAAATGTACCTCTTAAGTGCACTGTAATTTGCATAGAAGTGTATGTCAAGTGAATGAATAAATGGACATTTTTTTTTAACTTGTCAGTAACAATGAATTGAAGGTGACAAAACTTAAATGATCCTTAAATGTTTTGACATAATGACGTCATACATGATTTAAAATAAAACACTAATTTACGTTGATACATTTCAGAGCGGCCAAACTCTCTCTTTTCCTCCTCCCTCCCTTCCTTCTTTCCTTTCTCTCTCATGTTTTTTTTTTCCTCCCTCCTCATTTACATCTTAGATGAGCATATAAAGTGCTCAGTTATGCCTGGAACCGAAAACATTCATTAAGCAAAGTGAACAGGTAAGTTCACTCTTTCAACAATGCGTTCATTTTTGATTATTCATTTTATTGTTCCTTATTGTTAAAATGCTAAATGTTTCTCCTTTTAATTTTCATATCAGATAAAATTGGAAAAATCTTCTGGATAAAGAAGATTTGTTTCTCAGCTTGATGTACTTTGAACAGCCATCAATATCTTTGGAGGAAATAGAAGGCAACAGCTACAATCCAAAATATTTTTTCCAAAGAAAACAACTGTCACTTATAACCACTGAATTTTACACCAGTGCACAAGCACAATGAACTCCACAGTGCAACTCTACAATCTACAAGAAAGATATGCAGATGCTTTTGCAAAAAATTTTACCATCGTATTTCTTGCGATCATAATTATCTCCATCAATGGAGTGTTTGTGTACATATTCTTCAGGAGTTCAGTTTTCTACAATGATCCGAGATACATATTATATATTCACTTAGTTATCAATGATATGCTCATGGTTTGTTTATCTGTAACTCTTTTTGTGTCGAGTTTTGCATGGCAAAATGTACCTTTCCCGTTCTGTGCTACACTTCTAATACTAACTTCAACTGCTCATAAGAACACTCCTCTGACTTTGGCCGGTATGGCCGTTGAGCGTTACATTGCCATCTGCAAACCACTGCATCACCATCAGATCTGCACAGTGCGCAGGACATACATCCTCATCTCTCTGATTTGGGGTGTTGGAGTTATACCTGGATTGAATGACTTGATTGTCATAGTAATTGTCCGTCCTTTATCTGTCTTTAAAACAGTTGCTATCTGTAGTTCAGCAACTCTTCATAACACACCGTACCATGAAGATCTGTCCAAAGTTACACTTGGGCTTTATACATCTGTTGTGTGGGTAATTCTATTATTCACATATTGTCAAGTGCTGGTTGTGGCCAGTAGGGCCTCCGTTGATAAATCCTCAGCAAAAAAAGCCCAAAGCACCATCCTGTTGCATGGAATACAACTTCTGCTCTGTATGTTGTCCTACATTACTCCTGTGTTAGACAAAATTTTTCTTCCACTTGTGACTGATCAGCAGAAGAGAATCAGTTTTTTCAATTACCTCCTAACAAACATTGTGCCACGATTGCTCACCCCCCTAATTTATGGTGTCCGGGATAAACATTTTTATAAGCACATAAAGGGATTTTATGCATGTAAACTGCCTATTGTAAGGGTTGAATCCACCAATCAATGAACGAAAATCTTGCTGTTTATTTTTCTTTTGAATTACTCTGCAGAAAACAGACATTTTAAATAAGTTTTCTTAGCTTTCTTTATGAATGCTTGCATATTTTTTGTGCAGTCATAATACATTTCTGTAAGATCTCCTGTTTAACCGACTACAATAATGCAGTATAAAACATACTAAACACCTCTAATGCAAGCATTAAATTTAAGCCAGTGGCATATTGTAGATAAGCTGGTTGTCAGGAAACACAAATACTAATAAATGCACCTTCAGAAAAATTTACCTCTATGTACATGTTTGCAAAAAACTCCAGCTGCAATTTCCAGCTGAAGTCACCACTGGTGGCTTTTTTACACAAAGGATGAGGGCCAGAGGCAGATCTGATTAAAAAAGACTTGTAAGATTTGTAAACTAATACATTGAAAATTGCATCTCATAACCAGCTTCATATGTATGTTTTTTTTTTCACTTGGTAAAGCCTTGCACTTGCAATGTGTAGGCCTACAAGTCTTGTGAATCACAAGTTGCAATGAATAAACTCAAAGACTTGTAAAAGTAGACTAAAATGTCACCTTTTTTCAGCAAAAAAAAAAAAAAAAAAAAAAAGCTATCAGTAAGGTTTACAGTATACACTGCTGGAAAAAAAAGGTCCAAAAGCTATCACTCTATGGGGCGGTACCCTTTTAAAAGATACTAGTATTTACCATTCAGGCAGTAATACATACAATTAAGGTACTTGTGATGAATGGGACGTAGACAGGTGGATCCAAGTGCAAGCTTATTTTATTAGCAGAAATCGTAGTGATACAAGCAGGGTCAGACAGGAACAAACATGGACAACGTAGAACAAACAGAGAAGCGTCAAACCGAGCGTTTGGGGTCAGGGCTGACAGCGAGCAAACAGAATAATCCTAGGGCAGGCAAGGGGTCGATAGGCGGGCGGAGAACAATCACGGGAACCAGGAGCTAAGGAGATCGGCAACGGGAAAATCAAACACGGAAATAACGCTTGGAAATGACAGTGCTAAACTAATCAAGACTTCGCGATGAGAGTGTGGTAAACCAGTCCTTTTATGCTGTGAAAGTGTAATGAGCAAGATGGCCGACAGGGGTGAGAAGTGAGAGGAGACAGGAAGTTCATGAAAAGGGGTTATGGGAAATGTAGTGAGTTGTCCATAAGTACATGTGAAGGCTCCCTCTAGCGGTGAAAGGAGGGAGCCACAACGGGACAGCTCAGTCCAACAACACCAAGGGGAGGGGGAGTGGGACAGAGTACAGAGGGGAGGACCAGGTCCATGCAGGCTGACAGAGTTAGGCAGGGCAAATGGTCAAGGAGCTGCCGGAACGGCAGCAGAGCAACAGAGCTGCCAAAGATGCTTAGGAGACCACCAAGATGGAGCAGACAGCTTCCAGGGCATTGCCGGCAGAGCAGGCACCCTCCAGGTCGGAGCAGATGAACCAGACACCCTCCAGGATGGATCAGGCAGAGCAACAACCTTCCAGGGTGGATCAGGCAGAGCAAGAACCCTCCCGGGCGGATCAGGCGGAGCAGGTGAATCAGACGCCTTCCAGGGCGGCGCAGGCAGAGTGAATCTGACAGGACGGGGCCCTCCAGGGTAGATTGGAATCCCCCCAGGGCGGAGCAGACAGGACAGGAGCCCTCCAGGGCGGAGCGGAATCCCCCCAGGGCGGAGCAGACAGGTCTGGAACCCTCCAGGGTAGAGCGGAATCCCCCCAGGGCGGAGCAGACAGGACAGGAGCCCTCCAGGGCAGAACAGGCAGGCCTGGAACACAGAACATAGACAAACAAACACAGAGAGAGAGAGAGGGCTCAGAGCCCAAGTTCTTGGCCTGGTCAAGATGGGCCCCCAGCTTACAGAAGTCCTCAGTGGCCGAATTAGAACTGGGTGAGACCTCAGTGTGGTGTGGATTGTTGGGCACTACCACCGTGCAGGGAGCAGGTGCGACCTCCCTCTCAGCTTGAGGATCCATGGCCTCGGCCACCTCCTCGGGGGAGGTCACCCTCAGAGGTTCTGCGGAGGGAGCCGCCACCTCTGAGGACTCAGTGGTGGTATACGCAGCCCAGACAACCCAAAGAGCAGTACTTAGGAGGAGCACGGCCTCAGTGAAGGCCAGTTCCGGAGCAGCGGCAGTGGCTTGGCTCAGGGGTGATATCGGTAACCTTGAGAGCAGCTGCGGGGGTGTGGCTTGGTTCAGGAGGGGCAGCTGCGTCGAGGCTTGACACTGGAGCGATAGCTGCGACATCACTTGACACAGAAGTAGCAGCTGCGACGAGGCTTGACTCTGGTGGAGCAGCGGCGATGAAGCTTGACTCAGAGGGAGGAGCAGCTGCGATGACGGGGCTTGACTCTGGAGGCGGAGCAGCTGCGACGGGGCTTGACTCTGGAGGCGGAGCAGCTGCATCACTAGACTCTGGAGTGACAGCACTTGACTCTGGAGTGACAGTTGTGACATCACTTGGCTCTAGGGAAGCGACTGCAACGACTTGGCTTGACTCCAGAGGAACAGCAGAGACTTGACTTGGCTTTGAGGGAACTGCTGTGACTTGACTTGGCATGGGAGGAGCTGCGGCTTGCTGTAATTCGCAGAGTGCAGCAAGGATGTTATCCAGCCGGTCGAGTGTTGTGGTGAAATAAGAGACCTGACTTGACTGTGGAGGAACAGCTGTGTCTGGACTTGACTCTAGAACATCAGTTGACCTTGACACTGGAACCCTAGCTGTGACAAGACTTGACTCTGGATAGGCAGTTGTGGATAGACATGACTCTTGACTTGGCTTTGGAACGACGTCTGTAACTTGACTTGGAACAAAAGCTGCCACTGGACTTGACACTGGAACAACGGCTGGGCTTAACACTGGAATGACAGCTGTGACTGGAAGTGACACTGGAAGGACAGTTGAGACTGGACTTGACTCTGGAGAAACGGCTGGCCTTGACACTGGATGGACGGCCCTGGCGGGTGCGGACTCAGGATGGGTGGCCATGACGAGTGCTGACTCAGGATAGGCGGCCATGACAGGTGCTGACTCTGGAAGGGCGGCCATGACAGGTGCTGACTCTGGAAGGGCGGCCATAACAGGCTGACTCGGATGAGGCGGCCATTTTGTCTGGTGCAGACTCTGGTACAGCAGCCGTCTTGTCGGGTGCAGACTATGGTATGGTGGCCATCTTGACTTTAGACGACTTGGCAGGGTTGCTTGGCTGGGCAGGCTTTAGGAAATTGGCAGCTTGTGGTGCTAGCAGTGGTGGGAGGTCATCCATGCTGATAATTAGTCCATGACGAAAGCTGTCACTGGAGGTAAACGCAGCCTTCTTGTGATCGTGGCGCGGCCGCCATTTTGTGATTGCGCGCCGACGCGGCCGCCATTACTGGCGATGATGAGTCCCCACACCATAGTGCATAATCCACGTAGTCAGAGAAACATGTGCGTGGAGCCTCAAGTCGCACCCTAGACTTGAGGGACTCATCGAGACCATTGTGGAAAATGTCTATAAAGTAGTCCTCATCATAAAACCGTACCCGGTACATGAGATCACAAAACCTTTAAACATAATCCTTAATGGACATACCTCCTTGTTTGAATAGTAGAAGTTGGTCAAAGGGGTCCATGGCTGAGCGGGAGAAAAGGAAAAAGCTGCTGGATCCGGGGTTGGCGAAGTCTTCTGTGACAAATGGGACGTAGACAGGTGACAGTTCATGACAGTACTAATATGTAGCCTACACTTTTGAAAGGATACCACCCCAGTGACAGCGTTTGTAACTTTTTATCTGGGTTTAGTATAGGTGGCACGTTATTTTCGAATGTGCTATTAACACATTCGAAAAGGTTAAATGAGCAAGAACTTTTGAAGCGCCACTCACCAGACATTTAATTTCCGATATGCAGTGATACATACACCAATCAGCGAAGGTTTGAAATTAACACCTACCAACCCGACAAATGCAGGTGAGTCAAACGTGGCAGGTACTCTGTAAAAAACAAAAAACATGACTCAATTTGTTGAGTCAACTTAAAATCATTTGTTACCCTGCTGCCTTCAAATAAGTTCAGTCAACTCAAATAGGTTTATTCTAGTTGAAATGTTAAGCTGTACTACGTGACAACTTAGATATTTAAGATGACTAAACTAAAAAATTGTTTGTTAAACTTAGCTGTGTTTGTTACTCGGCTGCCTTAAAATTTTAAGTTGAATCAACGGTGTCACTTAGTAAAACGTAACATTTCTTAATTTTAAGACAGACAGATATTATTTTACGCACTCTGGTGGCACCACAACTCTGGAGGTTGTTCAAAAATAATAGTGAAGGATACATTTTTGGAAATACGCGATGCAATCTGGGAAAACCCATTGGATGTTGCACTGGGACACTTTCAGGAAATTCAAAAAATAGGTTGAATTTTTGTCAAAATGTTGTACTTGGTGAAATCATGTTCACCATGTATCCACCTTTTTCTTCGACGTGGAAGTAATCCTATGTGTGAAATTTCCTTTTATTATCCACTACAGGGAAATTATGAGAATAATAACGTGCAGTAAACGGTAAAACTGTTTGCACTACAAATCAGTGTGTTCATAATAGGGGTTATGCGCAACAGACTTCCTTTTTCTGCTAAACAGGTCTCGTTGCTTCTGGTTCACACGTTTTGCATATGCCTCCTTAAATATGAAGCTGATTTACTCAAGATGCCTTTAAAGTAGACACTAAAGATGATCATAACCAATGTCCATCACATATATGCGGATTGATATATACATTTTTTTATTTATTTTTATTCTTTTCACTAATGTTTATGGATAAATATCAAATGAAAGTTCCACAATAAAAACATCTAGCTCCCTTAACTGATTACCTTAAAAGTCCATTGATATCGACATTATTTATTCCGGCTACTAACAGAGATGAGACCTGTTTTCCGGGTTTGGTCAGGTGACGTTCGACATATACCCTATAAAGATAATACATTAAAATAATATGGTAATACACACCAACCTGCAATATCAAGCAGCAAAACAAGCTGTTTTGTACAGTTAAATATAGCTACATGCGGATGAGACCGGAAGTCAGACCCATTTTAGGGTCTACTGTCACTAGACACAGAGGACAAATCAGAAACCATGATAACAGAAGAACAAAGACAGGAAACTGAACTGGGAACAGTGCAAAACTAACAAAAATTCAAACAAAACTCAAACTCAGAACAGATAAAGTACATATATATATATATATATATATATATATATATTACTGTATACAGTATATTTACACCGTGAAATAAATATAATTAGACTCTCTCTGCTGCTCCTCCCTCCATCCATCCCTTTTTGATGTCCTTTTTCTCCCCGCTCTGTTACCTCAAGTGAGTATATAAATTGGTCTGATCTTCAGGTCTGGAGTCTATTTAAGCAAACTGAAGCTGAAGAGATAAGTTTACTCTTTCAATGATGTCTGTAATTTTTTTTCTTTATATTGAATATAGTATACAGTTGTTAACCTGCTAGATGTTTCTCAATTTTATTTACTATATCAGATGAAAAAACTTGAACAATCCTCAAGATAATATTCAAGCTTCATGTACTTTTGAGAGTTATCAAGACTGTTTCCAAGAAAAGGATTATTTGCTTATAATAATCAGTGAATTTCACACCAGTACAAAAGGACAATGAATGCTACAATGTTTTTATATAGTGTACAAGAAAGATATGCAGATGCTTTTGCAAAAAATTTTACCATTGTTCTTCTTGGGGTCATAATTATGTGCATAAACGGAATGTTTGTATTGACATTTTTCAGGAGTTCAGTTTTCTACAATGATCCACGATACATATTATATATTCACTTGGTTATCAATGATATGCTCATGGTTTTTTTCAGTGTAAGTCTTGTTGTGATGGCTTACGCATGGCAAAATGTACCTCTCCCATTCTGTGCTACACTTCTAGTAATAACTGCAACTGCTCATAAGAACACTCCGCTGACTTTGGCCGGTATGGCCATTGAGCGTTACATTGCCATCTGCAAACCACTGCATCACCATCAGATCTGCACAGTGCGCAGGACGTACATCCTCATCTCTCTGATTTGGGGTGTTGGAGTTATTCCTGGACTGGCTGACCTGATTCTCCTTTCAATTGTTAGCCCTTTATCTGTTTTTTCAACAGCTGCTTCTTGTAGTGCATCACTTCTGTACTCTACGCCATACCATGAAATGCAGAGCAGATTTCTCAATGGCCTGTACTCATCTGCTGTGTGGGTAATTCTTGTATTCACATATTGTCAAGTGCTGGTTGCGGCCAGAAGGGCCGCCGCTGATAAATGCTCAGCAAAAAAGGCCCAAAGCACCATCCTGCTACATGGAGCACAGCTTCTGCTCTGTATGTTGTCCTACATTACTGCTGTCATAGACAAGATGTTTGTCCCACTTATACCTGTTGAACGGGCAAAACTAACCTTTTTAAATTATCTTCTAACAAACATAGTTCCACGACTGCTTACCCCGCTGATTTATGGTGTTCGTGATAAACTTTTTTATAAACACATGAAGGGGCTTTTTTCATGCAGATTATTGATTGTAAAGGTTGAAACAATCAAACAATGAGGAAAAAAGTTCAACAGATCAGATGTCTCATAAAACACATCACTAATGACTATACAACATAAAGCATGCATAACTTTTCATGCATCAGAATCATCAGTGTTGCAAATGTTTTGCAACACTGATGTAAATGTTACATTTAATCAAATGTACTGCCACATTGTCATTCCATAAATTATCGGTGTTCTTTAGTTATCAACATTTTGTTCATCATTAAATGTTTTTCATGATTTAATATAACATAATGACTCCATGTGTTAAATCTTAAAAGTAAGGAATTGTAAGTGTTTACATTCAAACCTACAGTAAATAGTGTATTATGAGAATGTTCATCTACATTTTTTTTTTTTCACAAATGTTTCAGCTAAGCTGTGTACAGTGTAAACAGTGCAAAGACATTTTATACAAAGTAAAATTAAAATCACCCATGAAGAGTAAATGCAATTTAATCAACAAAACAAAACAAAAAATGTGCAAAATAAAGTATAGACAACCCCTACGTTTGGGGATTTAGGAACAGATAGCATTGCATTTAAATGTAAAAGTATTTTTACCACTCCTGTTTTGATTCAATGCAAAGTTTTGGATGAAATGCATTAACAAGAATGAAATCTGCTTCAAACAGAAAACTCTAAATCACAGAAACCACATCCAGACATCATCCAGACAAGATATACTGACCCCATGTGGTCACCAAGTCCAAGTACAAATTACATTACCATTTTAAAGTACTGTTATGTAGTATCATGGTAAAAACCTGTTAAATGGTTAACTGTAAAAGACTCTTTCTTCTTAGTTTTTGCTTTGCAGTTTTGTACACTATTAGGGTTGCATGTAACATCTAATGTTTAGTGTTTGTGTGAATGACACTGTGCACCTTCTATATATGTTAATATTTAAAATATGGCTGCAGAGTGGTTTGCATTGTAGCTCTCTGGAACTTAGTTTTTCTCTAGCTATCTCCATCTTGCTATTACTTTCTGTTGTTTAACCCTCTGGGGTCTAAGGGTGTTTTTGGGCCCTGAAGAAGTTTTGACATGCCCTGACATTTGTGCATTTTTCAGTATCTTAAAAACATTCATGGCTAAAGTCAGATTACATTGTAATCAGCACAAACTGGGCTACAATAATATGCAAGCAACATGAATGTACATGTTTGTGATTAAATATAGTTTAATTCTCAACAGATTTCTGATATTATCCATCAAACTACTTTGACTGATCTGATCATTCATTTCATTAACTGTTTAGCTTGCCATTCGCGTTTCCATTCATGTTTCTATTCGCGTCTCCTACAGTTTTCCTTTTTTTATCTCTTGCTCTCGTTGAATGTTCGCTTTTATTCTATAACCGCTAGTGCAGCACGTTGGCATTCCGTTAGCTGTTTAGCTTGCATTCGCGTTTCCATTTACATTTCTATTTGTCTACTACTGTTTTCTTTTTTTTTCTCGCTTTGTTGTTTCTCCCCCTGCTCTTCTTTTCACAAGTTCATCAACCAGCAGTGGTAAGTTGGAATCGTTCTACAATCACCATGAGTAATGACTTCTTTTCCTGCTATTGTTGTTTGCACCGCTTGCCACATGTACAGCTTATCTATCTGTCGGCAGTGAGGGATTTACAAGTGATAAATGCAGGGAAATAGTTAGGATGACAAAGAAGATTTCAGAACTAGAGACACGCATCTATACTTTAATTGAGGATAGTAAGAATGCGAGGGCCTTAGATACGGCTTTGGATGCAACTAGCTGAGGGAGTCCTGTGCATTGTTCAGTTCCGGCTACATCAGCAATGCAGCAGGGCGACTGGGTGACTGTGAGGGTGGTATAGTCTCTGGTCAAAACGCCTCTCTTGCATTCCGATAAGAACATCAAACAGGTTCTCCCCACTCAGTGAAGCACCCACTGAGAAACCTGATGAAAGTGCTCTAGTTATTGGTGATTCTATTGTATGAAACGCGACAATAGAGACACCAGCCACCATAGTCCAATGTTTACCGGGAGCCAGAGCACCTGACATCTTGGCAAGTTTAAAAATGCTGGCTAATGTTAATGTAAATTCAGTAAAATTGTTATTCATGTCGGTACTAATGATGTTCGACTTCACCAGTCGGAGATCACTAAAAATAATGAGGTGTGTGAACTTGCAAGTACGATGTCAGACACTGTAATATGCTCTGGTCCCCTCCCTGCTAATCGTGGTGATGAGATACATAGCAGATTGTCGTCACTCAGTGGCTGGATGTCTAAGTGGTGCCTGCAGAATAACATAGGTTTTATAGACAATTGGACAAGTTTTTGGGGCAAACCTGACCTGTTGAAAAGAGATGGTCTCCATCCCTCCAAGGGTGGTGCTGCTCTTCTCTCTAGAAATATGGCATATAGTCTTAGAGTTTGCACTTGACTGACTGGGGCCCAGGACAGGAAGCAGACAGACTGGCTAAACCGACCGTTTGCTAGCCACCTCATGTCACAGAAATCAGTTAATTCTCAGCATATAGAGAACCTTTCACCTAGATATCATGCTATAGAGACTGTGCCTGTTACTCGAACTTTAAAATATAAAAAAACATCCAAACCAATTTAAGAGTATCAATTTAATTGATGTTCAACAAATAAAAAAATTACATAATACAGAGAAACAATTGATAAAGCTTGGCTTATTGAATATCAGGTCCCTTTCTTCGAAAGCACTTTTTGTACATGACATGATCACTGATCATAACCGAGATGTGTTCTGTTTGACAGAAACCTGGCTAAAACCAGATGTTTACATATTATTCACACAGTAGCAATAAATTATTCATAATTCACTGATTCTCCCTAATTTCTTTTTCATCTTTTAAATTTTCCTTTCTAAAACAGCCTACCGATTATATTGCATCAACTACTGATGAACATTCATTTTTATTTGAATTATTTGAATTATCACTCATTTTTTAACCATGTATTATTGTCTTTGGAAGGCTTTTGTCTTTCAAATGCATTAAAATGCATATATTCACATATAAACGAGTTGAGTCAAAAGTAATCGTCTAATACCCAAACCCCATTAACAGGAGGTCTTGTCTGGTACCCAAAATACCCAAAACACTATTAACAGTCTTCTGTCAGCAAAGAAGTTGACTGAGGAAAAACCAGTGAAAATGAAGAGCAGAAGCAGGAGACGAAGTAATGATGATAAAAGGAGCAGAGTTTATTGAATAGTCTTAGTTGCGTATGTCTCAATGCTCAGACTTCGTCTGAAGAACAGAAATTCAACAAGTATTGTTATAACAAACGTCTTCACAACAACATCCCATAAACCTTGAGGTTCATAAACATTTCCTCATATCTCTTATTCATGAAGACAAACAGCCCTTGAAACCACACAGTCATAAGACTAAACAACAATGGAAAAATATATTAAAAACAACAATAATATAACATAATATAAATGACTAATCAATTAATGAATAAATGTAATCAATACATAAATTACTATAATGACTAATATAAATGATTAAATGGAATAATAAAATGATTAAATGATAAATGATTAAAAATGAATAAAGGAATGAAGAATAAATAAAGAATATAAAAAACAAAGTAAAAACAACACAAATGTATGTTTGCTCTTGTGAAGCAAAACACACACAATTTGCATTTGAGGATCATCAGATCCTTCATTCCCCCCTCTTAATCATATATGACAACATAAAATGATTATTGCAAGCAAACTGTCATAATCTTTATCAAAACATACTTTGAAAAGTTCAGGTGATCAGGCCGTACTCTTCCCATCTACATGTTCAAAAGAACAGGTCACTTCTGTCATACCATGTACCAGCGTCGGTTGAGGGAAATGTGTGTCTCACGCTGTTGTCGTACAGCATCGAACAGGAATCTGACAAAGTAAATCATCACTCAACAATTATGGAAATGTACAAGAGTAAGATGATAAACACCATGTTTCACCCTGTGATTTGGTACTTTGGAATTGGAATTAACCAAAAACTCATTGTGAAAACATATTCTTCATCATTTCATATTGCATGTGCTTTTACCCTTTTAAACACTTGGCCATTTGTCATCTTTAGCATCTCTCCATCTCAGCATCAGGGTTTCAGTGCCCTAGTATTTATTCAAAATGTCTGGCAGGTTTATCAATTTGAAACTAGAATTGTCAATTGGAGTGCACCATTTTAAAAATCAAAATCAGATAATGGTAATAAATGTGCATACAAATTCCATTATGTACTAAACTGAGGAAAAATTCCCTTAAGGGTCTCTTGAGATTTAACCCAAAAGTCACATCATTATGACCTCATGACCTTTTTGTCATGGACAAGTTATTGAATTCACATCATGTCATGTTCGGCCATATCTTGCAGAATGATGATAATACAATTAAAAACCAACCATGAATTGGCCTTATTGACTCTGTATGACAAATATATGACTTAAAAATGCATAAACAATGTGTGTTAAAAACTAAAGCACACAAAATCAGCAATATAAATGACTGATATCTCTTTTGTAGCCCAGACTGCCTCTATCCATGAAATGTCGTTTCAGTAGCCTGTTCTTGACGTGTCGTCTCAGTAGTAGCCTCTTGAAGCATTTCTGTAGCTTGTACTTGAAATGTCTCTGTAGCTTGTTCTGTTCTTCCCGAAGAACCATCTTGAGTTTGAAGATTGCAAAGTTTCCACTCTCTCTGACTTTCCCTGAAGTTCCAGTTATTCTGTTAGCCGTTGTTTGTCGACACAAACTGTTCCCTTTGACAAGGCTCGCACCTCTCAGCGAATCTCTCGAAGGTCGCCAACAGACATAATCTGCGAAAACATAAAAACAAGAGAACGGAAAACAGAGACTGTTCTTTTGAAAAAAGAGGTTTGTTCAAACTTCGTTGGAATTATTTTGACTCTGATAGATAAACAAAGAACACAGAGACTAGCTGGCGACTAGACTGTAGTCTGGTGAAAGCTAATAATCATAGCCCCCCACCCGCCATATCTTCATCATGAGGTTGGCCCCCAAGTCACTAAAAGACAAGGTTCTTCCTCACGACTCCTTCCTACAGCATTTCGCCAGTTCTCATTCAAAATTAGTGAGCAAATTTATAATGTCTAATATGTATCCATCTAATTTAATTTGCTTAATAATCCTACATATTTTGAATCTGAAGGGGTTCTAATGATAAACTCTTATTTGGCACAATTTATGTCCACCCCCCTCTGGAGGAGGTTTCCACACATCATAAAACCTGAATTTTAACCTTTAGCACTACCTCAGTTAAAACCAATCAATGTATCAGAAGAAAATCTGAATTAAGTGCACACCTGCCATAGCAAGATCTCTCATAGCAACTTGACCTTCAGCCAAAACTGAGCTGATAACTGATGTTATGCACAGAAATAATAGAAGCACATCTAACCATGTTAGCCCATCGCACCACATTTGCCAAGTTTGATCTCAGAGTGTGATTAACTTTTCAAATGACGAATGTCATTGTTGGTACTAAGAAAATCCAATGAAGTCCACAGACTTCCTGACATACCTGACCATTAAAGTCTATTCTCAGTCAGAATTAATGTCTGACATTCCCATCTGGGAATGATGTCTTAAATCAATTTTAGCCAGCAGTGCCTTTTGATAGTGAAAATTTTGCCAACTATAACCAAAACATCCCAGTAACCCTTACTTTTCATAAGGAGTTATGAAATCACAAATTCACAAACAGCCCTGAGGGTGCAGGTTTTCCCCAATTAAATAGAAATAGGGTTGCCAAATTGTGTTTTGACATCACGCATCCATTAACATCTTCTGCATGTTTCCTAAAAATCCCCTCGCCCATATTGTTTAAACATGAACAAATTTAAAACGCCTAAATGAGGGACACACACTGTATATCTGTGTGACCAGAAAAGGAATCAAGGTTCGGAGCCTATTATCCAACTGATAATTTAGGATCAGATCCACAGATTTGCATCTTGGCTTTATCTGTGAGCTGTGAGTGAGGTGTTTCAGTGCGCAAAGGACATGCCTGAGCAGTGAAGATTTCTGCCGTTCATGCGGCGGCAACCGCAGCTGCCTGGTCAGCAAGGGTTCATCCATCTCACCTCTTAGTGAGGAAACCACTCTGCTGCCAACCTGCTCCAAAGTCATGCACAACACCACCAAAGGCATAACGGGAGGGTCGGTGAAGATTTCAGCATTTCAGCTGGTTAGCCATTTGCCAACTCACATTTAGAGCAACCAAATTGACTGAGACTAAGACTTTTAGTCTGTTGTTACTGCTCAACCTGCCTTGCATTCCCCATCGTTCACAAAAGATGAACAGCGCAGAAAATCAAATTAGAATTTAGAGTTCCAAATTGTCTAAATGTTTTCTACCCTTAAAAATCTCTTATAGCTCTGCACCATCTTGACCATCTGGAATTAGTTCAGATGAAATGAACTACATTTCCCAAAAATGATGTTTGGCAATTTTAGCATCGTGGACCACATGTCACACGTCCTGCTGCTCAAATAGACTGTAATGCAATGCAGTTACAAAGTGTAGACAGCGAATAGTTAACATCAAACATTACAAAGACTTGCTTTGCAAAGCCAAAAAGACTGTCTGAAATGTATAAACAAGGCAAAAGCCTTGAGTCGTGGTGACTGACACCCCTCTCATAGTTATTCTGATTTTCCCGTTCTTGGGTTAACAAGTTGTCATGTAACCAATGCAAAAATCTCTGCCACTGTATCTGATATCTCTAGCGTGAATGCTACACGTGTTAATTTCTCAAAAACTATTCCAGCCTCAGAAGTCCAGTCATTGAGCCCTGAACCTAACAAAGAAAACAGGTCAACATCGCAGCTCATCTGCATAACTTTTCATTTAACTACACCTGTAGTTACATCTTCAAAAAGAATCTCAGCTAGCTTCTGAATAGTTCATGAAAACAAATGTGTCCAAGCATGTGACAGCAGCTTTGTGACTGATACACCAAAAAGCATTGAATCAAAATCTTTCAAAATATTTTTGCAAAGATTGGTGAAATAGCAGCTACGGAAAACCCAAATAAATAACTAGTAGCATTGACCAAAGCCATTAGCAAATGTCAATTACTAAAAATCATTGGTGTCCAAGAAATCTTTCAAAAATGACCAGTTTAGCATGTCATTGAACTTGTAAAAATAACCTGATGAAATCACTCTTTCTCCAAGTCTGAGACAAGATAATTTCCCCACTCAGCTGTTGCCTTTCAAGCTGATAAAAATATGGGAGCAAGATTTCAGTTCTCCCAAATTTAATAACAGAAATAAATATAGCATAGAAATGATATAGCATTAAAAAAAATATATGAATAGTCACCCCAGGTTCTTGGAGGTTTTAGACTGTAAATAAAGATTCACACCAACATTGAGGCTAGCACTCTCTGCTCATGCTACATCTTTGCAGATATTATAATAATTCAACAGCCAGATTAGTGTCTGCATCGAATCTAAACCCAAAAAGTTCAGAATTTCAGAGTTATTTACCCTAATGTTAGATATGTGCTTTTCACACACAAAAACAAACATCCTCAGGCTTTTGTTCAAACTTTTCCCCAATCCTTCCAAAATATTCCATCATACTGACTACTTCAGCCCCTACTTACTTTGACCATCCTAAGCCAAACAATTAGAACATAGAGGTCCTACCTTCAACAGATAAACTAACAAACTTTGTCTTTCTTTGCCCACATACTCTATACCTTCACAGCACTTACATAAGCAACTGTTAAACAGACAAATGTCTTTAAAAACCTCTTTTGAAATTTAATAATCATTTTATAAAATGTTTAACAACCCCTTCAGTTTTTGTTGTCTTTAGGTTAAAATGAGAACACCTTTCTGCACTGTTACTGAATTTAGCAACTAATAAATTGTGTTACTGCTTCTGTTTACTGATCTTAAAAAGCTCTTCCAACTGTTGTGTCAAGGTTAATTATTTCATCTAGCTTTACATCTGACCACTCCATAACTGTAGGAATGATATTTCTGACCCAGTAGCTAAGCTACCAACACAGTACGTACTGAATTTCCATGAAATGCCAAACAGAACACACTTACTCTGCATTGCAGAAGTTAAGAAAGGAGAAGACATCTGTGAGAGTCATCCTCGTCCTCACTCATGGCCCGGAGTCAGAGCCCAGTGGTCTGGGACATTCCACCGTCTGGTCATGCAAGAAGCAACCCTGACTCCGCTCTTATGGAGATAACAGCTATGTGTTATTCCATCCTGCCGACTACGCCAAAATGTTAGATCGCGCTCCCCATGCCTAGACAATTAATATCCAACCCCGGACGCCGGATCCCGTCAGAAAATATCAGTTTTTCTGGTAACAGAACAACTCGTCAGCAGAGTCGTCTAATACCCAAACCCCATTAACAGGAGGTCTTGTCTGGTACCCAAAATACCCAAAACACTATTAACAGTCTTCTGTCAGCAAAGAAGTTGACTGAGGAAAAACCAGTGAAAATGAAGAGCAGAAGCAGGAGACGAAGTAATGATGATAAAAGGAGCAGAGTTTATTGAATAGTCTTAGTTGCGTATGTCTCAATGCTCAGACTTCGTCTGAAGAACAGAAATTCAACAAGTATTGTTATAACAAACGTCTTCACAACAACATCCCATAAACCTTGAGGTTCATAAACATTTCCTCATATCTCTTATTCATGAAGACAAACAGCCCTTGAAACCACACAGTCATAAGACTAAACAACAATGGAAAAATATATTAAAAACAACAATAATATAACATAATATAAATGACTAATCAATTAATGAATCAATGTAATCAATACATAAATTACTATAATGACTAATATAAATGATTAAATGGAATAATAAAATGATTAAATGATAAATGATTAAAAATGAATAAAGGAATGAAGAATAAATAAAGAATATAAAAAACAAAGTAAAAACAACACAAATGTATGTTTGCTCTTGTGAAGCAAAACACACACAATTTGCATTTGAGGATCATCAGATCCTTCAGGCACATAGCTAAAAAATGCATTACATTGTAATGCGTTACAATGCTTCTGCGGTATTTTAAAATCTGGGCCTGCTTGTTAGTTTTTAATATAAAAATTTACATTTTTAGCAAATGTAAAAGCCCTTTCATACCAAAAAGTGAAATAATTATGCCTAGGGCTGAAAGAAAAGTAAATTCAGGTATGTACAGTAGAACTGTAGAAGAAGGAAGTTCAGCACTCTTCAGCAATGAGAAAAATTAAGCACAAATAATGCGTTACTTTACTAGTTAACAAATATAGTACGTATAAATGTATCTTCACTCAGCATAATAAAATGTTGCCAGATTCAGATCAAATTTAAGGTGCTTTTAGTGCCACTTTATCACCAAAGCACATTTTTCTGGGCGTTTTACACAACTTTTCCCATAATGTGGCCATATGTAAATGAAACTAATACTACTAACAATTTAAATCAATACACTCTAAATTATTTCATTAAATCTAAATGCTGCATATTCATTTACAGTATATTATATAGGCTATGTATATTTTATATTTACACCATTAAAGAATTATAATTAGATTCTTTATGTTTCTCCCTCCCTCCCTTTTTGATGTACGTATGTAATGAGTATATAAATTGGTCTAATCTTCAGGTCTGGAGTCAACATTTAAGCAAACTGAAGAGGTAAGTTCACTCTTTAAGTGATGTTTATTCTGTGATTTAATATATTTGTATAGCTTATAGCTGTTAACCTGCTAAATGTTTCTCCTTTTTATTTTCTGTATCAGAAATCTAATCTTCAGGATAAGAAGATCATATTCAAGCTTCATGTACTTTTGACAAACATCAAGATCATTGGAAGGAAGAGAACAACACATCTTTTTTTCTCCCAAGAAAAGGATTATCGCTTATAATCACACAAGGACAATGAACACTACAATGTTTCTTTATAGTGTGCAAGAAAGATATGCAGATGCTTTTGCAAAAAATTTTACCATTGTTCTTCTTGGGGTCACAATTATGTGCATAAACGGAATGTTTGTATTGACATTTTTCAAGAGTTCCGTTTTCTACAATGATCCACGATACATATTATTTATTCACTTGGTTATCAATGATATGCTCATGGTTTTTTTCACTGTAAGTCTTTTTGTGATGATTTACGCATGGCAAAATGTACCTCTCCCATTCTGTGCTACACTTTTAGTAATAACTGCAACTGCTCATAAGAACACTCCTCTGACTTTGGCTGGTATGGCTGTCGAGCGTTACATTGCCATCTGCAAACCACTGCATCACCATCAGATCTGCACAGTGCGCAGGACGTACATCCTCATCTCTCTGATTTGGGGTGTTGGAATTATACCTGGACTGGCTGACCTGATTCTTCTTTCAATTGTTCGCCCTTTATCCGTTTTTACAACAGTTGCTTCTTGTAGTGCATCACTTCTCTATACTACACCATACAATGAAATACAGACCAGATTTATGAACGGCCTGTACTCATCTGCTGTGTGGGTAATTCTTGTATTCACATATTGTCAAGTGCTGGTTGCAGCCAGAAGGGCCTCCGCTGATAAATCCTCAGCAAAAAAGGCCCAAAGCACCATCCTGCTACATCAGTGGTTCTCAAACTTTTTTGGTCGTGCCCCCCTTTAAACGTATAAAAAAATCTGGCGCCCCCCTTCTTCCCGAATTTCCATCCCACCCGAGACTAACAAATAATTTTATTACCATTACAAAAAAAAATAATGCTTTTTTAATTGTAAAAATCTAAAAGGGAAAAAAACATCTGCAACACTTGAAACTTAAAATAGCACTGAGAGAATAACTGTATTACTTTTATTTTTGCTGTTTTATGCTGTCCCCAAGGCATAGGGCACACACACACACACACACACACACACACACACACACATACAGACCTTTCCTCCTCACCTACGCAATTAACACCGTTTCTACACCAGACGCGAGCGGCAAAATACAGTAGAACCTATTTTAATCAGTACCCATTATAAACTTAAGTCACCGTGTCTAAACCGGACTCTACAGTTGTCGCGTCGCGTCACAGCGCAAAAGCTCTTCACTGGACGCAACAAAGCGAACGTTGCAAATCATTTTAACTTTGTGTCAGTACGTCATAAACAAAAAAAGGCATCAGCTTAATGTCGGGGATTTATCGCGCTCCACATTGAGTATAGACAGCATGTTTACAATGGTAGTTTTGTTGCGTCCCGTTTAGAGCTGTTGCGACGTGAAAACTGTAGCGTCCGGTGTAGACGCAGAGAAGCTGTGTTTAAGATACGTCTCCTCATATTTTCTGCATTTAGCTTTTGAATGACTAGCACCTGCCTGGGTCTGTGCGACTTCATTTGTTGCTTTCACAGACCAATCCGTCTCCCATTCTAAGTTACGCCCGACTTTTTTTTATTTTTTAATTTTTCTGCAGATGGACCGCGCCCCCCCTGCAATACTCTTGCGCCCCCCCTGGGGGGCGCGCCCCACACTTTGAGAACCACTGTGCTACATGGAGCACAGCTTCTGCTTTGTATGTTGTCCTACATTACCGCTGTCATAGACAAGATGTATGTCCCACTTATACCAGTTGAACGGGCAAAACTAACCTTTTTAAATTATCTTCTAACAAACATAGTTCCACGACTGCTTACCCCGCTGATTTATGGTGTTCGCGATAAACTTTTTTACAAACACATGAAGGGGCTTTTTTCATGCAGATCATTCACTGTAAAGGTTGAATCAATCAAACAATGAGGGAAAAAAGTTCAACATCATCAGATGTCTCATAAAAACGCATCACTAGTTGCTATACAACATAAAGCATGCATAATTATTCTCATGTATCAGATAAATGTTTTGCAACACTGATGTAATCAAATGTACTTCCACATTGTTATGCCATAAATTATCAGTGTTCTTTAGTTGTCAACATTTTGTCCATCATTAAATGTTTTCCATGATTTAATATAAGATAATGACTCCATGTGTTAAAATGGCAAATCTTGAAAATAAGGAATTGTAAGTGTTTACATTCAATCCTGCAGTAAACAGTATATTATGAGAACTTTCATCTGCATTTGACCAAAATGTTTTAGCTAAGCTCTGTACAGTGTAAATCAGTGGTTCTCAAACTTTTTTGGTCGTGCCCCCCTTTAAACGTATAAAAAAATCTGGCGCCCCCCTTCTTCCCGAATTTCCATCCCACCCGAGACTAACAAATAATTTTATTACCATTACAAAAAAAAATAATGCTTTTTTAATTGTAAAAATCTAAAAGGGAAAAAAACATCTGCAACACTTGAAACTTAAAATAGCACTGAGAGAATAACTGTATTACTTTTATTTTTGCTGTTTTATGCTGTCCCCAAGGCATAGGGCACACACACACACACACACACACACACACACACACACATACAGACCTTTCCTCCTCACCTACGCAATTAACACCGTTTCTACACCAGACGCGAGCGGCAAAATACAGTAGAACCTATTTTAATCAGTACCCATTATAAACTTAAGTCACCGTGTCTAAACCGGACTCTACAGTTGTCGCGTCGCGTCACAGCGCAAAAGCTCTTCACTGGACGCAACAAAGCGAACGTTGCAAATCATTTTAACTTTGTGTCAGTACGTCATAAACAAAAAAAGGCATCAGCTTAATGTCGGGGATTTATCGCGCTCCACATTGAGTATAGACAGCATGTTTACAATGGTAGTTTTGTTGCGTCCCGTTTAGAGCTGTTGCGACGTGAAAACTGTAGCGTCCGGTGTAGACGCAGAGAAGCTGTGTTTAAGATACGTCTCCTCATATTTTCTGCATTTAGCTTTTGAATGACTAGCACCTGCCTGGGTCTGTGCGACTTCATTTGTTGCTTTCACAGACCAATCCGTCTCCCATTCTAAGTTACGCCCGACTTTTTTTTATTTTTTAATTTTTCTGCAGATGGACCGCGCCCCCCCTGCAATACTCTTGCGCCCCCCCTGGGGGGCGCGCCCCACACTTTGAGAACCACTGGTGTAAATAGTGCAAAGATATGTTATAACACATAAACTTAAAATCATGCATGAAGAGTACATGCAAACTAAAATAATGTGCAAAATAAAGTATAGACAACCCCTATTTTTAGGTTTAGTGGTTTAGAGCCAGATAGCATTGCATTTTATGTAGGTTTTTTTTTTATTATTATTTAAAAGGATTTTTTTTACCACTCCTGTTTTGATTTAATGCATGTTGGTTGAAATGCATTAATAAATGAATCTGCTTCAGATGTAAACAATTACACATTAGACAACTTTAAGTAAGCAATAAGGTACGAGAGGCCGTGCTGTATCGTGAATAAATCACAACGATACAGCAAGGCCTCGAGTACCTTATTGCTTTTATAAAACGGTTACCACACAATGCAAATATTAAAAATATGTATTCATGTTTTCATTAAGTAAAATTATTAAGCCTTCCGCTGTAAAAAATAGTCTCTAACTGCAACCGAATGTTCTTATATGCGTCATTTCATGGAACTCAAATACAAACAGGCTAGGAACAATTCAAAAACATTTGACTGACACTGTAAGTAAAAAACAAGCACAAATTATAGTGGCGTTCACTATAAACATTTATTATAAACGCCCAGCCTAATTATTTAAAAGAGAAACTGAACGTTGCTGGTAAATGCGCAATGCAAACTCACTTGCCTTTCATATTCGTCACCAATCTGTTGTTAAACAAATGGACCCCTTTCACATTTTTAAAAACAGCAGCAAATGTGCCAGTTTTACACAGGGTGTATATTTTGACTTTTTATTTTGTATCTGAGCTGTGCGGTTTGGATGCTGTCAAGAATGACCAGGCGCTTATGTTTAACGAAGCGTAAAAAAGCAAAAGCCGCTATATACCACACTAAATGCGACATCTATTGGATTTTACTGATATTGCGTCAAATTAGCCAGTTTATTCCAATTGCCTCACGGGCCAGATGAAAACGCCTGGCGAGCCGTAGTTTGCCCACCTCTGGTTTAAGGTATTGTTTTCGTTATTATAAAATGATTTAAATCCGTAATCAATAATAATTAGTACGTTTTCCACTCGCTCGCCTTCCCTGGCGTGCTCTCGCGTGTGAACAGCAGCATCCCAGATGCGGGACACAGAGCGGGCGCGGGCGCATCAGCCGCAATCATCAAACATATTTCAAAGAGAGTCATGATTTTGGCTAATGCAGGACACTGAATGATGTGCATCGGAGGGTATTAGAAGCGGATATACGCAAAACCGCCTGATAAACAAGTTAAAGCTCATTGTGCCATACTTGAGACCATTTTCTTCGGTTAAAATGTTGAATGAGTCTGGCATGAGTTCTCAGTTCCCCTCTTTTTCTCTAAGTCGGAAATGTAACTGCACATCAAACCAGACTTTGTTTACGAGTACTTCAGGTGTGTTGGATTAAGCATGTCAGACAGTTTAATGGTGCTGTCCTTAGCAGAATCGGTGTGTATTTCCAAATCGTTAATCAAACCACTCATCTAACGTCATATAAATCAAAATTTACTTGAAACATTTTAGCCTGTTAGCTCTTATTGCTTTCTTCAAATAAGAACTAATATATGTTTATGTTGCTAAGGGTGGTTGCTAAGGGTGCTGCGCAGTGATACTAAGAACCATTGGGTGGAACGGTCATAGCCGTGCTGTATCGTGAATAAAACACAGCTGCTGACCAATCAAAATCCAGGAATGGAACTAACCATTTTATAAATCCCGGTAACACATACAGGTATCACCCAGACAAGATATACTGACCCCATGTGGTTACCATGAGAAGTCCAAGTACAAATTACATTATAATTTTACAGTTTTTTTACAATCGCTATGACACATTTTTCAATTACTTCTGACATTTTTTCTGAACTCTTAATGCACCAACACACCTACAACACACCTACAACTGACAATTTTTGCTCAAAATCATGATTTTATCTGTTCTGACATACAGCGTTTGAAAATTTGGCAGAAAAATTCAATTGTTTTAGTTGAACTTGTGTGTAAAAGAGGTTTTAAAAATGTAAATTTAAAGCATTTTAAATTTGTATTAACTGTGTATTTCTTAAAAGTATTGAAAAAATTGTCATAATAATCATAATAAACTAATGCTGTTATGTAGTATCACTTAATTTTGCATGTAGCAATGAATACAAATCTTATTTATGCTTTTTTCAGTGCAGTTATAACATTATAAAAGGTTGTAGATGAGCACAGCAGAAAAAAATAAGTTGGGTTGACATAAAAACAAATACTGAAATATCATATAGACTTACCTTAATAATAAACATCCAATAAGTAAGTTACAACTAATATAATGCTAATAACACCCATTTGTTTTGAACTTTTGATATTTATTATAGTTTTGAACCTTAACCCAGGTCAGGTTGGCACCAGTTGCAATGGGTACCCAGCAGCACTGCAATGCTAATGCAATGTCAAATAAATACTCGGTCAGTGCAGTTCAAGTACACTGTACTGTTGAACATAGGTTTTTGTACAGACTGTCTATTCTAATGAGGCTACAATTTACTAATGTTGCCTTATGAATTGTCAAATAAAGTTTGTGGCCTATGTACATTTTCATCAGTATTGTCTGGTGTTCTGAGATTTCTAATGGCTTTTGCTATTGCACATTAGATTTGAATTAATTGTGATAGTTGCTGTTGCCTTGCAAATACTGCACTGTCATGAACATTAGCCTATTCAAACATTACCAGCAAATGTTTGAATAGGCTAATTAAGTGACCCAAGGGCAATGACCATCGTATTTAATATTCATAATCTCTGCCTTTTCCACATCATAAATAACACATGAGCACATTATATAGCTTCAGACTGAAACACACAATCCACAACTGGTTCTTCTGGTCAAGGTAAGTTTCCAAGATCTTCTCAAAAGGAATAGGCTATTTAACCACTCGCTCTGCGTTCTCTTCTAGACACTTGGAACCGGAAAATGAACTCAACAGCCTGGATTGTGGATAGTTATGAAGAAGCTCTTGCCAAAAACATTGTGATCGTTTCTCTTGGTCTTATCATTAATTCCATTAACGGAATGCTAGTGGTGACTTTCTTCTCCAATCCGATGTTCTCAAGAGACTCCAGATACATTTTATACATTCACCTGGTAATCAATGACATGCTCATGATATTCTTATCAGTGACTTTATATGTGTTGACCTATGCTTCCCAACTTGTAAATGCACCATTGTGTTACACATTGGTTTTTCTTGGTACAGCCACCTTTATGATCTCTCCATTGAATCTGGCTGGTATGGCAATAGAGCGTTTCATTGCTATCTGTAAACCACTACATCACACTCAGATTTGCACACCACAAAGAACCCACATCTTTATATGTATGATCTGGGTTGTAGGAGCTATGCCTTCTCTGGCAGATATCATTATTTTACTCTCAATCCAGCCCACAGCTCTCTTCAGGTCTGCTGTGCTTTGCTACACATTTAGTTTGTTCCCATCAAAAGAGCACAAGGATCGCATTACTGCTTCACAAGTCATCTGTATGTCATTGGTGTGGATAATTCTCATTTACACTTATTGCAGAGTCCTGTTCACTGCCAGAAAGGCCGTTTCAAAGGGTTCAGCAAATAAGGCTCGGAGTACGATATTGTTGCATGGTGTCCAGTTACTTCTTTGTATGCTTTCCTATATGACTCCTGTTATGGATATGTTTATCACTCCTTTTTTGCCTGTTCACAGAACAAAGATCACTTTCTTTAATTATCTAATCACAAGTATTATGCCAAGATTACTGAGCCCTTTGATATATGGGGTCCGAGACCAGAAGTTTCTGAAACAAATGAAGGAATACTTTACTTGTAAAGTTGTCATTGTAAAGATAGTGCCATCAAAATAATGTTTTTTATTATTATTTGGCCACATTTATTTAGAAATATTAGAATTTTATTTATTTATTTGAATTTGTATTTAATTTGTTTTATTTGAGAACATCAGTGAGAACAGAAACTCTCTACAGTGGCCCAAAACACTTCAAACCTGAATGTTTATGAATTTTCAGTACAAACGAATGGTAATTATCAGAGTTCACTTCAGTCATTCATTTTCAATGTCTTTTAATCAGCTGGTGTTTTGATGATTTTTATTGAATGTATGAAATCATTTACTCTCTAGTTCACACAGGTGTTGTCAATCATATTAACTATATAAATTATATATTATTGGTGCACAACTACAAAAAATATTTACCTTTGTTTTGAGCAGTAGACTTTTTTGTCAATTAAATATTTAAATTACAATATTTTTATAACTAAATAAATATAGTTTGATATAAGATGAACGATCAGAGAAAAATACTTTTACAAATTAATGTTAGTGATAAAGTAGTACTGTATTATGATTATTATTTTAATTAAATAAAATTGCACTGTAAATTCATATACTTTTATTAGTTTTATTAAACTTTGATAAATGAGTATAAACATAAATGACTATTTAACGTCCCAAGTTTTTCGTTAATTTGTCACAGGCCCGACGCAATGAATTAAGCACCCACACATGGTTACTTGTCACTACGTTATTGTATGTACAATGATCAGCCACAGCATTAAAACCACTGACAGGTAAAGTAAATAACATTGATTATATTGTTACAATGGAACCTGTTAACAGTTAACAGTAAACATTCAGTTCTGTCATAACAACTCTCTGGGAGAGTTGTATTTAACATAGATTAATTAACCCCGCATATATACAATAACATACATGAAATCACCCCATAGCAGAACTATACAGATGGAGCTGGGGAAGGTGGAGGGTTTCTGAAGCATGCTGCAACTGCTACAGTAAGCACTAGCCAAGTATATAAACGTTAATCAGCAAGCTCAGTGGCTGCTTATGTGAAAAGAAACCAGTCAGCTGCGCCATGTGAACAATGATGTGATTGTGTTAGAATCTATTGGCCTGCGCCATCTAGAGTTTCATATGGAAGCACATTTCCACCACTGAATAAAAAATAAAAAAGGCAATTCCCACTTTTTATATTACAATTCTTGACTTTTTTTCTTGCAGTTGTGACTTTGTATCTCATATTTTCATGCAGATTATTCTTGTCAAGTTTGAAACAATCAAACAATAAGGGAAAAAGTTCAACATCATCAGATGTCTTATAAACACACATCACTAATGACTATACAACATAAAGCATGCATAAATCTTCATGTATCAGATAATGTTTTGCAACACTGTCATGCCATACATTATCAGTTCTTTAGTTGCCAACATTTTGTTCATCATGAAATGTTTTCCATGATTTACTGTAACATAATGACTCTATGTGTTAAAATGGCACATCTTGAAAATAAGGAATTGTATATGTTTACATTCAAATCTACGGTAAACAGTGTATTATGAGAATGTTCATCTACATTTGTTTTACAAAAAGTTTCAGCTGAGCTGTGTACAGTGTAAAAAGTGCAAAGATGTTACACAAAGTAAAATTAAAATCACACATGAAGAGTAAATGCAATTTCATCAACAAAACAAAACAAAACAAAACAAAAATGCAAAGTATAGACAACCCCTATTTTTAGGTTCAGTGATTTAGGACCAGATAGCATTGCATTTTATTTAATTGCATTAAATGTACAATTATATTATCCACACCTGTTTTGATTCAATGCAAAGTTTTGGATAAAATGCATTTACAAGAATGAAATCTCTTTCAGACCCCATGTGGTCACCAGGAGAAGTCCAAGTACAAATTACATTACCATTTTAAAGTGCTGTTATGTAGTATTGCTTCATTTTGCAGGTAGAAGTGAATACAAATCTTATTTAGATACGATTTTTCAGTGCAGTTATAACATTATAGAAGGTTGTAGATGAGCACAGCAGAGAACTTGGGTTGGCATAAAAACCCATACTAAAATATAAGATAGACTTTCCTTAACAATAAACATCCAAAAAGTAAGTTACAACTAATATAATGCTTATAACACCTGTTTGTTTTGAACCATTGATTATTATTATAGTTTGAACCTTAGGTCAGGTTGGCACCAGTTGCAATGTATGCTGGATACCCAGCAGCACTGCAATGCTAATGCAATGTCAGGTATATACTTGGTTAATGCAGTTCAAGTACACTGTTGAACATAGTTTTTTTTTTTTTTTTTGCAGACTGTCTATTCTAATGAGGCTATAATGTCTCTTGTGGCACTCATTTACTAATGTTTCATTAGGAATTGTCTTCTGGCACATTTTGCATTGTAGTGTATGAAATAAAGTTTGTGGCCCACTCACATTTTCATCAGTATTGTCTAGTGTTCTGAGATTTCTCAGAAAACCCATGGCTTTGGCTATTGCACAGTAGATTTGAACTAATTTTGAGAGTTGCTTTTGCCTTGCAAATACTGCACTGTCATGAAATTACCAGCAAATGTTTGAATAGGCTAATTAAGTGACCCAAGGGCAATGACCATCATATTTATTATTCATAATCTCTGCCCTTTCCACATACCATAAATAACACATGAGCACATTATATAGCACTCTACTGACTAAAACTCATGTGAGCTTCAGACTGAAACACACAATCCAGAACCGGTTCAAGGTAAGTCTATCTACAAGACTTCTCAAAAGGAATAGGCTATTTAACCACTCTCTCCTCATTGTCTTCCAGACACTTGGAACCGTAAAATGAACTCGACAGCCTGGATTGTGGATAGTTATGAAGAAGCTCTTGCCAAAAACATTGTAATCGTTTCTCTTGGTCTTATCATTAATTCCATTAACGGAATGCTAGTGGTGACTTTCTTCTCCAATCCAATGTTTTCAAGAGACTCCAGATACATTTTATACATTCACCTGGTAATCAATGACATGCTCATGATATTCTTATCAGTGACTTTATATGTGTTGACCTATGCTTCCCAACTTGTAAATGCACCATTGTGTTACACATTGGTTTTTCTTGGTACAGCCACCTCTATGATCTCTCCATTGAATCTGGCAGGTATGGCAATAGAACGTTTCATTGCTATCTGTAAACCACTACATCACACTCAGATTTGCACACCACAAAGAACCCACATCTTTATATGTTTGATTTGGGTTGTAGGAGCTATGCCTTCTCTGGCAGATATCATTATTTTACTCTCAATCCAGCCCACAGCTCTCTTCAGGTCTACTGTGCTTTGCTACACATTTCATTTGTTCCCATCGAAAGAGCACAAGGATCGCATCATGGGTTCACAAGTCTTCTGTATGTCATTGGTATGGATAATTCTCATTTACACTTATTGCAGAGTCCTGTTCACTGCCAGAAAGGCCGTTTCAAAGGGTTCAGCAAATAAGGCTCGGAGTACAATATTGTTGCATGGTGTCCAGTTACTTCTTTGTATGCTTTCCTATATGACCCCTTTTATGGATATGTTTATTATTCCTTTTTTTCCTGTTCACAGAACAAAGATCACTTTCTTTAATTATCTAATCACAAGCATTATGCCAAGATTACTGAGCCCTTTGATATATGGGGTCCGAGACCAGAAGTTTCTGAAACAAATGAAGGACTACTTTACTTGTAAAGTTATTATTGTAAAGATAGTGCCATCAAAATAATTTTTATTTGGCTATATTTATTAAGAAATATTACAATTAGAATTTTATTTATTTACTGATTAGCCCTAGCCTAATACAAGTATATGCATTTATTTGTTATTGTTGTTATCATAACATCCAGAAAACAAAGCTTGTAGTCCAACTGCAGTTTCCAGTTGAAATGAAAACTGGAGGCAGTAAAACTCCAACAATTTTTATACCTTTTCACACAAAGTATGTTTTACAGTTACAGAGTTTTGCTTAATAAAGCCTAATTTTTACACAATTGATGAAACTACACAACTGAGTGATGAAAAGCTTTGGCAACCCTGTGAAACTACGGTTTGACAAATCAGCTCAGATCTGTCTTCTGTCCTACTGGCTGTCGCTCCCGAAAGTCACCCATTTGCATTTGTTGAAGGAAAGAGACAGTGCATTTAGGCCATGCCCACAAGGTGTACAGTAAACAAGCTTAAAAAAAACAGAACTAAGTATTTATGAGCTGTGGACCCAAAAAACGAGCGTTTAGGGACACAAATAGTTGTGAATGTCAGGTATTTCACATTGAGTCATTCAGTTGGATAATTTCACCAGCAAATGAAGGTAAGGAAAAGGAGCTCTGGCATAGACCAATAAAATGTAGTTTCTCAATATATCTCCTCCTCTCAAAAATAATGATTGTTTCCTGTCGTGATTAAGTTTCCCTCCAATTGGCGTAGTTCTCAGGGTAATATGACACATTGTGCTTGTTTTTGGGTTGACACCTTCTAAAAATATAGATCTGTTTTTTTTTTTTTTTTTTTTTTGCTTGTAATGTGAACGGGGCTTCAAGACTGGTCATAACTTTTTTAAATCAGTTATAGAAAGGTAGACTGGTCTAATTTACTGTAACTTACCAATTAAGACTGGTTACCCCTTGGCTAACTGCTAGTTGGTCGAACTAGTTCTTAAGTTGTTAGTTCTTAGGACATAGCGGCTATGCTTATGCAACTGGCCCCAGTATGCAGTGGTTAGTACCTATCAAAGCTGGTGCAATGAAAGACAACTGGCGATATGGCATCAGGGTCATGGGTGCCGAAGGCTCATAAATAACATTGTTTCCTTTGTTCTCACTTTCCCTCCACTTGTTACCCAGCAGGCACACCATGTCATAAGACATTGATATTTGCTCAAATTTTGGTTGCGATGTCAGGTGACCAAAATTCGATGTCAATTCAACGTTTAATGTCAACTTTAATTTGATGTCCAATACCGACGGCAGCTGAGGTTAATATTTTGTTGTTTTTAGGATATGTAACCAAAAAGTTTGATGTTGACATTAAGTCAATGCAAATACTGACGTCATCCCGATTTTCATTCTCAACCAAAATGAAACATCTGTACGATGCTGGTGTCCAACGTCAACCTGACGTTATATTGACATCCAATGGCTGCTGGGTAGTTTCCATGGTTTCTGTTTAGTTCACACCTGTTCTGTTTCAGATAGTCATCATCTGTCCATTTAAGCCCTCAGTTTTAGTCAATTCCTGGTTTGGTATTGTGTGTTCTTGTTTCTGTGGTTGTGTTGCATTTGCTTCATCTCCTGTTGGATTTATTATTTAAGACTGTTTGTTGGATTCTTTCGCGTCGTGCACTTGATCCGGCAAAATACTATTACAATCCTTTAGTAGTATTGAAATATAAGGTCGTGAAACAATGTTTATTTACAAGATCTTATTATGACCGTGATTATGCAGTCAAAACTGACAGTAGAAGTTATGTTAATGTTAATGATGCTATAGTGCCTTCTTGTCACAATGCAGAGAGTGTAACATTTACTGATTCAAAGACCCTGAAACACAACTCCAAGCTAGACAAAGTAAAAAAGAAGAAGCTTCAGATAAAACTGCACTGTGTCACACCATCAACACGTTCCCTCAGCCCCAGTCACCGTGATCAGTCACCATTCACCCAATCCACAACGCACCGCTCACGTGATCCATCACCGGAGTTCTGATTATCAACACCTGCACCTGCAATCACCACTCCCTTTAAATACTTACCTCTGTCAGTTACTCACCGGCTGGAATCGAAGTCGCATGGACTATTGTTCTGTGTTCCTTCTCTCTGTCATTCCTATTCTCCTGTGCTCCCCCGTGGATTACCTTTGTGGACCTGTGGACAAACAGACAAGCTGGTTTAAGGGAAGTGACTCTTGATTATATTGGAACTTGCTATGAACTAGAACTTACCTGCAGTTTCATTCCTGAAGAGACTCTTGTTAGCACTGGGACGTGTTATGAACTTGAATTCACCTGTCTTACCCTGTTTGAAGATTTATACACCCGAAGAACCACTTACCTGTTTATTCTGATTCACGTGTGCTACTTTCACAATAAATATCACAAAGTTAACACCTGCCTTCTCTCCTCTTTGTGTGGACATGACAGGATTCCAGCCCGTACACGAGAACGCTTTTACAGCCTCGCCATGGATGGTAATGCTGCGACAACGAGAGCTTCGGCGGATCCCTTCGCTGAAATGCTCTCCGTCAATCAATGCAATCCATCTCCCCGGCTGCCAGAGTCCACGCTCCCACCATCAGCAGCACATCGCTCTCTCGCCCCATGAACTATTCCGGTGACCCGGACGGCTGTAATGGTTTCCTCCTTCAAAATTCTCTTTTTATCGAAGCGAATTCACATAATTTTCCAAATGAAATCTCCAAAATCGCCTTCATAATATCCCTTCTCACCGGGGGGGGGGGGGCGCTTCAGTGGGCGGAGGCGCTCTGGAATGCCAAAAGCCCCGCTCTGTCATCACTCAACGTCTTCCTTAATCATTTCAAAGAAGTGTTCGGCGTCACTCTCACCCCCCTTACAGTCCACAATGAACTTATTAATTTACGTCAAGGTGCTGCTGATATCCATGAATATACTCTGCATTTCCGAGCACTAGCCACAAATAGTGGCTGGAACCAGATTGCCCTCCTAGCAGCATACCGCAAAGGACTCAAACCACAAGTCCGTAAGCAAATGATTATCTATGATGATAATGTCCACCTTGAAACCTTCATCAAGAAGGCTATTAGTATTTCACAACACCTCTCTGCCTGCACCCCAACTGCTTCACTGATCAGCTTCCCTCCTTCCAGAGCGTCTTCGACCCAACGGGACACCGAGGAACCCATGGTCACTGATTCATATCGCCTCGACGCATCGGAACGGAGACGTCGGATCCGAGACAGGCTTTGCCTGTATTGCGGTGAAACCACGCATCTCATCCACGCCTGCCCAGTCCGTCCACCACGTCCAATGGTGAGTACAGTATCCCTTACTCCTACCGTTTCAAACATACCACATACTGAAGCCAGTTTGGTTATTGACTCCCGTACTCTACCCATTCATGTGCTGGTAGATTCTGGAGCGGCAGGCAACTTCATCTCATCCTACTTTGTCTCAAAATTTTGCATACCCACCATCCTCAATGAAATCAGATACCATATCACCACCATTCAAGGCTCACCATTGGGCGATGGTAAGATCTCCCGGAGAACTAAGGAAGTCACTCTCATCTCCCACCATAACCACCATGAGAAACTCATACTTCTCGTGCTTCCTCACTCCACCGTTGATGTTATCCTGGGCAGGCCGTGGCTCACTAAACATAATCCATGCATCGACTGGGGCACAGGAGAAATCTTAGAATGGAGCACGGAATGCAAGGACCACGGCTATCATCAATTCTCACCAGACCCAAAGTCCGTTCCCTCCACGTTCATTCCACTACCGTTGAGAGCCCCGCTACCCACACCTCCGTTGACCTCCCAGCCGTTTATGCCTCATTTACAGATGTCTTCAGCAAAGAACAAGCCACTCAGTTACCCCCTCATCGGCCCTGGGATTGTAGTATCGACCTGCTGCCAGATGCCAAACTACCTCATGGGAAGATCTATCCACTTGCCCGTCCTGAGCATGAAGCGATGGAGAATTACATCAAGGAGGCTCTCAGTCAGGGGTTCATCAGACCTTCTACCTCGCCGGCAGCATCCAGTTTCTTCTTTGTGTCTAAGAAGGATGGTGGTCTCCAACCCTGTATTGATTATCGTGTACTGAACAACGCGACTGTCAAGTTTGCCTACCCACTTCCACTAGTACCAGCGGCCCTAGAGGAACTCCGTGAGGCTTGCATCTTCACCAAACTCGACCTCCGCAGCGCCTATAACCTATAACCGTATCCGAGAAGGGGACAAGTGGAAAACCGCCTTCATCACCCCTGCTGGTCACTATGAGTACCAGGTGATGCCCTATGGACTTGCCAACAGTCCATACATTTTTCTAAATTTCATGAATGAAATCTTCCGTGATTACCTCCACAGATTCGTCATAATCTATTTTGATGACATCCTCATCTACTCCCGTAATCTAACAGAGCACCAAACTCACGTCCGTCAAGTCCTCCAACGTCTTCGAGAACACCAGCTCTATCTGAAAGCAGAGAAGTGCGAGTTCCATCAATCCACCGTCTCCTTTCTCGGGTACGTGATCTCTGCGGAGGGAGTTCGCATGGAGTCGGGTAAGGTGGATGCTGTAGCTAATTGGGCGAAGCCCAAGACAGTGAAGGAACTACAACGTTTCCTTGGCTTTGCTAATTTCTACCGCCGCTTCATTAAGAACTATAGCCTACACTCAGCACCCCTGAGTTCACTACTGAAAGGTGGACCACGAACTCTACACTGGACGCCCGAAGCTCAACGAGCCTTCAATCATCTCAAACATATGTTCACTACAGCACCCGTCCTCAGCCATCTGGATCCTTCGCTCCCCTTCGTAGTGGAAGTGGACGTGGCAGACCTAGGTGTCGGAGCCATCCTGTCTCAGTGGTCTGGTGAACCCCGTTCTCTCCATCCGTGTGTGTACTTCTCCAAAAAACTCACCCCTGCGGAACGGAATTATGGGATAGGTGACCGTGAACTGCTGGCCATTAAGCTCGCCCTCGAGGAGTGGCGGCATTGGCTAGAAGGAGCCCAATTACCTTTCACAGTCATCACAGACCACAAGAATCTCCAATATCTCCAAAATGCCAAAAGACTCAATGCCCGTCAGGCTCGCTGGTCGTTATTCTTCGCCCGCTTCAATTTCCACATCACCTATCAACCAGGCAACAAGAACATCAAGGCAGACGCCTTATCCCGTATGTATTCACCAGAACCTACCGTTGATACTCCTGACCCAATCTTGCCTCTCTCTGTTTTCCTAGCACCCATCCTTTGGCAGCTGGATGAAGAGATCCGTGCCGCCACCCTCGAGGAGCCTGCTCTGCAGGGAGTTCCCCCGGTCTTACCTATGTTCCCAGGAGCCATCGTCTCCGTCTGCTGGACAGTACGCACACGTCTCCTGGCTCAGGACACCCTGGCAGCAGGCGAACCCTCTCGCTCCTCCAACAAAAGTATTGGTGGCCCGATATGGCCAGTGATGTAACCCGGTACGTCCGTGGATGCTCGGTCTGTGCCGTTACCACCACACCTCGCCGCCTACCTGAAGGTAAATTACAACCATTGCCCATACCCCGCCGACCCTGGACCCATCTAGGAGTCGATTTCGCCACTGACTTACCTCCCTCTCAGGGTTGCACCACCATTCTTGTTGTGGTTGACCATTTTTCAAAAGCCTGCAAGCTAATCCCTCTGAAAGGTCTTCCCACAGCTCTTGAGACAGCCGAGGCGCTGTTCACCAACGTGTTCCGAAACTATGGACTTCCAGAGGACATCGTCTCCGACAGGGGACCCCAGTTTATCTCCCGGGTTTGGCGGGCCTTCTCGGCACTACAGTCAGTTTGTCATCTGGATATCATCCTCAAACGAACGGCCAGACCGAGCGGAAAATACAGGAGATTACCCGGTATCTCAGGGTGTACTGCTCTCAACATCAGGACACCTGGAGCCAGTATCTACCGTGGGCTGAGTATGCGCAAAATTCCCTCCGTCAAACATCTACTGAACTAACCCCTTTCCAATGTATTCTAGGATACCAACCATCACTGTTTCCATGGGCTGGAGAAACATCTGAGGTGCCCGCGCTAGATCACTGGTTCCAGGAGAGCGAGAGGGTGTGGGACTCAGCACATGTCCATCTTCAGCGGGCAGTACGGAGGCATACAGAAGCCGCCAATCGGCGCAGGTTACCCAATCCTACTTACCTTCCTGGAGATAAGGTATGGCTCTCTACTAGGGACATCCGCCTCCGTCTGCCCTGCAGAAAGCTGAGTCCCCGCTACATAGGGCCATTCACTATCCATTCTCAAATCAATCCAGTCACTTACCGTCTAGACTTACCTCCACGTTACCGGATCTCTCCTATGTTTCACATCTCCCTACTCAAACGTCACACTGAAACAGTATTTCCTCCCTCCACAGAACCGGAACTGCCTCCCCCTCCAGACCAACCTGAAGTCCTGGGAGACTCCATCTATCAGGTCCAAGAAATCCTTGACTCCCGGCGGCGGAACGGCCAGCTCCAGTACCTCATAGACTGGGAGGGGTTCGGACCCGAGGAGAGATCGTGGGTACCCCGCAACGACATCCTGGACCCTGCTCCCCTTGAGGAATTCCACCGCCAACACCCGGATCGCCCAGCTCCTAGAGGCCGTGGTCGTCCCCGTCGCCGCTCATGGGTGCCTGGAGTCACCCGTGGAGGGGGGGTAGTGTCACACCATCAACACGTTCCCTCAGCCCCAGTCACCGTGATCAGTCACCATTCACCCAATCCACAACGCACCGCTCACGTGATCCATCACCGGAGTTCTGATTATCAACACCTGCACCTGCAATCACCACTCCCTTTAAATACTTACCTCTGTCAGTTACTCACCGGCTGGAATCGAAGTCGCATGGACTATTGTTCTGTGTTCCTTCTCTCTGTCATTCCTATTCTCCTGTGCTCCCCCGTGGATTACCTTTGTGGACCTGTGGACAAACAGACAAGCTGGTTTACGGGAAGTGACTCTTGATTATATTGGAACTTGCTATGAACTAGAATTTACCTGCAGTTTCGTTCCTGAAGAGACTCTTGTTAACACTGGGACGTGTTATGAACTTGAACTCACCTGTCTTACCCTGTTTGAAGATTTATACACCCAAAGAACCACTTACCTGTTTATTCTGATTCACGTGTGCTACTTTCACAATAAATATCACAAAGTTAATACCTGCCTTCTCTCCTCTTTGTGTGGACGTGACACACTGTAAATGTATAAATATAATATTCATTTATGTTACTTGTATTTGCATTGCAAATGTTTGAATAGACTCATTTAAAATGACCCTATGGCTATCATATTTAATATTCATGATCTCTGCCCTTTCCATAAACTATAAATAATATACAGTAGCACTCTACTGATTAAACCTCATGTGAGTGTCACACTGCCCAATATCCAGAACTGGTTCTTCTGCTCAAGGTCAGTCCATCTGCAAGACTCAAATAAATAAACTATGTCAAGACTGTAGGAGATGTTTTTTTTAACCACTCTCTCCTTTTTCTGTTAGAGATCTTGGTAAAGAACTGGGAAAATGAACTCAACAGCCTGGATTGTGGATAGTTATGAAGAAGCTCTTGCCAAAAACATTGTGATCGTTTCTCTTGGTCTTATCATTAATTTCATTAACGGAATGCTGGTGGTGACTTTCTTCTCCAATCCAATGTTTTCAAGAGACTCCAGATACATTTTATACATTCACCTGGTAATCAATGACATGCTTATGATATGCATATCAGTGACTTTATATGTGTTGACCTACGTTGCACCACTTGTGAATGTTTCATTGTGTTGCGTATTGGTTGTTCTTGGTTCAACCACTTTTATGATCACTCCATTGAATCTGGCTGGTATGGCAATAGAGCGTTTCATCGCTATCTGTAAACCACTGCATCACGCTCAGATTTGCACACCACAAAGGACCTACATTTTTATATGTTTGCTGTGGGTTGTAGGAGCTATACCTTCTCTGGCAGATATCATGATTTTACTCTCAATCCAACCCATGTCTTTTTTCAATTCTCTTGTACTTTGTTATCCATTCAGTTTGTTCCCTTCCAAAGCCCACAAGGATCGCATTACTGCTTCGCAAGTCATTTATATGTCATTTGTGTGGATAATTCTCATTTACACTTATTGCAGAGTCCTGTTCACTGCCAGAAAGGCAGTTTCAAAGGGTTCAGCAAATAAGGCTAGGAGTACGATATTGTTGCATGGTGTTCAGTTACTTCTTTGTATGCTTTCTTATATTGCCCCTGTTTTAGATATAAGTGTCACTACTTTTTTTCCTGTTCAGAGAACAAAGATCACTTTCTTTAATTATCTAATTACAAATATTATGCCAAGATTATTAAGTCCCTTGATATATGGGGTCCGAGACCAGAAGTTTCTGAAACAAATGAAGGAATATTTTACTTGTAAAGTTCTTATTGTAAAGATTGTGCCATCAAAATTATGATTTTAAGTTGGCTATTTTTTTTTTTTTAATTTTGCTTATAAATAATTTATTTATATGACGTTTTATTTGAGATCTCTACAGTGGCCCAAAAAGTGTTTAGTGTTCAAAACTAACATCACTTCTCTTAGCTTTGCTCACTGGCTTTTAATCATCTGGTGTGCTTGATGTTTTGTGTATGTATGAAATCAGTTTCCCTAAAGTGTTTTTCCCCAGATAAATATTAATACCAATTTAAATTATTATCATAGCCAAACAACAGTTTTAAGATAAACAATTTGAGACAATCACTTATTAATGTTAATGATAGTACTGCATTATGAATGTTATTTTTAATAAATAAATTGCACTGTAAATTTTCATTTTAGTCCCTACTTTTTTTCCAGTGGCCAAATGGTAATCAATGACATGCTCATGATATGCTTATCAGTGACTTTATATATGTTGACCTACGTTTCACTTGTGCATGCTTCATTGTGTTGTGTATTGGTTGTTCTTGGTTTCATTACCTTTATGATCACTCCATTGAATCTGGCTGCTATGGCAATAGAGAGTTTCATTGCTTTCTGTAAACCACTGCATCACTGCGTCCCTACTTTTTTCACACCCATGCAAATGCCATCATGTGGTGAATATTTATGTCTCAAAAATTGACTTTCAAGATATTACATTTACATAAAATTACATGAAATAATGCTGGTTTGTTCGTTGTATTAGCGATGAGACGATCTGATTACTTTATGACTTCAACATATGCACATACACAATATTTGATCATTATCTTTGATTAAAACCACATATAAATTAGGACAAACATAAAAGAGTAATTAACCTCTTGAGTTTTTAGGTGTGGTCAACTAAGTTTGTGTACTTTTAAGTTGAAGTGGATTAGATGCAGTGTTCTGCCACAGAAACACTTTTCATTTAATACTTTATGTACTGCTAAATACAGTGCCTGTATATATGAACAAGAATAAATAAGCACAATTCTGACTATTTCTTAGAATTGCAGATTTATATCATGCAGTTCTGACTTCTTTCTCTGAGTTTTGAGTTTACCGGTAGCCATTGAGTTCCGCAGTATTTTTTTCTGTACTATGAAAATCAGTGGCTACCAGTAACTGTCTGGTTACCAACATTCTTCTAAATATCTTCTTTTGTGCAAGTATGTGTGTGTGTGTGTGTGTGTGTGTGTGTGTGTGTGTGTGTGTGTGTGCGTGCGTGCGTGTGTGTGTAGAAGGTTTAACAGCATTGTTTCTTGAAAATAAATATTAATTAAATTAGGGCTGTCAAACGATTAATCGCATCCAAAATAAAAGTTTATGTTTACATACTATATGTGTAACAATAAACTGGGCTGAGTCGTGGGGATCCATATGCAAGACTTTATTAAGCAAACTCGACAAGTGGGATAAACGACGGCAGACAGATACAACCCGGGAGATCCAAAAGAGCAAACGATAGTCCAGGCAGATAGTCGAGGCGGGCGGCGATCAAAGGGATAGTCCAGAAACAAACGAGGGTCGAAAGGCGGGTGGAGAACAATCACAGGGTCCAGGGAGCAAGGGGGGGTCGACACAGGAAAACAAACATTGAAAAACGTTTAGAAATGCCAGTTAAACTCAACAAGACTTTGCGATGATACTGAGGTGAACCGGGCTATTTATGCTATGAAAGCAAGATGGCCGACTGGGGTGAGAGGTGAAGGGTAACAGGAAGTTCATGAGAAGGGGTTATGGGAAATGTAGTGAGTAAACAGGAGTGAGTAAATGTCCATAGTGAAATGAAGGCTCCCTCTGATGGTGAAGAGAGGGAGCCACAACGGCACAGTTCATGACAATATGTGTTTACTTTGTATATTTATTATGTACATATAAATACACACACATACATGTATATATTAAAACAACATATTTATATGTATATATATATATACCTGTATGCAATTTAGAATATAAATAAATAAAAAAATATTTTAGATATAAATCTAAAATATTTTTCCTTAATATATACATGCATGTGTGTATATTTGTATATACATAATAAATATACACAGTATACAAATATATAGTATGTAAACATAAACTTTTATTTTGGATGCGATTAATCACGATTAATCGTTTGACAGCACTAATTAAAATATTTGTAAGGTTACTAATATGGTATGTTTATTCACCAGATCTAATAATGACAGCAATTGTGCAAAAGGTCAAAACTGACAGCAGAAGTTATATCCATGATACACTCTCAGACAAAAATCTGTCACTGGGGTTGTACCTTTTGAAAAGATTCACTTTCAACTTATTTACCCTTAAAGCATACATGTTAGTACCTTAAAGATAGTACCTTTTTAAGAAAGGTAATGCCTCAATGACAGCTTTTTTGTAAAAATGTAATGATGCTGTAGCACATCTTGCGGCAATGCAGAGAGTGCAGTATTTACTGAAGGTGCATTATGCATTGTTCTGAAACTGCAAATGTTTGAATAGGATAAATTGTTGTGACCCAAGGGCAACGCACATCTCATTTAATATTCATGAACTCTGCCCTTTCCACAAACTATAACTAGCATATGAAAGCAGCACTATACTGATTAAAACCCATGTGAGCTTCAGAAATGGTTCTTCTGTTCCAAAGTAAGTCTATCAACAAGACTTCTCAAAAGAAATAAGTTAAGACTACAATATAGTAGGTAATTTTTTTAACCACTCTCTTCTCTTTCTGTTCCAGATCCTTGCTTTTAAAGAACTGGAAAATGAACTCGACGACCTGGATTGTGGATAGTTATGAAGAAGCTCTTGCCAAAAACATTGTGATCGTTTCTCTTGGTCTTATCATTAATTTCATTAACGGAATGCTAGTGGTGACTTTCTTCTCCAATCCGATGTTTTCAAGAGACTCCAGATACATTTTATACATTCACCTGGTAATCAATGACATGCTCATGATAGTCTTATCAGTGACTTTATACGTGTTGACATACGTTTCACCACATGTGCATGCTTCATTGTGTTGTATATTGGTTGTTCTTGGTTCAATAACCTTTATGATCACACCATTGAATCTAGCTGGTATGGCAATAGAGCGTTTCATTGCTATCTGTAAACCACTGCATCACACTCAAATTTGCACACCACAAAGGACTTACATTTTTATATCATTGTTATGGGTTGTTGGAGTTATACAGTCTATAGCAAATATCATTATTTCACTTTTAACCCAACCTATATCTTTCTTCAGATCGTTTATACCTTGCTACCCAAACTATATGTTCCCTTCCAAAGCCCACCAGGAAAATAGCACTGCTTCACAAGTCTGCTGTATGTCATTGGTGTGGATAATTCTCATTTATACTTATTGCAGAGTCCTGTTCACTGCCAGAAAGGCCAATTCAAAGGGTTCAGCAAATAAGGCTCAGAGTACAATATTGCTGCATGGTGTTCAGTTACTTCTTTGCATGCTTTCCTATATCACTCCTTTCATGTTTATGATTAATACTCCTCTTTTCCGTCTTCACCAAACTAAGATCACTTTCTGTATTTATCTGTTTACAAATATTATGCCAAGATTACTGAGTCCTTTGATATATGGGCTCAGAGACCAGAAATTTGTTAAACAAATGAAGGAGCACTTTACTTTTAATGTTGTTATTGTAAAGGTAGCACCATCAAAATAATGAATTTTATTTGGCCTTATTTTAATTTGATTTGTTTGCGTTTGTTTCATTATGATATTTGTTTTGTTTGAGATATTAGAACATTTGTAAGAGAATTAGATAACAAAACATCAAAATATATATGTGGCAAATTATACAGTACAAAGAAATGATGAATGAACTTTACTTAGGACTTTACTTTTCTGAGTCATTTTTGCTTGATGTATTTTAATCAGATGGTGTTTTTGTGATTTTTAGTGGATATATGAATTCAGTTCTCCTCAAGTTCACAATGGTGTTATTAATCAACAAGATTAACCACAAATCTTGTCTTTATTTTGAACAGTATCTATCAGCTATCTATCAGCTTTATCAATTAAAATCCCTTCATAGCCAAACTATAGTTCTTTTATGAAAACTGCTTGTTAATGTTGATGATAGTACTGTAATATATAATCAATATGTTTTAACAAAATAAATCACACTGTAAACTATTTTTAATTCCTAAAATTACTTGCATTATTTAGTCAATCAATTCATTCATGTATTTATGTTTTTAATTATTATTATTTAACTTAAACGAGAAAAGAAACTGTGTGGGGCCCAAAAGTTTTGTTTCATTATTTTGTCATATTAAAATAGCATTCATTTAAATTAGGGAGTGTTAAATACATAATGTAAATGAATGCTATTTTATTTATTTTATTATTATTTATCAACTTTATTAATTGAGCAAGATTAAAGTGACTGAGACTCCAGTGAGACCTACAGTAACACGTTCAGTAATTTAAATAAAATAATAAACAGTTGTGAATGGTTCATCCAAGTAAGCACTTAACAGGTGTCTACTTTGTTTTCAAAACCCATCTTTTTCTGATAAACAGATTTATATGATTAATCTTTTGAGTATCTTAGCAAAGTTTTATATTCAGAAATCAAAAGTAAGTCCAAAGAAACCATCATTCTGTAACACTGATCTTAAAATTTGCTTTGAAACGCTTTCTAATGTGAGATCTCAAAATAAGAAGCTTATAAAAACAAAACAAATTCTAAAGCTTTTCAAATTTATGTAACTGCCCTGGAATTTTTTTTATTTATTAGATTTTTTTATGTTTTAATGTTATTTTTTGTATATGTTTTTGTTCATTTTGTGTGTGTTTTTTTTTTTTTTTTCCTGTTGTTGTTCTTTTCGTATAATTCGAGATGTGCAATGTTGGTTATATTTGCCTTGTGCTTTTGAATAATAAAAAAAAAAACTTAACAGGTGTCACATGACAGCTAATTATTGGACCATATCATTAGCAGCGGTCTGGACAAATTTTTTGGACCTGATAAACAACAAAGTGGAACTTTAACAACATTTCAGTTGAAAGATTAAGTGACAATACGGAATAATTATTATTCTTATCTGTCCAGTTTGAGCCAAATACCGGGCCGTTTGGTGCCCAGCTAACGTGATTTGCATGGATTTGCAGCGCCATCTTGTGGTTCTTCCGTGGAGATTTGCTGGGACATATCTACAGTGTGTTTGTTAACCTCACTTGAGGAATCTCAGCGTCCGCTAACAGACGCTTTCGAAAATACGGCAAAATATAAATAACTGGCTTTTAATCACTCAGTATGGCCAAATGTGACCGAGAGGCCGAAAGTTACACAATAACAGAAACGAAAGTGAAACCATCTCCTCTGAATCAGATACTTTCTGTTCTGATACAGAAACCAAACGCCAAACTCCGCTGAAAGGTAAACGGTACTTAAATTATTGCTTACTCTTTGAGGATTTTGTCAATGATAGCTCGTTGCAGCTAATTATGCAGTTGCCATATTTATTAATTCGTCTTTGTCACTTCTTGTTCGCTTATGTAGCCTAGCTACAATATCCTTGAAAACTCTCAATGCTTGGATTGTTTACACTCACGTGTTGAACAGGTGTACTTAAAGGACTCGCCACTGCAAACAAGTACAATTGTACTAACATGTTGGACATACACCATATTAATAGTACAGTATTTTTAGAGTATACATGTAAATAGCATGGTATATGAATAGGGAAATCATGATTTACCATGGTATTAGCATCTGACACAGTGCTTTGTACAGGACACACTGATAACGATTTGTCATTCTTACAGAAAATGGCTCAGGCTGATATTGACGAGGGGTTATATTCTCGACAGCTGTAAGTGTACTGTAAAATATTCTTAGTAACTTTTCTTATCTGCATCTTGGATTTCACTTTAACTTCTACCTTTTTGCGCTTTCTATCTCTGTTTGGAAATTTAATTGCCAGCAGTTTCTGCTGTACAGATGTGAAAAGCATCTGAGTAATCATACTTTCATTTCTAATAATCAATTTTACTTTATTTACTATTATTAAGTGCTGTTGAAGCTAATTGCATTTCCAGTGGAGTTTCACAGATTACACTTTCATTTAGTTTAAATAAATAAAAGTATAAATATATTTATATAACAGGTTTACGGTTTCCTGTGTTCAAAAAATACATACAGTACATACATGCCTAAATAAGTAAATAAAATAATTTGTTCAATGAAGCCTAATAGACAAAAGATTTAAAAGTAGACATGTGAAGCTTGTATTTTTGTACAGACACTTTGGTTATAGCTTTTTAGTTTGCTGTATCAGCTTTAATGTTAATGTCAATCATCAGGTTGGGTTACTTAGTTTAAGGAATTTCAGTTATTTATTTCCTCTTCGTTTCAAGTCAGCAATACTGTATGAATAGTTGCACCCCATTTTGACTTGTCTCTTCCTGGTATTTTTCACAGAATAACCAAAGCGAAAGTAACTGTTTTGTTTTGTATTGCATAGCTGAAATAATTAACATAAGCTATTTTTAAGCTATTTTTAAACTATTTTGTTTACTAGAATTGGATTAGAGCGTTGTTAAATGATAAATTATGATGACTGTTTAGTTGTTCCCCAATTTTAAAATTTTACTATATGCATGGTGCAATTTTAATCTTACAACAGGTACGTGATTGACCATGATGCAATGCGTCGCATGGGAAAGGCTGATGTCCTCATTGCTGGGATGCGAGGTCTTGGCGTGGAGATTGCCAAAAACGTGATCCTGGCTGGAGTTCGATCAGTCACCATTCAGGATGAGGGTGTGGTTGAGTGGAGAGATCTGTCATCTCAGGTAATAAGTCCTATTAATGCAATTAAAAAAAATAGTTAGCCTAAAAAATGATGTTTTGAAGATGGTCCGAGCTGCCTTTTTGAATGGTGATTCAGGCATGTGTGCATTCAGGCTTACTAGATCAATTACAGTGTGATGCGTTTTAATAAGTTTTGAATTAAATGCAACTTCAAATTAGTTTTGAGAGCTGAAGTGGAAAGAATTTACTTTCATTGCATAAAAAAAACACTTTCCTTTTGTGTTCTATGAAACAGAGCAAGTCATACTGGTTTGGAAAGACATAGTAAATGATGATGTCATTTTTATTTTTGGGTGAATTATCAATTTAATTTGTAGAAATATTAATGATTTATTCAGGTGTTTTGATGGGTCTTTTACAAATGATAATTTATATAATAACTTTCATGTGAAAATCTACATGAAATTCTCTCTTTAGTTTTATCTAAAGGAAGCTGATCTGGGTCAGAACAGGGCCTTGTGCTCAGAGAAGCAGCTCTCTAGTCTGAATGTCTATGTTCGAGTGTCTGCCTGGACTAATAAACTCAATGAGGACTTCCTCAGCAAGTTTCAGGTGAGTAGTGTTGTTGGTATCATATGCATGTGCAAAAAAGATTTTGGTCTAACCCTTTTTTCTCAGGTGGTGGTGCTCACAAATTCACCTTTAGAAGAGCAGCTGCGTGTGGGAACATTTTGTCACTCAAACAATATAAAGTTTATAGTGGCTGACACTAGAGGGCTTTGTGGGTAAGCTGCATCCCATGAATTAGCAAAATATGTGAAACCGGTTAAAATAGTGCTGAATCAGATTCTGATTTCTGTTTGCAGGCAGCTATTCTGTGACTTTGGTGAATCATTTGAGGTCAGAGACACAAATGGAGAGACTCCAGTATCAGCCATGATTGCTCATATCAGCAAGGTGACACAGGACAAATATCACATTTTCACTTTTAGTTGGGTGCTCTTAAAGGGATACTCACCCTATAAGACCTATAAATACAAATGAAGACTTTTTTTAAATTCTTAACATTTATAATGGAATCTGAGATATTTCTGTCCCTCTATTAAATGTCAAATGCAAAAACATATGAATCAAGGAAGCATGATTGAGCTTCTGTTTACCATATTTGATTTGCTCTATGTATGTGTTTAAATGTAAAAAAAAAAAAATTATGAAATTATGTTGATCATAAAGGGATTTCACCCTTCCAAAAGACGTGGATTAAACTGATTCATGTGGTTTATGTTTATTATTTCTTAATGAACTTTATAAAGCGTCTTTCTTAATGAATTTTATAAAGTTTTGGGTAAATGGATTTTCAACAGAGGGACAGAATTTTTTTTTTTTTTTTTTCATTAATAAAATCTTTATTTGTGCTTCAAACATGAACAGAGTAAAATTTTTAACAACATGACAGAATTATTATTTTTATTTTTTTATGTGATTTTCTAGAGGTGCCAAATGGAATTGATTGTTTCAAGACAAGCCCAAAATTTCTTACCACCCCTTATGAGTCAACATTTCTTAATTTTTTAATGCAGTTTTTAAAATATGTTATTTTCCATCATAGGACAATCCAGGCATAGTGACATGCACAGATGAGGAAAGCCATGAGTTCACTGATGGCATGTTTGTAAATTTCTCTGAGATTCAAGGCATGACTCAACTCAATAGTTATGGTCCCATTGAGATCAAAGTAAGAGGTAGGTGTCATATGATCAAAAATATCTAAAACATCAAGAGCTGATCACTGATAGAGAAGGTCGAGAAAATATCAATAGCATGCAAATAAGTCAATAACAATATGTTTTAACGTTTTTCAGACAGCTACTCCTTTAGTATTTGTGACACTTCAAACTTTTCTGAGTACGTGAAGGGTGGGGTGGCAACTGAAGTGAAACAGCCTGAAACCCTCAGCTTTGTAAGTATCACCTATTGATTTATTTTAAGTGAGGACACTTGACTGCAAAGTATGGAATAATTAAATATTTTAAGATGCTACCGATGTAGTATGTTTTTGAAATTTGGAAGTGTGTGGACATGCAGCATTATAGCAAGGCATGTCATTGAGTTGATATTTTAATTCTCGCAGAAAGCTCTGAATGTGGCTCTGGATGAAGCTATCAGTAATCCTGAGCTTGTGGAGATGACAGACTATGGCAAGACACAAAGACACCAGTCTTTGCACCTGGCCTTCCAGGCCCTGCATAAGTTCACTCAGAAATACAGCCGAACACCCCATCCTAGATCCCAGGTCAGTCAAACAACACTTTTATGCTAAGTTAGGTTTTAGTACATCTATAAATATTTTTCACAGAACATTTGTAAAGATTCAGTCAAACAGGTATGACCTGTAAGTTGTGTAATGCCACAACTTTGTGTAAAATGTTGGCTAAGGATTTGTTTTGGTTTGGAAAACTTACTCTTTAATAATAATTGATATACACCGCCGTTCAAAAGTCTGGGATCATTAAGATTTTTAATGTTTTTTAAAGACATTTCTTATACTCATCAAGGCTGCATTTACTTTACAAACAAAAAAAAAAAAACAGTAATATTGTGAAATATTATTTCAATGTAAAATAATAATTAATGTAAAATGTTTACATGAATATATTTTAAAATGTAATTTATTCCTGTGATTCAAAGCTGATTTTTTTAGAATCATTACTCCAATTTTCAGTGTCACATGACTGTTCAGAAATCATTTGAATATGCTGATTTGTTATCAGTCTTGAAAAGGTAAAAAGAACAGCTTAAAAATAATAATAATAATCTTTTGTAACAATATAAACTACCATTTAAACGTTTTTAGTTAGTACTTTTTTTTTTGGAAAGAAAGTAATACTTTTATTCAACAAGGATGTGTTAAATTGATAAAAGTGATAGCAAAGACTTATATTGTTAGAAAAGATGTCTATTTTGAATAAATACTGTTATTATTTATTTATTTATCTTTTTCTTCAAAGAATCCTGAAAAAAAAAGAATCACAGGTTCCAAAAAAAAAAAAAAATAAATAAATAAATAATAATAATAATAATAATAATAATAAATCAGCATATTAGAATGATTTCTGAAGGGCACTGAAGACTGAAGTAATGGCTGATGAAAATTTAGCTTTGCATCACTGAAATAAATTATATTTTTAAATATATTAAAATAGAAAACAATTATTTTAAACTGTAATGATATTTCACAATATTACTGTTGTTTTTTCTGTATTTTTGATCAAGTAAATGCAGCCTTGATGAGCATAAATACATCTAAAAGCATTATTATTTTTAATGTGGGTATGTTATATATAGCATATTTGCTCTGACAGTGATTCAGTTTGATTACATTTACAAATCATGCAATTCATCATACGACTGGATTACTTTGGTTCATAACTGTTTTTTTAAAAAAGTAACTGGAAAACAGTTTACAGAATTGTCTAACAAAAATGGATTTTTACTACTGAAAATAGGTCATGAATTATATTTTGAAAGAGAAAGAAGCACTTAATACTACATTATAACAGTAGAATTAGAATTGATTGCACCTTAATGCATTTAAAGATTTCAGCACATTTTACACCCATTTGCAATAGTTCAGTAGTTCATTTCTGTGTTTTTGCTGCCCTCTATAGGCTGATGCTGAAGTGCTGGTTACCATCACAAAAGAGCTTTGCACAGATGCAAAGTTTGATGAGCTTGATGAAGACGCTGTAAGACAGTTTTCTCTGGTTGCCAGCGGTGACCTTGCACCTGTCAATGCTTTCATTGGTGGTCTGGCTGCTCAGGAGGTGGTGAAGGTGTGTATAATCATGTAAAATTTTACACTGGCAGCACCAGTTGAGTTTGATACCATGGTGTATTTATAAGCACATTTTTAATGAAATCTTTCAGGCGTGCAGTGGTAAATTCACTCCTCTCAGGCAGTGGCTGTACTTCGATGCCTTGGAATGCCTACCTCAGGAGGACGATGGAGTCCTTTCTGAAGACGCATGTGCTCCTGTAAGCTACATGCCACCTCATTCTCAGTATTTAGAAAATCCGAAAGTTTTATTTCTGATGAACAGAATCAGCTGAGCACTTGTCATCTTTCTCCTCTGTGCTTTAGAGAGACTGCCGATATGATGGGCAGATTGCTGTGTTTGGATCTGCTTTTCAAGACAAGCTGAAGAAACAGAACTATTTTCTGGTGAGTGCATTTCTCCTGTTCCACCAGCAGAGGAGGACATTATCCTGATTTGTGTTTCAGTGTTTCAAACCCTGTTCGGATTTGATGTTGATCTGCTATGACCAGTGAGCAGATGAGTGAGTAAGTGGTGTCGAATGCACAGGAAATATTTTATGTACCATGTGACATTTCCTGCTGAGCACTAAGGATATGTCAGTCAGAGTTTCCCATGTGAATCAACCAAATATTTGGGATTTTTGGAAGGGAGGATTGTTTGGTGTGTTGCTAAATTGTGTATTTTTTTATTATTATTTTTTATTTGCAATTATTCTTTTGCACATTGTATTTATCAAAGAATCCTGAAAATTGTATCACTGTTTCCCGAAAAATGTGATAATAAGAAATGTTTATTGAACTGTAAATCTGCATATTAGAATGATTTCTGAAGGACCATGAGTCACTAAAGATTGGAGTAATAATGTTGAAAATTCAGCTTTGCAACACAGGAATAAATTAGATTTTATTTCACTGTTTTTACTGTGTTTTTGATCCAATAATTGCAGCCTTGGTGAGCAGAAGAGACTTCTTTCAAAAACGTTAAAAAGCCTAATGAACCAAAACTTCACATAACAAACATTTATAGCATAAATAACAAATCTAATATCTAAACTTTACGTTATGACATATATTGAACCTCACTTCAAAATTCCAATTGTCTTGCAGAGTAATAATTTAATATTATTGTCAGTTCTAATCAAAGTGTCTTTGATCAGGTCGGAGCTGGAGCAATTGGTTGTGAGCTGTTGAAGAACTTCGCTCTGATTGGTCTGGGTGCAGGAGAGGGCGGGAACATTACAGTAACTGACATGGACTCTATTGAGCGATCGAATCTGAATCGACAGTTTCTGTTCCACTCTAAGGACATTGGGGTAAGATGAGTTGGCACAGAAGCGCTACAAAATGTCCACTCCAGAAAATCAAATGGTTTCACTAATTGATGACTATAGTCTAAAACAGAATCTGAAATCTGACTGAATGAGCCACATGCACATTATTTTGTAATGCATTTACATTTATTCTTTTGATTTCTCTCAGGGCCTCAAATCTGAGGTGGCAGCAGAGGCTGTTAAAGAAATGAACCCTTACATGAACATCACCGCTCACCAGAACCGCGTGTGTCCTGAGACAGAGGAGGTCTACACACATTCATTTTACAGTAATCTTGATGGTGTGGCAGCAGCTCTGGATAATGTGGATGCAAGTGAGTGCTGACTTTGCTTCGTTTTATGATGCACCAATAGTTTTCATGTCATCTCACTCCAAATGGCAATGCAAACTTGTAAATATGTGCATCATAAACATTTCTTTTCCTTATGCATTAGGAGTCTATCTCGACCAATGCTGTGTGCGAAACAAAAAGCCTATGCTGGAGGGAGGAACTCTGGGTAGTAAAGGCCACACTTTGGTAGTAGTACCACGTCTGACTGAATCATACGGGCCATCCACATCTGGAGGACAGAAAGCCATTCCCATCTGCACCCTCAAGAACTTCCCTCACCGTATAGAGCACACGCTACAGGTCAGAAAGCATTTGCACTTATGGAAAATTTATTTGATTATACATTAATCTGTTTAGCAGCCATTCAAGAAACCATTACAATTTCTCTCATCTTGTCATCACAAAAACCTTCATTTTTTAAAGCATTTTAATAAAATGGTGTTGTGTTACTCCAAATGTCAATTAAAAACCCATTTACACCAAAAATAATAACTATAAAGATAACTGGAACAATAACTACTATAGCGCTGGGTGATTAGTCGATAACAAGCTACTACCAAATGTGTATTTCTAAGATACATTTTTTTTAAATTATTATTAACATTCAGGTAACACAAACCTGTTTCTTGATTTGAAACAATATTATTCATTAAAACATGCAGAACTAACATTTGATATTTTTTCTATCAAGATACTTATTTTGGAAAAATGACTGGAAAAAGTGTGAAGAATTAAAAAAAAAAACATAAAGTGACCATAAAGCATATTTTAAAGCCATATTTAACTGTCTGGTTTTTACAACTTTCACAATGTAGCAAAAATCTGCCTTTAAACTTGAAAGGAAAAATTGGCATTTATCGTGATAATTATCAATATCGACTGATATGGAAACAAATTATTGTGATAATATTTTGGCCATATCGGCCAGCCCTACTACTGTATATTTACATCCACACCAAAAGACAATAACATCCCATTTATTATAAGTGCCCATTGCAGTATTGTCATCTCCAACTTTAAATGCAATATAGTAAAAAATAAACAGCATATATATTTGCAAACATAAGAGACAGTGACAATTATAATGCAGTATGAATCTATGCATGTGTGTAAGTCACAGATCAATTGTTTGTCATTTTCAGTGGGCCAGAGACCAGTTTGAAGGACTTTTCAAACAAACAGCAGAGAATGTGAACAACTTTCTCAGGTATAGATGAATTAAATTTAACTATTTAATAGTCTAGAAGAGAAACTGTGTGAAGGAAATATAGGGCAAAGGGGCTCTGCTGTTATCAGCAGATGCAGATATTGTGTCAGAGATTCTGTTACAATATTATACTCCTTCAAGTATACAGGCTCATGTCCAGACTCAGCTATTCATTATTAGTGCAACTTCAGGCTGGCTTCCTGCCACAAGTGTCAACTGTTGTTCAATCTCTTTTCCATCTGAAATGAAGTGAAGGATGTTTATAAAGAGGCGAGTGTGCAGGAAACTGAGGTGATGTGTGGTGTAGGCAGATACCGCAAAGGGAAGGCAGCAGCTTAACTGCCTCAATCTCAACTACTTCCTCTTGGTTGACGGCAAATTGCAGCCTGTAAGTGAAGTCACGGAAGGACCCCACCCAACTCAACAGCTTTCCAGTTAAAAACTGGAAGTGTTTTTAATGGTTTTCGTTTTGGTTAATGATAATAGTCATGCTTTCGGTGCCAAATGAAACTTAGCCTAAACAATTGATGATAAAAAACAAAAACTATTCATATACTGATAGCTTTTCCACTTTTTTTCATCTTTGCAGTGACTCAACGTTTGTTGATCGCACAGTCGCACGTGGAGATGTGGAGGCTGTGGAAATACTGGAGGGTGTCTATAGGTGTTTGGGTGAGGAATGGCCTCAGAACTGGGCTGACTGTGTCAGCTGGGCCCGCATACAGTGGGAAACGCTTTATAACAATCACATTAGACAACTGCTGCACTGCTTTCCCCCTGACCAGGTAACACAAACACCAGTGTATACATATTTATACATACATGTGACATAGTGGCTAAAGCTTATGACTAGTAACCAGAAAGTTGCTGCTTCAAGGCTCTTATGCAACCTAACCCCCGGATGCATTACATATACATAATTATCACTGCAATAGTGTCAATTTTATGAAAGCATATCTAGAGCATATCCCAAAATCAAAAGAGAAAAAAAATAATAATTGCATAAAAACTATTTTAAGAACCATTTTCCCCTTGTGACATTATTTTCATTATAATTTTGTTCACTAAGAATTATCATTTCTGGACAGTGTGAAAATAAATATACATTATTTTTATATATAGAAAATAATCTATAAAAAAAAATACTGATTACATGTAACCTGGAAAACAAATTCTAAAAATTAAGGACTTAAGGAGTAATTAGAGTAAGTTACATTTTACAATGCTCATAATCAGACTACAGTTAATTTTTTATGGATTACATGATTACATATTTTTCATACAATAGCAATAAATTATTCATAATTAATTGATTCTCCCTAATTTCTCTTTTTTTTTTATTGTTTACATTTTACTTTCTAAAATAGCCTACTTATTATATGCAGTCAGAAAGTCCAGTTTTGTGGACATTCACACATAGACTAGTCATTAGTCATGCATTATTATGTCTTTGGAAGGCTTTTGTTTTTCAAACTCATTTAAATGCATATATTCACATTACTTTTTTATTTACATGTAATGCAGGCATTCCAAATCTTTTTGTCATCTAAACCTTATTCACCAGATATATTTACTCGAAGTACCCCTTAGATTTAAAAATAAATATTTCAATAATTAAGTATCACATTTTCATGTTCACAGTATCTTTGATTGTTGATTAATGGTCACATGGCATGCAGGTAAATAAAAATATATTTTATCCATTTTATTAAGTGTTTTATTTTAACTGTTATTTTAAAACGCAGACTAAGGGACTTTGCTTTAAAATGATTTATTTTAATTGTATTTTTTTATGATTTAATTAATTGTTAGCTTTTCATTAAACTCCCAAACCTCCTGCAGTTCCTTTATAAATCCTAGTTTGGGAAACCTTGATGTAGTATAATGTGTAATGCACTTTATGTTGTAAATTACAATGAATGAAACATATTTTTTCTGCATTCACTCTTTGCATTTTTTACATAATTATTGTATAAGATAATTCTATTTAAAGCAATGTGCTAAACAGTTTAAGTCAAAAGTAATCTAAAATAATCTGATTATATTACCTAAAATGTGTAATCTAACAGATTACGTTACTGACTAAATTTTTTGACATGTAATCTGGAATCAGTAACAAATTACAATTTGTAAGTAATCTACCCAGCTCTGGGTTTAAAAAATACAATTTCAATAATTTGTTTTCACAAATTATGGTAATGAGAATATTATGTGCCTAATTGTTATGAAAATAGTGTCATTCTTAATGGTCCTTTAGACAATGAGTATGTTAGAGAACAATTTGGCTTTTTTTTATTATGTCAGTTTCACTCTGCACCAGCAGGTGGCACTGTTGTCTATAACAACAGTGGGCTCAGTAAAGGTCAGTAAAGGTTTAGAAGGCGTGATAAAGTCACAATAACAGGCACTTCATTCAATAACAAGCCATCAGCCATTCATCTAAAATTTATAAATAATAATAACTTATTATAAATACAACAAACTCCGTCTTGAGAACGGCTGCATATTGCAACATTTTCTTTCTAAATATGGCATTCTTATTTAGTCTCATTGATGGGGTAAAAGTACAATCGACCATTTCTACTGGGAGTCTGTCCATTTATGGTTATGTAACAGTACGGATGTGGAGAGGTCTAATCCATAGCATCAGTGCCTGCACACAGAGATAAACATGCATCCAGAGTAGGGGTGATATGGACAAGAAGACACTGTTTTGAAACTCTAGCCTGTCCTTTATCTTGTATATCCAGATATAACAGTTGCAAAACCTGAAGCTGCAGATGTGAAAAGGGGATGTAGATCACAGTTCAGTTTGAGGGTTTGTGCATAATCCATTTTGCATGAATGTAATAAATCACAAAGTTCTCCTGAGGTTTGAGTGAGCTTGACATAACAGTTTCTCATTATCAGTTGGACGTCTTTCCTGGAGTGCAGAAAGACGGTTGTAAAGATCAACACACACAATTCTTTCTGTTAAACCAGTGGGATAAACTTTGTGTTACTGATCTTTTGGTCTGTCTTTGCTCTTATGAACAGCACCTTCTGTTTTTTCTTAAAAGACTAATTGTATTGAACACACACACACACACATGATAAACTCATTATTCTGTCTGTCTGAGCAAAAGGCTTGGAGACATGGACTTTATGGTGACCAATCACGTCCACTTCACATCAGCATGTGACAAGTGGCTGCAAGCCTTCCATTTGGCCTACAACACATGTAGACGTCTTTCATTCTTGCTTACTAGAGTATATAGCGTCTTTAACAGTATTTTTTAATATTAAAATAAACAACATTAAATAAAACTCTTTTATTTGTAATAATATCTAAACATATGTGACCCTGGACCACAAAACCAGTCATTTTTTTGAAATTGCGATTTATACATCATCTGAAAGCTAAATAAATAAGCTTTCCATTGATGTGTTTGCTAGCATAGGACAGTATTTGACCAAGATACAACTATTTATAAAAAAAAAGAAATCTAAGGGGGCAAAAAAATCTAAATATTGAGAAAATCACCTTTAAAGTTGTCCAAATTAAGTTCTTAGCAATGCATATTACTAATCAAAAATTAAGTTTATGGTAGGAAATGTACAAAATATCTTCATGGAACATAATTTTGTCCTTATTAGGAAAAGTTGATAAATTTAACCCATACAGCATATTTGTGGCTATTGCTACAGATTTACCCGTGCAATTTCAGACTGGTTTTGTGATCCAAGGTCACATGTAATAATAATTATAACAAAAAGTAAACAAGTAGATAAAATAAGAATATTTTATTAAAAAACAAATTATAACCTTTATAAAGTTTACACATAAAATAAAACTAATATAAAAAGTATAATATTTAAATAGTAAATAATAGAGTCTGCTTACACATATAATAACAATAGAACTATATAGCATCTTTAACAATGTATTTGTATATTAAAACAGTGTTTGTAAAACAAAAACAGAACTTTTTTTTACATTTTTTTTCTCCTCTCCTTTCCTCTCTGGTCCTTACTAGATAACAAGCTCTGGACTTCCATTCTGGATGGGTGCAAAGAGATGTCCACATCCTTTGACCTTTGACAACAGCAACGTAAGTTTTACTCAGTAAATCCCCACACGCAGTCCCTAAGCTCACCCGCCATCCCCTGCAGACAGCATTGTCTAAGTTTAGATGACTCACAGTTTCTCTCCTGGTGTGAATAAGATAGTATCTGATATCAGTGATCACCTGTGATTAACAAAGCAAGGTTGAAAACGTGTTAAACCCCTGAATTCTCTCACACAGATAAACAGTGCCACATTAGCAATCAAGTCATTGTTTTTACAGAAACCCTTTCAGATGCATGTATAAACTGAAAAAAATCAAAAAAACCTCCTACATATTTTAATTGGGCATCTCTAGATATGCAAATGATTCCATTCTATAACTATTATTCTATTTTATGGCCCATTGTTTCCATTGTCTTGATTCTTTACACATGTTATCAGCATTTGGTAAGATTTGTGTTCCCCTAAAGGAATTCCTTTTAACTCATAACAGTCTGTTTGAATTCTATGGTTTCAAAGGGTAACCCATTTTGGGAAGTGTTGATTTTTGAATGCGCTACACACTTTCCTCTCGTCATTTCCTGTTAACCACTGCAGTTCTGTTTCTGTGCATGTGTGTTTGTAATCCATCCACCTAAGTTTTTCCACCCTTAACCTCAAAATCAAACACAAACATGCAGTTTTGCTTTAGTTTTGCCACGCTGCTACGCTGAAAGTATTTTGATTTTGTGATTAATACCGTTTTCTTTTGTTTTATAGACCACCCATATGGACTTCATTGTGGCAGCAGCCAATTTATATGGGCAGATCTATGGGATTACAGGCTCAAGAAATCGTGCCGATATTCAGAGCATTCTGCAAGGAGTAAAAGTGCCCGAGTTCACGCCTAAATCTAGCGTAAAGATAGCAGTGACCGACCAGGAGCTAAAAGAGGAAAATGAGGAGAGAAAAGAAGAAGGTGAACTTTTAGGTGTAATATGAATATATGCAATAAAATTAAGTCTGGAGAATGTTAAACATTAAATATCTCTGCTGTTACTCTTAACCACATCTCTTAGATAAAGTCAAGCTGGAGAAGTTAAAGGAGAAGCTGTGTGAACTCAAACTGAAGGACCAAAGCTTTCGGATGCATCCACAGGAGTTTGAGAAGGTACTGTGTATTTTTTGTCAAGTCAAGTTTTATTTGTATAGCATTCACTGTTTCATTCTTAGTATCTTTTGTATTAAAGGAGTAGTTGGTCTAAATGTACTCACCCTCAGGCCGATTTAAAATGTGGATGAGTTTTCTTAATGGGAACAGATTTCGAGAAATTTAGCATTACATCACTTGCTCACCAATAGATCCTCACAAGTGAATGGGTGCCATCAGAATGAGAGTCCAAACGGCTGATAAAAACATCACAAGTAATCCACTCCAGTCCATCGGTTAACATCTTGTGAAATAAAAATCCATCCATAATCCATAATAATGCTTCCTCCAGTGATATTGTCCATATTCTGCTGTCCTTTTAATCCACCAACACATTTGTTTAGAACTGTTTTGGACTGAAAACGCTGCTTGATCTGTGCATATTTCTCTCACTGGAGAAATCAATAATATGGGTAGAAATTGAAAACATTTGCATTTGCAGCTTTTTGCTTCACATGGCGTTAATTTATGGACTGGAGTCGTATGGATTACTTGTGATTTCTGACGGCACCCATTCACTGCAGAGGATCATATATGTGACCCTGGCCTGGACCACAAAACCAGTCATAAGTGGCACAGGTATATTTGAAGCAATAGCCAGCAGTATATTGAATGGGTCAAAATTATTGATTTTTCTTTTATGCCAAAAATCATTAGAATATTAAGTAAAGATCATGTTCCATGAAGTTAATTTTTATATTTTTATAAAGGTAATTAGTAATATGCATTGCTAAGAACTTCTTTTGGACAACTTTAAAGGTGATTTTCTCAATATTCAGATTTTTTTTTGCACCCTCAGATTCTAGATTTTCAAATAGTTGTCTCTCAGCCAAATATTATCCTATCCTAACAAACTCCCATCAATGGAAAGCTTATTTATTTAGCTTTCAGATGTTGTAAATTACTTAATGACTGGTTTTGTGATCCAGGGTCACATATGGTGTTTTTGTTAACCCAATAAATTGCATTGTATAGAACAACAAAGCATTTTAGACAATCTGCAAAACATCTTTTTTTGACTTTACACTTATTAAAGAAAACAATATGGTTTTGGAATCACTCAATCACTCAAGAAGAGCAGATTTGTATTAATTTATTCTGAAAAGTTAGTGTTAACTTTGGTATCCCCAGTAAATACACACATTTGGTATGTGCACTGGGCCTGTCAGACATGTTGGCGTCCACTCTCAGGTAGGAGGTCTCATTCAACCACAAAATTGGCCCTAAAACATCCAACCCTGACTGCAGTTTTCATCGACCCTTAACCAGCTCCATCCATTACAGACCAGAGAAAACAGTCATGCTTTCTGTTGAGACAGATCTTCTTCACAGAACCTCACCGCTGTGACATGCTTCCAACGCATAGACGGTTCTTATGAAAAACTTTGGATGCACGCTGGTTTTGTCAGTGTTTGCTTTGTTGTTTGTCATGACTGCATGACACATGGGCTTCCACACACATACATGGAGACTGAATGGGCGTCAGTCTCTGAACAACATCTCAGTTGTGTTTTCTGTTAGGATGAGGATTAGTCTCAGTCTGTGTGTTTCTTGGCATGTATCTGTCTTTGATTTTCACAATCGCTTCAGTCTTTAAGTCCGACCTGGACTATCATTTCTCCATTTCTCTTTCTCTGGTTGCTTCTGTCCTTGGTCTTGTTTTCGCTGAAGATGAAAGCATTCTGGTATCTTTTTGTGAATGTTCATATGGCAACACTTTGGCGAAGGTTTCTGTATATAAATGTCCTGCAGGGCCCACCAGTCTGGAAACGCATGGAAAATCTGGGATTTTCTTTTATTTAAAGCTGAAAATGAACAAAGTTTTAGGATTTCAAAACATTTACAACAAAAAAAAAAAGTTAAAATGAAGAATAAATATTTCAGATTCTGCTTTATTTCTAGGTCACAAATGAAATCTACACTGCTGTTTTTAAAGCATTCTCTTATGCTCATCAAGGCTGCATTTACTTGATCAAAAATAAAGAAATATATATATATATAAAATATAACTTATTCCTGTGATTCAAAGATGAATTTTCAGCATCATTACTCTAGTCTTCAGTGATCCTTCAGAAATCATTCTAATATGCAGATTTATTACATTTATTATCAAATTCTGTTGTGATGCATAATATGTTTTGGAACCTGTGATTCTTTTTTTCAGGATTCTTTGTTGAATAAAAAGTTAAAAAGAGCAGCATTTGTTCAAAATAGAAATCTTTTATAAAAATATAAGTCTTTGCAATCTCTTTTTTATCAATTTAACATTTCCTTGGTGAAAAAAAAAGAAAGAATGAAAATTTACTGACAACAAACTTTTCAATGATAATTTATATTGTTACACAAGATTTCTATTTTAAATAAATGCTGTTTTTTTTTTTTTGTTGTTGTTGTTTTTACTTTTTATCCATTAAAGAATTCTGGAAAATCACAGGTTCCAACCAAATATTATCAGTTCAACATTGATAATAAATCAGCTTATTAGAAGGATTTCTGAAGGATCATGTGACACTGAAGAATGGTAATTCAGAAATTACAATTCATGAAAATTCAGCTTTGCATCACAGGAATAAATTCTATTTTAAAATATATTCACATAGAAAACAGTTGTTTTACATTGTAATAATATTTCACAATATAATTTTTTATCGAATAAATGCAGCCTTGATTTACTTTAAAAAGCATTAAAAAAATGGACTGTAAAAAGAGACTCAAACCATGTTTTGAAGCTGAAAACATGGTTATTTCAATTTCATGGATATACTATTAAAGTTAGTAATATTTTGAATATAGTATATAGTATATATATAGTATATTTTCTGTTTTCACTCATTTGTTTTAGTCATTTTTAGTCTTTTTTCTAGATTTTAATGTCGTGCTTAGCTTTAGTTTAGTTTTTACTTTTTCATATAATGTTTATTTTTTTCAAATAAATGTTTTTTTAAATTAACAATAATCATACTGGCACAAGATACAATGATGCTGGAGAATATTAAGTACATCTATCATTAAAGTAAAAGAGAAACCGTTCAAATACTAAGACATTATAAATTCTTATTTTTATGTTGATAATGTATTTTTTAATGCAATAATTCTATTAAATTAGAAAAATGAACATTCTGTAGTGGACTCTGACTTTTGGGCCCCACTGTTTGTATCATATGTCCGTATGTATGTGCAAATGTGTGTGCGCACTTTAAGCGATGACGCATTTTTTTGCCAGATCAGATGTTTTGTTTTTCCAGTGGAATGTGCGTTTGGGGGATTCTGGTGGCATCAGGTTGCCAAATTATATACTGCGCTCAAACACCCCCGCAGTTGCCCCTAACACACCCAATACTTGACGGTCTTTGTAGTGCTGCGGTGCCTGGGGCGCAAGTAGAGTGCCAAAACCTCAAAACCAGGGTATCCTAGCATTCCTGCAATATCTAATATCACACCAAACTTCTCGAGCTGCGATTATGCTTAATGGCTTATTTGGTTTTTAATAGCCATGTCTTTAAAAAGACCACAAAATTTATAAGGATGTGATTTGCAAACTAGTTGAGTCTGAAACAGTTGTGTGACATTTTGTGCAGTGTCACTGGAACATTACATTCGAATAAAATAGGAAGCTGTCAAAGTTTAAATATGACATGTTGTGACATCTTTGTCTGGTACTTGTTGTACCAAAGTGCGCAAACATACCTGTGGCTATATTTTGTTCCTGTTTTTAAATTCTTGTTTTTATACAAGACTAATACAAACTTCGGACACAACAGGACTTTATTTTCCATTGTTTTTGCCCTAGGGTAATGCACCAACAGGTGGTTGATAGGTGAAGATTTGCTGATGGACAAATCAAAAGGTGTTTTCCGTAGTTGAAAAGAAGTATGACAACAATAAATAATGCAGCTTTGTACAAAGTGTTCTATTAATTCACAAATTATGTTTTTAATCTGTATTTTATGTCTTGTTTTCCACTAAACATATCTAAACATCCTGAAAAACTATTCAATATTAAATAAATACATAATAAATAAAAAATTAAGTAAATTTGCAATGTACATGAAGCCAAATGGCAGACAATGAGTATATTTTTCTTTCGCATATTCACATTTTTTTTCTTGTTTTAAGCAGAAATATCACTGAATGTTAAAAGTAAATAAAAATGCATAAATGTGTAAAAAAGCACAGTGGCCAATGAGTCTGATGCATGTATGCAATGACAGCAAGCATTGACAGAAAAACATTTTGTGCAAACCCCTCTAATGTGTCAGTGCTGGTAAAAATGGAGTTGTTTGTACATTACCAAATGTGCTTTTTTATTCTTCTGTTCCAGGATGATGACAACAATTTCCACATGGACTACATAGTTGCAACATCCAACCTGAGGGCAGAAAACTATGATATACCGACAGCCGACCGCCACAAAGTGAATGACTATTGTCTTTTTCTGTCAAACAACTCTGCTGTGCTTTTGTTTGTAAAACAAACTCTAAAGTGATCAACATTCCCCTTCAGGGGTTTGTGTCCTCTGTTCCTGTACATATACAGTACACCCTGAGGAAAGACCTTTTAATTATACAGTACTAGACCACAGAGTTCCATTCCAGATACCATTTTTTGCTTGTGCTACTTTCCATTAATAGTTTGCATGACTAGTTTGTACCCAAGAGCATGTATTTGTAAACAATGCACAGTGTACAGATGTCCATGTATATGTAAATAATACCCTTTTTCTCATCTGCAGAGCAAGTTAATTGCTGGCCGCATCATTCCTGCAATCGCCACCACAACAGCTGCGATCGCTGGGCTGATGTGTTTGGAGCTCTATAAAATTGTTCAGGGTCACCAGAAAATTTCATCCTACCGAAACGGATATATAAACCTGGCCACCCAATACTTTGTCCTCTCACAGCCTTGTGTGGCCCCAACATATACAGTAAGTGAAACTATTCACTTATCACCATCTAGCATCTGACTGTTGTCCGAATGAGTGTATGGGCCTTTTTGACTCTAATGAATTACAGAGCATTAGAAAACTTTAATTCCTCATGTATTTAGCAACATATGTGACCCTGGGCTACAAAACCAGTTCTAAGTAGCACAGGTATATTTGTAGCAATAGTCAAAAATACATTGTATTGGTCAAAATTATCGACTTTAGTGATATGCATTGCTAAGAACTTAATTTGGACAACTTTTAAAAGCGATTTTCTCAGTATTTAGTTTTCCAGTACAGTAATTTTACTATGGTTAAAGATGATTGTTAGTCACAATGCAAAGTGTATTGGCCAAAACCTATTAATTATAGTAATCACATTAATGCATGGTTTCAAGTAGCTTAATTGCATTTATAAAACAGCAAAATTATAAGACAGCAACATACAATGTGTTTATATTATTGTATTTTTTATAATTTCATTAGCTATATATATTTATTTTAGCAATAACAATGATAGTAAGGATAATAATAAGTATATAGCTAATACAATATTAAAATATATGAAAATACAGTATTAATATTTCTCTTTATGTGACCCAAGGCCACAAAACCAGTCACAAGGGTCAATTTTTCAAAATTGAGATTTGCACATCATTTAAAAGCTGAATAAATAAGTTTTCCATTGATATATGGTTTGTTAGGATAGGACAGTATTTGGCCAAGATACAACTATTTGAATATCTAGAATCTGAGGGTGCAAAAAAATGTAAACATTGAAATCAACTTTAAAGTTTTCCAAATTAAGTTCTTAGCAATGCATAGTAATCTTCAAAAACTAAGTTTTGACATATTTATGGTAGGAAATATACAAAATATCTTCATGGAACATGATCTTTACTTAATATCTATCATTTTGACCCATACAATGTATTTTTGGCTATTGCTACAAATATACCCCAGCAACTTATGTCTGGTTTTGTGGCCCAGGGTCACATATATTTCTATATTATACATTAAAACTATATAAAAATATATGAATTTAATATCTAGTTATCAATTGTTTTAATCAAGTTAATTATCGTAATGTTCTGTTTTATTATAGCAACTTTTCATTAAAAAAAATATATATATTTAAAATTGCTATTAATTTTCGCAATTAATTACAAAGAATTTGCAAAGACAGAAAGACATTCTTGTAAAACATTCTCCAATAATTTTTTGTTTTATTTTCAACTTCATAAAATTGTCAATGTTTATGGCCTTTCTTTTTGCAAAAGATTTGTTTTAGACACTTATGGAGACTAATGTTGTTTGCTTGAGTAAAAGTACTAAAGTACAAAAACTGAAGAAGTATTTAATTGTTAGATCTCTAGAAAAATATATTTTTACAGTTTACAGTGTACAAGAGTATAATTACTCTTGTACAGTGAAGTAAAGATGGTGTTTACTGTGGTTGAGCTCTGTTATAAGGGCCGGGGGTGATGAGTAGAAAGCGATGACTGGGGTGAAAGGCTACAGCATCAGTCTTCTGTCTGGATCTGGATCACTACAGGCTTTAGTGAACTTATTTTCATCCTCAAGGGCTTAAACCACTTAGTAACTGTACACTCACCCCCGCAGACCCTCACCTGCCAACCTGGTTGCTTTGCTCATTTTAGGGGACTTCCACTTTCAAAGGGAACGCATTCAGATGTAGACAACTGAGTACTCAGACAGACACGTGTGTATATATCAGCAAACCTCAAAAGAGTTGCATGCAAAATCTGGAGTTTAGGTTTGAGCTGATGTGCTTATGGGTTTATAGCGACCACTAGAGAATAAAAACAACTGCATGGTCCAAGATTTGTGCAGATAGACTTCATAGATGATGTAATGCAAACCCCAGACATGGCTGTCCACACATGGGGGAGTGTTGTTTCTACCAACATGTGCAGGGTCAGAGTTGAGGGTAATTCTCACCCAAGGGGACAGGCGGTGAGCTGGGCTTTGAAACACACAAGCTCAGGTTACTGGTGCGATGTGACCATTTTCTGGAGTGTCCAGACTGCTCCTTTCTCAAAACACACACTGTTTGGATCACAAGAACATTCAGTGGCAGAGAAACGTTTAGACACCAAAGGCACAGAAATCTGTAAATGTCATTGCAAATAAATAACTTTTTTTTTCTAAGTTCATTATTTCTGCTCAGTGCCTTTTAATCATTTTGGTGATTTTTAGTGGATGTATGAACTCAGTTCACACAGGTGTCCTAGTAGAGGAACCACATGTGTGATTCATCATATTAGCTATGTCACAATGTATATTTTTTATTCATTTTGAACAGTATAGCAATTGTTTCATCATTTAAAAATTAACATTTTGAAAGAAAACATCTCTTATGCTGACCGTTCAACATCATTACTCCAGTCCTCAGTGTCATATGTGACCCTGAACCACAAAACCTTAAGTGGCATGGTTATATTTGTAGCAATAGCCAAAAATACATTGTATGGGTCAAAATTAGCAATATTTCTTTTATGCCAAAAATCATTAGAATATTAAGCAAAGGTCATGTTCCATGAAGACATTTTGTAAATTTCCTACCGTAAATCTATAAAAACTTAAATTTTTGATAGTAACATGCATTGCTAAGAACCTCATTTGGAAAACTTTCAGATTTCCGATTTTCAAATAATTGTATGTTGGCCAGATATTGACCTAACAAACCACTCTTCAATAAAAGCTTATTTATTCAGCTTTCAGATGATAAATAAATCTTAATTAAAAAAAAAATTATGACCAGGGTCAAATATGATCCTTAAGAAATCATTCTAATATGCTGACTCAATAAACATTTCTGATTATTATCAATGTTGAAAACAGTTGTGCTGTTTCAAATTATTATTCTTAATCATATATTTTGTGTCATATTTTTCTTTAGGATTCTTTGATGAATAAAAAGTTTAAAATAGAATGATATAAGAATATTTTACTGTCACATTTGATCGGTTAAACACATCTTTACAAATATAAAACTATTAATTTCTTTCAAAACTTACCTCAAACTTTTAACACCTTTTTAACACTTTTTTTTTGCTTAAAGTGTGCATGTGCTATCTTTTATTTTTATTTTTAAGTGTTGCTTAAGTGTTTAAAACCTTTCAAGGCTACTATATGGAAAGCTTTTGTGTCTAGAAGTTTATACTTCCAGCTTTCCTTTATCTCCCCTTTCACTTTTTCCATCCCTTTTGTTTTGTTTGCATACCTTATTCATATGACTGGCACAGTGTTCACTAGTCTTTTCCAAGTACAGGATGTGTGGAAAAGTTTCTACACATGGGACTAGTTAAGGTTGAGCTTGAACACACTTTATTTTGTGATACTGACACTGTTTGAATGCAGTCACATGGCGGAAAACAAATCATTGAGTCGATTAGTTAACGTTTCCATTTTTTAAACCTTTGTTTAGACTGTGGTGGCGATACGGTAGTCGCCATATGGAGCCTTGTCAGCTGACAGTGTATTAAATTGAGCTGTGGAAATATCTATTAGTCTCCTTTCCAGCCACGTGGCGTCCAGTTGGAACATTTCATGGATTTAGAGAAAAGAAAAACAAAAGAGACACACTTGACTGATTGGAAATGCATAACATATAATGAGTTGCTTGCTAAAATTAACTTTTTAAGTGGAAAAGAGTTCTTCTTTTTCGAGTTCTTCTATATAAATAAAGTTCTTTTATATAAATAAAGATGCACTTGTGAAACTGTCATCAAAAATCTAGTCTGAGGAAAGACGGATATACTTGTAGCTTCCTGTTTTCTACCAAGGACATCCTTTATAAAAGCCTCCACTATTTTTACACTCTCAAGACGAGTTTCAGAGAACTCGTCTATCAATCCTTGTGTCATGAGAATGACCTGGTTTAGTGTAGCAGACCTTATTTTAGGACCATTTAAACTGTTAAACCTGTATATACAGTTGAGGTCAAAGGTTTACATCACCCTTTCAGAATCTGCAAAATGTTAATTATTTTACCAAAATAAGAGGGATCATACAAAATGCAGGTTTATTTAGTACTGACCTGAATAAGATATTTCACATAAAATATAGTATATATACATATATACATTAAAATGACCCTGTTCAAAATTTTACATCCCCTTGATTCCTAATACTGTGTTGTTACTGAATAATCCACAGCTGTGTTTTTTTTTTATTTTTAGTTATAGGTATTTAAGAGTCCCTTGTTTGTCCTGAACAGTTAAACTGCCTGCACTCCTTCAGGTCCCACAAATTCTTTGGTTTTCCAGCATTTTTGTGTATTTGAACCCTTTCTAACAATGACTGTATGATTTTTAAATCCATCTTTTCACACTGAGGACAACAGAGTCATATGCAACTATTACAGAAGGTTCAAATGCTCACTGATGCTCCAGAAGAAATAATGCATTAAGAGCTGGGGGTGAAAACTTTTGAAGAGAATGGAGATGTCTTATTTTGCCTACATATGATATTTTTTCATTTAGTACTGCACTTCAGAAGCTACAGAAGATTACATGTTTCCCAGAAGACAAAATAAGTTACATTTACCCTGATTTTCAAATTGAAAAAGTTTTCACACTTAATGCATGGTTTTTCCTTCTGGAGCATCAGTGAGCGCTTGAACCTTCTGTAATAGTTGCATATGAGTCCCTCAGTTGTCGTCAGTGTGAAAAGATGGATCACAAAAATATACTGTCATTGTTGGAAAAGGTTCAAATACACAAAAATGCTGGAAAACCAAAGAATTTGTGGGACCTGAAGGATTTTTCTCAACTATTATTTTCTCTTGTAGACTGTATGTAAACATTTTTATGAGAAATATCTTATTCAGGTAAGCGCTAAATAAATAATAACATGCATTTTGTATGATCCCTCTTTATTTTGGTAAAATAATTTACATTTTGCAGATTCTGAAACTTTTGACCTCAACTGTAATAACATAAAGAAGCCTGTATTTATTGTAGATAACAGTCAATTTAGCCCTCTTTTGCTGACTATTATGCATTTTTACAATAGCACTTGTTTCCCAGCATGCAGTATTCTACTATATGTGCAGTGTTACAATGGGAAAATGTGCCTTTATCTGAAGTGAGACAGTGCTCTGCCTGCTGGGGTTATTGCTGTGGCAGCTTCAGGTCCTTATTAGCAGCCTCTCAAGGCGTTTTATGAGACTCTGTCTGTCGTAACCTTGCAGAAAAGACCAGCATGTGTTTTCTTTTAGATGCTGGTCGTCAGCATGGGATGCTGGTGTGCTTGTGTCTCCATCAATCACTTGTGAGAGTCTGGTTCCTCTGAAGATCTTTCCCTCTACTACCTAAGCACCTTTTTGTCTGTGACAAGACACTTTGCTTTGTTTACTGGAACTTCAAGGCACAATTTTCTGTCAATTAGGTTTTATTTTGTAGGTTTTATATAGATGTCACTTTGTTGGTAGCTCAATCACTTACATCTGTTTAAACTTGATGTTTTGGACCATCTTTAGATTTTTTTTTTTTTTATGTTGTCCTGAATGCTTCAGTATTAATTATTATTTACAGTATAACCTAAATGGCCACTTCTAACGGTGGTTTGATGACAGGGTTAAACAGGGACTAAAAGTCTGAATTTTTGCAGCACATTTGCCAGTTTTCACAGGGTTAATCGGTACTTATATTTTTCATGTTTGAACGTGCTTCTTTTAATAAATCCATTTCTGGCAGCTTGCCTTTTCACCTGTAGGCGTTAATGTGAAGGGTTTTCAGCAATGAAGTGAACATCTGGCAGTGCTTGTAACGCTTTCGATAATTATAATTCAAGCCTTTCTCTCTCTTTATAGCCACAGTTAATACATTTTTGTCTGGTTAGGTCATCTTATGCTCTTCATAACTTACAGGGGTCCAGAACCATATCATATCATATATATAAATGCTGCCTTGGTAATCATAAGAGGCTTCATATATATAAATTTGTATAGATGTCACTTTGTTGGTAGCTCAAAAATTCTATTTAGGTATATTTTAAAATATTATTTATTTCTGTGATGCAAAGCTAAATTTTCGGCATCATTACTCAATGTCTCCAGTGTCACATGATCCTTCCGAAATTTTATATGCTGATTTGCTGCTCAAGAAACATTTCTAATTATTAACAATGTTAAAAACAGCTTAATATTTTTGTGGAAAACGTGAAACTTATTTCCAGGACTTTCTCTTGAACTTGCATAATAAATTAGTTGTGTCTTGAAGACCCAGTGGAGTTGAGATCATACTGTAAGCTGTGAGGTGAGAGCATTTATTTGGATATGATACATGTGCCACCTTATTTGGCCGTTTATGAATTACGATTAGCTGGAAAGAGCAAAAACGACAGAGGAAAAGAGTGAGGAGGCAAAAAGTGAACCCTGCAGAAATGACAGCTATTTCCTGCCATCGCAGGAAACTCCTCTATTAGAACCAGATTTTCTTGAGCTCCATTGCGGCTGCCTTTTTATTCCTTTAATCATTCACAGCTTCTTCGAGAGGGACCAAGTAAGAAAGAAGGAGGCTGTGGGGGAGAAATGGAGGTTTCAAAGCCCATCTGTCCAATCCCAAAGCTTCTTCTCACTTCTTTGTTCTCAAGCGCTCCCTTTATGATGGAGTTTCAAAACATTGAGTCTTTACTTGTTCATTCATTTACTCTTTTTTTCCTTCTGTGTTTACTGTAGAGTGCACTCACTTGCATAATCAGCACTGACAATAGAGCCGAGCTGTGTGTACCTTCATCAGCTCGCATTTGGTCTTAGTTAAAGCTTTGCCTTGTTAACGATGCACAAACACACCATCCTAACCACTTTACACGATGACATCTTGATGACGTGTTAAGGAGGACGATGCACATGTTTAATGTATTGCAAAATTTGAGGTCATGTGCAATTTAAAGATAAGAACTGAGCTTGAAATAGACTTTCTATGTGTACTGCATTTCTTTTGAAGTGATCTTGAATAACATGTAGATATTTCATTAGTCTGTTTTAAATAAATGCTGTTCTTTTAAACTTTCTATTCATCAAAACATTCTTTAAATAGCAATTTCTGCAAAAATATGAACCTGTACAAGTGTTTTCTACATTGATAGTAAAAAAAAAAATGTTTCTTGAGCAGCAAATCAGCATATTAGAAATATTTCGGAAGGATCATGTGAGTAATGATACTGAAAACTCAAATTGCATCACAGGAATAAATTACATTTGAAAACATATTCAAATAGAAAAGATATTTGCAACCCCAAACACACAAGTAGAACTTAAATAGGCCTATTTCTATAAATATTTTACACCAAATGCTTTATTAATGTATGCTCTGTGTAAATGTGTTATGAGTGAGTCTTTTTGGGTGTTTTTTTTCCAGTTTGAACTCTCTCTGTGTTTTGAAACTGTAAATCTGTATGCAGTGTTTAATATACATACATGTGCTTTTCAACAGTTCATCTGTTGATGAATTGTTGAATTTACACCTCTAGCGCTCTCCTACTTAATAAGAGTCATAATTAATGTTGTTATGAGTATCGTCATCAGTTTCCAAGCTTTAATCTTCAACCGCTTTGCCCTTTAGTCTTTCTACGTCTCTGATCTTCAAAACGTTTCTTTTTATTACAATCGTATGGCTGAGTGAGTACAGAAATCCCTCTGGTTTTCATTCAGATAAAATGGTAATTTTTCATAGACATGCACCAGAATGATTGCCAAAAATTGTGTGTGGCCGTCTAAAGTAATTGCTTTGGAAGTAACAGCATACTGCATACTTTCCATATGTCTGCATGGTGAAGTCATTATATATAGTACGAAGCCATGACATTGTGTCATGGCTTGCCATCACAAGACCACACCAAGAGGGTTAAATCATATGAACTATTCCTGGTGCTTAGAAATAACTGGATAGCAGTTATTATTTCTGCCTATTGTTGTGGTATCAGCTGTTTCATTTAGGTTAGACTGTTAAATTTCTTTCAGATGGTCTCCTCCTGTTTAAGTGAACTGTTCTTGACCAGAAGAAGATGCAAAGTTCAACAGACTTTGACAAAATACGCCCATCACCATTGATCCCAATAGTCTTGACTCTGAACTTTTTCTCCCAGCACTCCATTTTCAGTTGGTAGTTGGGATCAATCAGACCACAAGCCACGTTATTTTCATTACCCACAGTGTTGAGTGCAGGAAAGACGAGCTTTCCCATAATTCTCCCTCCATGTGCAGCAGTGGTCTTTAAATTAGATGGGAAAGTTCTGGTTTGGATTAGCTAATCTTAGACTAAGAAACCATGTGTGTACCTGATGGAAAACGCTGAGAGAATACTAGAGCAGTGATTAATCCTGATCCTGATCCTGCATAATCCTAATCAAAGCAATATATCGGGCACTTTATTGACTAAATAAACATTTATTTAGAAGAACATGTGCTGATAAATAAAGCATAATAAGCTGGAATGCGTATTATGTTTACTTGTCTGTTAAATCAACAGATTCAATTGGAATTTCAAAGTCCAGACTGTTTTGTTGCATAGCAGCATGGTTGTGTTATCAGTGGAATTTGGTGATAATGCCTTATGAGAAGAAAGTAAACAAGCTGTTTAGTCTGCTGGCATTTGTGTTTGTGTCTATGCTCGTCAATGCAGCAATGCAATGCAATTTGATGAACATAGAGGAATGCGGCCATAAATTAAACAAAACACATGAAAACATTTATTCAATTAAGAGGGTTTCCATGCAAACATGTCCCCCAGGAATCCAAGCTAGACCGTAAAAGCCAAAATATGCTTAATTGGCAGGGCTGGCCTGTGAAAACACTAGAACTGAGGTCAATATCACACTTCTCACCAGATAAAGTCTCTTTAGGATGTGACTGCAATGAAATGCAATGACTGCATGTGGCATTTGAAAAGTGCTGCTCACTGCATGAAATGGGAATCTGCCAATACTTGCATGAAGTTTCAAAGAATAGCTATAAATGGTTGGTTGACTTAGTTCTTTGAAAACGTTGTGCAAATTACAAAACACCTTTGATTGGCTTGGCCTGCTTTATAATGACAGATTCTGCAGTAAAAACGAAAAAAAGATTTTACTTTCATTCCTGCAGGGCAAATATTTCAAGCTACCAATTGCTCTGTTACTGTAGCAAGGCGGTACAGCATGCAAAAGGGGTAAATCTGACTTTATCAGATTATTATTTTGCAAAATAATGCATAATAATTGACCTTTAGTGATCACTGGAAGTGCATTTGAGACATATTAATGCATATAAACGGTCGTAAGCATCGGCGGTTGTGTCTTGGAACAGATTCGGCACAGTCACATGGCCATGGCCATAAATGAAAAGACATTATCTTACAAATTAATCAGCTGAGGAAATGGAGAGTGTTTCCTTGCCATGCAAATTCACTGTAATTCAATCAGATAACTGGAATTCTTTGGAATGCTCTGAGTGATATATTTTATTGATTATGAATCTGACGCATAATGCTTGCCCAACTGATATGTTTTAGAGATCCCAAGAAATATATGGTACACTTTATTGACTTGAAGTCAAATATTATTCCGGTAGGATAATATGCGCTGTTGAAATCTGCATGTGTTTTAATGGCATTCGAACTGACTGCCAGCTCTCATAGATATGTATTCATGGCAGCTGCTCTCTCTCACAAATGGAAAACACCATGTGTTGCTTCTTCTCTTATTCAGTCCTAGTTCTCTACTCATGCATATGTACAGCTGGAAAGATCACATCATTTTAATTTCGGAACATGGGAAGTGTCATTTACTGTCTACTTACGCATTTAAACAGAGTCTCTTCATAAACAAAACATCAAAAGCATGGAAAGCAGAAGTGTAACTTCTGATAGAGGGAACTGTGATTAGTCTCTTTGCTATTACTCATGTTCCTGCTCAAAATATATGTGTCAGTTACATTGATAGGTCAGGAATCCATGTAAACAAACAAATGTTTTGATCAGGGTTGTATTTCGTTGACTTTTTTTCTTGCGCTCATGCTAATACCCTGCTCTGCAAACATGGCAAAAGCCTTCCCAAAACAAAAATGCATGGCAGCTGGATTTTTATTGTCTAATCTTGATATACAAACCGTTCTGACGTTATTCAATCAGCCTTAGGCTTAAAAACATCACTGCTGAACCTTGAGCCGTCTGCATGAATCCAGACACCTCCAGGCCTCACCAGACTCACTGCTTCATTTCCTGTCTGTTTGCTGCTCTCCTCACCATCCTCAGCTTTTGCTCAGCCATATCAGCTGAGGGCAAACATTAGCACCATTTTGTGTAATTATGGCCTCTGTGGCATTAAAAGCAATTACGTAGGTATGCCTCATGTGTTTTTCCCTTCTGTTCCCATAATGCTCTTAAATTTTTCATCTGCACTTTTGGCACAGTTTTAGACTTCATATGATAGAACTAACATGCTTATACTGTTTAGCAGTTGTTATACAAAAATATTTGAGCTCAGAATTTCACAACTGACTATGGAAGCCCATTTATGCCACTGAATAAAAATAAAAAAGGTAATTGTGAGTTTTTATCTCACAGTTCTGACTTTTTTCTCAGAATATAAACTCGCAATTCTGAGAGCATGTCAGTTTTTTTCCCCTCCGAATTGGAATTAATAACTCAGAAATGCGAGTTTATATCTTACAATTCTGAGAAAAAAAGTCTGAACTGAAAGACAAAAGTCAGAATTGTGATATATAAATTCAGAAATGTGAGAAAAAATCTGTATTGCAAGTTTTTATATCTCAATTCTGACTTTATTTTTCGCAATTGTGAGTTTATGTCACGCAATTCTGAGAAAAAAGTCTGAATTGTGAATTTATTCCAATTCTGACTTCATTTCTCAGAACTGCAAGATGTAAACTCACAACTGTGAGGAAAAAAAGTCAGAATTGCAAGTTATGAACTCGGAGTTTATGTCCTACTATTCTTGTACTTTATAACTTGCAATTGAGAGTTTATATCACACAATTCTGAGGAAAAAAAAATCTGAATTTTGAGTTAATATCTTGCAATTCTGACTTTATAACTTGCAATTGTGAGTTTACATCAAGCAATTTTGAAATCATAATTGCGAGTTCTGGCTTCATTTCTCAGAACTGCGAGATGTAAACTCACAGTTGAGAGAAAAGATCAGAATTGTGAGATAAAAACTTGCAATTACTTTGAAAAAAAAAATGTGTTTAGTGGCAAAAACGGGCTTCCACTAATGACCAATCAGAATCAAGTATTTTTATTTTTGTTTATAATTTTGCTTATAGTAAAAGTATAAAAATGTACCACTGTAGCCATGAAAATTTAAATACTGAATATCAGGGTATTTAAATACTGTTAATGTTTAGTGTAGAAAGTTTTCAAACATTTACAAAGAAACATCAAGTAACTCAATGAATAACATCAAATTTTAAGGTAGAAAGGCTGTAATAGTATTTTCTTATAAAACATACTCCAGTAATCTTTAATTTAACTTTGAAAAAAAGTTATAAGGAAACTATTTTCACTCAGAAATTGCTATCAAATTTCACAAACAATTACAAAGAAAAAGCAACACATAGAATTAATTATATATATTCTTCTACTTCAAAATGTTTTAATTTCAGAAAATGTATTATTATTTTTCTTACTTATTTAAAATGTATTTCATAGTACTTGCAAGAATACCATGGTATTACTTTTTGCTGATTTTTGTGATGTTAAAATATCTCAATATTACTATTACTGTACCATAATACACCACAATATTTTGTTTAGTTTTATTTATTTATTTTGTAAGAGAAGCACTATTTATTCAAACATCTGTGATTCCAGATGCCCTTGATGTGCCCATATGTGACCAGTCTAGTACAATCCTATTACATTGCATAACACGATGACACCCCTGACCCCTGTACTGCCTAATAGAAGCCAATCAATGATATTGATGTACACAGAAACAATTATTGATCACAATCAGCAGGCTATTCAGACATATTCATTGCTCTGGCGAGTCGAACAAGGAAAAACTGTAAAAACACACTGAACTCAAAAGCGTGTTGTGTACTTATGTGACAATAGTAATTAGGCTTCTGAATTTATGAGACCAGTGATTACACCAAAGAGAATTATACCCTTTCAGCACAGGCCTAGATGGGCTTTACTTACCGCTGTTGTGATGTGTGTGTGTGCGTGTGTCAGTCAAAGGGACACTCAAACAAAATGCACCATTTGTAGGAAGCAAACTCTATTGACCGATTCCTTCTGGCACGAGCCGTCAGTCAGGTGGGGAGCGCCTCATTGGCAGAACAATGAGCCAGACTTCTGTTTACTCTTTAACACGTCAATGGGCCTTTTGTAGGAAGGGCTATAGTTGGAGTGTAAGTGTCAAACCCTCTGGAGACTGCCTGCCATGCTGTCACCCCTCTCCATCCTTTGTTACCCCCGCTCTGTTCCAGAAGGGGATATGCATGAGTTTAAGGAGATTAAAGGGAGATATTCAGTCTGGAAGACTGTGGTATCTGATTTTGCTGGCCCAAATAGTATTTAAGTCAAACTTAGAAATGTCTAAATGTCATTGCATTAAATGACATTCAGTCGTTTGCCAAATTCACTTTTCCACCTCATTCTTAATCATTTTTACTACATTTTTACTCAATCGACTGATGTTTTGATGAATTTTATTGGATGCATGAAGGTTTTTATGATATAGTTTCTTCAGAATTGTGCTTGTGCCATCTTTCTTGAACAAAAACACATTTGCTTTGATATTTTGTGATCCAATGCATCAACGTTCATGCATTTTTAAGTGTGACTTAAGTGGCCAAATACTTTTTGAGGCCATTGTTTGTGTTTAAATACATCACTCTGACATCTTGTTTCTTCTTGTGGTCAAACATCAAGAAAAGTTCTTTTGAAGAGTTTTTGGTGATGGCCATCTGTCCCTCAGTTTTTCTCCCCGGGGGGCTCCTGTAAGACAGATCAATAATCATTTCCTAACGACAGACACACTTTCAGCTGTCTCACTTTTTCTGAAGCCCCTTCAGAAAAGTAAAGTGATCAGTCTTGTTTTTGTTGATGAAAGAGAATTGAACTAACCAAGAACAGCTGAGCAAAAGTTACCTAACTTAATACTTAAACATAAAGAATTGGTTTACTGTTGACTTTTACTCTTTTTTTCTGCATTTATAAATGTCGATGCTTCACAATAATCTTCAAAAGTTTGTGAACTTTATATATATATATATATATATATATTATGGGGGTTTTTTTTATGTTTTTTGTCTCTTGTGAGTCTCTAAAAATGCACTAAAAAAGGTAAAATTATTACAAATTAAAACAACAGTTTTCTATTTAAATATTTATTTGAAAAATGTATTTATTCCTTTGATTCAAAGCTGAATTTTCAGCATCATTACTCTAGTCTGAGTCCTGATATTTTTAAGCAAACAGTGATACATTTTTTAGGATTCTTTGATGAACAAAGCTCATAAAAGAAAACTTTTGATCAATTTAATGTGTCCTTGCTGAATATTATCTCTTTCACAGACAAGTCTTATATACCCCAAACAAAAACTTTTTTATGTTTATAAAAATGCTCCTGCAAGTTTGCATGCACACATTTTCTCCACATATTGCAGACAAAAGCATTTCTCATAATATGTTTTCAACTTTTAAGAAAAAAAAACTGAAAAGATCCCAGCCAGGTCTCAATCTCTAGTCACATAATGTGTATCTCAGCTGTATTTTGGCCGAACATTGTGGATCAGCTGGCTGGCATATTTTGCCCCTCAGGCCACATATTGACTTTTGGAGATACCAGTTGCGTCAGAGGACTTATTTCATTGCAAGAATCCCCTTGGCATGACGTTAAAGAAGTGGCATGGACAAATCAGCTGATCGTTTTAATACTGTGGCGACAGAGTTAAACAGCACCAGAGGAAATGGATTGTTCATGTTCATCTGTTTGTCCGAGGCCATGTGTTTCCTCAGTTACGCCTTTCGGCTTACACACACTGGACTTTTGTAAGTGATTCAACACAATGAAGTTTGAACTTTCAAAGCCTGTCATAAGACGAATTGTAATTTCCCAAACATCCCACGGAGTGCCATTAGCACACTTGGAAAGATGATTGTACGCTTATCTTCTCATAAAAATGAACAGATGCTAGACTATCATGATGAAGTTTAATTTTTTATCTTATTCTGGCCAAGAACTATCCACTTAAAAAATAAGGGCCTGTCTGACTGACGGCATGGTTTAATGTGCTATTAAAAGGCAGGTTTATCTGAAGTATATGATAAAAGATTCCCCAACAACGAAACCCTGTGTTTCTATTCTGAACTCTAGTTTATGAAAATGAGTCCATTGTTATAGTTTTGGCGATGATTCTTTCTACCCCAAACCTTAGAGGACGTGAGCCGTTCCATTTTTATTCTACAGGAAGGGGCGACTTATCATGCTGCACCCTTTGCGTCAGGTTTCCTCTCTCTGAGAATTAACCATTGTGTTGCAGGCCGTATCGAGCAGTCGCTCAACAATTGCTATCAAGCCTTTACTCCACTGCACCACTAGATACAAGATCTTTTGTATGTGCTACCTTTAACATTTCGCATGTGCAGGAGTCACTCATTTTTTTTCTAGTTGGTAAATGCATTCATAATGCAATCCTCAAGACATCATGTTGAACAGTTGTGTGTTCCTTCAAATTCTTCTGTATGGCAGGGGCAATGCAGAGACACATGTTGAGTGGTGAAAAAGCCCAGTTTACAATGCAGCCTGTGATAGAGCTTATGAAGAACAGATGAGAATGTTGGCCAAGCTCCATTCTGAGAGTGATTACCTCACATGTTTGGCCCAGGAGTTCATAGTTTCATCCTCCATGGAGTATAGCAAAAGAACTGTGCTCTGTGAAAGACATACTGCATTTCAGAAATCAAAACTCAGAGGGACCGTTGGAATTTATTAATTTTATTGTTTTACAGCTATTTTACCCCCAGTGAGCAAGCAAGTGATGGTATGAAGAACCGAGAATCAGCCACTCTCTTCTGGTTTTAGATTTAGTTTGTCTTTCTGTTTAAAACTTTGTGATTTTGAAGCTGGAGCCTTCATTATTTTTCATTGTATTTAAAACAAGTGGTCAAGACATTCAAACAATGCACCTTGTTTTTTTTACACAAGAAAGATACTGTTGCACATGTTTTTGTGTGAAAGCATGTGCTGATTGACTACTTCTGGAAGATTTAGAGTTTGTTTGAGACATAATGTAAAAATATGCATCCGTTTAGATCAAATACTGTATACTACTGTTTAAAGGTTTGAGGTCAGTAAGAGTGTTTTTAATGTTTTTGAAGTCTCTTCTGCTCACCAAGGCTGCATTTATTTGGATGGTACAAATAGCTATATTGAGAAATATTATTACACTTTAAAATAATGTTTTCCTATTTGAGTACACACTAACAGTCAAAAGTTTTTGAACAGTATGATTTTTGGTGTTTTTTTTAACTCGTCTTCTCACCAAGCCTGCATTTATTTGATCCAAAGTACAGCAAAAACAGAAAAATGTTGAAATATTTACACTATTTAAAATAACTGTTTTCTATTTGAATATGTTTTTTAATATATAATGTATTCATGTGATTTCAAAGCTGACTTTTAACATCATTACTCCAGTCACAAGATCCTTCCGAAATCATCCTAATATTCAGGTTTGCTGCTCACAAAACTTTTTTCAGGTTTCTTTGATGAATAGAAAGTTGAGAAGAACAGCATTTATCTGAAATAGAAATAATTTGTAACATTATAAATTTAAAGCATCCTTGCTGTCTAAAAGTATTAATGATAAGTATTAATTAATACAATTTATTAATGTGATCAAAGCTCAATTTTCAGCATCATTACTGCAGTCACATGATCCTTCAGAAATCATTCTAATATGCTGACTTGCTGCTCAAGAAACATTTTTCATTATTATCAGTGTTAAAAAGAGTTTATATTTTTTGTGCAAATCATCACAAACCGTGACATTTTTTCAGAACACTCTGACAAACAGAATACTTAAAAAACAGCATTTATTCAAAATAGGCTTTATAATGTATTTATTGTCACTTTTTTATCAAATTAATGCATCCCTGCTGAATAAAAGTATTAATTTATTTAAAAAAAAAAATCTTACTGACCCTAAACACATTATTGTCACTTGATAGCATTTAAAAGCAAAATCATTTACACCATAGACCATGCATGATATTTTTTCAACATTCACTTGCTTCACAATAAAAACAATGAAAAGATCCCAGCCAAGTCCCAATCTCTAGTGCCCATGATGTGTTTATCAGCAGTGTTTTGGCCTCAGGCTTTTAAATGGTAGTGTAGATAACTCTAGGCATTAAGACATGGGGCACCGCAACACAGATACAATCAAGTGATAGGATTAAGAAGTTTTATGGCACAAACACCTGGATCTAAGACGGCTTTCTACAGGCTTAGACGTCTTCTAATAGGATTTTGCATCTTTTCCGAAGACTAACAGGTTTCTGCATTACTATGCTTATTTTTAACCCTCCCACTGAGAGGTTAACGCTGTCATTATACCCCTTCATTTGTGGTTAGAGTTACCCTTGCTTTATTAGTTAATAAGCCCTAGCATGCAATGGAGTTTCATCCATTCCTGATATTTTTGCATTGCCTTTATCCTATGTACTGTATATGGTGTCTTTATTTGTTTCAGCCTTGAAGTAATCAAACATGACAGTTACCATGCAAGAATGCCTCAGTGTGAGGGAAAGTCTAACTTCTGAAAGTGAAGTTATGGCCGCAGATTGGGTGGAGTAGATATATCCAAGGAATGCACTGTAATGTGGTCGGTGTTGGCACAGCATGACAAATTGATTGGTTTTCAAATTACTGTGGTTGAAAACATGTGCTTGCCTTACTATTTACAGGACCGAGTAGGGAACTCGACCCCTACCACTTTTGGACTGCTGAACAGTGATATCCCCTGGCAACATTTCTGAAGACTTATTAAGAATTATACCATTATATCCACTGCTAGAAACATTTTTGCTAATACCGGAGTTAGATGACTTTGATTTGCACTTTCATTCAAAAGGTTGAGGTTAGTAAAAAAAAAAAATTATAAAGAAATTAAGACTTACATTCACTAAAGACCAGTGTTGGGGGTAATGCATTATAAGTAACATGAGTTACATAATCAGGTTGCTTTTTTAAATATTGATAATATCCAGAAATGTTTCTTGAGCAGTAAATCAGCATATTAGAATGATTTCTAATTAGAAGACTAGAGTAATGATGCTGAAAATTCAGCTTTCCTAGAGAGTAAAGTTTGTAGACAAACTTTAAGGTTTCTTGAGAAAGTCTAGTCTGAAAGTTTGAAATTGCTTTGTTGTAAAAGCTTTAAGTTTAAAAGTTGGAAAATTTAAATAATTAGTTTAGGTTGCTAGGGTAAAACAGGTGGTATTCAGGTTGGTTGCTAGGGTGTTACTAATATGTTAGCAAGATTAGCAAGTTAGTACCATTGCTAACATGATCAACAAGTTACTTGCATGTTGCAGCATGATTAACAAGTTGTGCGCATGTTTCTAGCATGAATAGCAAGTTACTAGCATGTTGTTAGCATGATTAGCAAGATGCTAGCAAGTTTCTAGTATGAATAGCATGTTATTAGCATGTCTTAAGCATGATCAGCAAGTTACTAGCATTTTACTAGCATAATTAGCCAGTTATTAGCATGTTGCTAGCCTGTTTTTTTCTAGCATGATTAGCATGTTACTAGTGTGATTAGCATGTTACTAGCCTGTTTCTAGCATGATTAGCATGTTACTAGCATGATCAGCAAGTTACTAGCATGTTGCTAGCCTGTTTCTAGCATGATTAACATGTTACTAACATGTTGCTAGCATGATTAGCCAGCTACTAGCATGATCAGCAAGTTACTAGCATGTTGCTACCTTAATTATCAAGTTAATAGCATGTTGCTAGGCTGTTTCTAGCATGATTAGTATGTTACTAGTATGATTAGCATGTTACTAACATGTTACTGGCATGTTGCTAGCATGATTATCAAGCTGTGAGCATGTTTCTTGCATGGATAGCATGTTATTAGCATGTTGCTGACATGATTGGCAAATTACTATCATGTTGCTAGCATGATTAGCAGGTTGCTAGCAGGTTTCTAGCATGAATAGCATGTTATTAGCATGTTCTAGCATGATTAGCGTGTTGCTAGCATGATTATCAAGCTGTGAACATGTTTCTTGCATGGATAGCATGTTATTAGCATGTTGCTGACGATTGGCAAGTTACTATCATGTTGCTAGCATGATTAGCAGGTTGCTAGCAGGTTTCTAGCATGAATAGCATGTTATTAGCATGTTCTAGCATGATTAGCGTGTTGCTAGCATGATAATCATGTTTCTAGCATTAATAGTGTGTTATTAGCATGTTTTTAGCATAGTTAGCATGTTTAAACCAGCTAAAACCAGTTGATTCTTTAAAAAAACAGCCTATGCTGGTTGTCTAGTCTTAGATGGTTTAAGCTTGTTTGGTCTTTTAGCAGGTCTCCCAGCTTGACCAGCTAAGACTAGCCTGACCAGCTAAAAAATGGCCAAACCCACTTTAAACCACATTAAAACCAGCCTAGGAGACCAATCAGCTTAGGCTGGTTTTGCTGTATTTTTAAGTAGGGAGTTGTTAAGCTTTGCTATAGCATTAAACAGTTTAAATACGCCATAAGACTCATTGTTCCAAAGTTTTCAAGTCTTTTCAAGGGATTTTTAGTGGTTTTGATAGTCCAGTTTACAAAAACCATAAGCCAGATCAGTTAGAAAAGATATAGCAACCCAAGTCAGACCAGTCTGAAGCCAATTTTGGTGGTTGTAGCGTAAAAGCTTTAGGAGGACATACACTTTAAAATTTAAAATTTAGTCTTAGAAGAAGAGTAGATCAGTAGGTTGGCTTTCTTAATAATTTCACAATATTTCTGCATTTTTTATCAAATAAATGCAGGCTTGGTGAGTTTAAAAGATTTCTTTTATTTATCATATGCTTTCCATAATAAGTCAAGGTAGAACAGCTTACTTAAACAAATGAAGTCCAAGTAATTAACACACAGGTACAAGGTCCAGCGGAGGTGAAACAGCAAATTAGCATGCCTACAGCAAACATGTGTTGTGTCTCAGTTCTGTGGTAAAATTAATTAACCAAGAGGACATATTTATTGCTTATTAGTTTCTCTTTCATAGCTCTGGAGATTTAATCAATTCTAAATTCCGAGTCAGTTGCTCATACAGTTACAGCTCATACAGAGCTATAAAAGTTATCAAAGATAATTTTCTCCTGGAGGAATTTGAGGCCTGGCTTTGGGGTCTGTATTTAGTGCTGTACTTGATCTCACAAAAGCAGTGTATTTTTAGGTGAAGGTTTATATATGCTCCTACATGCGGTATGTTTGAAATGTTGTCAGCAAGATCAAGTCAAGACATGGATCTGTTTTATTGAGCAGGACTGAACTTCCTCTTTCCAGAGCAGTAATAAAACCTCATCTCCTTACATTTTCATGCATTCCACCTCAGGGAAATGTTTTGCACAGATGAAGAAGTCTTTGAATTTATTATTCATCATTTATAAGCTGCGAACAAATGCTTGAAAATTAGATGCTTGTAGTATGTTCTCTATTCATTTTTACCATACGTTCAGAGTAGTATGTTTTACTAGCAGATACCATTTCAGATGTCGTGTTTAATTCAATCTGTGACTTGCCATTTCTTATTATTTGTGAAACTGCTATCAATTTCTTAGTGAAAATTGTTTCTGCACCATTTTTTTGTGCACAGAATAATTCAAACTTATGCATATGGACATAAAAATAAAATAAAAAAATCAAAATTTATTGCAATCTATGCCTCATACATAGTTTTTGTGTCAAGTCAGTTTATGTGCGATCTAGATCTTTTTTAATCAAGCCTCCTTCAGCTTGCAAACCTTACATGTTAATGTCAAATCTACATTAATATCAGACAAAATATTATAAAATATATGTGACCCTGTACCACAAAACCAGTCATAAGGGTCATTTTTTTATTATTTATACATCATATGAAAGCTGAATAAATAAACCTTCCATTGATGTATGTGTTTGTTAGGATAGGATGATATTTGGCCGAGATACAACTATTCGATTATCTGAAATCTGATGATTCAAAACAATCAAAATATTAAGAAAATCACATTTAAAGTTGTCCAGATGAAGTTCTTAGCAATGCATATTACTAATCAAAAATTAAGTTTTAATATATTTATGGTAGGAAATTTACTAAATATCTTTATGTTTTGGCATAAAGGAAAAATCAATAATTTTGACCCATACAATGTATTGTTGGCTATTGCTACAAATTTCCTTATGATACTTATGACTAGTTTTGTGGTCCAGGCTCACATATAGAGTTTTTTCCTGTTTATTTTTTGTTTATCTTGTCTCTGGTATTATATGTCCCACATGGCCTCTGACCCGGACTGTGTTTGAGGTCCAAGACATGAGCTGCAAATGTGTCAGCAGGGTTAACAAGATCTATATCAGCTGTTAACGCCACATCCATGTAGTTCATGCATACTCAGCCAGCTTAGTGAACTAGAGGTAGTATGCATGGGGAACTAGCATATACCCTCAACTGAGAGTGCAGATGTGTGATAATGTTTGTTAAGCATGTGTTTTAGAGCCGGTGTGTCGTGTCTGTCGGCAGGTCGCGGGGCAGCGGTACTCTCTCTGGGACGACTTCCTGGTGCAGGGCCGACGTGAGGGTCAAAAGGAAATGACCTTGGAGGAACTGCTGAAACACATTAAGGTTAAAGCACACACGCTGTCAACATCAGACACTTAGAAGACATCAGATACTATTCACACTCAGTCTCACACCAGAGTCTTGAAGTGTAATCTTCTTTGTTTTTCTATTTGGCACCAGAATTGATTTTTCTATGGCAAATAAACATGTACTTGCAGTCAAAAGTTTGGGTATAGTAGGATTTTGAAAAAGAAGTCTGTTATGCTTGACAAGGCTATGTTTATTTGATTAAAAATACAGTTGTTGTGAAATATTATTATGATTTAAAACAGCTGTTTTCTATTTGAATATATTGTAAGATGTAATTTATTCCTGTGAGGCAAAGCTGAATTTTCAGCATCATTACTCCAGTCTTCAGTGTCACATCATCCTTCAGAAATCAGCTTAATATGCTGTTTAATAAAACATTTATGTAACATTTTTAGTACTTTAGCGGTAACCATGATTTTTTTCAAATGCATCCTAAAAGTATTCATTTAATTATGTAAAATATGTAAAATAAAAATTTTACTGATCGCTTTTGAAGAGTAGTGCATGTAGAAAATTAGTTGACAAAATAAATCGTACAGTCTATACAAAAACACACACTGAGTGACATATGTTTGCGGGCACAACAAGTGTGTCGAATTAATTGAGTTTATACTTCTTTCTCATTTCAGGAAAACCATAAGTTGACCGTCACTGGCTTATATTATGGTACAGCTATATTGTACAGCGATCTTTCAGATCATACTGATCGCCTGAAGCTAAGGTGTGTATGCCTACATACAGCTGTTTTTATAAGAAATATTCCACACAGCATTAATATTTTGTATGTTATATTGCATGCTTATCTGCATAATATTCTAAATTCTAGAGCAATATGTCATTAGATCAGTCTAGACAGAGATTCTGAGACTTTTAGTCCCTTAGTGTCCCTTAGTGTTTATTTTGAGATAATGGAGATTTTCCTAAGGCTTTCCAGCATAAAACGGTCATTTGAAGCCACACGCCTTCATTAACCCCTCACTCCGGTCTTCATGCATGTGTGCATCTAACATCAGTGTGCTGATAGATCTCAAGGTTATTCCCAGGTTCTTCCTGTTGGAACTAAAATTGGTCTCAGAGGACAAATTAAGAGAGAGGGAAAAAAAGAAATTTATTACCCAGTCAAGTGCTGCTCCTTCCTGACATTTCTTTCTCTGAAACGTCTGGCATCATATAAAGCATGTGAAAACACTACTGGTCTAAAGTTTAGCACAATATAAGTTATGGTTGTAATAATATTTAACTGTTTTATTGTATTTTTGATTCAGTAAATTCAGAGAATTCTTTCTAAAATGTTTTTAAAATTATAAATGATTTCAAACTATTGACCGGCAAAGTACTGTGCACAGAATGCATTTTTTTTTTGTATGCACTAAATATATACATAATGTACTGTACTACATTTGACAAAATCAGCAGTATGCAACCAGTGCACACTGCAATGTTTTGCACAAAATCAAATAAAAGTAACAACTGTATTTCTTAAATAATTGCATAACATGTAACAAATTTAACATTCAATGTAAAGTGGTCATGTTTGAAACTTTTATTGTATGCATTAGTATGCATTTCAAATGTGACCCTGGACCACAACACCAGTCTTAAGAAGAACAAATATATACAGTAGAAGTCAAAAGATTACATACACCTTGCAGAATCTGAAAATGTTTATTATTTTAGCAAAATAAGAGGGATCATACAAAATGCATGTTATTTTTTATTTACATTTACATTTTATTTACTGTATATTTCACATAAAAGATGTTTACATATAGTCCACAAGAGAAAATAATTGTTGAAAAATGACCCTGTTCAAAAGTTTACATACACTTGATTCTTAATACTGTGTTGTTAGCTGAATGATCCACAGCTGTCTTTTTTTGTTTAGTGATAGTTGTTCATGAGTCCCATTTTTGTTCTGAACATTTAAACTGCCTGCTGTTCTTCAGAAAAATCCTTCAGGTCCTATAAATTCTTTGGTTTTCCAGCATTTTTGTGTATTTGAACCCTTTCCAACAGTGACTGTATGATTTTGAGATCCATCTTTCCACACTGAGGACAGCTGAGGAACTCATATTTAACTATTACAGAAGGTTCAAACACTCACTTATGCTTCAGAAGGAAACACAATGCATTAAGAGCTGGGGGTGAAAACCTTTGAACAGAATGAAGATGTGTACATTTTTCTTGTTTTGCGTAAATATTGTGTTTTGTTCATTTAGTACTTCCCTTCAGAAGCTACAGAAGATACTTGCATGTTTCCCAGAAGACAAAATCTTCAAATTCTAAAAGTTTTCACTCCCAGGCTCTTAATGCATCGTGTTTCCTTCTGGATTATCAGTGAGTTTGAACCTTCTGTAATAGTTGCATATGAGTCCCTCAGTTGTCCTCAGTGTGGAAAGATGGATCTCATAATCATACAGTCATTGTTGGAAAGGGTTCAAATACACAAAAATGCTGGAAAACCAAAGAATTTATAGGACCTAAGGATTTTTCTGAGAACAGCGGGCAGTTCAACTGTTCAAAACATACAAGGGACTCATGAACAACTATCACTAAACAAAAAAAGACAGCTGTGGATCATTCAGGTAACAACAGTATTAAGAATCAAGTGTATGTGAACTTTTGAACAGGGTAATTTTTATAAATTCAACTATTATTTTCTCTTGTGGACTATATGCAAACATCTTTTAATGTGAAATATCTTACTCAGGTCAGTAAATAAAAAATAACAAGCATTTTGTATGATCCCTCTTTTGGAAAAATAATTAACATTTTGCAGATTCTGCAGAGTTGACTTCAGCTGTATTTGTAGCAATAGCTAACAATACAATATGAGTCCAAATCATCTATTTTTACTTTTATGCCAAAAATCATTAGGATATTAAGCAAAGATCATGTTCCATAAAGATATTTTGTAAATTTCCTGTTGTAAATGTATCAAAACTTAATTTTTGATTAGTAATATACATTGCTAAGAACTTCATTTGGACAAATTTATAGGCAAATAGTTGTATCTCTGCTAAAAATTGTCCTAACAAACCATGCATCAATGGAAAGCTTATTTATTCAGCTTTCAGAACCCTTATGACCGGTTTTGTAGTCTAGAGTCACATGAACTTTAACCCTTTAACTGCCATTAGCTGCTTAGGAAGGATGTTAATGGCAGTTAAAGGGTTAAAAAAATAGTATGCACTATAGTTTATTGTGCAGTAAGCAAGTACTTCATTTTCAACATAACTGATGATGGCATAACAGTGACCTTCCTGTTTCTCTATAATTATGAGCGAGTCCATACCACACCCTTACATAAATAAACACTCTCATACATTAATTCACAGCAGCTATTCTTATGTAACAGCATTGTATGTAAAGAAGTAAACTGAAGTTAATGCTGGTTATAAAGGTTTGGTGCTTTATTATTAAGTGGTATTTTTGCTCATTGATGAATTTGTTGTTAATGCAGCATAACAGATTTGGTACGCACTGCAGCCAAGCGTGAGGTTCCAGATCACCAGCAGATGTTGGAGATCATTCCCTCGTTTGAAGAGGATGAGGACTGCCAGACTGTCCCACCCATTAGATACCTGCTCAGGTGATGCTGGAAACCAGAGCCTTAACCAAAGATGCCAACTCTTTTAACTTTGATTCTAAGTTTATATACAGAACAATCATAAAATCATGTCATTTTTTTACACTGCAAAAAATACTTTTCAAAAAAATTAACATAATAAATTGGTAACAATAATAAGGTTCATTAGTTAACTACATTAGTTAACATGAACTAAGAATGAACAATACTTCTCCAGCATTTGTTAATCTTAATTAATGTTAATTTCAGCATTTACTAATGCATTATTAAAATCACAAGTTGTGTTTAACTTTAGTTAATGCACTGTGAACTAACATAAACTAACAATGAACAGCTGTATTTTTATTAACTAATGTTAACAAAGCTAAATAAATAAATACTATGATCATGTTAGCTAATATATGAGCTAATGTTAACAAATGACACCTTATTGTAAAGTGCTAACCTTAAAACGTAAAAATATTGCCTATAAAGCAAAACAAAATAAACATTCTGGTAACACTTGCTTTTGTTAACATTAAAGTATTAACTACACTAGGGGAAAAAGTTCAAATAAGAAATTGCTAGTAAATATATAATTAAAGAAGTATTTTTTCATTTTGAAGTAGAAAAACCGAAATAGTCTTTTCTTATAAAACATACTTCAATAACATTTGTTTTATTTACAACTTTAAAAATTATATCATTTATAAAAATGTATATGATTTAAACTAATTAGTTAATAAATAGTTTATTTTTCATGTTAGTCACAGTGCAGGAATCTTTGAGGAATAAAATGTTTAAAAGAACAGCATTTATCTAAAATAGAAATCTTTAAGTCTTTACTATCACTTTTTTTCAGTTTAACATTAATTTCTTTCAAACAAAGAAAGTCAAACTTTAAATGGTAATGTATATTGTTACAAAAAAACTATTTTAAATAAATGCTGTTCTTTTTAACGTTTTATTCATCAAAGAATTCTGAAAAAAGTATCACAGGTTCCAAAAAAAATATTAAGCAGCCCAACTTTTTGCAACATTGATAATAAATTAGAATGATTTCTCAAGGATCATGTGACACTTAAGACTGGAGTAATGATGCTGAAATTTTCAAAGTATATTAAAATAGAAAACCACTATTTTAAATTGTAATATTACTTTTTTCAGTATTTTATAATCAAGTAAATGCAGCCTTGATGAGCAGAAAGTCTTCTTTAAAAAACATTAAACATTTTACTGAACTTTTGAACATTAATGTAATATTAACTAAGATTAACATATGCTGTAGAGGCACTTAGTTCATGTTAACTAATGCAGTAAAGTATGTGTATTGCTAATTGAAAACAAGACAAATACAGATTAAAATTAGGATATTTTGCAGTGTAAAACTTGAACGGAAAAGTGTTTGTGATTTTTTTTTTTTCTGTAATTTCTTCTAAACATAGTGTCTCCTATATCAATATGACCCCTGTGGTTTGTTAGTTCCCACCCTCATCCCTTTGTTATGCATTCATGACCACCCACCCCTCGCCTCACTATCAACATGAATGAAAACACTTCCAGAGCAGAGCCAGAGACCTAAATGAGTTGCATCTGCTTCAGTTAATTAATTTAATCACCTTTAGATGCATTTGTGTGTGTTCAGTCCTAATCACATTACGGCAGCAATGGGTCTCATTCACAAAAAGACTTGACAGCTGGGTCTTTCTTTCTATTGTATTCAGGTTACAAGCCTTCAATTCTACAGTAAAAATCTCAATATATATAAAAAAAAATAATGTATCTGTCTACATCTCATATCATTTTGTGAGAAGTCTTATTTTAAAGAGCGCATATCCATATTTGGGTCACTTCATTACTGCCTTTAAGAAATAAATGGTAGTATTTGCACAGTATGGGATATATTTGGTTGATATATAGGTTGAAATGATAAACTACTGCACAACTATTTAAAAGAGTTCACCTCGAGAACAAAAATGTACAGATAATTTACTCACCCCTTTGTCATCCAAGATGTTCGTCTTTTTTTCTTCAGCAAGTACCAACCTAGTGTTTACAAAGTGAACATTCAAAGAAGGTCAAATGACCTTTACAAAAAAAAAGGTAAAACAGCGATGTAGGGCGATTTTAAAGGAGTTTTTCATCATACCCTAACTGTCTTGAACCGGAATACACAGAGCTGGACAAGATGAGCATTTGCGGTTAAAAAGTATATAAATTTACCCTTTTTTTTTTAGAAAATAACCAATCATTCTTTGGCAAGGATCAGAGCCCTTTGAAGCTGCATTTTGGAAGTTCAACCTTTAAAACGATAGTGTTCAAAAATGTCTTTACGCCTGAAGAAAGAAATGAACACCTTGGATAACAAGGGGTTGAGTAAATTATCAGTAAATTTTTGTTCTGGAAGTGAACTTATCCTTTAAAAGATTTAAATAGTTGTACACAACAATGATTCAATTGCACTTGAACATAGAGCATTTAAACATTAATTGAACTTTGGTTAGCATTGAAAATAATGACTGGATGATGATCTGTAAGACTGGTTTATTCGAATTTTGAACTAATAAACTTTTTTTTCCCCATCATATTTTATTTGTAGCCAATTTATAAAAGCAATAAGTCTACCCTACTTACACTGCAAAAAAAATGTTTTTCTTAGATTTTTAGTCTTGTTTCCAGCCAAAATATCTAAAAATTCTTAAATCAAAGTGACCATTTTCAACTGATAATAATTTATGATTTGGAAAACGTTATATGGAAAAAGGCAACAAAGAAAGTTTGTGACAAAGGTCAGCTCCTGTTATGAAGTAGATTTTTGAGGTGCACTCACCATATAAAATGATATATTATATATAGTTTGTCATGATTAGATGAGGATTGATTTGTAAAAAAGTAAACTTAGGCGTCCCACTGAGGGGACGGGTTGACTTCTTTCTGAAAACAAGATTTTTACAATTTTTACTTGTCTAGAAAATTCTTAGATTTTTAGTCTTGTTTCCAGCCAAAATATCTAAGAAAGAAAAGCATTTTTTGCAGTGCTATAAGACATAAATCCTGTACTCTGCTTTATAATGCTTTAATGGCACTTTCACGTTGTGAAATCCTCGTTGCCATCACTTTTGAACATGACCCTTTGGCTGGTAGAAAAATGCAGCAGAAAAGTATTTTATATTAAAAACATTTACATTTATTACAATATTTATTAATACATAGGACAATATTAGACTTTCAGAAATAAACTCCAGTCCGTTTCATAAACATATCAGATGTATCCAATGATGTCATTGCATATGATAGGCTGTCGACTTCCTGTCTTCATGGCAGTGCTAAACTGGTAAAAGTCTGGTCCCATGTGGTGCAAACTTGTGTGGGACTGGTGAAAGAACGGTTTGGGGGGTTGAAATCCCACAGGACACGACATGCGTTTAGTTTTTCTATCCTCGACTCCCTTTGACATGCCCGCTAATTTCCGCCGCATGTTGACCAAAAAATCCTTGCCTATTTTACGGCTGGCATTCGGCTTGAGTTCTGCAGAATCTGGGCATTCTGGAAGATCCATCCAGTTCTTAATAAGATCAGCAAAGCTGTTGTCCCCAAGAACTAACGGTTGCCTGTTACGCCCTCTGGTTAACAAAGACGTGGTCCAGTCTGTCGGGTCGCTGGCCTCAAATGACGTCCAGCGCTCCAGGCATGCGTCTGATGTGGATTTGGGTCGGATTCGGTTTGTGCGGACGCACGCGGACGACGAAACTCGAACGTTCCTTGTACGCCTCAACACCACACCCTCGTCCTGCCACGATGCTTCAGAGTATCCTGAATCGAAGTCCAGACTTTTCACGCTGCTCGGAGAGCCTTGAGGTAGACGGCCAACACCGGCTTCCTCATCCTCCTCTTCCTCCAGCGGACTGGCCAGGCAGCAGGCGGAATCGTAGGTGCTGGCGTCGCTGACGTCGGAGATCCGCAGACGGCTGAGCTGCTCTCGCTGTTGCGCTCTTTTTTGACAGGCCCGAGTCGAGTACGAACATTTCGGCTGATCGGCGGGTTCTCGTATCTGCTTCAGATCCTGCAGAGACCTCATCATGTGGCGCATCTGGTCCCGGAAACAGTCGCCTGAACTGCGCACACACAGCTGGAGAAAGAAGGGAAAAAAAAAACAAAAAAAAAAAAAAGTTAGTTAGTGCATTGACTACACAAACTTCAGTCGATGCCATCCATAAAGGGACTAGATGTGCCAGTTTTCAGGCACCACACTGATCAACAGCTATATGCATTTTTCATGGTATCACCAGTGAATTACATTAACTTTAGTTATAGTTTAGGTCACTTTGTTGTTTTGTCAAAAGTTTCAATTAGACATTTTCGGTTTCATTTTAATTAAATTAATTTTTTTTTGTATTTTTGTTGTGCGTTTTGTCAATATTGGGAAATAAACCATTTTGTTTTCATTTTAATTTTAGTTAAAATTTGTCATTTTGTCAATATTTTGAACTAGATTTAATTTGTTTTCCATTTTTATTTTAATCAATATTCTGAATTAGACTATATTGTTTTCATTTTAGTTACAGTTTGGCTTTGTCAATATTTTAAACTAAAATTTAAATGAAAACCAAAAATGTAAAAATAAAATCTAAGTTCAAAATATTAACAAAAAAAATAATAATTTTATAGTTAAAGTTTTGGACAATGTCATTTTTATATTTTCTGTTTTCATTTTAAGTTTAGTAATCTGTCAAGATTTTGAATTTTGACTATTTTGTTTTCATTTTAATTTTAGTTGAGGTTTGACTTTTTTCCCAAAATTTTAAACTAGATATTTTTATATTTGTATTTTATATTTTAATTTGAGTCATTTTGTTATGTGTTGTCAATATTTTGAATTAGACCATTTTGTTTTCATTGTAAATTTTAATGTTTGGCTTTTTTGTCAATATTTTAATCTCTGGATTTTATTTTTATACTTTTGTTTTTATTTTCATTTTAGTCATTTTGTTTAGTTTTGTGTTAATATTTTGAATTATACCATTTTGTTTTCCTTTTAATTTTTTTTTTTTAAAGTTTGACTTTGTCAGTATTTTGAACTAGATTTAAATTTTAGTATTTTCTGTTTTGTTGGCCAAATAGTTTCTCCTTTAGTTGTTTTAAGCTAAATTAAAAAAAAGAGAAACATTGCCAAAATCTTTTAAAATATTTTAATTCAGTTAATGTCACAAGATACACTTATTAATAGTTTTAGTTACCCTGCAATGTACTATGGTACCATCACAGCACCTTTTCATAAGGACAAGATGAGCTTGCTCCACAAAAATGTTCTAAATTAAAACTGTGCATCCACTGCTAGACTGTAGACTGACGTGTCCAAGAACGATCGCCTTGAAAAACAATACATGGACCAGGCCAATCAAACAGGCCATAAAGTTGACTGATTCTTCCCTCAGATGAAAGCAGTCCAGAGTTTTCCAAAATTTAATCCAGCAGCATTAATCAACAACATGAGTGGGAGAGAAACAAACACACAATCCATTTGGCTGAGTCTCAGGGGAGAAGAGTCAGAGCATGATGCATGCAGATACATCCGCACCAATTGTGGGAACGGGAAACCAGAGGAGTCCCTTCCTGTACTGCTTCTGGACGAAAGAGAGGCCACACTTTTCTCCCACCTCAAGTTCATGATTAATGCACAGATTGTTGTGGTCAGAAAGGAAATTATGTCATTTTTTTGGGACAATGCTACACTGTGTTGGCTGTAGTTCACAGCAAATGAATTGGGATCAGACCAATTGTGTACATCAGTCTGTTTGGGAGCGTTCAATACAAACTAATCTTTACAGTAATATACTTATAATTGGTAATTATGCAAGCAATGCATGTGATTAAAAACTTTTATAGAAACAATATTATATTAATTTCTTTCATTTTTTTTATTATTATTATTATTATTATTATTATTATTATTAAATGTCTATAAAGTTTGTATAATTTAAGTTTTAGTTATTTTAGTATATGAAGTTAAATATTTTCTGTTAACATTTTAAGTAAATATTATTTTAACCAGTGGTGTTAGTATAATTTACTATAATAACTCTCCAGAATGTCTTGCACCAAAAACAATAAGAATTCCTCTTGACCAGGCTTGGCAATATCAAAATACTCTAAGGTCCACACCTCTTTAACAACCAGAAAGTCCCTGTTTTCCACTGATAGCATCCCCCTACTATCAAATGATTTACTTTACTTTCACTTCCAGCTCTGCTGTAGCCGTTAAGCATCTGGAATTTTTGGGGAATGCTTTTGAAAAGCAGAAAAAACAGCCATGTATGTGTACAGACGGGCTTGAGGCAGAGCTGTAGGACCAGTGACCACTCCATGATGTTATCACAGCTGTGAGAACTTAGCCATTTGGCTTTAAGCTGCAAGTGTGTTTGAAAAGCCAGCGGTTGCCATGAAAAATGCATAGAGTTCGGTGGTGGTTAACCTCCATCACTGCTGAAAACGTACATTTAATTTCACAACCAGGATTACAGTTCAAGAAGGTTTATAATGCCCGAGGGAGGCACAAAATGCAGCAATGCATCTGTCACATTAATATTTGAGTTAAAACTATAGGAATATTAATGCAGCATGAACAAATCAAAATGCCACAAACAGCTTTTGAGGCTGATCATTTATATTTTAGTGAAAGTGTTTTACACTTGACATTACCATGGTTATTACTGGAAAATCATGACTATACATCATACTTTATACTTTCAGAATCTGTGATTTTCTGACATTTTTAGTTGTAATTTTATTGTATTTTGGTTTAAAAAAAAAAAAAAAAAAAACAACAACAACGGTTCGCAAGGGTTGCTGCAAATTGTCCTCTCAAAGACATTTAATAAAAGCTAAAAATCTCGACTACTTAGTATGCAATTTTATACTCCGTATTCACACTAGTTTATTCAATATACCCGTTTTTTGTTAAATTGCGCGACTTACACTAAAAATACAACCCTTGTTACAAATATTAGCCTATTTTTAGACTAATATCGTTTTCAGATGTACAAGAACAAAGCAAGCAAAGCAAAACACTTACCATGTTTATTTTTCGTTTGCTGAGTTAGTGCACCTTGTTATAGTTTCCCGTTTTCCCTGAAAAAAAAGGACAGATGTGGCATAAATATTTTTAAATAATGCACAGCTGTGTCTATATGCATATATATAAGAGCGTTTGAGACACTTACCAACTGTACGCAAAAATATCCAAGAGTTACAGAGCAGTCCAGAACAATACAAAAGCTCCTGAAGCAGACTCTGCTTGTGTTATCAAGCCAATGCGCGTTTGGACTGAGCGCTGGGCGCTTTTGACCGCGCCGTCAGTTTCCTGTCAGGACAATCTCAACCAATCAGGAACACGCGTCCGACTGCCAGCCAATCAGAGCGAGAAGTGAAACGTGAGCGAAGAACAAGCGTTTCGCACCTGAGAGAACTGCAGTGTAATGGGCTGATTGACAAAGTGATTAAATAAAAATAATTAATAATTGATTGATTTAATCTTAACCTTATTTGTAAGAAAATATAAATTAGAGAGATACTAAAAAAAATAAATACAAATATAAATGAAATAAAAAATATTTCGTATAACACAAATGGTACCAGAATCGGATAAAATCACAAAGCATCAAAAAGCACCACGGTAAAAGTAATTGTACTTTATTTATTCATATAGTTTTATGTGTACAACATCATATGATGGTATTATTTTAAGTCCTTTAAAATACAATAACAATAAAAATCTAATTTCAAATTATGTATTGCATACAAATACGACATTTACTCAATACCAAGATATTACCAGCATCACTCCAGGACAATTTATTTTTTTCTCGAATATTTGCCCAACTGTAGTTTGAGTTTATATTACTAAAGCTTTTTTTAATTTTTATGTTTTGTGTGTGTGTGTGTGTGTGTAACTTAAGGATCTTCAGTTATTTTTACTTCATTATTTACACAAAATGTTCTTCTAGCGCCATCATGTGGTTGTGAGATGACAGTGCAAAAGTGTATTATAAATATGAATTAAAATGTTTCCCTGGACCGCAAAACCAGTCATAAAAGGGTAAGTTTGAAAATGAATATATCATCTGAATAAATAAGCTTTCCATAGATGCATGGTTTGCTAGGATAGGATTTGCAAATCTGGAATTTAAGGGTGCAAAATAAAAATAAAAAATCTAAATACTGAGAAAATGCCCTTTAAAGTTGTCCAAATGAAGTTCTTAGCAATGCATATTACTAATCAAAAATTAAGGTGATATACAATTATGGTAGGAAATGTACAAAATATCTTCTTGAACCATGCTCTTTATTAATATCCTAATGATTTTTGGCATAAAAGGAAAATCGATAATTTTGACCAGTACAATGTATTTTTGGCTGTTGCTACAAATATACTTGTGCTACTTAAGACTGGTTTTGTGGTCCATGGTCACATACCATGAACAAGTAAACATTAACACAGGGTTACCAGGTTCAGCAAAAACAAATTTGCTGCATTAAGAGACAAAATAAAGACACAGAAAGCACAGGTCTATCTTACATATCAACTTTTATTTCCAACGAAATCTTTTATGGTATTTAGATATATTAACCCAAAGACTGTGGTCTAAGTTTTATTTAGCTCTTAAAATGTGCTCAACACTTCACACTTTTCATTTGATAGCATGAATAAAAACAGCCCTATGATCTACAGACAGTGAAAACAAGGCACAGACATCGCGCAAAAGAAGGGATGGTACAGCAACAGGAAGGAGAAATGTGAGGGCGGATATAAATATTTTACATGTTAGTCAATTCTGGACGGTGTCAAAGTCAAGCTAGTAGAGAGTGAGAGAGATGTGAGGGAATGTCACGCTGTGGATTGGAGCGAGCGAGCAATTTCATATGGTCCGTCATGCAACAATATACAGTTTGAGTCAGTGTTACAAAAAGAGATGTCTCGTTTTCTTTCTGTGCTCACATTAACTTTACAAAAGAAGCATTTTGCCATTGAGTTTAATAAAATTAGCACATCCATAAAAGTAGTCCTCACCCACCCCATTGGTAAGCTGTCAAAAACAAAAACAAAAGCTCGATAGAAACAAATATCAGAATATAATCCTGACTCTCCACCTGTTTTCTGGCAGAAAATAACTGCAAAATTAAATATTTACACATTGAGAACCAATTTAAAATCAGGTTCAGAAAAGAAGGATGGTGTGCTGGAATTCGGCGATTATTGGAATTCGGTGAAGTTTCTCTTTTCCTTGTTCACGAGTCTTTTCAGGCTGTCACATAAAAAAAAAAAAATAAAAAAAAATTACGATTCTTATAGATAGTTGAAGGCAGTCTAGCATGTCGTGTAGAACCAGGTCCAGAGTTTACACCTTTCTGAGGAATAATCACAACAAATGAAAAAAAGTTATTGACAGTTTGTCACAGTAACTATGAACATGATGCACATTTTATCATTTCAAAACAAACAAAATTACTATATGTGACCCTGGGCCACAAAACCAATCATAAGTATTATGGGTACATTTGTAACAACTGCCAACAATACATTTATGGGTCAAAATTATTTTTCTTTTATGCCAAAATCATTAGGATAGGTCATGTTCCACGTACTGTAAATATATCAAAACAATATTTATTTTAAATTTTATTTTTTTGCACCTTCAGATGACAGATTTTCAAGTCGTTGTATCTGGGACAAATATTGTCCTATCCTAACAAACCATACTTAAATGGAAAGCTTATTTATTCAGCTTTCATATGATGTATATACATCATAGTTAAAAAAAAATAAAAAATACTCTAATGTCTGGTTTTGTAGTGCAGGGTCACATGTTAAATGTTTTGTTTGTGAAGTGTACTTGTGGCCATCTTTAAACTAAATTAGGTTTGATAATTATCCATTTTAAAAAGTTATGGTCACAGAGTTCCTACTCTAAGCCAAATGTAAAATTCCCTGACTTTCACTGGCTTAAAAGCTGAATTTCCATGATCTATAAATGAACGGATCCATCCATTTGCAAGCTTTATTTACTTGTTCACTCATACACACTTTTTTTTTTTTTTACCCATTAAATGTACTTTTGATTTTTTGTCTCTACAGAAATTAATTTATGGTTATGCTTTCAGCAGTTAAATGTTCTGAAGTGTTTTCTGTTTGTCATCAAGTTCATCATTCAGTCCTATTTCTCCACATTTAGTTTTTGCTTTTCTATCGTTTATCTTGAAGTGGTAATTTTGTAGCCAAAGGTCTTGAAATGTACATTTTCCTGGCATGTTTGCCTAGGTACAGTTTACAGTTACAGCCTGGTAACTGGATTTCACTTAAGTGATCGCCAGTTGATGTGGGAAGGGAATAAAATGGCGCTGAAAAATAGCCCAACCATAACAATAGGCAAAAAGAAAATACGGTAGAGAAAAATTACATTTTGATAAATGGAAACTAAAATTTAAAGCAACAAATAAGAAACTCTGATATTTCATGACTTGTTGGACAAAAATGTTTTGAAAAGACCTTTTAAAATTCCATAATATTCCAGAATTTAATACTTTTATTAAGCAAGGATGCATTAAACTGATCAATAGACATTTATATAAATATATGTTAAAAATGCTGTTCATTTCTATTCAATCAAAGAATCCTGAAATGTAAAAAAACGTTTCCAAAAAATATGAACCAGCAACACTTATAATAATAAAGTTCCTTGAGCTTCAAATCATCATATTAGAATAATTTCTGAAATATCATGTGACACTGAAGACTGGAATAATGATGCTGAAAATTCAGATTTGCTTCAAAAAATAAATTACATTTCAAAATATATTCATAGAGAAAACAGTTATTTTAAATGGAAATAATATTTTAAAATATTAGTGTTTTTACTGTATTTTTGATCAAACAAATGCAGCCTTGGTTATAGGTTGCACTTGAGAACCACTGAGAAAATACTGTCAACAAATATGAGTTCTATATCTTATAACATGCAGTAATAACAAATGTTCTGGGCTCAAGTGAAGCCTCATGTGAAGTGTACTTGTGCTATCTTTAAACTAAATTTGGTTTGATAATTATCAAGTTTAGAAGTTTTAGAAGTTTTAATACTTCAGCAAGGATGCATTAAACTGATCAAAACTGACAATCAAAAGTGACATTTATATAATTGTATAAAAAATGCTGTTCATTTATATCCATCAAAGAATCCTGAAATTTAAAAATAAAAACAGTTTATTTATAATAATAAATGTTCCTTGAGCATCTAATCATGATATTAGAATGATTTCTGAAAGATCATGTGACACTAAAGACTGGAGTAATGATGCTGAAAAATCAGCTTTTGCTCAAGAAATTAATTACATTTCAAAACGTATGCACATAGAAAGTAGTTATTTTAAATTGAAATAATATCTTACAATATTTTTACTGTATTTTTGACCAAACAAATGCAGCCTTAGTGAACATAAGAGACTATTAGAACATTAACTAAAGTCTTTATGGTAGCGAAACATACCTCAAATTTAAAAGAATACATTTGAATTCTTCTATTTTTGAGCAATTATGCTCATGCATACAAAAGTGTATAAAATCTGAACACAGGTGTGTTTTTTTTGCATGAATGGTTAATGTGCATGTATTTACCTCGTCATTCTCTTGGCCACCTTCATTAAAAAAGGCCACAATCCTTCAGGTTGTTTTTGATGATGACGTCAGTGACAGCGTCGAACACAAACTGCACGTTCTTAGTGTCAGTCGCACAGGTAAAGTGGGTGTAAATTTCCTTTGTGTCTTTTTTCTTGTTGAGGTCCTCAAACTTGGTCTGGATGTAACTGGCAGCCTCATCATATTTATTGGCTCCTGTACAAGAACCACAGAGAAAATATTGTCACCAGATATGAGCTTGTCTATCTTATAACATGCAAAATTAATGTTCTGGGCTCAAGTGAAGCCTCATGCATTTGTGGGATAATACTGATCATTGAGAAAACCACTTTGACTAAGCAATGGGGAAATCAAAGACCTGAATACTCAGGGAAGCAGATGGTGAGAGGGCTGCGTGTGATCTTCTCCTCAAACAGATCCTTCTTGTTAAGGAAGAGGATGATGGAGGTCTCGGTGAACCATTTGTTGTTACAGATGGAGTCGAACAGTTTCATGCTTTCATGCATGCGGTTCTGAAAAAGAAAAGTGAGGATTGAGAAGGTGAAAATGTTGCACAGAAACTCAACACCAGAGGGCGCTGTCAGCTCACATTTGCTCTATGGAGAGGATGCAGTCTAGTCAGTGTACACTCCTTTAACAAGGATGTTTATTGGTTTTAATTATGCAATAGTCAGTGTTGTGACTGTCAGCAACACAACAGACACCAGTCTGAATTAAAACTGATCATTTATTTCAGAAAAGAACAGTATTTTGTAATATCCTACAAGTAAAATTGTCATTTACTCTTTTTAAGAAAAAATGTTTACTAATTTCAATACTAATTACATAGAATTTGTAAACCAAGATTTTAATTTGTTTAAATGTATTGTTCAACCTTAAAATAATGAATTACCTCCCCAAATTAATTTTATTTTTATTTTAATTTAAGTGTGATGCTCAGCCTTGAAATAATTGAATACTTCCACAAATGTATAATTATATAATTTTGTGCAACATTTTGATTAACCTTAAAATAAAATGAAATATTTCCCCTATCCTTATAATGTTATATTACATTTTAATCTATTTAAATAACATTAAAATTAGGAAATACTTTCCCAATGTTATGATAATTTTATATTATATAATTTGTTTAAATGTATTGCTCAACCTCAAAATAATTAAATACTTCCCCAATTTAATTATAATTTGATGGTTTCATTTTGTTTTGTTTAAATGTATTTCCCATCTGTAAAATAAAATACTTCCCTCATCTTATGATTATTTAATTTAATTTTAATTTGATTTAAATGTATGACTCAATCTTATGATAATTATATATCAGAAATTAAAACAAATATAGCTTAAAATGACATTCTTGGACAAAGTTTGCAAAACTAATCATAGGATTGCAGATTCATAATTCATAACTCAGGGTCACTGTTATTTCAGATAACCCAAAATCTTTTATTTAACCCACAATAATATGACTTTCCCAGTGATTTTAATTACAGGGTAAGTCCTATTGTTTTCAGGCTGTATCTGAAACTCACCATCTCCTCGTCTTCAGCCAGCACCAGGTCATAAGCACTCAGAGCCACGCAAAAGATGATGGCTGTTACTCCCTCAAAGCAATGGATCCATTTCTTCCTCTCTGACCTCTGACCTCCCACATCAAACATCCTTAAGAAAAGAGGGAATTAAGAGGCCATGAAAAGGGAGAATATTTTATGTTGGAGATACTGAAATGCAGCAGAAGGTGAAAGTGTCACTTGACACATGACCATTAGCATTTCATGAGAGTCTCAGAAGAACAAAGATAAACTGAAGATAATGAGAAACCACTTTCTACCTGAATCTTTTTTACTTCTCATATATATAGCTTAAAGGATTACTCCACTTCCAGAATTAAAATTGCCTCCATGATATTAGATATTAATTTCTTCAGTTGCAAAGAAATTGTTTTTTGAGGAAAACATTCCAGGATTTTTCTCCATATAGTAGACTTCAATGGTACTCAATAGACTGAAGGTTAAAAATGCAGTTTCAATGCAGCTTCAAAGGGCTCTACATGATCCCATCCAAGGAATAAGCATTTTATTTTCTAAAAAAAAAATAAAAATGTACAATTTATAGACTTTTTAACCTCAAATGCTCATCTTGTCTGAATAATTTAAAGGCTTAACTAGTTTAATTAGGTTAATCAGGCACATTAGGTTAACAGGGCCAGTCATTGGACAACAGTGGTTTGCTCTATAGCTAATCAAACTAATAATTTCTTAAGGGGGCTAATAATATTGACCTTGGTAGTTTTTTTTTTTTTTTTTTTTTTACATTATTTTATTCAAGCAACTACAAGAAATCAGACTTTCTCTAGAAGAAAAAAAAAAAAGGAAATAATGTGAAAACATTCTCTTGCTTTGTTAAACATCCCTTGGGAAATATTCTAAAAAAATAAATAAATAAATTTCACAGGGGGGCTAATAATTTTGTCTTCAACTGTATATCTGGGATGACATGGGGGTGAGTAAATTACCAGGATTTTTTTATTCTGGAGTGGAGTAATCTTTTAACCAGCTCTATAATAACCTCTTCTACACATCTACAACTCGTTTTTTGCCCTGTATATAGCTCTAATGTTGCTTTAATGACAGTAAATTAAAGCTTTGAAAATAACTATGAATAAACTACATATCAATCACTGCATTTGTTTTTGTTTTGTTTTTTCCAGAAAAAAAATGCAGTGGTAACCTTAACATTTTGTTTTAAGATTAAAAGGATTAGTTCACTTTTAGAACAAAAATGTACAAATAATGTACTCACCCCCTTGTCATCCAAGATGTTCATGTCTTTCTTTCTTCAGTTGTAAAATTATTATGTTTTTTGAGGAAAACATTTCAGGATTTCTCTCCATATAATGAACTTCTATATTGCCCTTGAGGTTGAACTTTCAAAATGCAGTTTAAATGCAGCTTCAAAGAGCCCTAAACAATCCCAGCCAATGAACAAGGGTATTATACAGCAAAACAATCAGTTATCTTCTAAACAAATTGACAGTTTATATACTTTTTAACCTTAAATGCTGGTCTTGTCGTGTCTTTGCGATGTGCATGTGTAGTCTGTGTGATCCGGATCAATACAGTTAGGGCATGTCGAAAAACTCAAAATTGTCCAACATCACTGCAGAAGTACCAGCCCAGTGTTTACAAAGTGAACATACGAAGAAGATAAAATGCCGTTTACAAAAAAAAGGTGAAACAGCACTGTAAGACAACTTTGAAGCTGAAGACTAAAACGAGATGGGAGTTTTTTTTTGACATACCCTAACTGTATTGACCCGGATCACACAGACTGCGCATGCGCATCGCAGAGATGAGACAAGACAAGTATTTGAGGTTAAAAAAATATCAATTGTCAATTTGGTTAGAAAATAACCGATCGTTTCGCTAGGTAAGACCCTTCTTCACTGGCTGGGATCGTTTAGAGCCCTTTGAAGCTGGATTTAAACCGCATTTTAGAAGTTCGAACTCAGGGGCACCATAGAAGTAGGCGAGAAATCCTGAAATGCTTTCCTTAAAAAACTATTTCTTTACGACTGAAGAAAGAAAGACATGAACATCTTGGATGACAAGGGGGTGAGTACATTACCTGTACATTTTTGTTCTGAAAGTGAACTAATCCTTTAACATTTGTAGATGGTCTAAAGCAAAAGAGTTGTAAAAAAAAGTAGTAATGTAACATTACACATTAATGAATAAATCAGTACATATATAAAACGATTACATTTACAAGTGTCAAGTCAATTAAATGCAGCAATCCAAAACAGTGAATCTAATCCTCATTCAGGCATCAAGAATGAGCCACACTGCTGACGTCATCTAATCGCTAGCACACAAAGTTAGTTTTAGGCCCTGTGTGCATCCCTATACAAAAAAGATATATGATTGTGGTGCTCAAAGTAAAACAGCTTGAAATGTTTCTCACTTGAAGTGCAGATCTTTAAAAGTGAAATGTGTCTCCACAATCCCAGTGGTCTTCACTCGGGTCCTCAAGACGTCCTGCTGGGTGGGGATGTAGTCCGCCCGTGCTATCCTTTCCAAATCATTCAGATAACTACACACACAGACACATATATATATATGCAATTAGGTCACTGACATCACAGCTCAGATGAAGAACTGTCAAGGAAATGAATCATTAATACAAGAGCTCCATTTTAAAAAAGCCTCATTCTCAGTAACCTGCTGAGTGCAGCATTAAATCTGCTTTCGTTTACAGTCATCCAGTACGTGGGCAGAGGAATGGCGTTTGTATTCACCACATCTGCGCTCACTTTTGAGATCCGACACCTGCTTTAGTGCCTGATAAGTTGTGTTTACATTGGACTGCTTGCTACTGAATACTACAGTATTGCTTACTACAGGAGTTCACAACTTTTTAGTCAGCAAACCCTTCTCTAGAATCAAGATTATTTATTTGACAGACCACTGGAGATGTATTCAATTAATCCCAATGCATTGTGGGACAGGGATAGAGTACGGCTTATGTGGCTGGTCATTTGCATATTTCATGCATACTGTAAATCTGCCTGCTGTGTACAGTACAGTACTGTAGTGATCAGAGTGAAGTTTGATTCGAGTCTAATCTTCAGCAGTTTCAGCAACACAACAGCTGCTGGTGTGTGAATTAGACTTTGACTAGAAGCCATAAACAGTCATATTAGCTCAGTGAGCCATCGCTGTTGGACAGACTACAGGCCCGAGTGCTAACTCACAGCATCACTATGGCAACCCCCGACTGACACTGACCTTTCCATACATCATAATTCAGGCTGAAAAATTAGGTCATACGTTCATAACGTGATCGGCAGAAGCTGAAGTTTCAGTTTCACAATAATAGTCCTAATAATTTTAAGCTATAAATGTGAAAACGAAAGGTTTTCTGACAATTAAAAAAGTAAAAAGGAAAATGAAAACATTTTCTCCTTTATGGGTGAATATCGCAAAGTACAAAATATTACAAAGTCATACTTTACACCCAAATTTAAAAGAAAAAAAAAGTAAATTAATAAAAAAATTTTTTTTTTAAATAAAATAAACAAAAAGTGTCATAATATAATTATATTTTAAAATAAAAAAGTGAATATTAAATAAAAATACAGTCACTTAAAAATACAATGTTAATATTTACTTCAACCCTAAAATCAGCAATCTTATTATGGCAGGCAAGTATATGCGCTTTTGGTTTTAGCACTGCTAATATAAGGTAAATTAAGTCCACTTTTACGACCATTAGGATAGAATAATTGTAATTTATTAATTAAAACTAAATTATTGTCATTGCTGTTAAAACAAAATGTAAATAAAATATTATTGTACTTTGTGTTTTAATAAAATAAACTAAATAACAAGTGTGATAATACAATATATTTCACAACAAAAAGTGGATATTAAATAAAAGTGCAATTATTTTTAGTAAACTTAATTGTTAAAAAAAAAAAAAAATAAAACAAAACTCATTGCTGTTAAAACAAAAACTGCGTTATTAAATTTTTTTTTTTTTTAATAAAATAAATTAAGGTGTGATGTAACAAAAAGTGGGTATTAAATAAAATTCAATTATTTTTCAAACACATCATTGTAATAAAAGGTATAGGTTTTCTTTTTTTTCTTCTCCCACATTGCCTTAAATTTATTTAATGCAATTACATGCCATTTTTGGAATTACACTTCAAGCTCTTTAGTTTAAACTGATTTGCAACACAGAATGCACAATAGAACTATTGTGATTTGTTTATTAAATTAAACAAACACATATTAGTATTTCCTGAGGCTATGCATTCACCATTAAATGATTATTAAAACATCATGCTTTTCTAATCACAATGAGTAAATACTCAAGAATCTCATTATTTAGAATAAAACTGTTTAGCTCAGAGTCATTTATAATTACAATCAGAAATGAAAAACAGAGCTCATCTATTGTGAGATGAACTGAAATGACCCACAATCTTCCTTTGGTTCCACAGTTAATTCACATTTCATGCTTTGAGAGTTTATTTCCTAGAATGCTAGTTTTCCCGCCAGCGTTGGTTTTAATGGGCAGCACTACAGAAGGTTTCAGGATGAAGATCATATGATGGGCAGAGAGAGAAGCAGGGCTTTCAGCTGCATGGCCCGAGGATCGTGACAGACTCCATCTGCTTTAACTACTGCAGGATGGAGCCCGAGACGTCTCTTTCTCTTTCAACAAATATAATAAGCTGAAAGCTTAATGCTACATCTGATCTTGGTTCAGCACTAACTGTTGTGTGGACTACTTATTGCATCCAACTGACTGATAAACCAAGTTCAAATGTGTCCAAACTTTCAATTTAAAGGGTTAGTTCACTCAAAACTGAAAATTAGCCCATTATTTACTCACCCTCGTGATGAACAAACAATTCAAACCAGAAAACTTCTCAGATAAGAGGTGAGGTGAGCTAAGCATAGACAACCCAGGTAAACAATTAATTCATGTTTTCTGTTTCTTATAGCATTATGGTTTTCTTGATTGTAGTGTGATCAACATTTGTGTAAGCAGTAGATGTGTTAGGGAAATAACACGTAACATTTCAATTATATTTTGCTAAAATGTACGAAATGAAAAAATTGGTTCATTTACTGAACGAGACTCAAAGGTCCGAGTTGGTAAAATGATCCGATATTCCCATCATTACTGTAAACAAAGGCTGATTTTCAAGAGTCTCACCAGAGCAGCTTTCGTGTACAACAGTGAGCCCAAAAAAAAAAAAAAAAAAAAAAAAACCAGATTCAAATGATTATTTTGTTTTAAATATGGATATTTTTCTTACAAAACTGCATTAATTCGCTACAGGAGTCCTTTATTCGCCCCCCGCAGCTGTGTGAGGCACTTTTAAATACGGATGGATGCACTTTATTGGACTAGTTTTGACCTGTTTGAAGAGAAACACCCATCTATTGCCTTGATAAAGCTTGAAAGAGCCAGGACATTTTTTAATAAAACTCTAATTGGATTTGTCTAAAAGAAGGAAGTCATGTACGCCTATATGGCTTAAGAGTGAGTAAATAATGGACTAATTTATATTTTTGGGTGTGTATGTGGTCAGTGAAGGTCTGAATGTTCACATCATGACCTCATTAAAGTGAGGAGACGTGTCTGCTAACAACAGATGGACTTGTGTTCCCTGCTTGAACCTGCCTCCCATCATGCATCAGTGTTTATGTGCAGGGTGCTAAAACACTATTAAAGTCACATTCTGTCGAGGGAGAGGTTTGTAATTTAGTTTTGTGCTGCATGATTCTGTTCCTCGAGTGTTTGTTTATGCAGCTCTGAAGTACATAGATGAAATGTAATTAAACAACAGGCCGTGTGAGACGTGCGCTGCAGAGATCTGACAGAGGTAAAAGAGTGAAGTGAGAGGATTTAACTGCTGAAAAAATGACTAACACTCAGCCTCGAGTGGCTTACTGCTCTCATAAATCAACAAGAATATGATAAAAGATACCAACGACTGTGGTTTATGCTTAAGCATATACCATATAACGCTACTGTGCAAAAGTTTGGGGTACGGTTTTGGTTTTTTTTTTTTGGAGAAATGAATGCTTTTAAAATTAAAACTGTTTTCAGCATTGATAATTAAAATGTTTCTTGAGCAGCAAATCTGAAGAATGACTGAAGACTGGAGTAATGATGCTGAAAATGTAGCTTTGATCAAAGGAATAAATTAGATTTTACAATACATTCAAACAGTAAACAGCTACTCATCTTATGACATCTGATAAAATAAAATAAAATAAAATAAAATCTTCAGATCCAATGAGATTTTAAAATAAAACAATATATTAAATAAATAAAATATTTTCAGATGGTGAACATGGCTCAGCCAATTCGATTTTAAAATAAAATAAAATTAAAATTAAATAATAAATCAAAATAAAATGTTCAGACAGTGAACATGGCTCATCCACTGAAAAAAAGAAAAAGAATAATAAAATAAAATGAGCTAAAAAAAAAAATAAAAATAAAAAATCAAGATCAAATAAAAAAAAAAAAAATAAAATAAAATAATAAACAAAAAGAATGAAAAATAATAAAATAAAATACAATGTTCAGACAGTGAACATGGCTCAGCCAATGAGATTTTAAAAATAAAATAAATAAAATAAGATTTTAAAACAAAATAAAATAAATAAAAATATATATATAAAATAAATAAATAAATAAACAGACAATGAACATGGCTCATCCAATGGGATTTTTAAAATAAAATAAAATAAATAAAAAAATAAGGTTTAATAAAAAAATAAATACATACAAATAAACAGAATAAAAATGTTCAGACATTTTATTTTAAAATAGAATAAATACATAAAATGAGATTTTAAAACAAAAATCAAATCAAATAAAAAATTATTAAACAAATTAAAATAAACAAAAAATGTTCAGAGAGTAAACATGGCTCATCGAATGAGATTTTAAAATAAATAAATAAAATTAAATAAAATTGTTCAGACCGTAAACATGGCTCATTCAATGAGATTGTAGGGCAGAGCTATGTGCATTTTTTAAATAAAGGTTTCTACAGCGTTACACCATATCCATGCCAATGAAATACCAACCAATAAAATACCGCAGTGATAAGAATAACTAGAAAGAATATTTTGGCTATTTGCGAATATATTGCTATTGCGCTATTTTGCTAAATTCCATTTAAATTGAGGCATGTGTATGAGTGTGTAAATGTATAGTAAGATGTGAAGCAGGAGCAGTATTGTGTGTGCAGACACTCACTAGGCAGCAGAGTCATTGAGCTGATATTCTCTGGATCGGGTGAAACATCCCTGAACCCCGCTGTCGGCCCACAGTCTGCGGATCACATTGGCCAGATCATCAGGTAAGATCCCTTGCTCCTCCGCTGCTGCAGACAGAGCAAACAGCTGCCGTGCATCGTCCTGCACACACACACACACACACACACACACAAAATGTGCTGAGCGAGGAATAAAACATTGACTGTACTTGGATGCAAACTTTGCTATAGAGCAATTATAGATGCAGCCTTGAGCAGGGATTTACTGTGTCTCCAAACATATTAGCATGGTATATTTTTTGTGGCAATACTTTAAGTTCAAATAACCAAGCAGTTGCTTATTGTGAATCATTCATCGATGCACAGAATAACTCCTCAATCCGCCTCTGAATGATCGGTGATCGTATGCAAAACATTAAACCTAAAGACCTGGAAAGTGAAGTTGCAACAGTGTGTGGGACTCTCTGAATTATTTACAGAATCCCAGCATGACCTACATACTCGTCCCAGACATTACAGGAGGTCTTACCACTCGGGCGGCCTCTCCGTAGTCGATCTTGAGGTTGCTCATGGCTTTAATGATGGCCATTATGGACTGGATGGTGTTGCTGTAAACCACGGCTCTGTACTGCTTACACTCGTCTTCTGAGTAGCCGTCTTCATGGATGATTCTGAACAGAGGGTGAAACGGAATAAATAAACAACAAAAACAAAAAAAATATTGACCTGAAAGAACAGTAGAGAATGGTATAATGCCATCTGGGAATGTTATGTAACTAAACTAAATTACACTAAACTTAGGCAGAGAATCTTGTAATGATATCTGGGAAAAACAAAATAAAACAAATCTAAAAATTAGATTAAAAAAAAAAAAAAAAAAGCAGAAAATCGTATGCTGTCCAGGATTGCTAAATAAAATACAAAAAAATAAAATTAAATACGAAATAAAATAAAAAAAAGAGCAGAGAATCGTATGACAGAATCTGGAAAAAAATTATACAATAAAGTACAATAAAATGTAAAAAAAAACTTTTTTTCTTGACAGTTATATGACAGTAAATCTGGGAAAACAATAAATAAATAAAATAGACAACTGACAACAAAGTACCACTTCATTGAAAGCATGAAATTTCTTAAATATGGGCAAAATAAAACAAAATAAAATAAAATAAAACAAAATAATAGCAGAGAATATTATGAGAATCTGATATAAATAAATAAATAAAACAAAGTAATAAAATGTAAAGAAAAAAAAAAAAAAAAAAACTTATGAAAAGTAAAAACTAAAGTAAAAACTAAAGTTGATACATTTACAGATGAAAAAATGTACAAAATATCTTCATGGAACATGATACTTAATATCCTAATGATTTTTGGCATAAAGGACAAATAGATATTTTGACCCATACAATGTATTGTTGGCTATTGCTACAAATATAATGTTGCTTCTTAAAACTGATTTTGTGGTCCAGGGTCACGTCAACCACGAGTCTATTTTGGGCATTTGTTTTTTGTTTTTTTTTTGACTAAAATTGTAGTCTATATATTTTGACAGCTGATATTGGCCAACATATTAATTATAAAACAGCCATTAAACTAATTATCAGTCATTGTCTTACTGAAAAAAAAGTGTATCAGTGCCTCTCTGGTTTAAAACATACAGTTTCACAAGTCGGTTTCCAGTGCTGATGTGCAACATGCATCATTAAACGCACTTCACGTTCACTAACGTCAGCAGAAATTGCGGTCTTCTCTTAGTAAAAATGAGTCAGCAAGTAGAAAATAGGCCAGTTGGGCCCTATTGACATGATATTTTAGATTACATCTTTACCAAAATCATTTAAAATTAACTGAAAATGCCAGTAAGGAAACATTAGATATTTAAATATATTAAACCAAAAAAATATATTTTTTTTTTTGGCAGCTCAGAAGAGTGGAAGCTCAGGCTAATGGATCTTAAAAGGTTTGATCAAATAAAGCTAATCTTAATGTGCTTGGTAAATGGTGAATTGAAGAAATGTGTGATACACGACACCTTCAGGCCTGTTACTCTGGGTTATAAAGCAGCAGAATTTGCAATGTCTGAAACACTCGTCTAACACTCATTGTCATTGTAACACTGTTTCTGCTAAAACCTGCATTAATGACCTGAGTGTGAAACTCTGTGCTGTCCTCATGAAAAATGGATTGAGATCCCAGCGCCTCCAGTCAAATGGAAATGATAAAACTATTCAAGGCTCTCACTTTCACAGTCTCTCTTTATGCATGAGACTTCTACTTAAACTGAAAGATATATATAGCACAATAAAAAACATGTATAGCCAAGAATACACACACCCCCCCTTTCATCCAATGCATTTAAAGCTTGTTCACTGATGCTCCAACCCAAACAACTTTCATTTATCTTACAAAACAGTGACCTGGCTTCTCTAAATATTAACTGCATACCATTTTATATATAGCCTTTTTATTATTATTCTCCTTTTCCATAATCAAATAATTACAAAAGAAACATTCAAACGAGAGTTTTAAAAAAAGCATTTAAAAAATAACACTTAAATTATAAAAAAATGTTATAAAAAAAAAAAAAAAATGTGCTGTTGTTTCTAACTTTCTCTTAATCAGTTAATACAGACAAAAAGGTTTCCATAAAAATATTAACCATTTTCAACAATAATAAGAGTTTTTTGAGCAATCAGTATGTTAGAATGATTTTTGAAGGATCATGTGACACTGGAGACTGGAGCAATGAAGCTAAAAATTCAGCATTGCACCTCAAAAACAAATTACATTTTAAAATATATTCAAATTATGAACAGTTATTTTTACTTGCAATAATATTACTCAATATTATTGTTTTTACTGTATTTTTCATCAAATAAATGCAGCCTTGGGGAGGATATGAGACCTTCAAAAACATTAAAAAGATTCTTAGTAACCTCAATTTTTTTATGGTAGCATATACACTACCGGTAAAAAGTTTTTGAACTAAGATTTTTTGTGTTTTTTTTTTAAAGAAGCCTCTTCTCTCCTCTCACTAAGCCTGCATTTATTTGACCCAAAATACAGCAAAACAGTAATATTTTGAAATGCATTTACCATTTAAAATAACTATTCTATATTTGAATACATTTTAAAATGTAATTTATCCCTGTGATTTCAAAGCATCTGCATTATTACTCCATTATTACTCCAGTCCACTAATATTCTGATTTGCTGTTCAAAAATATTTATTATTATTATTATTATTATTATTATTTTTTTTTTTTTTTTTTTTTTTTTTGAAAACAGATGAGCAGAATTTCAAGTTTCTTTGATTAACAGAAAGTTCAGATAATGCTGTTCTTCTTAAATAGAAATCTTTTGTAACACTATAAATATTTATCATCACTTTTGATCAATTTAAAGCATCCTTGCTAAATAATAAGCATTCATTTCTATTTTTTTTTTTCCTCAAAGAGAAAAAAAACAATTACACGGACTCCAAGCTCCAAGTTACAAAAGCTTTTTATTTAAAATACATGCAGATTTTTCTATTCATCAAAGAATCCTGACAAAATGTACTCAACAGTTTTAAATATGAAGACTGGAGTAATGATGCTGAAAATGTAGCTTTGATCACAGGAATAAATTACATTTTAAAATATTTTCAAATAGAAAGCAGTTATTTTAAATAATAAAAATATCTCAGAATGTTACTGTTTTGGCTGTACGTTGGATCAAATTAAAGCAGGCTTGGTGAACAGAAGAGACTTCTTTAAAAAAACAACAACAACAAAAACTTTTGACTGGTAGTGTATATTTAGTCCGAAAGACATGTAAACTAACAGTTATAAGTTAACTCAACCATTTTAAAACCAGGTAAACAGTTACCTTAACAATATACTGAAATGCAAAGGTGTTGTAACTGTATGAACACTCAGTATAAGGGCTCAGAGAATTGCTAAATGAATTAACATGTGGGCTGCTTCCTCATACTATAATCTCATTTACTAAATAGTATCAAAGCAAAAATCAAGAAAGCATTCCAAATACTGAAAACAGCATTCAATTGCTTTATTAAATATTGAAAATATACTGAAATAGTATGCTAAAGCATGCCAAATAGTGTGTTTATAAAGTTTGCATATAGGACGTTTTGCAGAATGAGGGTTAAAATGAGAGCAGAGCTGCACAAAAAGAGAACTACTACATTTTGGTATCATGAGGAGATGGATGGCACCTATGAATCATGAACAGGATGAGGGTTTTTGAAGTAAAGGAAGTAGCGCTGCATCACAGAGTGTGTAAGGAGGTGCACTCGTGCGGAAATGTGACTCCATCATGAAACTTGTAACTGCAGCTAGTGCCGCTTTCCGTTAACTCCCGTTTTAGTGTCGCATCTCACACATGATGTAATTTGTTCAAAGAGATGTGGCTGCAAATAAATGTGACAGATGAAGCGTGGCTTTATTACTGAATATAAATAGTGTGCGTGCATTTGTATCTCGCCAGCTGCAATGAGATAATTTACTGTCGATGTGTGTGATTTATCAGAGTTAAAGCAGCAGTTTCAGAGGGACTCACAGGCTTGTTCGAATGTAAAATTGAAAGGAAGTATTCTTATGACGCTTATGTTTTCAGCGGCAGTCATCTCACTATATGAGGGCAGGAACACATCTCTATTAAACTTCATCTCCAGAGCTGCTCTGAGAATTACCATTTTATTTAACACACACAAACTCAATGGTCTTCACAACAACCCATCAAAATAGAAGTCTGGGTTAACTGGTTTAACTAACAGTAAAATGTGACCCTGGACCACAAAACCAGTTATAAGGGTACATTTTTGGAAATTGAGATTTATACATCATACATGCATACAGCTGAATAATTACACTTTCCATTGATGCATGGTTTGTTAGTATAGGACAATTTTTGGCCGAAATACAACCATTTAAAAAAAATCTGAAAACTGAGTGTAAAAAAAAAAAAAAAAAACTAATAAATGCTAATAAATGTGTGTTAAATATGTTTGATTGCATTTGTATTAGATAAATTATTTAATTGTAAAAGTTCTACAAATTCAACTGATTAAGTGTGCTTTTATTTTGTAAAAGCAATTTAAAGTAAAATAAAATTAAAGCAAATTCAATCCTTAAACTTAGAATAATTAAAGTAGAATTTAGGGGGAAAAATATTTATAAATCTTATAGGGTCCTAAAAATTATGTTTTTGTTAAACCTTTAGGAAATGTATTACTACTATATCGTAGAACATACTTCTCAAAGTAATAAAATTATGATAATAATAATAATAATAATAATAATAATAATAATATATATATATATAATAAAAATATTAAAATGTAAAAGTTTAATAAATGTACTTGTTTGGACATGCTTTTTTATTTTGCCAAATCTAGTTAATTCATTAAAATTTAATCTAGAAAAATGAAAACAGAATTTGGGGAAAATAAAACTTTAAAAATTTTACAGGGCCCTAAAAATGTAATTTTTAAGAAAAGTTTCTACTTACTTCATCTGTTTCACAATGGTGCTCTTCCCTGATTCACCCGCACCTGAAGAGAGAAGAAAAGAATGTCAATGAAAATACAGAGCCAGCAGTCAAATAACTAACAAAAAAAGTCAACTTTTATAAAATAGTCCATATCACTGTGCAGCCAGTTTTCACAGCATATCAACATTTTTAAATCAGAGGTTACAACATCTCTTCAGTCACTTGTATCTCATTGCTTCAGCACAAAATACATTAATGGACCCTCATATGCCTCATAGTACATTCACAACATAAAGTACAGATGAGATAATATGCTGTGCATGATCCCTTATATCTGAAGTATGGAGACTGTATGTGAGCTTATATTGAAACACTCTGCACTTCCTCCACTCCTGAAGATGATTTCAGTCTAATACTGTTCACTGAAGCTGTGCCAAAACATCTGCCGTCAAAACTCAGCTTCTTGTTGATGTAGCCCGGCCGCGGCTCTCCGCTTGTTGTTATTTCCACTGCACAGAAGCTCGATGTTCTGAGACGAGGCTCACAAGTTCACCCATGTATACGGAAAAGGTCTGGGAACAGTTCGGATTATTTTTGCATAATGTAATGAACGTTGTCTGTCAAAGTCGTAAAAGCAAGGCTCCGAGGGGCTCTACGTCTGAAAGTGCTGAGAGAACAAAAACCTTCTCCGGTCCGGCTCTGAGTGGAAGATGTAGAGAGGCCATTCAATTACTGTGAGTGGACAGATAGAAATCCTGACTTGCGCTCAGGGGAGACAAACAACTATATCAAAAGGCTTTCAGAGAAGTGTAAAGGAGGACGAAAAGTTTTTTATCAGATCATATTAGTTATAAATCCAGATCTTACAAATGGTAGCTGCAGTTGTACCTACTGATGATTAGGGATGGGTATCGAAACCCAGTATTAAATCAGCCCCAGAGCTAATTATGAAAGACTAAGCTCTGACTCTGCTATTGGTACGAGAGAAATTAAGAAAATACACATTTATTATTGCTATATATACACACACATTATCTTGCAAATTCTATCCTCCCAGAGTCGCCAGCTGTTTTTATAAGCAACAATATTAGGACTAGTGGTGTCAACTGATTTAAAAAAAAGAACTAATTAATCACACATTTTTCCTGAAATGAATCCTACCTGACATTAAAGTTTTTAATTATACTTTTATACTGCAATATTTTCACATTCATGCTTTAAATGAATGTAGAAACAACAAATATTGTTTTGTATTTTTAATATATGTTTAATGCCATCTTTTTTTATGACTGAAGGCAAGTATCACTGATTCCAAATAATTTTTTCCCTAACATTTAACCACTGAACGTTACAGCATAATAGATAGCCATTAACATTTATTAGACTTAAAAAAAAAAAAAAAAAAAAAAAACTTCTAATTTGTGACCCTGGACCACAAAACCAGTCAGAAGTTGCTGGGGTATATTTGTAGCAATAGGCAAAAATACATTGTATGGGTCAAAATTATTGACTTTACTTTTATGCCAAAAATCATTAGGATATCAAGTAAAGATCATGTTCCATGAAGATATTTTGTAAATGTCTTACCGTAAATATATCAAAACTTCATTTTTGAAAAGTAATATTCATTGCTAAGAACTTCATGTGGACAACTTTAAAAGGCGATTATCTCAATATTTTTTTTTTTTTTTGCACTCTCAGATTCCAGATTTTCATTTTTATCTTGGTGAAATATTGTCATATCATAAACCATACATCAATGGAAAGCTTATTTATTTAGCTTGTTATTCATACAAAACTGCATATCATATGCAAGTCAAAACTGTACTATATAAACACATGCATATCACTTGCACGCCAAAATCAATTTCTGCCTATAAATGGCACTTAAATAGCACTGAATATGTTAGCTTTAATAAGGAAATTATACAGTAAAAACTATACAGTGTTGTTTTACATTTCGTTATTTTATTAGATTTCTTTTGTATATTATACCTGAACAAAAATGTTAGTAGACTGCCATGAAAAAATGAAAGCAATGTTTATTTCATTTGTATCTTTGTTTTATTGTATTCGTCAGTTTATTTTACTTTGTTTCATTGTTCATGTTCTTGCTGCATCTTATATAAAACAACAATGCCTGCACAATGGTTCATCTACAAATTGAAATGATATTTATTTTACAGAATATGAAGCAATGTTAATATATAAACCAAAAAAGACATAAGAATACAGTTAAAGTACTGCATCGATAAGCAGCATCAGTAAGAGTAGTAATACCGTTAAAACCTTAGCGATATCCATCCCTAGTCATGATGTTTCGACCTTTGGTATTTTATATATATATATAATACCAAAATACCTGTAACATGGTGCAGTCACAGCATTTTAGTGTGGAAAAAGCTGGAAAGCGAAAAATTCTCTCCATTTCATTTTCTTTGAACATGTTTTAATGTAGTAGGAGATGGAAATGGAGACGCAGCATCTGCGCAGGAGTGCCGTCAGCAGCCCCTACAGCGGCGTGTGAAATGTGTGTCTCCTCTGCCATCTGCTGAATCATTAAAACTCAGCTACCTCTGTACGAGACTCGCTCAACGGCCTAATTTACAGCACAGTACCACAAAGCAATTACTAACTCATACTTTCATCTTTTTAATAAGCATCTGAAGAAACTTGGCTTATATTCAAACCGCCAAAAAAAAAAAAAACCCTGATAATAAAAAATTTAATAAAATTATTATTATTATTATTATTATTATTATTATTATTATTAATTAAATTATTAATTAAATAAAATTATTTGTGGTAAAAGAATACAAATATTTAAAATTAAATTAAATTAAATATTTGACAACAGAGAACCAAATACCACTAAATACAAATTTCACTTTATTTTAATAAATAAAAATGTAAAATAAAATATTACAAAATGTAATATGAAATTTCCTAAATAAGGAATAAAAATAAAAATATAAAAAAAATTAAATGAGATGACAGCTATTAAATAACATCTTATTAATCCTGACAAAGTGAGAAAGCATGTTTAAAAAAAAATTACCAAATAAAATCTAAAACTGACAAACCAAATACTATTTTACTGCAAGTGTGTCAGTTCTGAAATAAGGATAAAACAAAAAAATATATAATAATAATTGAAAGAAAAAAAAAAAAACTGATGACAAATGACAACCATTAAATAATCTCATAAATCTTGAGGAAGTGATTAATTACAATAAAAAAATGTAATTCATATTTAAATAATAATATTAAAGCATTTATAAAAGGAAAATACAGATACATAAAACAGTGAAACATTTTATTTAGCATAAGTGTAAGTTTGTATGAATGGTTGACTAATCTGGATTAATAATTTACTTTTATTGTTACCTTTGACCTCCTTTAGTATTATGACTGCACTACATTATTGTCCATTGTACTTTGTACAAAGAAAAAAAATAGCCTTAGGAAAAGAACAACACAACAGCACACCTAAACATTTACTCTCAACGCAGAGACCCGAGAGATGAGACTTTCAAGAGACACACTTGCACAGCGTCCCATGAGCATTACTACTGTACCCAGAGCTCATGGGACAAACATTACACCATTACAATACTTAATGGACAAATGAGAAAAAGCCAATAATTGATCCTTATGAGACCAGAACAATAACAGCTGTACTGTTTATTCACCACAGAGGCTAAAACAGAGTAATTGGAAACAAAGGGAGGCTTTTAATACACACCGGACTCATAAACGCGACTAGTGCTTTTGTTACTTGCTCATTTAAAAGATGCAAAGTGAATAAAGTTGAGGATAAGATCAGGTGGCGATTTAAAATAACATCTAATTAAACAAGAAACCTCATAAACAGGTCATTTACAACAGCTGTTTTATAATTAGGAGTGTTTGCAAGCATCAGTATTACTATTGTTCAAATTTGGGGTTGAGATTTTAATGCATAATTCGCCATACATCAGGCACATTAATGATAGTAAAAGCATGATAATGCTTTATAAAAATGGAAAAATGAGAGGAAAAAAGAGAGAGATGTGTGATTATAAGGACCTCTTGCCTAACAAAGGCCTCTGTGTGCGTTTGGCTGGCAGAGAGGATAGGCCGCCTCTGTTTGCTATCATTTGGGCAAACATCAATGCATCTGAATGAGACTCTCACTGGCCTCATGGCAATTAGTAAGCTGAGGAGAACATGGTGTCCTCATTCACAGAAAGAAATCACACTCACAGGAGTCTGTTTAAAAAAAACGTGCACAGTATACGACAAATTAATCAACATCTTGTAATGAGATTTGCAAACACAGTGTTCATGCATATAACATTGCATTCGTTGGAAAGATGCGTGTTCATTTTAAAGGAGTTGTTGAAACTGGGGTGAATGGGTCCAGTGAATGGGTGCCGTTAGAATGAGAGTCCAAACAGCTTATAAAAACAACTAATCCACACCACTCCAGTCTAGGGTTAAGCGATAAATCGGTAATATGAAATGATGTAGATTCGATATATATATTCGATATCAATCTTTTCCTGTATTTATTTCAGCAAACATTTAAAACAAGATCTGAATAATGTGATTTTAATCGGATTGTTAGGATAGGCCAATATTTGTCCGAGATACAACTATTTGAAAATTTGGAATCTGAGAGTGCAAAAAATCTAAATATTGAGAAAATCACATTTGAAGTTGTCCAAATGAAGTTCTTAGCAATGCATATTACTAATCAAAAGTTAAGTTTTGATACATTTATGGTAGGAAATTTACAAAACATTTTCATGGAATATAATCTTTACTTAATATCCTAATGATTTTTGGCAAAAACTAAAAATGTAACAGGGGATGAACTATTTCACTGGAGGAAGTGTTGTTACGGATAACTGATAGTTTGATGTTAAAACACTGTAATAATGTATTTGTTTCTTACAAACTCCAGTTTTCGCTTCACAAGATGTTAATTGATGAACTGGAGTGGTGTGGATTACTTGTGGATTATTGTAATGTTTTTATCAGCTGATTGGATTTTTATTCTGATGGCACCCATTCACTGCAGAGGATCCATTTGTGAGCAAGTGATGCAATGCTACATTTCTCCAAATCTGTTCTGATGAAAAAACAAAACATATCTACATCTTGGATGACCTGAGGCCAAGTTTTCATTTCTAGGTAAAGTGTCATTTTTATGCACTAACATCTTAAAAAGAGCATATTTTAATAATTCTAACATCCACAATGTTTCATCTAAATGAGAATGCTTTGCAGCACTGCTATCAAAGAACACTGAGTTTCTTTCATGAGACAAACAAAACAAATTCGAGTAGATTGTTCATAAAACCATTCTTGTGTAAATTGCTGAATTGAACAACAATTGCTTTGCCTCATAAAATGCAACCGAACTCATGAAATCCACATTTAAATGTATAGCAAGTCGCTTTAGACAAAAGCATCTACCAAATACGTGAACGTAAAATTAAATAAGAATGGTGTTAAAATATTACACAAATTCACTCTGCTTGTGTTTCATCAATGGATCTCTATGTTTTGTTCTTTTTCTGTAATAATCTGTAATCTACTTATTTAAAAAGACAAACTCCCATAGGAATCTCTATCAATAATAGGATCAGCTTGAACACAATGTTTACTTCTCTATTTGGGAAGCTGTTTGGCATCCACTACCTTCATCTGATTTAACAGCTTAACAGCCACTTCAGCTCAACCAATTTATCCGAAATGAAAAATAATTTCTATTTGTGAGCGCATAAATAGGAGTACTGCTCTCCCAGGCCTGACTATTGATTCAGAAAAAAGTAGAGCAAGACTGCTGTCATACTAACACTTGTTAGTGAGCAGTTATTGGAGGGTCTGCAGGGAATCTGTGGCCACTATATTCGAACAGCCATAATTCACAAAATCTGACATTCCCAACACCCTGAAGAATTGCTTATTAGATATTCAGTCTAATTTCGTAATACTTCCAAAAATTAATTTCAGTTACATATCCACTTACTGCATTTGACCATATTTATCCATCCATTCTGCACATATAAATATTCAGTACAACCATCTTCCCACTGTCATTGAGAAAATGTGGTGGTCCAACACTGTAATTCTTTTAGAGTGTTCAGTAAGAACAATACATCAAATAATAATAGACACTCTGAGCATGCTAACACTGAGATGTCCTAACATAAGAGAGTGCACATAATGTATGATGCTGAAGAAAGAGAGGTCAAGTGAGCGCTGATGTGCCAGTGATTTATTTTGTAATAGAAAAATGACCCAAGTAAATTAAAGAGGCAGAGAAAGAAGGAAGAGCAGATAAGAGGAAAATGAAAGGATAGAGGACAAAGAGGAAAGACAGTGGTCAAAAGAACTGTATATGACCCAAATAAAATGTTGTGTTATATATTTTTATATTATATACATGAAACTAAAATCAATAAATTAATGAATAAATGGTAAACTTTTTAGCTACAAAAGTACACAACTGTTTGATTTATATAGTTATCCAAATAGGTCTGCAATATCTGTGCTTAAATAAACAGGATTTTCAACACATTTTACACAATGACATGAATGATTACATTTCGACATTATCAGAATATTAAATGCGACCCTGGATCACGAAACCAGTCATAAGGGTCAGTTTTTTTTAATTGATGTATGGTTTGTTAGAATAGGACAATGTTAGACTGAGATACAACTATTTGAAAATCTGGAATCTGAGGGTGCAAAAAAATCTAAATGTTGGGAAAATAGCCTGTAAAATTGTCCAAATTAAGTTCTTAGCAATGCATATTACTAATCAAAAATCAAGTTTTAATGTATTTACAGTAGGAAATTTACAAAATATCGTCATGGAACATGATCTTTACTTAATATCCTAATGATTTTTGGCATAAAAGAAAAATTGATAATTTTGACCCATACAATTGTTGGCTATTGCTACTTAAGACTGGTTTTGTGCTCCAGGGTCACAAATATTTAATATTAAAAAGACATTTAGGACATGGATAAATGTCTTGGATAGATGGGTGGCAATATTCAGAGTCACCATGCCCAGTCTGACTAAATAGGGCTAAAACTTTACCCAGGAAAAAATAGATTTGCAAATACACTAATATTCAAAATCTAAGATTTGGCACTGAAAATAATCTATAAAATATGATTTGTAATTTATATAAAATAATTTAAATTAAATGCTACATGAGCAACTCAGAAAATGTTACGCATCTTTCTTCCACTAATAGAATTCAAATGTGTCATGTTTATCTAATTTAACTACATTATAACTGGTAATTTTAGCTAAAGCTTTACAGAGAAGGATCTGCAGACTGTCTAATTCAGTACTGACTAACATTTGAACTCTATAATTAAACTGAGGACATTGCAGACAGGCGGTAATGGTAGAGTTTGAACATGACTTACGGTCTGTAGAGTCAGATCACTACCATCACAAACGAAAAGAAAAAAAAAACATGCCACATAAAAATCAGTCTGCATGTGCATCATGACAGTAAACAATTCCACAATCCACCCATGATGAAAAATAGGAGACTTTTCTTTTTAATGAACTATTTTTAGACACAGCTGAGAATTTATTGTAGATCGGCAGAGAGCCAAACATGATATCAGAGGACTTGATCTTATTAAAAAGGAAAAACAAACTTTTACAATTGTCGCACCTACATCTTTGAGCTTGCTCATTTCTGGCCAGCTTGGGAAACTTGTATTACATATGCAATCCATTCAAATTTCATTAAATTCAAGTCTATGGGATTAGAAAAGTGAAAGCACTTTAAAAGTAAAGAAAGATGCTTAAAGTAAATTCTTTTTTCTTTTTTTTTTTTTTAGTAAATACGGAATCCAAATGACCCCCTTATGCCTAAATACTAAGCTTTAAATAACAACAGTCAACAAAACAACAAATAACGCTAATTATCATATATTCTGATGAACAACAATGTTAAACCTATATGGCTGGATATCAAGGACTCAAGATTTCTTGTGTTTTATAAGCGTGAATCAAACATCAACCTGTTCACTCCACCTTTCAAAGTAAATAAAGAGCAAACGTGCCATTTTTTATGGTGCAATCCATAAAAACTAACCTCTCTCTGGCTTTTCTCTCCAGCCCGGAAGACACACCAACTCGCATTGGTTGTATCTACTAGAATAATTGCCTTTCATGTTGGCTCCATAAGTAACATCAGCTTTCAGGCAGACTTATAGTTATAGGAACTAGAACGGCTACAGCTCAGGTCAAGACTAATGGCCTCGTTTGATCTCTGCTGCCCACATAATTTCAGCAAGATTAATCCCTTTGCTATGTCGTAGGTTTGAACTTTGCTTAAGCTGAACAAGAAAATCCATCAATAGAGACCTGGTTTTCAGAGGCAGATGAAAAATAAAATTCTGTTCATAATAAATAATGATAAAACCATATCATTTAAAATAATTCTATGAACGTCTTATTTATTAAAAAAATAAATAAATAAATAAAAAAATAAAAAACATTTTTATTATAGACTACTGTTTTGAGTGTATCTACGGCTCACCAAGGCTGCATTTATTTAATTAAAAATACAGTAATATTGTAAAATATTATTGAAATTCCAAGTAACTGTTTTCTATTTAAATATATTTTAAAATGTAATTTATTCCTGTGATGCTAAGTTGAATTTTCAGCATCATTACACAAATTTTCATGTCACACAATCCTTTTTTATTGCGCATAAATTATACTAATTTCTTATTTTCAGTGTTAAAAACTGTTTCATAATTTGGTGGAAACTGTGATACATTTTTATTTTCAGGATTATTTGATGAATAGAAAGTTCAAGAACAGCATTTATTTGGTAAAGAGTAAGTGTACCCTTTAAGCCCACTTTCAACTTTGAAGTCAAATTAAAAAAAGGGAATATCATATTTTATGCTAATCATTATTTTAATTAATCCAGTGATTTGTTAATTCCCTGACTTTTTTTATTGCACACTAATCACATTTGGCCCCACTTATGTGCATGCTGTCTCAAGGTACCTCATGCAAAGTTTTGGGACCCTTCAGAAATTAAAATTTCTGCAATTTACAGCCATTTCTTTGTCTAAAATACCAATTAAGCCCATGCAAGACTTTTGACTTTATTCATAAATATCTTAATTTTACATTCTAAAGTGTACATCAACTAATTAATACATTTTTCTTGCCTTTTAGCTGATTTTAACTGATTTTTCTTGTAAACCATTTAAATATCTATGAAAAACACATAAACTTAGATTTTGGTGGGCTTAATAGGAACACTTACAAACTTTTCATAACATTAAGTGTTTATTGCCACTTCTGATCAATTTAATGCATAATTTTTGTATAAAAGCATTAAGTTCCTTAAAGTTCCTAATCCCAAACTTTTGAACAGTATTCATAATTATTACTTTTTTATTATTTGTTTAATGCCAAATAATAAATGAATGATTATTTAATGCTAAACATTTTTACTATTTAATTATAGATGTAAATGCATGCATGTATGTATGTATATATTGCTGCAATATTATAGTGTGTCATCACATTGCATCATCAATCGGCCATATTGGATGGCACTGAACGTAAACAGTGCCATGAACCAAATGAAACTCGCATATTTTGCTGATTATTGCCACTATGGTAAATTATTGTCATGTTTTGGTCTGTACTAAAAACATTTGTAGTACTATAGACTAGCCAAAGTGATAAATCTAGGAGAAAAGTGCAAAAAAAATGAAGAACAAAAGGTGTTTGTGGTTGGCCAAACTGAACCAGGATTTCCAGGACAAGAATCTTGACAACATTTGTGTTTGTTCTTATCATTTCCGGTCAGGTAGGTAAAATACTAGGCTAATATCGTACGTATCTTTACCACCTATTAACTTTAGTTTGTCAAATATTGCACCCTTTCCTGCTTACTAAGTCCTTCTCTATATGATTTAGCAGGTTCCACATGTTTTTAGCAGAACAACATATTCAGTAGTACATTAACCATGCAATCCATACTGTTGTTTACATCCGAGTTTAGCCAATATGGCCACACATCCAGGTAACTGATCAAATTGTGACGCAAGTGCAAACCCTCTACTGTATCGTAAATTAGATAGAAATAAACATTTTTACACAATATTCACGCTGACTAAAAAAACTATATATGCATTATTTATCAGAACACAACGCTGTTTTTGAAACACACTAATTGAAATGCATGTATGGCTTATATGAAGCCTGGCTTTCCTCTCCTCTGTGTTTCTAGGAGCGACTGTTGTTTCTGATGGAGGAAGTTCAGGTGTCCCTGGGGAGCTGGACAGTAATGATGTCTGCAGGGTTTGGGGAGAGCTGGGAATCCTAATCAGATAACTTAAATCACGCCTAGGGGAAAGCTTAATTACAACTGCTGCTCTTGTTTTCTAACTCTCTTTGAGACTTTATTTTCCTTCGCTCCTAATTCTTTTAGTCCAGCATTAAGCCTGTCGGGACTCTCAGCACCTCCTCTCTCTCTCTCCCGGGCCCCAGCGCTCTCTTTCCGCGCTTGTTTTTCTCTCCTTTGATCACTTTTTGTACTGTAACAAAAAGTCAGTCTGAAATTCTCAGCAGGCAGCAGACAACATCACCTGTCTCCCGAGGCTCCGCTCTCCCTCTTCATCTTCTTTAGCAGCCTATTACATTTTCCTAACGCAGATTTGTTGTTTCCTGATTATTAAATTATAGCTTTGCATGAAACAGCCAACTAGTGTGCGCACACACAGACATAAACACAGCTGCTACAAGAAAAATGCTATATTATTCTAATAACGCTGTAAAGGACGCTTCCCTCGCCTGTGAATTGCATTCCTCAGTAATTAAATACAGTGTCATATATTCAATGATCAATGCTCAGTCATATTTAAAAGCTGAATCATACACTTAGTGTACCACAAGAGCCAAAGGAGTGTTATATCTGCTGTGCAATACATTTTCACACCTACATTATATATCTCTTATCAGATAAAATGCTAAACTATCAACTTTAAAAGATACAAATCATATTCATTAATCATACAAAAAGATGCTATACGATAATGATGTAAAAAAATGATGATGATGATGATGATGATGAATAAAAAATAATATGATAAATACCAGTTTGCAACATCAAGCAGCATAATGGACTGTTTTTGTAGAGCTAAAGTTAGTTGCACTCACATCTTTTGCAGAAACATGTATACATGATGGAAAAATGTTAGATTTATGCGCAAAATATGTATATTTATATATAATATAAATTTATATACAATTATTTCTTAAAATATATGCATATATGTGTGTATATTTATATATACATAAATATACACAGTACACACACAGTATGCAAACAAACTTATTTTGAACTGACTAGATCACGACTAATCGTTTCGTAGTTCTACACTGTAAAAACCTCTTTTTTTGAGTCAACTTAAAATAATTTGTTACCTGGTAGATAAACACAACTTTGATATTTGAGTTGATTCAACTTAAAATTTTAAGGCAGCCAAGTAAACACAGCTGTTAAGTTTAACAAACAATTTTTTTTAGTTTAGTCAACTCGAATATCTAAGCTGTCACTTAGTACAACTTAACATTTCAACTTGAATAAACTTATTTGAGTTGACTGAATTTAAAATGTTAAGGCTGCAGGGTAACAAATTATTTTAAGTTAACTCAACAAATGGTGTTTTTTGTTTTTTTACAGTGTTCTCACATCATTAAACTTTTAGTGTATAGTTTATTCATAGTTTATCATATTGTAGTCTCTACATTTGCAGAGAGAGAGAGAGAGAGAGAGAGAGAGAGAGAGAGAGAGAGAGAGAGAGAGAGAGAGAGAGAGAGAGAGAGAGAGAGAGAGAGAGAGAGAGAGAGAGAGAGAGAGAGAGAGAGAGAGAGAGAGAGAGAGAGAGAGAGAGACAGACACAGAAAATTGGAAGACGTCATTAATTAGGTGTTTTAAACCAACTTTTACATTTCACACTTACAAGCCACTTCATTAATGACATTTTCCAATTTTCTGTGACCTAATCTAAAGAGAAAAATATTCATGTTTAACAAGTTTTTAACAAAGCATTATGTAATTTTAAATATGAGCTAATTAAACAATAATAATTTGTTAATTACAGAAACAATTAATGAACTCACATATTGTATAGAGTCTATTTAAAAAAAATGCATTTTAAAAATTAAATAAATACAAAATAATGAAAAATATTTTGGTTGTGCAAGTTAACCGTTAATTCCTTACATAACAATCCTAACTTTATAACTTTATATTATAAAGATAAAATAAATTACTGTTATAAAGTTTACATTAATGTTCAACCATTTGTGATTTTTTGAAGAATCAATTTTATACACCAAGGATGCATTAAATTGCATTAAAAGTGACTGTAAAAACAACTGCTACTAAATACTTATTTTGCAGTTAAATAAAATGCATAATTGATATTGCATCCTTAATATTAAGAAATGTTTCTTGAGCAGCAAATCAGCATAAAGATTTCTGAAGGACCACGTAACACCGAAGTCTAAAGTAATGATGCTGAAAATTCAGCTTTGCATCACAGAAATAAAATTACATTTTAAAACATATTACCACTGAAAGACGTTCTTTTAAATTGTAATATTTCACAATGTTGCTGCTTTTACTGATGTCTGTATCAAACAAATGCAGCCTTGTCAGCATAAGTCTTGCTATACCTTTTTATAGAAACACTTCCTTAAACTCCAAGCATATTCATGTCTTAAAAGTTCAAAAGGTGCTGCAGAACAGAAATGATTTATGTGGTTTTCAGCCCTCATGCAACGCAGATCAAGTTTCTGCTCCGAGTGAAAGCGATTACGGCAACAGAACGCACATATTCTCAAGGTTCATACCAAATGTAGATGTTTACCCACAAGTAATTTGTGCTTCCATGGCACATTTCCACAACTCTGAGACAGAGGATCATCCTTCAAAACTGCTCATCAAGCATTTTGCCATTGAAAAACACTAAGAAAACTTTCACTAGTAGAACAGTGAAGAACACACAAAACAAGTTAAGCAATTAACCGTAGTGATTCTGTGTTTCCCTGCGTTTCTCTAAAACGAACGGAGCAGATGCATGTGTGTGCGTTTCTCCAACGCTGCAAGGCATTTATAATACCACCAGCAATATAAAGGTCAGAAGCTCCACTTCTGTTTCCTATTATACAAACCCATAGATCTTCTAGAACGCTGATGACTAAGTAGCTCTGCATCTCTAGCTCTATTATTCATCCTAATACAATGGCAGCTTCCTCTTTGTGTGCCTGATTCAGGCCGACAGCTCCCTACTGTCTCATGCTCCTGTCGCTGCTGTGGAGGAAGTGAGCAGAAATGGCAAACCAGAGCTGGCAGCAAAGGTCTGCATGGGCATTAAAATCCAGCCTGAAACCAGAACCTGCGACCTGACCCAACCAAACACGACCGGTGCTGTCACATTTAAAAACTGAAACATGAAAGTCATGTCATGGGGAACAGACCTCACTTTCAGAGACAATTGGAAATGCTCTGAAATCGCAGACACCTTTTATTTGTTTTATTTGTTCATAACAAGACTATACATAAAGTTATAAAACAAACACTTAGCGGAATCTATCCTGACATACTACAGTTTGAGCTGTGCAACAGATCTTTAGCTATAGACATAGTTTAGACTGTATGGTTTTATTTATTTTTTTAAATCTAAAAGCAGACACATTTAACCAGAGCATGTTATTTTAGTATTAATTATATACTATTATAGGTTTTATTACTCATTCATAAAGCATTTCAATTTTTCATTCATTTTAAGTATATTATGTGTTTTTTTTTTGTTTTTTTTACTGCATATAGTTTTCCCTGTATAGGTTTATTTAATTATTTTTAAGTTGGTATTTTAAAAGTTAAACCAGGCATTAAGTAGTCATTTAGCAATGCGTTTATCCAAAGCAGTGTTCTTTTAGTATTATTTATTTTTATCAGTTTTAATTTTTAATTATAAAATATTTTTCAATTCAATTTTGTTTTCAATTCTTAATTTTAAGTAATTATGTGATTTTGTCTTTTTGTTATATTAACATTCATGTGTTTCATCTATTTCAGTTTTCTATATTATTTATTATCATTGTTAAAACCAGACATTAAATAATCGTTTATTAGATTTGTTTAGCCAAAGCAGCATTGTTTTAGTATCATTTATATATCATAGGTTTTAATTATTAAATATAAAATATTTTTTAATTAGATTAAATTTTTTATTATTTAAAGTTTTAATTTTAAGTCATTTAGTTATGTGCTTTTGTAATTGTTTTTTCTATTAACATTTATGCTTTTCATCTTTTTTTTAATGTTTTAAAGTTTTAATTTAATTTAGTAATGTGCGTCATTTTTTTATATTCACATTTATGTTTTTTTTTTTATTTCTTTCAGTTTTTAGCTTTATTATTAGTTTTCAAAACCAGACATTAGGCAGTCATTTAGCCGATGTGTCTAAAGCAGCGTTATTTTAGTATAATATATATTATTTCTATATTATCATTATTTCAATTATTAATATTAATTCTAAAATATTTTTAAATTCCATTTAATTTTGTAAAATTTCAATTTAGTCATGTGCTACTGTCATTTTTATTTTTTATTTCAACATTCAGGTTTTTCAGGTTTCTTTTTTTTTTTTATTATTATTATTTCCAGTTAGTGGTTTTAATCCTTCAACTTAAACTTATTTCAATTAGTTGTCAAAGCATCTATTATTATTATTTACATTTTATTTTAAACACGTTTCAGTGTTACTTAACAATAAAAATCCTTATGCAAAGCAACATTACCCACTTCCTGTGATTTACTAGCCCTAAATAACCCAATACACCTCAAACCATTATGATATAAAGAAAAATTACGACCTACTAGACTAAATTAGACAAAACATGCCCTGATATTATCTGCCAGCATTTATTTTACATTAAATTGTATTATGTATATTGCTAGGCCATCAACCACTGAAAATCCCATCCTGTTCAAGCAGTAATCCCCGCCAAATCAGATTCAGGACAGCACTAATCAAATATTCAAGTCATTCATAATACTTCTGTAACTCCATCTGCACTTTACACTATACTCCCTGATCACACAATGCATCTTGTTTGTCATTCATAATACCTGCTACTGCTCTGCTCAGTGGCTAAACCCATCCATGTTCAAGCCTCAAGCACACAGATGAAACCTGACCGTCAGCGATTACATCCAGCCTCAATTTTCCCAACACAAAACTTCTCATTTCTACAGATCCTCTTTTCTATCTGCGTGAAAGGGCTGACAGACTATTCTTGTCGTTCAAACACACTCTTGAGTTCTGCCACCGGGTACAGCGTGTGGAATGAATCCTAAAGTGGAACAAATGAAAGACAGGGAAAAAGTGGGTCAGAAAGCCAGAGCGGCTCAGCAGTTCTGCATGCTGCACTGCAGTGGTGCAACTCCCACTTCCACAGACTGTCAACCGAACGCTTCGTTAGACCACGCTTGAGTCTGAAGCGTGCCGAGACGCATCGAGATGAGGCATTTAAATAGGCATCTGAAGGTGTGCTGTGTAAATCACACTGGATTTATTTCATTTATGCAGCTGTCAGGCTCAATAGCTCAAGCTCGTGTTTGTTTAGACAAACAGATTGAGCCGATAAAGAAACGGCTCCTGTTGCAAAAAAAAAAAAAAAAAAAAAGCAAAAAAAAGCCCTTAAATTGTAATCATACAGCTAAGCTAAGCAAGAGACAGATTGGAGTTAATAAACAGGATAACCAGGGGCAAAGCTTAATCCAAATGGAAACATTTGTTTACAGAAGATCAGCTGTTGAGACTGCAGTAATGCGATGCTGTACTATGTATGAGCACATGTAATGAGAACGATAACTTCAACAGAACCATTAGAATTACCGGAATTCATTTAGTGTCTGTATCATGAATGATTCAACAGCACACAATATTTCACAGAAGAAAAATGCTGTTTGTAATTAGGGCTGGGTGATATGGCCAAAAAATTGTTTTTTTCTCATATCAGTCGATATCGATAATTATCATGATGTCACATTTTTATTTCTTTTAAGTTTAAAGGCAGACTTTAAAATATTCTTTATGGTCAGAACATGACAAACACTTCATATTTTTTGAATTCACTCTTTTTCTGTCATTTTTCCTTAAAATAAGAAATATTTTCTATTTCTTAGTTCTGCTTGTTTTAATATCGTTTCAAATCAAGAAACTGGTTTGTGTTACCTGATAATAATAATAATAATAATAATAATAATAATAATAATAATAATAAAAACATTTTGTCTCTAAGAAATATAAATCAGTAATATCTGTAAAAATTGTAGCAATCTCATTTTTATATGGTGAATTTAATTATTCTTGCTGTTTGAGTTTTTTTTTTTTTTTAATTAATCATTGCTCTTCAATAGTATCATGAAAATAACAAATAAAACAACAAATATAGCACCGCAAAACCTCAAGCACCTCAGTTAGTGCTACTACAGTAAATCTATGGTAAATGATGGCGACTGTTAATTAAAAAGCCTTCTGACTGTATCGTTGAACACAGTGTTTCTCTTGTTTGTCATAAACCGAGTCGTTTGTGTTCTTCACTGAATTCAAGTGCTTCTGGCACTGTTTAGTGACCGACACTCATCAGCGAGTGAAAGCATTTGCTCTAGTAAGTTCGCGCTGTGCCACCATTTGAGCTTTGATCCGATTGGCTAAACGGTCTGAGTGGCGCTCTTTGACTAGTGCTCTTTTGTTCTGCCTTTGCCAAATAAACATTATATTAAACATATATCGAACTCGTTATCGTTTATCAAGGAAATGCATATCGCACGATAATTATCGATTTATCGCCCAGTCCTATTTGTAATTTTACAAAAATGTACTTAAAAACAATTTTTCTTAGCTTACATTGCCTAGAATACACAAGTTACTGTTTAATATTAACCAAGTCTAATAGCTGCATACACATTGGTTTAGACTGTTTTTATAGATAATGCAGACTAAAGTCTAGACAATGTCAACAATTTCTATGCGGGTGGTCATTCATATAAAACTGGAAATAATGGCTAATAGTCACAGATTCAACAAAAAGTTTTCTTCTAAAGTACATATATGTAAAAATGAAAAGAGATGATGCCAACCCTGAACCAACTAACAAATTTTAACTAACATAATCACTGCTGTTAATAGTGTCGGTTTGATTACATGTCATTAACCAACTGATTTTTACAGTACATTTCTACCATTCATTTGGACAACTTTAAAAGTGATTTTCTCATTTGGATTTTTTTGCACCCTCATTCCAGATTTTCAAATAGTTGTATCTCGGCCAAAAATTGTCCTATTGTACTAACAAACCACTGAAAGCTTATTTATTCAGCTTTCAGATGATGTATAAATCTCAATTTAAAAAATTTGACCCTTATGGTTTTGTGGTCCACACATTAAGACTTACAAGAGAAATAAAGAGCAGACAGTACCATTAGAAATGCAAAACTTTTACATGTCAGCCTCCACATTTAAATCTTTGATATGCATAATTGTGTAAACGTGTATTTATTCAAATAAAAGACCAAAAGAAATAGTGCATTTAGCCTTTTACATTTGTAATGTGATGTAATCGGTCAACTTTAACTAATTTTACATCAATTTTCTACTTCAGCTTACTTCATAACTACTGTTAAGTTAATGCATAGTCAAATAATCAAAAGTATGACAAAATGTACTGTTTATGTGGTATTCTACTGGTATAAATATTCATTTATCTAAACCAACTTGGAAAAGTAGAAAGTAGACGGCGTCATTAGAAATGCAAAACACAAGCCTCCAGTGTTAATTGAAAAACCTGCTACATGCATATTTAAAATCTTTGATTTGCATAAGTGAGTATATGAAATGTAGGCTAGATCTTTTCAAATAGTTCAGTAAAGTAACAAAAGCAAACAACAAATCATTTCAATCAAAAGACTGGTTTATTTCTCTATATGGTCAAACAGCCATTTCAAAGCATCTGTGAGAGATGTGGCCGCACACTACGCTTAGAATGACTACTGATGTGGCGTTTCTGAAATGTCCTTTTCTTGTCTGCTCTTGCAGACGGGCTAAAAACAGCAGCACACTATCGCATCTCCCCGGGGGGATCAGGCTAAAAACCCGGCATCTCTGATCTAGCGTGTTCCTCTGAGCATGGCTTACCCCCTAAATCCACAGCAGCCATAAAATCTGTGACACGCCATTGTTACATTAAACCTGAATTGTGAATGTGTGTGAAAGAACGAAGCATGTGTGAGTGAATGTCTTTGACGTAGTGTTCACTTGTTCATTGTAACTTCTCAATACAAATGCCTGGTGCACAAAATAAAATGTTTGTCTATATAATCTTTCATCAAAATCCAGCTTAATAACTCAATTCTGAAACAATGTTTCTTTTCTGCTGACGTCACATAAGCAAATCAATTTCCAACAAATAAAATCAACCCCATTTTTGCCGCTTATCCTGGGTCACGTCACATTACAAATATAGGGCCCTATGATCTGCGATCCAGACATAAAAACAGAATTTACCAACTTTTTTTTTTTTTTTTTTTTATCAAATTTAAGAATACAACAGAATTTCTGAGTGAATTTAATTAAAAAAATAAATATCACAAGGCTATTGAAAGAATAAACAAAAAAGTTATGCATAATAATTAGACATGCTAAAACCAGAATTAAAATAAAATGCTAAATTTCATAGGGCCCTAAACACGTCATTTTTGTTAAACCTTTAATAAATTGATGTTAAATTGTATAAGTTTCATGATTTTAATTAATTAGACATGCTTTTTGGATTAAAAATTCTCTCTAACCATTAAAAAGGAATCCAGAAACATTTAAACGAAGAAAAAAAAAAAAAAAACGGAATCCAGGAAAATTAAAATGGAAAAAATGGAATTTGGGAAAAAAATTAAACGGAATTTGGGAAAAAATAAAATGGATTTCATAGGGCCCTATTTTAGTCAATTAGACATGCTTTTGTGATTAATAAGATTTTATTTAACCACTGAAAAGGAGTCCAGAAATATTTCAATGGAAAAAAACTGAATTTGGAAAAAAATTAAACGGAATTTGGTAAAAAAAAATTAAATGGATTTCATAGGGCCCTACAAATAATATGATTTAAAGTTAAAAGTTAAATTAAATTAAATTAAATTGATCAAAAGTTAAAGTTAAAAATGTCTTAATGATGGACTTGTTTGTTATAAACACAGCTTTTCACTTCATAAGATGTTAAATTATTGTGATGTTTTTATCAGTCGTTTGGACTCATTCTGATGGTAATAAAAACATTACAACTCAAGATTAAAAGAGAATTTTCTTTCAATGCAAGGTGAAAATTTGCCAAGTAAGAATACAAAGTATTAAAGCACAGGGGGGGAAAGTAGGTTACCACATACTAGATCAGTACACTGTGAATCTAAAGTTTACAGATACCAAACAGAGAAACATTAATCTAGAGTGACTTGAAAGAAGTTAAAAGCAAGACAGTATTAGACATTAGTATTAACATTAGAAATGCAAAACACATGCTAACATGTTCGCCTCCATTGTGGATTTAAAGCCTCAAACATGCAACAGTCTATTCTAGACCACAATGCATGGTTTAATATAATCTGCATGTTCTTTCTGAAACCACAGTGATCTTCCTGTTTTTGCCAACAGGAAGCTGGTGCAAAAGTTCCTCTGCAAGGTATCAGCACATGCGTGTGTGATCTACACATTTCATTCTGAAAGCGGAAGCGTCTATCACTCCCTGTTCAATCATCGAATGCAACTAATGACTCTCTGCCTACACTTCTGAAGTATGATCAATTTAAACCAAGGTATTGCACTTTAAACTGCAGCACTATGAAAAACGATTTCACTGCACTGCAGAATAGCGCTGGTGTCTTTCTATTCTCCTTTTCCTTTTACTGTGTCTGCTACTTTCTCTCTCTCAATTCACCACAACATAAAATATTTCCACCGCAAGCATTTGTTGTTGCTCTGCAGCTGAACAGAAAAAGAAGTTGTGTTTCCATCTCAGGGTTGCACTCGCACGTACATCGAGCGCTGGCGAAAAATATACCATTCATCAATAATCATGCCTCCAGTTTCATCACGATCATCATACTGAATTAAACTAAACAGATCCCTGTGACAAGCACTGGCTAAACAAATTCGGCTATTCCCTTAATCACATCAAGACAAGTCCCATTAATTAAGGGCCAGATGGATAATCTCGGTGCACAAAGAGGATGCCAGTATCGAGAGAGCGCTCCTTCCGGCTGTTCTGGGTCCGTGGGGTACCAAGAAACAGATGCACAAAAGCTCGAGGGTGAAAGAAAGAGTGCCTTTAAATCTTTGCGCAAACTAACAGAGGATGGCGGGAAGACTAAATATATATATATAAAAAAAATAAGCGTGTGAAACTAATATGCTCCTTTCAAGTTCTCGTCAAGCCCATTAGAGCCATAACTTGAGACCAAGTCTGATTCGATTTCACAATGAGGCATCCGTGGAAAATAGAGAACTGAGAATAGGGTTTCCTGTACAGACATTATGTCAGTAGTGCAAATTGAATGTGATGAGATAAAAATGACTAGATGCTATAAAAAAAAAATAATGCAAAGACAAAATTCACAATCATTCTGTTGCATTGTCCTTGCAAACATATAGCACATACAGTTGCAAAATCTGCAAAAAGTTAATTATTTTACTAAAATAAGAGGGATCGCACAAAATGACCTGACCTGAATAAGACCTGTTCAAAAGTTTACATACACTTGATGCTTATAGGAATAGTTCACCCAAAAATGAAAATTTCCACATGATTTACTAGCCATCCTAGGTGTATATAGACCTTCCAGACGTACACAGTCTGAGTGGTTTTAAAATTTATCCTGGCTCTTTATAATGGTGGTGGATAGTGGCTAATATTTTGAAGCTCCATAAAGCGCATATATCCGTCGCAAAATTAACCCATACACCTCCGGGGAGTTAACACATGTCTTTCTCAAGTGGATCCATGGGATTTTATAACAAAAATATTTCTATTTTTTAAATTATAAACTTAAATCATTGAATCATTACGGCAACGGCGTATGCACGCAATGCAATGTAAGCCACATTCATAGTGTAAGCTCTGGTGAGAATAAACAAACGAGGATAGAGCAATACTAAATGCCAGTAACAAATTAAAAGTCGGAAATGAGAAGGGGAAAAAAAAAAAAGTGTCCGCGGATTTCACTATAAGAGAAGAAGAGCTTGAGTTTTTTTGCACAACCGTATTTGTTTGAACCGGAGTAACGTTACACCAGCCGAGAAATCACAAACGTGCATACACCGGAAGTCAGTGATTTGAATTTATAATTTTAAAAATAGAATTTTTTTGTTATAAAAACCCATGGATCCGCTTCAGAACACATGTGTAAACCCCCCAGAGGCGTATGGGTTCAAAATATCAGCCACTATCCACCACTATTATAAAGCCTGGAAGAGCCAGGATAAATTAAAAAAAAAAAACTCAGACTGTGTTCGACTGAAAGGTGAAAGTCATATACACCTTGGATGGCTTTGGGTGAACTCCCTGATAGCACACGTACATCTCAGAGACGTCGATTTGACGTAGGGGTGGGCGATATGGCAAAAATATCCTATCACGATTTTATTTTCAAAAATATCACAATTCACGATTTTATCACGATTCTTTGTCACATTGGTTTTACTATTTTGGAAGTTGTCTGAGCAGAGCTAATTTCCCAGTTTTAAAACCAAAGCCTTACAAAGTAACAAAATATAAAATAAAAAGAATAGCAGATGTTTAGGCCAAAGTGGGTAAAGATAAAAATTTGTCATTATTTTATCTTGTTATGTTACACATAATATACAATTATTTATAAATCAAACAATGGTATTTCAGGTGAATTAAAACTAAATTAACAAAAATATAAAAATAAAACACTATATACATAAATTATACATTGACTCAGTCGTAAGTGATTTTTCTTTGTGTTCTGTTTTATTAGCCTACCATCACATCAAAAAAATGACAATTCTGTCATCGTTTACACACTCTTTGTAGAATGTGGGTAACCAAACAGTTGCTGGTCCCCAGTTACTTGTATAGTATTTTATTTATTTATCAAAGTCAGTGGGGACCGGCTACTGTTATCCACATTCCTCAAAATATCACATTCCAAAAAATAGAGGTTTGGGACAAGATTTGAGTAAATTTTTGGGTGAACTGTCCCTTTAATAACAATTGGCAATTTGGCAGCATGTTTAGTTCTGTCGCTTTAAGAGCTGCACACTCTTAATAAGTGCAATGTCCCGTGAGTGAATGCATGTCGTGTTGTACAGTATATTGAGACGGAGGCACGCTGTAGCATGATACTATGATATTTTTTCAAAAGCAGATCGTGGAGACAATTTAATCATCCACGATCAAAAATCGCCATAGCGTACACCCCCAATTTTTGATTTTTGCATTTACATCTGCAAGACGTAGCTTGCTCATCTGCAATACATCTATTGGACATTTCCTATCACATGTCAAATAGATGTCTATTAGATGTCTTTAAGATGTTTATGATTTAGAATGTATGTAAAACTGACATCTTACAGATGTCTGGCAGACGTTTGTACACAGCAGATGATTTCCAGATCAAGAGATCTTTAACAGACATCTTGTAGATGTACGTGTGCTATCTGGGCTATAACTTTAAGAATTCAGAGCAGTCAAATAATCGCAATTCCTTAACATTCCCATCCTTAGTGGAAAACAGGGAAGGCAGGCTGAAGTAAGGCAGCATGGAATGCCACGTAGAACGGAACGGAGTGGTGGAAGTGGAGGGAGGAAATGAAGTATGGCTCTGAATTTTTCCTGAGGCAGGGAACCCGTCAACACTCACCCTCGGTCGTCTGCCCGTCTCTCTCTCTCTTTCCCTCTCATACTCAGATTAAAGAGTGCTTCTGTCTTTATGAAGCAGCTACTGGCCACATGTGCTGAACAGCTGCCCCCATAAACACCGGATTCAGCTGCTTTTCATTTGCTTATTCTTCCATTAAACCACCTTACATCATCTCCTCTGGCAAAAAGAAAGCAGCAGGTCTGCTGCAGCTAAGGGGGTTTTAGTGCAACATAGTGGTATTGTGGAAACCAAGGTGAAAATTAAAGGTGTGAAAGAACGATGTGCTGGGGAGAAGAATGTGTGAATACCTGTAGAGAGACAAGCTATAACATGAAAGAGCAAGATTCCTAGAAAGAGCACAGAAAAATTATGTGGCACAAACATACCATGTATACTTTCACTGAATGTGAGATATATATATAGAAAGAGAAAGAGAGAGAGATGTATCAGGAGGGATGGATGGACTGGATAGATACAAAAGAGTTTGAATTATGTACAAATTTGGCAATATTTCACTTAAAAATATTTAAAAACAAACTTGTCTGGAGATGCATTTTGATTATTTAAAGGTCCCTTCTGCTCATCAAGGCAGCATTTATTTGATTAAAAATACAGTAAAAACAGCAATACTGTGAAATTTAAAATGTTTTCTATTTTAAATATCTCTTTTCTGTGATGCAAGTTGAAATTTTAGCATCATTACATGTCTTTAGTTTCACAAAATTCTTCAGAAATTATTCTAATATGTGGATATTTGCCGTTCAAGAAACATTTCTGATTATTATTAAATGTTGAAAACGTTAGTTTCATCAAAAAAAAAAAAAAAAAACATTTATATCGTGTAATTAAGCCCTGGTTTTTAATTAAATAAATACTTAAAATAAACATGGTGTGTATTAGGCATTAACTGATTACACTTTTCTCATCTTTTAATTAAATGTCCTTATTATCAGCATCAGCTATTCTATTCTGTGAACGCATCTGCCTTTAAAATCTTTATAAAACACTCTTATTGCTCGAGCCCTTTGGAAAAGCCAATGGTTATCCATACAATTTTAACACGTTTATTCTGATTCACAAACAGAAACATGCGTACAAGGGCGGAACATGATGAATTGTGTGTTGACATTGTATTGTATGTTTATGACTGAATTTGAGGAGGTACATTGATGTCTGGCCTTGGCTGAACTCATATCGAAGAAAAACACACTACAGTTTCCTACAGACAGAAACACGTCTCCATGGTGACTCGGACACAAGCTACCAGCCTGTGTTCTGAGAAACCGCTGTGTGATTATGTAACACACACACACACACACACACTCCAACTTACTACAAATCTATTGTCTCCTCAACAATTTGTGACCAACATCCCCCAAAAATGACTCCAGTTATACTATATTCTTACAATAACATCCGTCAGACCTTGTGTGAGCCAATGGTGTGCCACAAATCTCAAGGGAGAAAAATTGAAAAGCAGTACTTCACACTCAAATAAAATTAAAAAGACATTTACACTGTCACAATGGAATTAACTAACAGTGAAAAAAAGTCAATTGCAGTTCCATTTAGGTCTACTACTGTTCAGATTTTATATTTGCATGTCATTTTGTGATTGAGCAGTTATCACAGTCATGCATGCTTGTGCATCATTTATTTAAAATTTACTGAGCAATAAAAGAGCATAAAAAGAAATGCATAAAATAAATCTCAGATGAATTGCAATTTGCAAATGCAATCATTTTGTCATAATTGTGCTAGCTAAAATCGAAAATCATTCTGTAAAAATCTCTCAAGTGTTTAGCATACTGACAATATATTTTAGTCTGATCTTTGGAAAACATAACTGCAATCATATTTCATTGGTTTCATGTGAAGCGCTCTAATGTAGAATCAGTGTCTAACATCTCTCAAAACAAGACACTTGCATAGATTAAATTCTGACGTCACAAAACAAGCAGCAGTTGTTCTGCAGGCAAGCAGCTTTTAGAGATTGAGCAGTTATTATAAGCATTATATAATGCAATCATGTTGTTCAGGAATATTTGTTATTGTACAATGCATTTTATTTAATAGTAAAGAAATATAAGCATATAATAAGAAATAAATATATATTCCTTTAATGTGCCATGCACTGAAGAATTTTTTTGTAAATTTTCCAAGTACAAAGAAACTGCATTGAATTAGAAAAGATTGTTAAGTATAGTCTGAAATTGTATATTCTTCACAACTTCAAAAAATAATTTTTATGGTGTATGTTACAACAAAATCCAACAAATGCACATCTATTTGATATTGAATGCTTCTGATTGTACAAATGACACACTACATTCAAAATAAGTGATTTTTAAATGCAATTTCTTCAATAGCTAGTCTGTGGAAATGTATTTCATTATTAAAACCAGGGTAGTCAGGTCTGATAGTCCTTTATTTGATCTTATATGTCTAAACACAGTGCTTTCAAAGGAAATCTAGTGAAAGACAAAGCAATAAGATTTGCCTAATTGAAACAAATCAAATGACACTAGTTCAATTGGGATCAATTGGGTCAACCAGGACTGATTAGAGCAAACGGATCCAAGCAGATTTGCAGATTTGTCCTGATCCGCTGATAAATGATGCAAATCAAAAGTAGTCCAAATATCAGACTTCTAGACATGGCTGCACACAGCTCTATTTAATTGAAGTACTAAATCTTCTTTAGACAACCCAGAAGAGCTGCAGATAAGCATTTGTTTGCAAACCGTAATTTCGTCTATAGAGATCAGTCCAACACAACGCTCAGCCAGCTCAATGCAGTAGCACAATCACACACACACACACACGCTCTGGCGTGAACTTTTCCACTCATGCCAAGGGGAAAACAACGTAATAAACCTTCCTTTGACTCGCTAGTTTGCTACTGGCAAATCACTCCAATATGTTAATAAAGGCAGCATAACTTGTGCTTGCCAAAACATGAGGTTGCATCACATCAAATCATCAACAGCTAGTTGGTTATTTAACTTGGAACATTGAGAAAACACATTAAAGTTTGATATTCTGGTCTAAAAACATCTTAGCAACCACAGCTACAAATGCAAAACATGAAGTCAAGACCATCTCAAACATGAGCCTCTATGACCCTCTTGCTTATTCAATATACTTGCTACTTGTTAATAATTAGCTTTTTTCTGTCCACATCACATGATGTCATGTCATTATAAGCAGCAGGAGGCTTGTTTCAAGATAAAGAACGAAACAAGAACATGACATGAAACGAAAAGCAGCTAGTTGCGTGATGAAATGCCTGGGAAATGCACAGCACATAACGTACAGGGGAAACTGGCTGGGATTTACCGAGATGCACTCAGAATGTGCAATGCAATCAAAGTCTTTTCATAAATCATAAACGCGTAGAACCAGCCGTGTGGAGGGAGTTTTAGATTGCAGTTTGACCAGGGATTTGTTTACACACTACAGAATATATCCAACTGTAATATTGCTAGTCAGTTCAATCAATGACAGTGTTATTTAAACATGGGATTAAATGGCAAGATACACTGTCCAAAAAGAAACAAAAAACCATCGGAAACCAGAAACCAGTGTTTTTTCTGTCTAATTTTGTGTTTTTAAGTTGTTGTATAATTGTGTTTTAATTGTTTAAAAAAAATGTGTTCATTATATTTTTTTAAAGTAAAATTCCTTTAAACTTTATTAAATCAATGAATCCAGAAAAAAGCACTACAAAACAGCAGCAAAAACTGTTTCAACATTGATAATACCATAATTAATAATTAAGCAACAAGATTACCAGCAAATCATCATATAATGATGCTGAATCACTGTATTTACTGTGTTTTGAGCAAATAACAGAAGTCTCTGTGGATATAATATATCTAGTTATATACATATATAGTTTGGCATATAAAAACCAGTCATTAGGGTCGATTTTTTGAAATTGAGATTTATAAACCAACTGAAAGCCGAATATGCTTTTCATCGTTGTATAGTATGGTATGGTTTTAGGACAATATTTGGCCAAGATACAACTATGTCAAAATCTAGAATCTGAGGGGTACAAGAAAAAAAAAATCTAAATATTGAGAAAATTGCCTTTAAAGTTGTCCCAATTAAGTTCTTAGCAATGCATATTACTCATCAAAAAATTAAGTTGTGACATATTTTGGTAGGAAATTGACAAAATATCTTCATAAAACATGATCTTTACTTAATATCCTAACAATTTTTGGCATAAAAGGAAAATCCATAATTTTGACCCATACAATGTATTGTTGGCTATTGCTACAAATATACTCATGCTACTTAAGACTGGTTTTGTGGTCCAGGGTCACATATATATTATTTTAATTGGAAAAGCATTGATTGTCCAATAGATATTACTAGATATTTCAATATCTTTCCAGCAAAAATACCTAGTGTTACACTGTTACCACTACATTGCTAATTGACAGGAATAATCAAAAGGGAGGTACCCAACACTGGTAGTGTGAGCAACAAGTCTCAATGTGTCTCCAGATTACACTCAAGCAGCAATTTACCTTTGAAACCTGTTTTAAATTTAATCTACTGTTTTCCAGATAACAAGTATACTTATTGCGTGTCCACAGTGTCCTCTCCAAGAAAAGAACGCTCTCGAGACGCTGAGGAGGGCGTCCATAATGACAGCATTCACTACCATGATAAATTATACCAATTTAGAGCATCGGTGTCTAAAGAGTCGTCGTCCACAGCGTCGCCAGCGTCTTTGATCTCCAGTGCGTCTCTACACTGCCACCCGTCAAGTGGCCTAATCAGAGCCTGAGCCCAATTTACATCTGTGAGCAGTGCTTCAAAAAGACGAGAGCTTCACAAAGAGCACTCCTACAGAGCCGCGTTTAAACCCTCCACCGGAGGGCCGACGCCATTGTGTCAGACAGGATTCACAGTTCCTAAGCGTCTCTCGACATTCCATCTGGCAAAACGAGAAGTCAAAGAATGGAGATACATCAGTGTGCAAAAATGGATCCAGGAAGTACACAAGAGCAAAAGCGTGGGAAGTTTTCAAAAGATTGTAATAATTTTGACTCAGAAAATTTGTCAATTGCAGAATTAAGAAAAGAAAACACGCTCCAAATGTAAACCAATCATGGTCAAGATCTACCAGACAAAAGAGCGCTTTGAGACTGTCAAGGAAAATTTGGCATAGCAACAGCTGTGAAACAAAACCAAGAACAATATTTAAACGAAAGACTGACCAGGTAGAGCTGGGGATTTTAGAAGCATGTGAGTGGAAAACCACCATCATAACCACACGAAACCTTTCAGAGACCATTCTGGAAGTATAGCATAACCCAAAATGCATTTTATAAAAAAAAACTAAAAAAAAAAACAAAGCCACAGACAGAAAGTTGCATGATAAATTATTACATAAATGCTAACATTACCAAATGTGTTTTAGACCAGGTGGGCTTGTATTTGGTAGTGGATGACTGTTTTTCAAGTTAATGGATAGATTTTTTAAGAAGGTACAATTAAATTAAAATGACACCATTAGACAGACTACTTTCCTGACACAATATTTACTGAAATTTCATACAAACTATTTGAAACGTATGCAATTTGGGCGAAGCATGCATGGGTATCACCTAATCAAGGCATCTGCAGGATTTTTAAGCTCAAATTTAAGACTCTTTTTAAGACCTACACAAATAAAATTAATACCATACAAGCGTGGTAGGGCAATGTCTATGATAACAAACTTTAAAATGACTGTAAAAAGCTTTAAACTATTTTTAAGAAAACGGTCAAAAGTATCAATTATTATATTAATTTAAACAAGCATCATTAATCAATTACAGTAATGAAATGACACATATATGTTACAGTTTTAATTATTTTAGATTTTTATAATGCATTATCTTCCTGTCAATCCACCAGTTCATATTTACAACTGCGTGTTTGCTGTGTAAAAATATGGATCTGAACAAAAACAGCAGACATTGCATTGAAAATGCAAATGTATTTTCTGCCAGCAGGTGGCACTTTCGGAACAGCAGAAATTCAACAGTTTTCCCTATAACAGCAGTACACAAAGCAGCTCAACACTTGACTTTGAAAAGTGCAGTGCTCATATATATTTATTAAAATCACAGCCTTTTGAAGTTCAATCATCACATTAAGCTATATCGCAATTTTTAGTCTTTCCATCCCCAAACTTCTTGAAATCATACTTAAGACATTCTTGTACCATTTAAAACTTTTATGGCCTTAAATTAACTAAATGCAAGACTTTTTACGACTTTAGGAACCCTGCTAATGCTAACAATCTAAAAATTGCTATACATTTGCTAATTAATTATCTTGGCCATCATATCAGCGTCAAGAAATTAATACTTTTGATCAATTTAAACAAAAAAAAAAAAAAATCCTTGAGCAGTAAATCAGCATATTTCAGAAAATTTCCAAAGTATCATGTGACACTAAAGACTGGAGTAATGATGCTGAAAATTCTGCTTTGCCATCAATGAAGTAAATTGCATGTACATTTATGTAAGCATTATATTAAAATAATATTTCCCTATATTACTCTCCCTTGACGAGCATAAGAGACTTCTTTTAGAAACTTGAATAGTAGTCTACATATTAGTGGTGTGCAATATTGACAAAAAATAATAGCTTGATATTTTCTGGGATTTTATCGATAATGATAATTAGACGATATTTTACTGTGTGTTACTGTGCTTAAGGACTTACATTTTTAATATTCTTCATATTCTGATTTTTGATTTTTTACCTTCTTTTCTAAAAGTGTGCATCATCTTTTGAGTCAAATTCTTTTAATCAGTCCGTTATAATATAATAATAATAACAGCTAGGCTGTTACCAAACAAATTAAATCAGTATCAACAAAATTCATCTTTGCAGAAATGGCATATCAAGTGGCATTTAGATGTATTTGCACAAGTTAATGCAGCTATGTTTATAATTCTTTTACAAGTGAAAAGACTTTAAATGTGAAATTAAAACCGCCAGTGGGCGGCAGTAAGTCGCTGTTAAAAAGTGAGTCATTTCGTTTGAACCGATTCATTTAAACGATTGATTCATTCATGAACACCGTCATGTTCCTCAGAGACGCAAAGCAGCACTGTGGCTGTTTTTGGAATGATTTTTGTTGGCGAAATTGAGCAAAAACAGCAAATGTGCTGTCTAAAACGTAAGTCTTTTAATATTAACTTCTTGTTTATTGAACAGGAAAAACCGGCACTCTTCGTGTGATATTGATTAACTATATGAAATTATATAAATATATAAATTTTTTGCCCTCATATCTTAAACTATGTGATAATTCTAAATGCATTTTAACAGATTGAATTATGCTGTAAAAGGAACGCACTTTAAATGCACTTATTCGACTTCATCACGTAATGTTACGTTATGCGTCCACTATGTAGGTGTGATTTGTTTGTTTTTTGCAATATACTCGATAATGTCAAATCGCACATCGTTAAAACAACAACTACGATATTATCGCAGACGATATATATTGCACACCCCTACTACATATACACTATATAAATGATGCTTTCTCTATTTTGCCGCCTTTTCAAGGCACACAGATTATAACACTGGCCGCAGGAGGTTCGGTCTATTTTCTGAGCTTTGCAGGAATGAAAATGGACTGACAATGAGTGTGAGGGAAACTGGCAGGCCGGCTGATGCATTACAGCCTATAATGACAGAAACAGCACAGTAGGTCGCTGGTAAATGGCTGCAAGCATTTTAGCCCCAACAGGCGGAGATCAATAAAATGCACAACATCCCAAATGATGCACGCAACAATAAAGGAACAACTATTGTAGATTCTGTAAACAGCTAAACAGAGAAAACATCTAGTGTGGAGGATCTCAGCAGACCTCAAAAACAACATCAAAAACAAAATCGAACCATATTGCACAATTCATCAGCTTTTCTTTAAAACGTATTCTTCTCTGTTGATGTGAAGGGTTTGACGTCATTCATGCCAACTGCAACTGGTTCTAGCTGGTCTTGTAACATCTTAAACATTGCTCGTATGGCTCGTATGACTTGAAATCTAGCACACAAGTCATATAAACTACATTTTCATGAAACATGCAGCAAATAAACAGCACAACATCGCCACAAAACTCTAGGTTTCTTCAAGTTTCAAAGCAACACCAACTTTTGGCATATTCCACGCTGAGACTTGAAGATCTAACATCATTCTATGAAAGACACTTTCAAGTTGGGCAAGGTTGATGTAAGACCTTTGAGACGAGCTGAAATAGCAAACTAGAAGCCAGGCGTCTGTTTTCAAACGTGTGTGCGCGCAAATCACAGAGGAGGTTTTTGGAGGACACAGTCTGGTTCCGAAGTGTGTGTATGTGGGGGTGTGTATTTTGAAATTGTAAGTGTGTGACAGTGACTGTGCGGGAAGCTGTCACCTGTTCTGCGAGAGGTGTCACCTTGGCGAGTTGTTTTTGCACTCTATCTGAAGGTAAAAAGAGAAGGTGCTGCGTTTTATCACTGTCTGGAACTGTGGCTCCCTCTCTTCGTGCCGGACGTCTCCAGATAGGAAGCATCCTGATCTGATCTCTGCTCTCTCCACACCGTGAGCCAAAGTTACACTGACACAACACAATGACTCAACATTCAACATGTAAACAGTGCAATGGATAAATCACGGAAGCCACTTGCCTTCTAGGTTTTAGAAGGATACACCAGTTTTTATCTCAAAATCCTCACCTTTTGGTGTGCAGTGTTAAGCTGTATGTGCAGTTGCGAGGTCTGTACAATAAAACTACTGCATATCCAACGTGGACAACATCTCTGTACTTTACTCAACAATATCTGTTTGGTTGAATTAATAGTTAAGAAAAGAAAAACACTCCATTGTACTGAACTTTAAAGGGGACTTAACCCTCTTTATATTTGTGATATACTGTCTCAGTCTAAATTACATTCATACTGGTGTTTTAGGAGGCCAAACAAATTATTATATAATAAGAATAAGAATAATAACAACAATGACAGCAATAGCCATTTATTGTAAAACAACTGCATTGTAAAATTAATGAAAATGAATATTTCATATGTGTATATTATTTTTTGCTCTACACTACAGTAGGGAAATTATAATACTTTTTTTTATTTCTACACTTGAAAGAAATTTTTCACTGCAGTATTTGGACTGCAGTAACGTTATATATTTAATCCGCTAGCTGCCAGCAATTCATACAGTACTTTTAAGCATTTATTTTGACGGAAACGGCAGTAGAGCTTTTATTTTAAAGGAAATCTCCAGCTTCAGTGAAAACAGGCTTGTAAAATAAATGAAAATTAATTTTTCATGGGTATATTATCTTTGCTTTACACTACAGTCGGGACATTACAAAACATTTTAATTTTCAGCACTTGAAAGAAATATTTTCAATTTGGACTGCAGTAACGTTATCCATTTAAACCGCTAGCTGTCAGCAATTCATACTGCACTTTTCAAGCTTTTATTTGGACGGAAATGGCAGTAGAGATTTTATTTTGAAGGAAAACTCCAGCTTCAGTGAACAGGCTTACAAAAACACATCTTACTACAAATCTAGTGAAATGCTGTAATCATCTTGCAAAAATAAAGCATAACTGTGGGGGGCCCTATGAAATCCATTTTATTTTTTCCCCAAATTTTGTTTTTATTTTTCTAGATTCGGTTTTAGTTTGTTTTGACACAGATACTGTGTCAAAGCGTAATGGCCCAAAACACAACTTTAAAGAACTTTTGTGTTAGAATTTTAAATATATTTTAAAAACTACACTTTTTGCCTAGAAGACCTATCATTTCATATCGTCATGTGACCACGATAATATCGAGACAGTTTTGCTATCGCGACATCACAATATTGATAATATTGTTATATTCCTAGTAAAAATAAATGAATATATTTTCTAATTTGAATTATTTCCCCAATGAGAGGTACCTTTATTCCAGTCTAACAGCTAGTGAGATATAATTTGGAGAAATTACTAAAATATAATTCTAGTTTTATCACAAATCCCTAGCCTGCTGTTAAATGATGTGCAGCTGAATCATCGCAATTTTTTTCCCTCAGGGATTTACAAGGGATATTCACATGCAAATTCTAAAAAAGGTCTCGGATAAAAGAGTCCAGAATAACCTCTCCAAATGAGTGTCTATAACGGTAGCTTCCAGCACACAAACCCTCCTGATAGTCACTTGCCCCCATTCTGTGGCACAATTCCATTAGTTATGTGATGTATCTGCTGCCGCAGGCCATTCTCCTTTCAGAACCTGAGCTTAAAGGAACTGCTCATCATTCTCGTCCCCAAAGCTTTTGTCTTTTGGCATTTCCTTGAGTTTTTGCCAACCCAGTACACCCAAGATGTCATGTTTTGACAGTACGAAAGTTTAAAGAAGCTTGGTTTATCATAAACACAAGACCACAAATTACTTCCTGCTCTGTGACATGACCTTGACTCTTCAGTTGTTTGGGGATTCAACACTTGCCGTCCATGTTGTGGGCACATTCTTGAGGGTACAAAACAAAGCTTGGCTCAAGGATATTCTTGGCATCCAAACGTCCTGCCAACTTCTTAACTTAAACCCAACTGATAAGAGTCTGGAGTATCTGTGACCAGCAGACGTGTGTCATAATGGCGAGTTGCTCATCAGAGACACGAGGAGGTGGCAAGGTCAGTAATTCTGACACATGCGGTTTCAAACGTGACGCATACTGATGAACTCCAGAGCAAAAGAAGCCATTACAAAAAATGATCATTAAAAGTCTGTCTGAATGCTAGCTTCTGTCACGTATCCTGGCGAGATTTCTACTAGATGACATATGTATGTGTCATAGGTGTGGTTCTCAATTTGTAGACAACAATGTGACCCTGGACCACAAAACCAGTCATATGTAGCATGGGTATACTTGTATCAATAGCCAACAATTTTTCTTTCTTACCAAAAATCATTAGAACATTAAGTAAAGGTTATGTTCCATGAAGGTCTTGTGTAAATTTCCTACCCTAAATATATCAAAGCTTAATGTTTGATTAGTAATATGCATTCCTAAGAACTTAATTTGGACAACTTTAGAGGCAATTTTCCTCAATATTTAGATTTTTTTTTTTTTTTTTTTTTTGCACCCTCAGATTCCAGATTTTCAAATAGTTGCATCTCTGCCAAATACTGCCCTATCCTAACAAACCATAAATCAATAGAAAGCTTATTTATTCAGCTTTCTTATGTTGTATTTTTTTTTTTAAAATGGACCCTTATGACCAGTTTTGTGGTCCAAGATCACAAATCACACTGCTTCAAAATCCTGCTGGAAAACCTATGAGAATATTTGATATAGACCTTGCAGATACAACAATCCCACCATGTAGAGCAATGAGAAAATGTTTTTCTAAAATATACACTCATCTCATACTACATCTTATTTTGAGTGCATGTGCTATCGTTATATGATTTTATTTTATTAAATTGACATTGAAGTAATAAAGGCTAAAATCAGTCATCATAAACCATCATAACTCTATTCAGCTTAACACTAAATGCCTTTGCATGATTGTACTCTGATTATGCTCAACATCCTGGCAACATACAAGGTCACATATGCAAATGCACTTATAGAAGCTCCTGTGTCACAACAAGCGAATCGTCATACAATTTAAATAAATGCTTTGCTCCCCATTTACACTGCTAGTGGTGCAGTTGTATTAATACTATACTGTGAAACAGGACAATTTAAAGGAATAGTTCACCCAAAAAAAATCAAATCTGCTGCAAATGTACTTACCCTCAGGCAATCCAAGATGTGGATGTGTTTGTTTCTTCATCAGAACAGATTTGGAGAAATGTAGCATTATATCACTTGCTCAACAATGGATCCTCTGCACTCTTTAAAATAAAGGTTCTTTACTGCATTAATGGTTCCACAAAGAACTTTTCAATCCACAAAAGGTTCTTTACAGTGGGAAAAGGTTCTTTAGATTAGCAAAATGTTCTTCACACTAAAAAAAGGAAATAAAAATGTTCTTTTAAGAACTGTTTACTGAAAAGTTCTTTGGGAAACCAAAACTGGTTCTTCTATGGCATCGCTGTGAAAACCCCCTTTTGGAACCTGTATTTTTAAGAATGTGTAGCAAATGGGTGCTGTCAGAATGAGAGTCCAAACAGCTGATAAAAACATCAAAATCCACAAGTACACAACTCCAGTCCATCAAATAATATCTTGTGAAGAAAAAAGCAAGATGTTTGTAAGAAACAAATCAATCATTCAGGTGTTTTAACTTTAAACTACTTCTGGCCAAAATATGATTTCAGAATGTAATGCTTTCTCCATTGAAAAAGTCCATCTGCTGTTGGCCTCTCACATGAAATGATCATAGAATGGTTTTGACTTGTAAACGGTGCTTGATCTGTGCATATTTCTCTCTCGATTCAGAAAAGGCATTTTCTGAAGGCAAAACTGAAGAGTTGTGTGATGTTTTTATCAACTGTTTGGATTCTCATTCTGATGGCACCCATTCACTGCAAAGGATCCACTGGTGAGCAAATGGTGTAATGCAAAATTTCTCCAAATTTCCTGGCCTGAGGGTGAGTACATTTTCAGCAAATTGTCTTTTTTGCTTGAGCTATTCTTTTGATGATCTTCTTGAAGGCATAAATAACAGAACTTTATATAATAACTACCTGACAGGTGCTTGACTTGAGTCAGTAAACAATGGAAAGTAACCTAGCCAGTGTTACTTTCACAATCTGGATGTTTCAAACTGATGATTGATGTACATTTAGCAATATTGTGAAAACGCTGAACGAGGCAAAATACAGTTCTGACGGGTAATTGCACTGTGTTTACACGGCATGAGATTACTGCTGTGGTCATCTATCATTTTCAGACCTGACCGTAAGAAGTCATTAGTGGGAGCTCTGTAAACACGGTGGTGTGTGGAAACCCATATTTACACTCAACCAGTCAGGACTTGAGTGCTGGGTGACGCTTGTCTCATTTCTGATTTAACGCTATGAGCCTGAGATGTGAATAATGTAGTTTATGTGCTTTCTGCATTGCTTTTATTTATTTACATGCAGATATTTTTAAAGTTGAACGGGGTATATGTGCCTGGGGGAATCAGTGTCAAGCTAAGTTCATCCAATTTTTTGATTACATCTAAAGCCGGTCTCCCTTATTCCCCAGGCAAGTTTTCCCTGTTCTCTCACTCCTGCTTGCTCTCTCCGTAGGGTAAAGCGTATTGTGGAGAGCGCCGCTGTCACACCTGTCCCCATGCTGTCAGCATCAGAGCACACATGCTGCGCCACTAACAGGATATGACATAGAGGACACAAACGCGCCAGCTTATGACTGTGCGAAGCCCCACTGAAGTGTGAGGTGGCTCCATCCAGAATTAGGCCACAGTTTAAGCAACTACACTAACTTTAAGAGATTGATGCTCTCGTAATCTGGCTTATGACCAACTCTGATACAACCAAACTGCCTGATTGGTGACAAATCATGTGCACTATAGGTTAAAAACCAAGCAGCTTATCATATCCTCTCTCTCTATTGTGGTTTTGCTCAGTTCACTAGAGCAACTATATGTTATAAGATATATGTGACCCTGGACCACAAAACCTTAAGTAGCACAGGTATATTTGTAGCAATATCCAAAAATACATTAAAATTAAGTAAAGATAATGTTCTATGAAGATATTTAGTACATTTCCTACCATTAATATATTAAAACTTATTTTTTGATTAGTAATTAGCATTACTAAGAACTTCATTTGAACAACTTTAAAAGGTTGATTTTCTCAATATTTAATTTATACTCAATATATAATTTTTTGCACCTTCAGGTTCCAGATTTTCAAATAGTTGTCTCTCAGCCATATATTGTCCTATCCTAACAAACCATACAACAATGGAACGCATCTATTCAGCTTTAACTTAAAAAAATATGACTCTTATGAATGGTTTTGTGGTCTAGGGTGACAAATTATCAATTATTTACCATTATTTTTTTGTGCACATCTACTGAACTTGTAAAATTGGTTTTCTCTAGTGGTGATTTTGTTGATCTGGGTATTATAATAATTAATGACTTAAGAGCCATTAAACAGATGTGTATGCATACTGTAACTACAGAACTGTGCAGTTTCTTTCGCCTCTGCGATGTATTTGTTCTAATCAAGCACGCTTTCATTTACCACCAATGGACTTGACAAAATAAAAATGGATTGGTTACAGCGGGAGCACTCAGCTTTAATGAAGTATAATTGAATGGTGAAGTCTTTTGTTTAGAGCCGTACTTATCTGATTCTCACAGCAGGGTTACTCCAGAACAACACTACCTGCAGACTCTTGTTTATTTGTAACCTGGTCGTCTTGCTAAAAATCAAACAGCATGTGTGCACCTTCCTGAATGTCCGTTTACCTTTATAAAATGGCAAGTTATTGATACAAATAAGGTAACCAAAGAATGTTTTACTAACGTTCCCATTCAATTATGAAAACATTATTTGTAACCCTGGACCACAAATCCAGTCATAAGGGTAAGTGTTTTGAAATTAATAAATCAGGTTTTCATTGATGTATGGTTTGTTAGGATATTTGAGGGGGCAAAAACAAATCTAAATTTGAGAAAATCACCTTTCTTAGCAAGTTCTTAGCAATGCACTATTCAAAAATTAAGCCTTGGTATATTTATGGTAGAAAATTGACTAAATATCTTCATGGAACATGATCTTTACCTAACATCCTACTGATTTTTGGCATGAAAGTAAAATCAATCATTTTGACTCATAAAATGTATTGTTGGCTTTTGCTACAAATATACCTGTGTTATTTATGACTGCTTTTGTGGTCCAGGGGTCACATTTCTGAATGTTCTCTGTAATTCCAGTTTTAAAAAAAACATTTCTTGGTTATTGTGAACATTAAAGACAATATTAAGAGGTACGTTTGATTAAAATGTTACATTTTAATGTCTCTAAGCCATCTTAGAAGAACAACAAGAGAGTGGAGATCATTTACGACCAGGCCTAAACACATGAGCATAAGGGACAATGCAGTATCCATGGAAACCACATAATTAATCATTGATAGCCATGTTTTTTTCTAAAGGCAGAGGTGAGTATAGCTAATGGAAGTATAGTAGGAGTTACATAATGCATTATGGTTACATTTGAGAACATCTGCAATTGACCTGAATAAGCTAAATGACATTACATGACAAAAACTGCATAAAAACAACATTACTGATGATAATGTAACTAGATTACACACTAAACAGCATCTCAATTACTTATGCACTCTATTATTTATATTTAATGTCACATACAACAATGTTGACAGATCATTGAGATACTGAAGGCCAGTTTTCTCATACATGCCCACATCAGATGGTAATGGTACTTTTATATGATTTTTTTTCTGTACCATAGTATATCATCTGAAATCATCACTACACCATGGTACTTGGTGCATGACCAAAACACCATGGTTGTACCATTGTACTCCAATGTGTTTTGTACATCTCTTATCACATAAAAACGTGCCATTTCCATGATACCATGTCTAGAAAACACGGTAACACCATAGTATTGATATGATATGTAAACGTACACTATGGTATTTTTATGGTAAATGTCCAAAAACACGGTATTTTCTATCTGTTTGAGTCTTTGTGGATTGAAATCTCAAATAAAACAGAGCAAAGGCGCATCCGACGGATGCTGGTGTGTTTGCGTCCATCCTGTTTATCCATCATACTCGAACCGAACTGCATACCAGATCATACTAAACACACGCATCTCCTCCAAACGAGTAGCAAAGTGCTGGCATGTTGTTTTTATGCAAGCGTGTGACAAATAGCACTGCAAAACGAAATGTTTCGCGGGAGACTTCTGAACACACAGAGCCGCTGAAAATAACACACACATGACGTGCCATGACTTACCGAGCAGGAGCAGTTTCACCTCCCTCGCAGCCTTCTCTCCATCCTCCCGCAGGTTTTTGTCGATCATCTTTGATCTCTCGGCGGCCGCCTTGTCTTCTGCGCTTACCGTGCAGCCCATGATCGAACCGTGCGCCCGTCAAACTTCAAAGAATAGCTCAGATCAGCTTGGTCCAAAAACCGTACACTAAAAGGACGCCGCGTGGATTGACAGATGTGCTATAAAGGCGCAAAGTGTCACAATTTAAAAGATTTGATTCCGAAAATCCCCGGCCTGTGATTCTCCATCAATCAGGGGGGTTCGAATATGTGTAGACGCGATTAAAAAGTTGCTCAGTTTCCCACCAAATCAATCAATCAACCTTGCTTCCTTCTTTTAGCGCCTCCTTTCAGATTAAAGAGCAGCCGCGACGTCGGCGCTTTCATCTAACGTTACTGCTCACAGTTCCTGAAATCAAAATCATTTGCTTGCACTGAATCAGATTTCTGCTTCTGCACGCAAAATTGTATCCAACTGGTGAGAAATTCTGCCGCCAAACAGCTCTGCTATTTTATTTCAAATTCAAACGTTCTGCATATGTATCCTGACGCGGCGCGATTCAAAATATTTGTAAAAATTCGAAATCAGAATGTTGCAGCGTTCGGCGTGGCGCTCCGCTAGCGCTGCTTTCTTCTAAGGAATAAACAGAGCGTAAGAATGTGAAAAAGCCAAAGCGTGCAGCAACACCCACCCACTGATGAACAACTGCGCGTGAATTGTGGGAAATGCAGTAGTTTTCTGCTGTTAGTTAGTTAGTGCTGGCATGTTTGATTCATTTTAGCGAATCAGTTCAAATGAATAGTTAAAATGATTCACTGATTCTTTAAAATCATAACTCGTTTAATAAATGTAAATAATATAAAACAAGTATATATATAAACTCTGGACCACAAAACCAGTCATAAGGGTCAGTTTTTTAAAACTTAGGTTTATACATGATCTAAAAGCTTTACACTGATGTATGGTTTGTTAGGATAGGACAATGTTTGTTCGAGATTCAACTATTTGAAAATCTGGAATCCGAGGGTGCAAAAAAAAAAAAGAGAGAGAAAATCGCCTTTGAAAGTTGTCCAAATTAAGTAGGAAATGTACAAAATATCTTGGAACATGATCTTTACTTAATATGCTAGTAATTTTTTTGGCATAAAATAATTTTTTTTGCCTATTGCTACAAATATAAATGCTACTTAAGACTGGTTTTGTGGTCCAGGGTCCAGGTAATATATTTATATATATATATAAATTTACACACTAGAGATTAAATAATTTAATTAATAATAATAAAAATAATCTCAGCAGTACATACATTCAGTGTTTCTGTTGGTTTACAAAAACCAAAACATAAATTCAACAAATTTAATGGTTAGAATAATAATAACAATCTACCTAGCCTAATACTTTTTCCCACAGGGTATTTTAAAAATGTACTTTTCATAAGTTATTAGGCTATGCATTTGCGTCATATATATAATTAGGGAAGTGTCAAAAATGAATCAAACGTGTTTTCAAAAGTGCCAAACAACGTTTTATTTTTATTTTATTTTTTAGTAAAATCCATTTTAGTTAAATACTGTTTATCGCCATGTAATCTAATAATGTTATATAATGAGTTATATTAATGTTATATTACTGTCTTTAAGATGTGATTCACGTGATTCTATTTGATTCGCTGTGCGAGTCAAATAGAAAGAATCATTCAAAAGAACCGATTCAAAAGAACGACTCGTTTGCGAATTGAACATCAAGATTGAGAGCACGTTTGCACTTGAACTTGTCTTTGAGCAACTTATTCAAATTTTCAGCACACATGCAGATAAATATTAAGAATAATAGTTCTGGATATTACACCTGACATTTGTCACTTGGATCTGCAAGCATCGCCCTCAAGTGTTAGAAAAACTAATCACAGTATTTTACTATTTCAAGTCAATGTTCTAGATCTATTGACCCATAAGTAAGACATAACATCATGTTGAGCAGGACAGCAAACACAAAACTCACATACAGGTTTAAAAACAGCTTTTTATTGTCAAAGTGGTTCTGCTATTTACACTATACAAACTAATATGCATCACAAATAAAAGCGGTTCACATTTATATACAATATATACGAATGCACTAAACAATCTACCATATGAACCCAACTGTATCGATTAAATAATGCTGGAAAAACAAACTGGTTTGTGTACTCCTTATTGAAAGGAAAAAAAATCCAGGTTATGAAAAGGTATATGCATTGAGACAAATAACTCACAGAATTTTAGTCATAATTATTTTTGCATTATATACCGTATAAATCACGTTACACAATTATCAATATTCAGTACCCTTGATTTCATCTTCAATCCACTGCTGCTTTGGTTGAAGCAAAATATACCCAGCAAGGCTATAACTTGACTAAAATAATATTTTTATTATTTTCTTATAATATTAAAATGACTAAGCATTCATTGTAACCAGGATTTTAAAAAAAGTTAAAGTTTAAGGGCTGTTTAACCAGCACTTACAGGGATCACTAGGGAATAAAAAGTAGGTAGTATCTGAAGAGTATCTAAGGTAGCTGGTTGTAAAGTGAGGCACTTTTCTTTAGTATATTTAGGTGTATACTACTTCAAAAAGTACAAATTAAAATTAAATGATGGGGGGGGGGGGGATAATTGTTAGATGCCATGTTAAATAGTGACTCCTAGGGACTGTTGGCATTGTACTTCAATCTCCAGCATAAAGTTCAGTTTGTTTTTTGGTTGACAATGCAAACAGAACTATGGTGTTAGCTAAATTTCATATATTATACATAAAAGTCTATTTCTTATCTAATGTCATTAATGTAGTGATATTATATCTCATGGTTTACCAATATCTGTCACTACCAACTCAGCTGGTCATCAGTCGGCACATAACATTAACACTTATTGTACTTTAGGATTGCACAGCATAATATTTTGGCAGAATCTGAACACATTACAGTTTTGAAAGCATTGCATGAACCACTGAGCAAGAGACGTTTGAAGTTTCCTTTTAAAACTAAAAAAAATACTGATGTCTTTATGTTTCTAGATTTCAGCTGGTTCATTAACTACTGCTAATACCAAAACAAGGTCCACAAATACTCAGAATTACAAGAAAAGGAACTGTAAAAGAAGTTAAACACAGATGTGAAAAATAAAACATTTACGACCGTTTTCATGCGAGATATTGAGAGCAGCTTCCAAACTAAATCGCATAAACTTCACTGCAGTGTAATGCTTAAAAGGAACAGTTCACCCAAAAACCTTCCGGATACAAACAAGTTTGTTTTTCTTTTAGAACAGTTTTGGAGAAAATTCTGCAGCGAATGGGTGCCGTCAGAAAGAAAGTCCAAACAGCTGATAAAAATGCATACAAACATGCAGCTAGACGTTAATTGATGGACAAGAGTTGTGTGGATTACTTGTGGATGATCATGATGTTTTTATCAGCTCTCATTCTGACGGCACCCATTCACTCCAGAGGATCCATTGGTGAGCAAGTGATGTAATGCTACATTTCTCCAAATCTCTTTTGATGGAGAGTACAAGCGAGTAAACATAATTAATTTTTGAGTGAACTACTCCTTTAATATGATTGTTGGAATTCTAATACAGGGAGATTGTGTCCATTTCAAGTAAAATATAGTTTTGTATTTGTATATGACATCCTAATCTAGAGTTTGTGTAAATGACCTTACGCCAATAGGTACATATTAGTACCCTAAAGTAGTAATACGTACCTTTAAGGAACTAACATGTACCTATTAGAGGTTTAAAAAAAAAAAAAAAAAAAAAAAATGTCCTTTTAAGGGTATTGCTCCAGGTGTTGTACCCTGAAAGGTACAATTTTTAAGTATGTAGAGTATGTAGACATCATGATCTTCAACAGAACGCAAACAAAAATGATAAAGGACACGGTCATTGTACACGTTAATACTATAACATCCATTAATACTCATCCAGTGAACTGCAAAATATATTTGATACATTTAAATAAATATGTTTTTCACTGTTCAAATCTCCATGTGATCAAGGCACGCCTTGCATTCTGTCTACTGTGCATACTTTAGGAAAACAGAAAATACACGTCATGATAGTTCGATTTTAGAAATCCTTTGCTTTGGCACACTGAAATTGTGCGATATGATCAATTGCACTCTCACTTGACTGAAAACACTGCAAGTTTCCTGAAATAGGTGGTAATGTGACTCGTTGATTGTCCAAAGCCCACTGGAGAGTAAACCATCTACCGTTCCATCTTTACTAAACTAGCCCGCTTCTTACTCCCAGAAAGCAATTAAAACCTCAAGTCAAATATCCTTGTTCAATGGCCAAAGTAATACACTGAATTAAATATGTAAGAATCTGATATATATATATATATATAAATCATTATTGTACAATGCATTTGCTGTCACTAGAAGGATGCAATTATGTGTTTCTACAGTACTTGCAGCAAGTCTTGTCAAGTATAAGAGCTCTGGATTGATAAAACAGACAGTGAGAGTTCATAAAAATGACAAGAAGCAAACTTAAGCCATAACAGCATATTTCTACAGGACAAGTGAGGATGCACTAACCCTTCAATAAATAAAAAAAAACAAATCTGCCCAAATTGACAAGATAAGCACTTTTAAAAGATCAGGTTTTTAAAATATAAAACATCAGTGTGAATTTATCAAAAGCATTTGTCTTTTTCAGAATAATGCAATTTTCCTCATTATCTGATGGCAGGTTATCTGTGTAAAATGGGATGTTGCTTTGGGTCCCCCTCACCTTTTCCTTCTCACAGTGGGATAGGGCATCCTCTGTGTCATAACAGGCAGAAAAATATGGATAAAAATAAATCCAATCACCTTCCAGTACGTTACATCACTAACCTAACGTACGCCACACGCTCTCATACAAAGGCACGTACACAAAAACACACATTCATCATTAGAGTTTGTCTCCTAGTGGCCACCCAGAGCACTGCTGCTGCCTGTCGTCCAATCAATGATGATGAAGCTCAAGCTCATTATCATAAACAACACGCCCAGTCCAGCAAAACAGGCAGCCTGAGAAAAAGGGAAAAACATTTTTCATTCATTGGTCAAATTAGATCTCTTTTTGGACAAATTAATTGTTTGAACAACTGACAATTGGAATTTAGATTCAGACCAATTTGTGAACTGATGTGCACGTTTTTAAAAAGAGTGTTTTAGAAATATTATATAATAAAGTATTTCTACTATACATCTCTGTCTTTTTTTCCCAGTAGAAGAGATATAAAAAAAATTCTTATGTGATGTCTAACTGGAATAATGTAGCATAAACCTTTGATCAGTGGAGTATAATTTAGTATATACTATTATAGTTTTTGGTAATATTTTGAATGTATTTTATATATATATCTATCTTTTTTCAATTAAATTTTATTGTTATCATGTAGTTGATTAGAACTTCCAGTCAAACTATACAAAAATTAAAAACTTGGCAACTAGCTGAAATAAAATAATTTATTTTAGTTTTTAATATTTACATTTTTTTTCCAGTTAACACTATTTTATTTCAAGTAACACAGTTTTGTAAGGTTTTAGTTCTAGTAAGTGTTATTTTATCAATAAGGTATTTTTTATTAATATTCTGAATCAGTTTTTATTTATATATTAGTATATATTTTTCATCTATTGTTTTTATTTTAATTTTGGTTAAAATTTCAGTACAATTGTTGTGTAATATGTCTATATATTTAGTAATTTTTATTTCAGTTATTTCAGTACATCTAGATAAACTAAATTAAAATGAGAAATGTTACCTTGGCAACTATGTAAAGTATTTCTTTTTTTATATTTTATTTTATTTTAGTTAACAGTTTATTATATTATTTAAAGCAACAGCATTTTGTTTTTTATGGTTTTAATTAATTTATTTAGTTTAATATAGAAATGTTGCTGCAACTAGCTGACATTTTTTTTTTGTTGACTTTTAATTTTAAGTAACTAAAATCAGTGTGATGTAAACACATGATGACACAAATTTTAAAAATGTAGGAACAATTTACATCAAGAAATATAATACCATTTTATATCTTAGTTAAAGTTTTATTTCATTTCAAACAACAAAATTTAGTTTTTTATGGTTTTTATTTTAGTTTCTTTAGTTTTTAACTATAAGAAACCTGGATCAGTGTGATATATAAATATATAAATGCCTGGTAATGCATGAACAGTTTTAACACACTTTCTGTTTAGTCATAAATTATACAAAACTCACAAAGATTTTGGGGGTAGAGCGCATTGGCTCCTTATCCTTGGGAACAATGCGGATGTAGAAGACAGCAGGGAAGATGAAGATAAGACACGGAGCGGATGTTGCACCTGGAGGAGGAAGAACAGGGCAAATGCAGATTAGCTAATCAGCTGAATCCAATTAAATCTGACATTGATGACAATTAAACATGACGGCAATTAAAATTCCAGCAACGTTTTCCTTGCTGATGAAAATGAGAATGGCAAAGTGAAATGAGAGCCCTATGTGAACACAATTTCAGTATTATTTTTTGTTTTTTAATGCAAGAATTATAAATGTATTTTTTAGTTTAAATCCCACAAAAAAAAAAAAGCAAAATAATTTTTTGTTTAGAAACCTGGACGAAAAAAAAGAAAGTGTTAAATATCATTGATCTGTTTTGTTTTCCTCGTCATTATGATCAAAACGAACCTTGACCCTCACCTTCTTTCCAGTAATATGAGCTAAACACAAAAATATTGATTTAACAGCACAACATTATTTGTTCAAACAAGTGACGGTGACATCTGACACTGTTCTCAAGGCCAAAGACAATGTCAGCGTCCCTTACCCACACTGAGAAAACAAGACAAACAAGTGACGCCAACGGGAGTCTTTGCTTTGGCATCTCTGACACATGTTTGAACACAGAAATGTTTCCCCCCAGAAAGCACATTTGACCGCTCTGGAGTTTGGGCTCATGGGTTAGTGATGACTGAAGGACTCACCGATGATGCCAAAGATGCCCAGGATGTTGGGAGCGAAGATGACCAGCATGTTGATGAAGGTCAGGAGAATGACAGCGATGGTGACGTGTCGGATCCAGTTGAAGGTCTTATTAGGGAACATCATCTCTTGAATGGCTCTTCGCACCTTTGAGAAAAAGTAGCATAATGAAGCCTGAGAACATTTTTATTGCATTTTTGATGACTGAAATGACTTTTGAGTCCCTTTACGATCATACTCTCATTACAATCATGCATGGGCTGCATCAATCGTTTGTATATCACAATAACTGTATGTATCACAATGTAGTTATTTTTGCTGTATTATTCAACCCAAATGATTCATATATTACATCAGTGCTTCTCAAGCTTTCGTCTCCAAGGTCTCACTACTCTACAAGACAAAAATGAAGGCTAAGATATTGCTGTAATGACAAAACTTCTTGTTTTCAGACTTTATATCTCAAAGTGAAATTGAAGACTTTTTAAGACCTTTTTAATACCACCTTATATGAAATTTAAGATCTAAACCTGTAACGGAAATACATATTATATTGCATACATATATGTAATAGTTCATGTGTTTAATGTAAAAAGAAAACAAAAATTCATCGCTGTCATAAATTATATTTATTACTACGATATTTAGTGAGCAGACAATATTCCACACAAAATATCCCTATAAAAGTACCACATCACCAAGATTTTGGTGGTGTAAACAATTTATTCTGAAGCAATATTTTCATCAGTGTTCTATCAGCTTTTACATACTTCAATCTGCATTTTTATTTACCTTTATAAAGGCCTATAAATGTATGCATCACCTTTCAGTCAGATTAAATAATTGACTGCTAATGTTTTAAATACCTTTATGAATATACAAATAAGAAATGTTGGGGGGAAACGCATATTTTACTAAACTACCAGTAGGTGTCAGTAAGTCACTTAATGAGTGAGTCAATATAGAGTTATTTCAACTGTTTCCTTCAAAACGCTAAATCTCTCAGTAACAAAACACCGCCGAATGTTGCTTGGAGAATTTGCTGCTGTGATCCTGGTTTGGAACTATTAAATATTAGTAAATATTGTGTTTAAAATGTAAGTAACTTAACTACTTGTTTACTAAACTAAAATATTCAGCATAGCTCCGTTGGTATGTTACTGAACTATATCATGTTATAAATAAACTACACATTTTGAATTTTTATCTCAGCCTGTTTCTTTATTTGTGCTGTTTCTCTCATTTGCTTTTAAGTAGGGTGACCAGATGTCCTCTTTTTCCCGGTCTTGTCCTCTTTTTGGACTTAAAAAAAATGCATCTGGATGGAATTCCTAATTGTCTGGGATTCGGCTTTTGCTTTCTACAGTTTTGTATTAAAGCCTTGCGTGGGACTGTTTTCTTAATCTCACTCCCGCAAACATTTGAATATTGAACATAATTTTCATGCATCACGGAGTCGCTATCAATATGAGGAGTATTTAAATCGCTTTGGATGCAGCTCGTGTTGGATGTAGGGTTGCCAAATCCGCATTTTTTACACGGAATTGGGCTCATTTTAAACTGTTGCGGCAGGTTGATTTTCTCCCATGGGTTAAAAGTTTGAAATATTGCATTAACTCCATTTGACTGAAATGCTTGTATTGAAACATTTTGCATTCTACCTGTGATAAAACTGTGGTAGATATTAGTCTTGTGAACTATGGCCACTGTGGTAGGAATCTTTTTAGCTGTGTTTATGATCAATCTGCTTAACCGTCACTGTAAAATATGTAGTTTTGGTATGGAAATGACATATTTTGATACCAAAACTAGGACTTTGATTAGATATTTTCCCACAAATTGCCATTTCTCAGCCATTTCTTTCTGATAAATATTTTAGATTCTGACATTTTCATTATAGAAATTTCCATGACTTTTAAAGATTTCATTGACTTTTCCAGGTTTATAAACTTTTCAAATTCTCTCATATATCCAGGTTTTCTTAAATAATAAAAAAAAAATACAAAGAGGAACAATTTACATTACAAAATAGAATGTCATCTGATCTGTGTCAAGGGTTTAACAGGAATAAAGTGGTATAAACCTTATTTTAGCATCACTGAGACAATATTATACTTTTTGTTAATATTTTTGAATTAGATATTTTTTTCTATTTTCAGTTTTCATTTATTTAGTTTTATGAATTTTTAAAACTTTGGTTTTTAGGCGCTTTGTCAGATTTTTATACTTATTTTGCCTCATTTTAAATAATTCTAAGCCATTTTGCAGCCACCTTGAAAGTGTGCTGAGGCCCCCTAGTGGGTCCCGACCCCCGGGGTTGAGAACCACTGTATTACATAACCTTGTAGTATTGATTTAAATGCTAATGAACTAAATAATTCCCAAATAAAAGGATGTTTATCTTATATAATTTAGCAAGAGTGGCACATTGCAAAGGCATTGCAGTTTGCAGAAGATACTCTAGCTTTTTGCTTGGTGTATGATTTTTTTTGTGTGGATATACTGTGGTAAAAATGCTCAAAACAGCACACTCTTTATGATATGAGCATATGAACATGTTAAACTCACTGGGAACAGAACGATGGGCACAGTCAGCGTGACGGCGGTGAGCACAGCCAAACGCACGCAGAGGATGAGAGTGTCGTAGGGGTCGATCCTGCTGTATGTGTGCAGAAGCTCTGCCTCAACAGTAGCTGTGGCAAAATTAGAGAATTTATCTACTTAGTTTGCAGCTCTTACAATACATGCCAAGCAACACATTATGATTTGAATATTTCAGGATGATCTCATTTGAATATTCATATATTGAAATAATAGTAATAAATCTAGAGCAAGCTTCTCAAAGTAAAAAACAAAGTATGCATAATAAAATAATTTTTAAAAAGAAATCTGCAAACACACGGGACGTTCTTGCATTCAAAAATAGCTAGATGGAGCAAAATAAATTCTGATATGCATTTATTTTTACAGCCTCTATCAGATAAGAGATTAAAAAGTAACTATTTGTTGCACTGCCAACCAAAGCAGGACATGCAGCATACTCTTACTTAAATTAGCTGCAAACTAAAACCAAATGTAAGATCCAGTGTGCTAGTTGCAAAGTACAAGTGATGGGAAAATATAAACTTACTGTAGAACGTTAGGTATCCAAAGAGAGCAGCTAGGAAGTACATAGTGTACATGATCAGAATGGAAATGTTGGAAACATGCTGCATCTTCTTCTGAGTTGGGCTGCAGGGAGAAAAGCATGAGATTCCTATTCAGCCTGTTTGCACAAAACACAGATTACAGTCGCAGTGCTGCTTTAATGCAGTCGACTTACTTGCGCAGCTCAGTGTAGATGGGCAGGACCTCAGGGTGGCAGACGAAAGCGAAGGCCAGAATGGGGATGGTGTATGCAGTCTGTGAGACAGAGAGTAATGTTTTAGTGTGTTCCGATACTTTTTCCCCTGTGAATGTAAACGCAAAAATGAAAACGTGCTTAAATTCTTTGAGCGTAATACATGCGTGTTGACGGTGAACAGCTGTGGGCTGCAGTGGGAGTCATCCACCATCACATGTCCCTTATGGTAGCTGTGTTCGTGGTCCACTGTCACATTTGAATGAGTGCGCGCCAGCGTGCTATTGGCTGAAAACTCCTCGAATGGGCACAGGATCTGGAACTTCTTATAGATGACCTATGAGTACAGAAAGGGACAGAAGACAGAGTTAAAATGGACAATGCATCAACAACAGAAAGGTTACTAGGGTATTTTGTGTATGAAAGTACTTGATATTTAATTCAATAAGAATTTGAGCATGTGAGTATAGGGAGTCTGTGTATTGCCCTAATTACAGTAAAAAACAACAATGCAAAAATAAATGAATTAATAATTACAAAAAAATGTGTACACATTTTTGATGGAATTCTGACCTTGTAATCAAAGTTTTTAATTTAAAAAAACCCATGCTTGTTATTTTTTAATATTCAAACATGTTTCTAATGGCTACATGTCAGTCTACACATCCAAATTCATACAAGACATATAAAACTACAAGGGATTATAAGTAGGGCTGCATGATTTGAGAAAATGTTCATATTGCGATTATTGTGGTCAATATTGCGATTATAATAAATGGTATTGTTAGTCAACTTGATGGTTTTTATGGAAAATGCACACACTTCTCAAAAGTATAGCTAAATTAAATAAAACAATAAATAAAAACATACACATTTTTTACAAAAATAAAATATTTTAAACATTTTGTCACAAGCAGGGACATTTATGCAGGATATAACATACTCTCTATAAACTCTTTTGGACACTGGATATAAAAAACTCAAACCAATAAATCTTTTTTTGGTTGTTTGTTTTTTCTTTTTTTGTTTGGTTCAGAAAATCAGCAAACTGTTCTCAGAAAGCATGTGTTCTCAAGTCCACACACTTATTTAATATAACTGCAACATTGTCCCGTCATATAATTGCACAGGCTGACATCGCGATTTGCGAATGCGATACGATTAATTGTGCAGCACTAATTATAAGTAATGATCCCTAATAGCAGGTCAAATAGCAAAAACAGAAAAATTCAACCAAGAACTTGAGTTCTGTGCGTAAACCCTTATATAACCAACTAAACTGCAAAAAAACAGACAGAAGTAAGTAAATAAGTAAAACAAAACAAAACATAAGCAAACAAACAAACAAAACCATTTCTGCCATGTTTGTATATAGTTATGAAATGTTTTAAAGCTAAAAAAAAATACATTTATTGTAAGTATGTCCTGTGTGTATTTCCTAAATGCAGTCAAATAAACTGCAAAAAAGACAAAAAAATAAATAATATTAAATAAATATCAAAATATTAATTTATAAGTAAATAAATGGCACACAAAAAAGGCAAGCGAACAATACATAAATGTCCATTTTTCAACATGTTTGTTTTTCTTTATAAAATTCTGATCTTGTGATGAATGTTTTCAATTTGAAAAAAGGCATCCAGTTATTGTTTTTTTATTTCTTAATAATATAAGCTAATTTCTAATGGCTACATGCCTTGGCGGCTAAATTGTCAAAAGACAAAAATTATTATCTCTAACATCAGGTCAAATAGCAAAAACTTTTAGTATTTCATTTTCTTCCAGAAGTAAGTTTTACAGTGTTACATCAAAGATAAACATACTCTTTGTCTGATCATTACTTGCAATCTTCACTATATGTGGCAATTTTAAAATCACAGAAATACTATAATCTTTTATAGAATTTGCTTGTTAAACTGCAAAAAATGCTTTTCTTACTTAGATTTTTTGTCTTGTTTCCAGATTCCAAAATATCTACACATTCTTAAATTAAGAAGGATTTTCTAAAATTATGTCTTGTTTTCAGAAAAAAAGTCAAAATTAAGTGTGTTTTTGCTGGAAACAAGCAAAATAATTTGCCACACAAAAAAGGCAAGCGAACAATAAATAAATGTTTATTTTTCTTTATGAAATTCTGATCTTGTGATCAATTATTTCAGTTTGAAAAAAAGGATCCAGTTATTGTTTTTTTTTATTTCTTAATAATCTAAACTTTCTAATGGCTGCATGCCTTGGTGGCTAAATTTTCTTAAGACATAAAAATAATTATCTCTAACAGCAGGTCAAATACCAAAAAAGAAAAAAACAATCATTCTTCAAAGGGCCGAATACACCATGACAAATGTTAGAGCATCATCATATTATCCCGAGAGAGTGCAACCAATTAAACCCAATTAAAAGCTTCAGTCGTCTTCTTTTGAAGTCAGTCTGAGTGAGTGTTTTATGAGTCAGCACTGCTGTGTGCAGATATGATATAATATGCATGCAGTATATTGCTTCCTCTGGGAAAAAATGTGCGGGCGAATGGTTATGTGAAGCTGTGATTCAACACGCTCTGAAATATGCATGCGATACAGGGACAGGAAGGTGGTGCGTTTTTTGTTTAAACTGTACTAAATAAACGATTTATGAATGTCTTGTTAACTTTAGTTTCTTTGGAATAATATGCACTGATGAATCACGCTCATTAAGACTCAATACTGTACTAATGGCAATGATGATGATGGCAAATACTTACCGCACTAAGGAAGAACACCATGCAGCTGAGGGAAAAACCGCTGGTATAACCGAGGTAACCTGAAACGTAAATATAGCAGAGCACGTCAATACGGCATCACGGTGCTATTGTCAATCGACATGCTGCGTACATGCATTCAAGTCTGAATCCCTGCAACTATAAATGCATGTGCTAAGAAAAGACCTGACACAAATACTGACAAGGCCAAGCTGATTCAATTACTATAAACACGTCAAAACAACAAAAACAGAATTGTGTTGTTTAAAACGGACTGTTGCTATACTGTTTTAGCTTACTGCTTCATATGAGAACAGAACGTGCTTTTGAAGTGCTTGAACTGATGCTCTGTAATACGAACAGTCCATTTAACTGGGTCAAACGTACACGGAAACCCACTTTCAAGAAGTGGAGAGGGAGATGAGATGACTGGAGTAGAAATGATCGACTCACCCAACTGTTTCATTAGAGCCAAAGGCAGGATGACAGCGAGAGACACGAGCACCACCAAGTAGTTTCCATTAAGATACCATTCCCTATAGAAACAGACAATTCAAGAAATGTCAAATGGCAAGCATTCTTTAAAAAGAGTTTTTTTGCTATGATGAGTTTAGAACAATCATTTTATGTGCTTAATCAAATGGAGGCATCATATTGTAAATGTTTCTCTCGTTATGGTGATTAATGTTCACTTTAGTTGTGAGCTCAGACCTTGTTTACTTTTAGTATTTAATTTTCTTCCAGAAGTAAGTTTTACAGTGTTACATCAAAGATAAACATACTCTTTGTCTGATCATTACTTGCAATTTTCAGTATATGTGGTAATTTGAAATCACAGAAATAATATCATCTGTTATAGATGATTTATAGATTATTTGCTTGTTAAACTGCAAAAAATGCTTTTCTTACTTAGATTGTTGTCTTGTTTCCAGATTCCAAAATATCTAAAAATTCTTAAATCAAGAAGGAAAAATGTTTGTCTTGTTTTCAGAAAAAAAAAAACAAGTCACAATTAAGTGCATTTTTGCTCGAAACAAGCAAAATAATTTGCCAATGGGGTAAGCAAAATAACTTTTATCTGTTTGCTTACCCCATTGGCAGATTATATTGCTTGTTCCCAGCCAAAACTTCACTTTTACTTACAATAATTTATACTTGTAAAGAAAATCCTTCTTGATTTAAGAATTTTTAGATATTTTGGCTGCAAACAAGACAAAAAAACAAACAAACTAAATAAAGAAAAGCATTTTTTGCAGTGTATAAAGGTGAAAGAGAATTGAATGGGGTCAAACTGCAAAAAATGCTTTTCTTACTTTTTTTGCCTTGTTTCCAGCCAAAATAAGTAAAATTACTGTCTTGTTTTCAGAAAAAAAAGTGTCAAAATTAGGTACGTTTTTGCTTGAAACAAGCAAATTAATCTGCCAACGGGCTTATGACTTATTTTTTCTGAAAAAATAAAATTTTTACCTGTCTAGAAAATCTCTCTGGATTTAAGAATTCTTAGATATTTTGGCTGGAAACGAGACCTAAAATCTAAAGTAAGACCTAAAGTAAGAAAAGCATTTTTTCCAGTGCAGTGGGATTTGCTGCTTGGGATTTTTTTTTAAAGAAATCAATACTTTTATTTATCAGAGATGCTTTAAATTGATCACAAGTAGCATTAAAGACATTTGTAATTGTTTTTCATCACTTTTGATCAATTTAAAGCATCCTTGCTAAAAAACAAAACAAAACAAAAAAGTATTCATTTCTATAATTTCTTCCCATATAAATAACTAAATATACATAAAACATAAATAAAATATAAATAAAGAAATCAATACTTTTATTTATCAGAGATGCTTTAAATTGATCACAAGTGGCATTAAAAATATTTGTAATTGTTTTTATTTAGAAAAAAAATGTTTTTTGAACATGCATGCAAGAAATTTTTCTTAAGCAGTAAATCAGCATATTAAAAGTTATTTCTGAAAGATCATGTGACACTGAAGACTGGAGTAATGATGCTGAAAATTCTGCTTTGAAGCACAGGAATAAAATCTATTTGAATACATATTCAAAAAGAAAACAGTTATTTTAAATTGTAATAATATTTAACAATATTACAGTTTTTACTGTATTTTAATCAAATAAATGCAGTCTTGATGAGCATAAAAGACTTCTTTCAAAAACATTTTAAAAAAATCTTACCAACCATAACTTTTGTACTGTAGTGTACACTAGCAATCAGATCATATCTGGTAAACTTATAGTAAAAGCTGCAAATGAAGCATGAATAAAAAGGGCAACAAAATAAACCAGCAAATGATAACAATGCACATTTGTGACCCTGGACCACAAAACCAGTCTCAAGTAGCACAGGTATAAAAATCATAAGAATAAAGTAAAGATCATGTTCCATTAAGATATTGTGTACTGTAAATAGCTAAAACAAAAAAAACAAAAATTTTTGATTAGTAATATGCATTGCTAAGAACTTAATTTAGACAACTTTAAAGGCGATTTTCTTAGTATTTAGATTTTTTTTTTCAAATTGTTGCATCTCAGTCAAATATTGTCCTATCCTAACAAACCATAAATCAATGAAACGCTTATTTATTTCAATTTCATCTTCTGGCCTTCTTTTTGTGTTACTCTGCCTGTGTGACAAACTAACAGCATCTTCACTTGTGTGGCTGTGGAAAACATCAACACTATTCCGGAATCAACCTGTCTAACTCCATCCGATTCCAGCTTGAGTCTGAGTCTGCAATTCTCGAGATTTATGACACAGTATGTTGTGTTTGCTGTGGCCGCTAGCGACACAAACTGTCTAATATAGACCAGAGCTGACTGCAACATGGCAGAGCTCCCACTCCTGGACTCAAGTATCCGCCAAACTGTGAACACGAGGACACACACACAGAGTCACAAGGTGTTACACAGTGTGTAGATCCAGGCCTTGTTTGAAAACCCGCTATTTTCAGACCCTCTCCGCACCTCCCCACTTGTCCCGGTATTCAGACACTGACTGGGAGGGTTGGCGATGTAGACTATATGTAGACTACTATACGTAGGAATGAAACATCATACACCATTTAACATCATGCAGAGATCCCTCCGCAAAACAATAAATGGACTATGTGTAGATGTGATATATATGACTGATTTTACATGCAAACACTGACATTTTAATTTTGAAACTACCCATTTATGCAGTTAGATGTATTTCCCAATATACTGGTACAGAAAATACAAAAGATTTTTTTTATGCTTTTTAAAGAAGTCTCTTCTGCTCATCAATTTTGAAAAAATTTGAAATATTTTTACTATTTAACTGTTTTCTATTTGAATGCATTTTAAAACATAATATATATACATGTATATATGTATTTTTGCTTATATATTTATAAACAAAAATACAAAATTTTTCTTCAAAAATTAAAACAAAGCGGAATATAAATATTATCTAAACGTAAAAAAAAACTTAAACAGTGAGCTTTGGAAACTAATGAAATGTGTTAAAAAACATAACATCATTAAAAAATTCAAACTTACTTAAAAGCTAATTTTTAGCCATATTAAAATATATGAAACACAATAAAAATGACGAAATGATTTTTGCATCATTACTCCAGTCACACAATCCTTCAGAAATAATTTTAATATTCTGATTTGCTGCTAAAAAAAAACATTTATTTTATTATGTAAAAAAAAGTTGAGTAGAATTTTTATTTTTATTTTGTTTGATGAATATAAAGGTTCAAAAGCATTTATTCTGGAACAGAAATCTTTTATAACATTGTAAATGTCTTTTTCATCACTTTTGATCAATTTAAAGCATCCTTGCTAAAAAAAAAAAAAAAAAAAAAAAAAAAGTATTCATTTCTATAATTTCTTTCCCATATAAATAACTAAATATACATAAAACATAAATAAAAAACATTTTTTTAAAAATCTAAATAAAGCAGAAATATAAATATTAACTAACTTTAAAGGGAAAAAAACAAACAGTTGGCTGTGGAAACCAATGGAAATAAATAAGTAAAAAAAACTAACATTGCTAAAACATTAAAACTTACTTTAAAAAGGCATTTTTTAGCCATATTGAAATATAAAAAAAAATAAAATGATGAAATCACATAACACAATTACTAAAACTTAAACTATATAAGTGAAAATATACAAATAAAAGCTAATATTTAAAATATTACAAAATAATACATTAGCATATAATTAATATTCAAATTTAAAAATATATGCATGTTCATTGCCTATGGAAAAAAAATACTACATCTAATATTTTTATAATTGCATAAGGAGCTGACCATGTAAAATCTGGCAAACAAAACCATATTAGAACTGTAATCCAGCATTAAGTCTAAGTGTGAGCGCGCGTGTGTGTGTGTGTGTGTGTGTGCGCGTATAGAAGCGTCACTTGAGGCTGCACCTGGTTCTGAAATTATACAAAAGCTCTTAACCAATGCATATTATTAAAACTGAAGCACACGCCTCCATCTTTTCACAATTCCTAGCATATGCTGACCTACTCAATATAATACTGAGAAGTCTCAGGAACCAAAGCCTGTGAAAGTATTACAGTCATCATCCTTGCCCATCTACGCTTTCCCCGTTACTAATTTTGCTATTTGTTACTGCATTAGTTTGCTTCTTACAAACACACTATGATGCGTCTGTTTTCCATACAACATTTGATAAAACAAGCTAATCTAGGATCTAACCTGAGAACACAAGCAGCTGTTTAAAGTTCTAACGCACCGTTTGTTTTCAGACGTAAGAAAGGAGTTGTGTCTACTGACTTCGCCATGACGATACGCTTGTTTGAAGCAGCTGTCAAGTGCAGAAGGACAGAGGTGTGGTGGGAAAGAGATAGTATCGGCCAATCAGCTGTCGTTCTCTTATTAACTGACCAATCACAGTGTACAGACCCCACCACACCTCCCCTAGATGCCAGGTTGAGATTTTTGAGTGTTTGTCCTGGTGGACGACAGGTATTTGACCTCAACGATGACATCGTCAGCTGATAATGACAGAACATGTCCATTCCAGTGGATAAAGAGTCAGCGATGACTCATCAATTCATTCGCATTTAAATTGCATGTTGAGCGAAGGGCGAGATTTTCTCATTTAATTTCAGCATTTTACAGTGACACTCTAAAGGACTTACTGTGAATTGGTATCTGCCTTCAAAAACGCCTGCAGGACCAGTGGGAACTCTGACTTGACGATGTATAAGTAACTAGACATGGCTATAGGAAAGACAAAAATGAATAAATTAAAAGAAACACAATTAAAAGTATATACCAAGCATTTTATGCTTATTTTGCTTGCTGCACTCTGCTGGAACATATCTATAAAATTTTAAAAAGTATATGAAATCAATAAGAAAAAAAAAATGTTTTTGCTAAATAAAAAAACGAATTAATAAAAGAGCCAGGGGTGTAAACTTTTTAACAGAATTTGTCATTTTTTCTTATTTTGCCTGATTATCATATTTTTTTCATTTAGTACTGCTCTTCAGAAGGTACAGAAGATACTTGCATTTTTCCCAGAAGACAAAATAAGTTAAATTTACCCTGATCTACAAATTCAAAAAGTTTTCACCCTCCGGCTCTTAATGCAACATTTTGTTTCTCTTCTTTTTTTTTTTTTCCTGAAGGAAAGGAACTGCCAACGGGGAAAAAAATATGACTATATCTAATATTTTTATAATTGCGTAAGTAAATAAATAAACAAATAAATAAATGTAAAAAATATATATTAATTATTTTAGGATAAAATAACATGAAAATGTGTCATGAGATTCATCCAAATACACAAAAAAAAATGTCAGGTTTTCTTTACCTCCAATGTTTTGAAGAGTGATCGCGATTCCAGCTGCCATCTTCCCTGTCATCCCGAAGGCCCTGAATCCCAGCTGTTCATAAGATCTGATTCCTGGAAATGAATGTCAGTATAACATGAAGAGAGAGACAAATCTCACCACCGGAGCCAAGTTTCCACAAAACACTGTATCTCGTGTTATGATTATCTTTGCCTGCAGTCACTATGGTTTAACATGGAAACTCAGTAAGCCCTAAAATGGAAACTGAATTATGTTTTTAGAAGGGAAACAGCGCAACAATACACAAGCAATGCCATCAACTGCATTACATTACATTCACTATTAAATGCTTTAAAACTGTAATCATAAAAAAATCGTTATTATATGATTTACTTATAGTGTGAAACTAAATATTACAATTATGTACAATTGTTTATGTTACAATTATTTAGCAGTAAGAATGGTGAATAAAAAAAAATACAAAATATAACAAAACTAGCTGTGTGTGTAATATTGTTTAATACAGAATAAAAAATAAAATTATATATATATATATATATATATATATATATTTATATTATATATATGTATTATTTAAAGAATTAATATTTAATAAAGAATTAATATTTAAATTATTGTTTATTTAACATTTACTTATTTATTTATTTATAAAATAAATGTAATATTTAAATATAGTGTAGAAAATAAGTAACCCTGGAGAAAAAAAAGTTTTAACATTTAAACTAGTAATACATTAAATTGGACAGGCCAATTAATCTTAAATTTACCAATATTATATATTTTACTATTAGTCAATAGTGGTAACCTCAAATTAATGCCAAATTTACTGATTGACTGGCCTGTCTGATTCAGTATATTACATTAAAATTCCTTCCTCCGGTTTTACCTTACTACAGTCAAACCAAAATACATTTAGACACCTTCACCATTTCTAACACTGTAAGGTTATTCGCTATAGTTTATAAAATGGTAATAAAATATGACAAGAACTGTGTCAGAACAAATTTGTCTTGATAATGTCAGATAATTTTGATAGAAAGGGTTGAATGTATTACAATCAAGCAAAAATTCAGACTTTGTTCAGTCTGTGGTGTAAAAAGGTTGCATTGGCAGTTAAAGGAAAAGAAAAAACACTTGGTCAGGCCAAAGTGTCTGAATAATTTTTGGTCTCAAATTTTTATCAGTTTCACTGGTGGTCACTGTATGAAGAATTTTGGGGTATTAATGAGTCACACTTTACTTCATTTTGCTATCCTCATTTACATAAATGAACTATAGTGTCCTGTACCCACTAGTATAAAAAGATCAATTAAAAAATTATATCTGGTGTCTGAATAATGTTTGGTTTGAATGTATATTTAACCACCATAGTCATATGTCATACTTTCATTTCAAATTACAATAAAAATGCAGTTAATTCAGTAAATGTGTGTTAACTTTGATGCGATTATAAAACACACTAATGGAGAAAATGCCTCATCTTACCCACAACACCAGAGGACTTCAGCAGGAGATGGATAGAGTAGCAAGAGAGACCAGCGACAGCCGTGAGGAGAAACCTGAAGACAAAATACAACCATTACAACCACTTCACATCTGTACAACCCCATCTACACCTGCTGGACCTAACAGACAATGTCTTTAGAAGTTCAACCTCAGAAATCTTGCAAGCAGCAGCATGGAAGGTCTTCTTTTTTTGAAGACTACTGTACTACAGATCGGCTAGTAGTTTACAGATGGAGTTTCAACTGCACTACATGCATGTGTCTTACATAATAATGCGGTTTACAGTACTTTTCAGATGTATAAAGTTGAGTAAGATTAACTTTTAAATGAATCTTGGGAAAGCACCAGTGTTTGTATTGGAACCAAAAAAGTATGTCTGCTGATAAGCTCTGTGAAAACCCCATAATCAAACACACCACCAACCAATTTTACCAATTCATCCCTCTTTTTTCTTTTAGCTTATGCAATGGAAAGTCTGGCTTTGCCAACTTTGAGAAAGGCAAATCTGATAAAAGCTTTATCTACACTATGGTGGAAACTGGAAAGCGATTAGTGTACTTTCAGGAAGACGCTTCACCCTAGGAGGCAAACTGTCCTTGAATTTAAGGTATTGCAAGTCTATTTGGATGACAAGCACCTGATAAATGGCAAGTAATTAACAATGGGCATGAAATGAGCTCTGGAAGGACTCTATTCAGACGTTCTCAAGGACTGCTGACTTCAACAGCTGCCTACTAATTCAGTATGCAAGAGGAAGTTATCTTAGCACCTGTGCTCTGTATTCCACACATCAAATTTGCAATAGGTTATTTCTGTACTGATGCATTTATTTGACCATTAAACACAAATGTGTCTTTATTAGGTATATACACACATGCCATGTATTTTATTTATATAACTCATAAATATGAACTAAGTAGCATTAGAAACGTTAGTCCTCTGATTAAAAAAGCTCATTTAAATCCATTAAAGACATTAAAATCCATATATATATATATAATAAAAAAATGATTTTAGTTATTTTAGTATCACTGAGATACTGATTTAGTTTTATTAATGTTCAGAATCAGGTTTAATTTTTATATATTTTTATTTTCATTATAGCTAACGTTTTTATATTTATGCTTTTATCATTTCCCCTTTTTTATATAATATTCATTAATTTTTTAATAAAAAATAAATACATTTAAATTATATTAAAATAAGATATGTTGAATTGCAAATACCTGAAATAAAAACATTTTATTTAATTTGCTTACATTTTTTGACATTTCACATAATTAACACTTTTTTTTATGGTTTTACACTGCAAAAAAAAAAAAAAAAAAATCTTAAATCAGGATGCATTTACAAAAAAAACGTAAGACATTTAGTCTTGTTTCCTGGGAAAAATTAGTAATTAAGTGAATTTTGCTTAAAACAATTTATCTGCCACACAAAATAAATAAAAGATTCTTTTTCTTACCACACTGGCAAATATTTTGAGTAATTGTAAGCAAAATTCACTTAATTTCGTTTTTCCCCCCTAGAAAACAAAACTAAATATCTTAAGTAATTTTGCTTATCTAGTAAATGTACCATGATTTATTAATTTTTAGCTATTTGACTAGAAATAAGACAAAAATACTAAGTAAGACAAGCCTTTTCTTGCAGTGTAATTGTAGTTTTAGTTAACTATAATAATTAAGATAAAATAAGATATTTTTTTTATTGTGATTTTTTTTTATATATATGAATATGACATGGGCATGTTCTTGTCTGGATTCGTTAGACTCACTCATGAACATAATATAATATTTTTCTAGACTGCATTTTTTTACATGAAAATATTCAGTAAAAAAAAGTTTATTTCAAATATGCCTTCCTTAATTAGAAACACAGTTTTAATCATCTCCTAACTCCATACAAATACCACAGAAAACCAATTTTTTCTCATTTATGCAAAACAAGTTTTTGTGGAACGTAAAAATGTAAAAACACTGGACGTCTGAAACTGCCTTTTGAGAGGGATGCATGAAGTTTATGCCAAATTGAGGCTGATGAATTTCTTGTTATATACCTGGAAATCAGACTATCTTTGGAGGAAGCTGTCTTAGCCTGTTGGGTAATTTGATCAGTGGTATTCAGTTCCCTGTAACCTGACTGGAGCTGCGGACGCCTCAGACGTCTCCCGCTCTCCTCCCCCAGTCAGACCAACACCGGCCGTAAGAGAAACCAAATTGACAACTATATTTGGATGGGGCGGGGAATTCCTAAAAAGAAGGATGTGTTTGGAGAAAGAAGGAGGCGTGGTCAGCCCAGGTCATGGCCTTTCTGGGACCTTGAATAGATGAGAGGGGCAGAGCTAACCAGTGGAAAATTTTAGGAAGGAGGGAAGTCAAGAGTAAATGGTAGATCACACAAACACATGTCATTATTAGACACTTAACATAGTTTGGTATTTTATATTATATATATATATATATATATATATATATATATATATATATATATATATATATATAATAAATGAATGGATTTTTTTATTATATATTTAAAAAAATAATTGTAATAATTAATAAAACAGTTTTCTAACGATACAAGCCTTTACTTTCGGTTATAAGTTACAAGTTAGGACATCCTTGTATATTTATTCTTTCAAAAAAAAAAAAAATGGTGACCCTAAACTTTTGAACAGTAGTGTTTAATATTACAAAAGATTTCTATTTTAAATAAATGCTGTTCTTTTTATTCAAAGAATACAGAAGTATTAATAAATCAGCTGTACATTATTCCTTTTCTTTAAACCACTTTAAAAACCAGACTTATAAAACGAAATTAAATGTAAACATTTAAATAACTTTCCTGACATACATCATTTTAGGAGTTTGTCATTTTTAATTTGCAGTACTTTATAAAACCCTGAATCACTGGCTGATGTTTTTAGATAAGGCCAAACGGTGGTTTACGTGTCATTAAATATCACACAACGGGGCAGATCTTTTCCATAGAAAACCCTTTCTGGTACACCCATCAACATTCACAGCCTTCAGAAAGGGAACACTCAATTGTTCAAGAGCATGTCTGGAAAAATAACACATGTAAAACAATACTTTAATTACCATGGCAATTAGACAGCCAATGGTCTGCCAAATGCTTGACATTCAGATGAAGTGAAAACGCTGGACGCGACAGGTTCATTTGCATAACTATGAGATGATTCAGTGATGCTTCACATCAGAACAAACATACAACAATCGATCACTTTTCTAGCCAATCTGTCTTTAAGAGGGTAATGAAAGGATTTGACTTACAAGAAAAGCAGTATGCCAGTATTGGCCATAGCGTAGGCCAATCCCAAAATCCCACTGCCCATAATGGCATTGCCCAAATTGAAGACTGACATGCCAAAAGAGGTCTTCCCCTCAAACTAAGAGAGGAAATGAAATTGATAAGCAACTAAAACAGATAAAACTGACAAATATACTAGTACAACAGCTAACCGAGAACATCCACACACTCAAATCTCATTCGGTTTCTATTTGTAATATTCTTTCGGGTTAAAAGTTCACAGCAAATGCTGCACATGCTTACATCAGTGAAACGTGGCTTCTTGCCCTCGCCGTTGGGCAGGAACTCAATGTTCTCAGCCAGTGTGCTGTCAGGATCATCAAATCTGTAGGACGGACAACAGTCGACATTTAATTGACCATGATCTTGCAAGCTGCATCAATTAATTTGCCCTAACTTCATCTAGAAGTCATTTGTTTCCTGTTTTTGACCTACCTGCCTCGATGGGTACCATTTCTGAGGGTTGACAGAGAGTGTGAGAAGGTCCATCATCGAGCAGGGGTGGAAAAGAGGGTAAACATGCACTTAGACAAGTCAACACACCATGCCAGAAGATAAAAGTGATTGAGGAGTATACAAAAATAAGTTACAAAGAAAGTTTAACTGATAGACTTCAGTACAGAAGCAGAGATGATGAAAAAGAAGTTCAAAATGGGTTGCAGGGAAAACACAACGCTAAAAATCATGACGCAAAACCAGCTGAGAACCACTGTTTAAAGTGGCCTGGATCTTCATGCAGGTGGTACCCTTCCTGTTATGTAGACACACATGCAAGGAACTTATCTGACATTTAAGTTTTTACAGTAATTAAAGTGATGCAAAAGTGCTTACTGTTCTTCCTCCATCATAGTCTTCATCGGCACGCACATTTCCTCTCCCAGGTCATGACCTTTCCCATTGGGCAGGATACTCGTTTCTGATCTGGCAGGTTCCATGTTGGAAGTAGTCGATATCCCACGTGTGAGTCTGATGGCTGTTAAAAGATAAAAGTTTTAAACAATTAAAAAAAAATGCAAGAATATTAACTACATGCATTAATTATAAACACCTAAAAATCTGTCTCATGTGTCCAGTTTTGTTACAAGTGCTGTCAAATTGATTAATCACGATTAATCGCAATTTTATACAGACACACATACACATATTTATACACATATATACACATTTCTTATATATATATATATATATATAATATAATATAAATATACACAGTACACACACATATTATGTAAACACAAGCTTTTATTTTTGATTAATCGCAATTAATAAAAATTAATAAAAATAAAGGTAATTCTAAAAATATGATAATACTATACTATAAAAGTGAATATATAATACTAAAATAAGACTATATCCCTGGTTTCACAGACAAGGATTAAGCCTAGTCCCAGACTAAAATGTAAATCTGAGCTGTTTCAACTGAAAAAAACTCGCACTGATTGATATTAAAATACATCAATGCCTTTGTTTTGTCTCAAGATGGACATCATTTTTTCTAAGGCATGTTTATAAAAATTACTTAAATGTCCTAATTGAACTATGGCCTAATCCTGGTTTAGTCTAAGCCCTATCTGTGAAACCAGGCCTAAATTTTTTTTTTTTACTTTCAATTAATTATACTATGGTATATGTGTAAAATAAAAACATGGTATTGTCATGGCAAATTTCCAAAAACAATCTACACTTAAGAGTGTCCATGTACACAAATTCCTGATTCATCTTCAAAACATTGCATTCAATCAAGAAATCATCTCAAATTAGCCACTTCACTACCACTAGGCTCAAACCGGTACATTTAATGCAGTACACATCTAAAGAAATGTCAACTAAAAATTCAACAGGATTATTTAGCGAAATTAGTGACTGGCCTTTCACCAGTTTCCCCCGAGTCCTAATTTCCATTTATGCATGCTATTAAGTCATCAGTTTACAATGACAACAATGAGCCAAGGCTCACCAGGGTGTCATTTTAAGCCAGCAGATGTTCTCGCTCTTCAGTGAAGAGTCACTTCAAGTTCCTTAGAAAGATGGAGGCTCAATAACATTAACAATGTTCTTGTTTATTTTATGATTGAGGATTTTAGTCCACTGAACTCTGGAAGCGGCAGGAGAATGTGTAAAACAGTAGGGCCATTGAGACGCCCAGCTGTCATGATATATTTAACACAGACCGCTCACAACAACAACCGTCTGCGAGGGAAACCAGAAGCTGTCATGAAGAAGTGTACAAGTGTTCGTTCATGTGTGTTCGTTTACGGCCTGATAATTGAGGGAAGTTTTGAGTCCAGGCCATTTCCAAATAAGACTGATGCAGACTTGAGATTATATTCCAGCACTATTAAAATGTAAAACTATTAGCAACATAATGAGTCAGAGGCATGGAAACTTTTTAAAAAAAATACTCTGCCTGATTAAAAATCAGTAATCAGTTAAAAACTTTTTTTTTTTTCACATTTTTTAAACTCTGCTAAACGTAAGTCTGAGCTGTTTCAACTGAAAATTCAGCATTGCATCACAAAAATAAATTACATTTCAAATATATATTCAAATAGAAAATGGCTATTTTAAATTGTAAAAATACTTCATAATATTAAAGTTTTTATTTTATTTTTATTATCAAATAAACTACTTTTTTTACATTTTTAAACTATTTTTTAAAAATTCTTTCCAGCCCACATATTTCTTGTTAAAAATTCTTATAAAGTTACTTATTATTTTAGCATCAAAACAGATAAAAATGGGAAAAAATGTACACTGTAAAAAACATTCCATAAAATGTACAGTAGAAAACTGGTAGCTGTGGTTGCCTGAAAAAAAATACGGTAGCAATGTTTTACAGTTTACAGTTTTCAAGTAAATACCGTAATTTCATTAACTGATATAATTGTACTGTACCAACCTATTGAAGTACTGAAATCTGTTTTATATCTTTGTAAATCAAAACCAGGTGGTGATGAGAAAGTCACATGATAAACTAAAGCCCACCACAAGCAGCTTTTAAATATTAACATATATAGAAGGTGCACAGTGTCATTCACACAACACCATCATGAAAACACACATTAAAATGAAATAATGCAACAGACATTAATTTAACAAAATTTGATGTAGCGTACAACCCTAATGTACAAACCTGCTAAGAAAAAACTAAGAAGAAGAGTTATTTTAACAAAAAACATCAATGCAGCTGTAACGCGCGGCTATTTACTGTATATTTTACAGTCTTTTACTGTTAACCATTTAACAGGTTTTTACTGTAACATTTTTTACCATGTACATATATATAATGTCAGACAGGCATTATTCCAAAATAAGCCCTTCCAAAATAAACCCCTTATCATCCTGTCAGGGTTCATTGTGCAATAATGAACTAAATGCACATTTTATCCTCATTGAGGTATTATTTAATTATGCCTGTATTTGAATGATCAGCATCTAGAGGATAATGTGACAAGCTTTTGATCAGACATTATAAACAGCAGCTCCAGAGGGGGTTTGAATTCTGGCATGAGCTTGAATTTCACATGACGATGATATGTGAGGTTATGAGAGGCATGGAGTCCTGAGACTGCCTGCAATACACGTTTCTGGCAGCCCTAATGCTGCTAAATGTCGAGGTGACCAGTAAAGAAAAACGCGGCCAAGGTCATTAAAGATGTCTATTTGAGCTGATAAATTTAGCAACTCTGTGAGGCACTTTAGGGTGGAATACAGGTCAACTAGTCTTTCTGCAGACACAGGAAGGTCAGTAGACGGTCAGAAAAAGAGCATGTAAGAGCACATTATAAAAATAATCAGCAACATGCAGTAAGAAAGTGGCCTGAAGGCAATCATAGGGTTAATGTACCATGACTAACTACTTTTGAGATGAGCGAAATATGATAACTCAGGTGTAAAGCTCAGTATTAGGAAGACCTGTCACGCTCTTTTTCAGCTGTTTCACACAATGCACTGTCCTTGATGACCATTCAACAATGTGCTGCCTTATCGACATTCACAATAGTACAGACGTCACACTGACCAACACTTCAAACTAGAGTCAAGAAACAAATAATCTCATGCACAACAGTCAACAGTGACCTTAGTAAAGTCTCTTTGAGTCTATTTTATGAGGGTGTTGGAGTCAAGGAGGAACGGATTAAATTATAAACTGAATTTATTATTATTTGTTCCTAGGCAAAGCACTGGTGCAAATGTTATGGGTCTGCATTTTTATTTATAAGGTGGAAGCCTATCCTGGCCAGTTTGTTCCATGTTGCTTCAAAACATCTCAGCTCTTGATGCCAACAGTACAGAGAGAACACAACCTGCGCTGTGATTGGTTGGCACGTTCGTCTCCTGAAGCCCATGTCTGTTAGTGTGGAATGGCTGGTACTTTACACATGCAAAACAGACCATGTTTAGATGTTCTCTGTTGAGGGCAGAACAAATATGACTCATCTAAAACCATTTTGGGGCTGAACATGGTCCATAAGAAACATGATTTTTCCCAGAGGAGTTTTCTGGAATTTATGAAAAGGGATATTAAGAAAGAAAGCACTTATATAAATGAAAATATTTCTTACATTTTGTGAATGTTTCACAGGTAAATATAAGTCTGTTATATATTTTTTTATTTATTTATTTTTTGTATAGTTTCTTATATATTTGTATACTTTTTATTTATTTTATTATAAAATTGACATGAAAAGTACATAAATGCATATTATTAATATATAATTTTATATTATATATACACATTATATTAAATTATATATTTTTTACTTTACTTTTTTTTTTACTTTATAAACACACAAGCACATTATATATATATATATATATATATATATATATATATATATATATAATGCGTGTGTGTATGTGTGTGTAACAGAAAATCTAAAATATAAAATTTGAAAAATTACATTAAAATTAAATATACACATTTTAAATACATTAATACAATATTTTAGATCATATATAATATATAATTTACACGTATAAATGAACTGATTTTATATAAATAATCAGAAAATCTAAAACATCAAAATAAATAATTAAAAATAAATATGTACACACATTAAATAAATATATTCTGTATATATGCTACTTTAGATTTTTTAAATTCTATACTTTATTCTATACTTATTATTGACATATATGATCATATATGATTTGCATATGTGAACTGATGTTATATATAATTTAAAATATCACATTTTAAAAGGAAAATATTTGTACAAATATTCAAATATTTTAAAAAAAATGCTAAATATTTGTAAAAATATTATGACATTATAATATAATATGATTTGTGTATATATCAATTGATTTTATACATTTTTTTTTAATATTTAAATATTTTTAAAAATATTGTAAAAAAATATTATGACATGATAATATAATATGATTTGCACACATATATAAATTGATCTAATATACATAAAAAAAAATTGTTAAAAAAAACTCTTTGAATTCATGATATTGAAAAAATGTCACATTACTACCCAGGAACACTACTAAAAGAAAGAGAAATAAAATACTGCAGTGAGGCATACATTTTTACAGATATATACATTTCACAGACAATTATTTCATCCCGTCTCAAATTCTCTGACCTGGAACAACCACGAAACTTCCACATCTGGTTCCCACAAATGATTGTCAGTCACCTTAAGTGTGTGTGCATGCAGAAGGAAGATAACAGGCTTTACCCACTTAAAATGCTTAACTGGTTGTGCATGGTTGGGTAACAAAGGTGGCTGTCAACATCTGCAGACAGTGACATCACATGATTGAATTTGATTTGACCGTGCTGATGAGTATAGGACATCAATAGAAAGACATGGGGATAATGTCAATTAAACTCCTGCTCGCACAAGGGAGCTTTTAATTAGGCAGGTCGAACTGTTTGGCAAACAGTGAATCACGCATAATTGACATCCTGAGACTGAAAGCCTCCTTCCGTCAGTGTCCAATTAACAAATGAGGGCGTCTGCATCTTTAAATTGGACCTAGTATTCAAGGAAGAATGTTTTACACAGCACAATGTTGCTCTTTTAAAGTCACTACAAATCACAGCTCTTGCTTTCAAAGCATCATAAAAAAAGCAATCTAAAGCAAATGGCACCTTTGTGGTGTAGCACATCTACGACAGCAGACAGCAAACATTCATTTTTCTCTTTATGAGAAAGCCTGAAGTTCAAGCGTTAATTTGAGCGTCAAAAGGCCACCTGCCCACTGTTTCACATTAAAGCCCCAGAGGCCTCAGAGGGTAAACCGAGGTTCAACACTTTCACAATCAACGCTCTTCAAACAAAGTCCTGCTAGTCCTGGTGTTAACCATATGGGGCATTTAGTAACTAAACCCCGGACAAATGAATACTATGATGGTATTTCTATGATACTGAATGATACCATTTGCACATACCACAGAATTTACTCCACTCCTAGAAAATACTTCACAAAACACCATTCTTGTACCATGTTTGACCTGTTTGAGGTCCAAAGGACCTGCCCTGTGCAATGATCGCTCTTTACCAGACTGCCAGCTGAGGTTTATTTTACTGACAAAAATCATTGACGTATTTTCTCTGCCTGTATTTGTTTTTAATAGTTACTTAACCGTTTTAATGAAGATGTCTCAAAATTGTAATATCCATCCATCCTTTTGGGAAGTTTGTATTTATGAGCTGGAAAGCTGATGTCAGCAGATCGACGTCAATGTACCTTGGTCTAAATCTAAAACTCTAAATCTGCAAAATGATGAATAAACATCAGGTGTGTTGATCCCTTTTTAGGTTTTTTTTATAATTAATAATGAAAGTTCAGTCAATTTTTATAGTTATACATATATATTCTAATGTAATTGTACAATTGTGCAAATATTTTATAGATAGATTTACGAGTTGATCACACATCAACGATTTAAAATGCATGTACAAAATACTAGAGTTTTGTATAATTATGGTTAGGGATGTGACAAGATCTCGTGGCACAAGATCCGACTGGTCTCTTGATATCCTCTCAAAATATTCTGCAGTGTTTACATTAACGCTGCACAATTCATCCTTAAAAGAAGATCTCTGTTTAAACACCCACGCAATCCTTTTCCTGAATGACAACGATTCAGTGGTGAATTGCGCTACTTACGCTTCACTGACGCTTACGATGTGAAAAGGTGATAAAGACATTCAAATCTGCATTTGTACTGCTGTGGATCCAGAAAGAGCAACACAAACATTCTTTTCAACCACATAATGATCATTATTTTTGTGTTACAGGCATTTAAATAACAGAAGTATTGGCATAAAAGTTTATAGTTTGGGTATAAACACTTATTGTGTACAGTAGCGATCAAAACAAAAGTATCTATTGTAACGCTTATCCTCTTCTGCCAGCAGGTAGCGACAACTGCACTATTTGAAAATCTGGAATCTGAGGGTGCAAAAAATTCTAAATATTGAGAAAATCGCCTTTAAAGTTGTCCAAATAAAGTTCTTAGAAATGCATATTACTAATCAAAAATTAAGTTTTGATATATTTACGGTAAAAAAATGTAAACATATCTTCATGGAACATGATCTGTACTTAATATCCTAATGATTTTTGGCATAAAATTGTTTGCTATTTCTAAAAATATACCTGTGCTATTTATGACTGGTTTTGTGTTCCAGGGTCACATATAATGACTGAATTTACAGATTTTCAAAAGTTTAGCTATTTTACAAGGCGGTGATTTTGTATGAATTTGTATGAATGTATACAATGGGTTTGATATGGAAACATATTTTTATTACAAAATAAATATAAATAAATAAAGCATGAATATTCAACCTTTGAACATAACCATCAGTGGGATGTAAGTCATAGCCCGCAATTTGCCAGAACATAAAAATTTGCATGCAAATGTGTCATTTTTCTCATTAAATTTGGTAAAAAAATATATATATCTCTATATGGTGGGAACCATACAATACCTCAAGTATGAAATGATGATGAAAATAAACAGCAAAAATGTTCACACGTGCTCAGTCTTGTGACTCAAAAACATAAATATAAATGTCACATGGCAAAGTCAATCTCAAGTTTATGGAGATTAAAAGCAATCTAAAGAACTCCAAGACTTCAACTCAAATCAGACATGACTGCTGTGCTCCGAAATCATATGCTCATCTCTGGCCTTGGATGTCAGCACCAGCCATGAAGCTCTGACCTCACTGGATGCAAATGTTTACATCCAGGACAAAGTTTGAGAAGGGATGCGATTTGCCAGGCACGTTGAGCTGATGTAATGCATTTGTCTCTAGAAAAATCTGGGATATTCTTGTTTACTCACAGTTATTGATTGTAAAGGTTTCCCAATGAAGTTCACTAAAAAAAAAGATGTTTGCCTCATCAAACAGTCACACCTCTTTGCATATTGGCTACTATACTGTCCAAAATGCGTCATACTGTATTGCCACATCCAGTAAAATATGACTTGACAATTGGACTTTTGTGTCAAAGGTTTACCCCACTTGTGTAACTCCTCAGCAAACTAAGGTTAGGACACATCCAAAATCACTAATTATTTTGTAGTTTTATAGAGTACCTTCTGCTGATTTCCCACTTTCTCCGTGACCTCTGACCCCTCGTTCCCTGTCTACTGACCATAAGGTCCAGAGATCCTAGAGATTCAGAGCTGACCTGCTTAGAGGCCATCTGGCATGCCAACATTCAACACACTGCCAGAATAAAGAATTATGATATATATATATATATATATATATATATATATATATATATATATATATATATATATATATATATATATATATATATATATATATATATATAGATAGATAGATATATTAGTTGAACTAAAACACAAGTACACTCTTTTAAATTCTGTTAGAAGCCAAACCCCTTTTGGAAAGGAAGCTGAAAGATACACCATGTGGTAACTGATCCTGTTAAAATAAGAAGAGGGTACATGCAGCAGATATGAAATATAAAATGCAAGTGCTGGAAAATTGGCTACTTTTGCAGCTTTATGCATCTCTTTTTAACACTTATTAATAGAATTTCCCGCAATAATTAGTTCTGTTGTCAGTCCTGACTGATAATTCATCTTCATGGCCCCTGAGGACAACAGCATGCACCTTAAGACTATTAATGTGCCACATTGAAGATAGAAATGCACCAAATTACTTTTCTTTATTAATTAATAAATAACAATAATTATTAATAATAATAATACAATATCAATGAATAGCACTGCCAAACTACCTACATTTATTTATTTATTAAATTTAAGCTTTTTAATTAACAATACCTGTTTAATTAAGACTTTTTTTGACTCATAAGCCACCAATTTTTTTTTTAAATAACTTCAGAAACTGAAAGCATGCCTGTATGAACTGCATTTTAATGCATTTCTGAGTAACATATCTGGACAAAAATGCAGAGAACGTCACTGATTTCCATACAAAGTAAATAAAGAAGGTATAGATATACTTTACATATATATAATGAGGTTCAGTTCACTAAAACCATCACAAAGGGGATCAAAAATGCTACTTTTGCATCCACAGTAGCTTACATATTTACACCGAGTGTTTTTTCCACATCAGTTAAATATTTTCTTTCAATAATTTTCGTTTTCTGATCCTATGAACCTATGCATCTCTTAAAAGTACTTAAAAGCCAAACATATCGCACTTTGCCAATAAACATGTATTGCTTACCGGTCAGTGAGCTTTTGGATTCAAAGATTTTCACGACTGCAGTGAGAAGTGATGTTCTTGCTTTAAGTTTCCAGTGTTTCGGCTGCTTTATGTTCCTGTAGGTCTCCTCCTCGTGTGGTCGGATCACAATAGAGACAAAGCACGTCTCTCACTGCTTTGAGAAATGAAGTGAATTGGTGAAGGTTGTATGGAAGAGTAGTGGGGGTTGTTTAGGTCCCGCCTCCTGCGGGGCTCGTCCAATGGCAGCCGACGAGACCCTTCTGTGGTCCCGCCTACTACTTCTAAACTCTCCATGAAGCGCTGTATTGATAACCTGTCGCAGAATAACCATTATAAAGGAACACTGTGTACAGTCAAATATAAAAACAATACTGTAAAATAATATTTAATATTTATAAGTATAATTAACACCTTTATTTATTTATTTTTGTGAATGATGTCGGAAAATGCCCTATATTCAGAATTTAAAAGGTTTCCTCTACTTAGGACCAAATATATTATAGTTTATCTTATTTTGGCCTTATTATATTTTTAGATGGCTAACTAAATTACATTTTAAATAATAAAATAAAATAAAATAATACATACATTTTAAATAAATTGAATTAAAAAAATTCAAAAATCAAATTAAATTGAGTTATTTTTTATTTAAACTGTAATTTTTAGTTATTAAGCAGCAGTCAGGACCCTAAATTTCTACTGAGATTTCAGAGTTGGTAATACCTACTGCCAATGTGTCCCTGTAAAGGCACAGGTCCCTCGCCTGTCCCTCTGTCTGTGTGTCATTTTCACATTAGATAGGGATGAGCCATTTAACAATGCAGTGAAAGAGCTGTTGGTGTTCACCAGATGTCCACTGTGCCGTTGTCTCCATTAGGGTTAAATATAGTCGTGGAAGTGTGTGTGTGTGTGTACGTGAGTGTGAGGGGTTAGGAGAGGTTACATGAATCTACCTCACCACTGCAGCTGTTCACCAACACTCTGGCTATTTGCGCCATGGAATGCTGCCTGAATTTAGCAGGACATGAACGTCACGGGAGAGAAACCATTGGCTGAATGCACATATGCACAGGTCAATAAACATAACTGACCTGTTAATTCATTAAGCTGAAATGAAATAAAAATATATCTTAAAAATTGGTAATTGAAATAAAGCTAAAATGAAATAAAAAATGAAAAAATTGAAACTTATTTTTTTCTAAATGTTAAACTTAATTGCAAAAATTACTAACTGAAATAAACATAAAAAAGTTTAAACATTAAAAAAATAAAAAGCTAATAAATGTCAAATGCACATAACAAAATTATTAAAACTAAACCTAAAATATGTATATATTTAAATTGTTCATTGAAATTAAGCTGAGATTAAATAAAAATATAAAATGGAAAAAAATAAAATTAACAAAAAATGTAAAAAATGTTAAACTTAATGGCAAAATTTAACATTTAAACGTTTAAAAAAAATTTCAAACATTTAAAAAAATGTACAAAATCAAAAGCCAATAAATGTGTCAAATGCATACTACAAAACTGTTAAAATCTAAACTAAAAATATATATTTTTAAAATTGTTAATTGAAATTAAGCTATTAAATACAAATATAAAATAAACAATTTTAAAGAACACAAAATGTAAAAATGTTAAGCTTAATTGCAAAAATTACTAACTGAAATAAAATGTAATTTTTTGGAACATTAAAAAAACAACTAATAAATGTGTCAAATCTAAACAAAAATATATATATATTTTTAAATTGCTAATTGGAATTAAGCTGAAATGAAATACAAATATAAAATGAACAATTTTAAAGAACACAAAATGTAAAAATGTTAAGCTTAATAGCAAAAATTACTAACTGAAATAAAATGTAAAATTTAAACATTAAACAAAAATAAAAAAAAATATATATATATTTTAATTGTTTGTGCAAGCTGGACAATTAAAAATTAACAATTTTAAACTTAACAAAACTATTTTACATGTTACACATTTTGGTGCCATTAATATCTTACCAGTGTTGTTATTGTTTACTAAATTTAAAACTAAAACTATTAAAACATTTTGTTAACTGAAATAAAATTAAATTAAAGATTAGATAAAAAGAAAATCTGCAACTGAAATTAAAAAAAGAAATAAAATAAATGAGAAACTAAAAAAAAATTAAAATAAAATGAAAACTGAAAAATAAAAATAAAGCAAATTCAAAATACAAATGCTAAACATATTTAATACTATGTAAATAATATTAAAATAGCACACTGAAGTTTAGTATTTAGGGTTGGATGCTTCTTCAAATCTCTAAGCCTGAATAGTACTAGCGATGCTTGTCTTAGCATGTCGACAACCACAAAAACACTCAATCAAGTTTAGTTCCTCTCATAAGACGGTTGCCATGCCACTTCATCAGATTCTCACTGGTTTTCTTCACTCTTGCCTCTAATGAAAGACTAAGCAGCTGCCTTTCCATCACAGAAAACAACACAGTGCTTCTGCATATGAGTGTGAGTCACAGTGAGCGGTAAATTAGCATCTGCCAGCGCTGTCAAAACCACTGTACAGTTCCGCTCGACCAGACTAATTACTTTAATGAAATGTTTCCGTGGAGCATTTGCTCGTAATCTGAGGGTAAACGTGCCCTCCTGACTCACACCTGAGACTCACTGCAGCTCTCTGACCAGTAGAGTCCGGAAATCGCCTGATTACATTTGCAGAGAAATCATTCACTCATTTGAAGTGACTAAAGAATCTTCAAATGTTGTTGCATTGTTTGGATTCTTTCCTTATTGTACAGATAATATAATGAACAAATAGGTCAGTCAGTGTTTAACATCATTCAGCCAGATCTTGAATGAGTTACGGTCAGTTGATTGCAACATCTGATGTGTCACAAATGTTTGTTTACTCACTACTGGTACATTTGTTCAGTTTTGAAACATTAGTTAATGTCAACGCATTTGTTTTCTGTGATGCAACAAGCTGATTGTTTTTCTTAGTTGAAATGCCAACCTTACGTAAAATCCAATCAGCACAGTAAAGCTACAGGACACCTGATAGTCGTTCATATGGATGCTGACAGGTTCAGCAGAATTACGTGTGCTGACTTGAGTTCAGCTGGCCGGAGGAACACGTCTGCCTAATATCATGAGATTGGTGAGCGAGGCCCAGCACAACAACAAATGCATCAAATCATGTCTGAATGTAGTGTCATGTTATCCCTCACCTGCCCTTTCCAGCTGCCTCACTGAGCGTAACCATGGAGACGTATTGTTAGGTGACTGGTTTATTTTAATGGCACAGCACTCATTGATTTTGGCGAAGCTCCTCACAGCATTATCAGACACCACTATCTATCTATCTGTCTGTCTGTCTGTCTGTCCGTCTGTTGTTCTATCTATCGTTCTATCTGTCTGTCTGTCTGTCTGTCTGTCTGTCTGTCTGTCTGTCTGTCTGTCGTTCTATCTAACGTTCTATCTGTCTGTCTGTCTGTCTGTCGTTCTATCTAACGTTCTATCTGTCTGTCTGTCTGTCTGTCTGTCGTTCTATCTAACGTTCTATCTGTCTGTTTGTCTATCGTTCTGTTTGTCTATCGTTCTGTCTGTCTGTCTGTCTGTCTGTCTGTCTGTCGTTCTATCTATCGTTCTATCTGTCTGTCTGTCTGTCGTTCTATCTGTCTGTCTGTCTATCTGTCTCTGTCTGTCTATCTGTCTGTCTGTCTGTCTGTCGTTCTATCTATCTATCTATCTATGTATCTGTCTGTCTGTCGTCTGTCTGTCTGTCCGTCTGTTGTTCTATCTATCGTTCTATCTGTCTGTCTGTTGTTCTATCTATCGTTCTATCTGTCTGTCTGTCTGTCTATCTATCTATCTATCTATCTATCTATCTATCTATCTATCTATCTAATCACCATAATGACAAAGGGAAAAAAACAGGGTTTTAACATATATATATATATATATAAAAACATGAATGATTCCATTGCATAAGTATTCATCATTATCTGGGACAGTTGGAATTGAGCTCAGGAGCATTCATATTGCTTATAGATGTTCTTACACTTTGAGTGAAGTTAACCTGTGGCAAATTCAATTGAATGGGTATGATTTGGAAAGGCACACGTCTTACAGTTTTTCTCAGTCGCTTTGGTACATTTCTCAAATCGTCCTTGACATCTGCAAAACAGTAAGTGCATTTCTCAAAACAATTCGTACAAATAGCAAAACACCATGGATTACCTGCAAGAGCCAGTTTCTTGCTCAAAATCCTTAGTTCATCTCTCAAAAATAAATATCTGTGCCAATGAACATGTCAGTGCTATCAGAATGACAAGTCCTTGTGTCATTGTGTACGGATAAGACAGTCAAATTGCTAGTCATGTTGTCAATATAACAGTGCACTCTGGAGGGATGTTCTGATGTAAACTATGGCTAAAGTTTTGATGACAATTATTGTAAATTGTAGGTTACACCGTGTATGTCCAATTCCTTGTCCTTCCATTGACAGACATTGTAACATTGTGTTGTGCTCCAGCTATATATATACTTGCCAGTTGATGGTTCATGAGATGCACCTTTGTTAGAAAAAGTCAAGATTCAGCTGGGAGCAATTTACCAATTCAGGACAGATTTAGAAAAAAAGTCTAATGGAAATCTATAGAAATATGCTTGACATATATTATGACAACTTGTTCAACTATTTTGCATGTAAAGACTTATGCTATGAATTAATGCCTAAATGTTGTGGGGGGTGAGACTATTCAATAGAGACCCATTATAATGCACTTTGATCAACATGACAAGAATTGTACATAATCATTTGCTTGGATGTATCGAATCATTTGCAACTTGTTCAAAGAAATGAGAAACTGCTTTTTTGATGTGCACAAGTGAGGCAATGATGTGAAGATTGAACAGGTAGTTTTAAGAATTTCAGTTCTGATCTGAGAAATGTAACAAAGTGACTGGGAAAAACTGTAATAAAAGATCTAACAGCTGAAAATGCATATCAGTGCAAAAATTAAGCCCTGAGGTCAAAAAACTGCCTGTAAAACAGGATTGTATCAAGCCACACATCTGGGGAGGAGTTCATAGAAAAACTGCTTCACTGAAGTTTCACAGAAGCATGTAGTCTCTGTTACCATTAATGGAAGAAGTTTGAAACAACCACAACTCTTCCTAGAGCTGGCCTCCTGGCCAAACTGAGCAATCGATGGAGAAGGGCCTTGGCTTGGTGACCAAGAACCTGATGGTCAGTTGAGCTTCATGATCATATGTGGAGATAGGAGAAACTTACAGAAGAGCACGCATCACTACAACACTCCACCAATTATGGCAGTGTGGCAATCCTCTCCTCAGTGAAAACACATAAAAATTCACTTACAATAAGCACCTAAAAACAATCAGACTGCGAGAAACAAGCCTCAATTCCAAGCATCATGTTTGAAGTAAACCAGGCACTGTTCATCACCTGTAAAGTACCATCCCAGTAGTAAAGTGTGGAGGTAGCAGTCTCATGCTGTGGGGAAGTAAAAGATCAATGCACCAAAAAAGAGTAGAAGCTCAATGCACCAAAATATTAAGATAGCCTTAAAGAAAACCAAGTCCAGGGCACTCAGAACCTTAGACTAGGCAAAAGGTTCACCTTCCAACAGGACAATGACCCTAAGCGCACAGCAAGAGTGGCTTATAGACAACTCTGTGAATGTCCTCGAATGGCCCACATCCACAGTCTGGGCTTGAACCCAAATAAAATATTTCTGGAGAAACCTGAAAAAATGTGTTTCTGCCCCCATCCAAGCTGTAGTAGCATAAGAGTTGATGAGGTGAGCCCTAAAATGGCAGATAATTGCCAAATGCTAATGCGCAAAGCTTGTCGTATCATATACAAAAAGACCTGAGGCTTAAAAGGTGCTTCAACTAAGTATTAAGTTAAGAGTATGAATAATTACGCAATGTAATTTCATTTTTTTTTATACAAATTTACAAAGTTGTGACAGTTCTGTTTTTGCTTTGTCATTATGGTGTGTAGATTGATGTGGGGAAAAAAAGTAATTTAAAGCAGTTTAACATAAGGCAGCAACAAAAAAAAAAACATGAAAAAATAAGGGGTATGAATACTTTCACAAGGCACTGCATCTATATATCTATCATCTATCTATCTATCTATTTTATATCTACATCATCTATCTATCTAACAGTTCACTGAAAGGTTCTTTGCCAAAGGGGATCTTCTAATCAATGGCATCCAAATGCCCTTTTGGAACCATTATTTTTAAGAGTGGATAATGATTAGTTCTGACAATTTAAAGGTAGCAGGTTCAAACCACAGTAGGAGTGCTTCATTATCTGAAGACTAACTGTGTTTCCTTCTCCGTTATCCACTTGAGCAAAACACTTCAGCTCAGGCTGCATCAGGGAAACTGAACCTGCACTTTGTGTATTGGATGTTTTCTGTGATTGGTTGCTAGGGTGTTGCTATGTGGTTGCTGTTATGCTCTGGTTTCTAGATATGGCTCGGATCTATCCTTCAGTGTGTCTGTAGCACAAACGTTGGGGTGTAAGATACACGCCAAAGTTTAATATTTAGGGTCAGTGGTTCTGAAAAAGCTCCCAGTAGTCTTGATGTACTTCATGTTGGCTGCTATTCAGCCCACAGTGGTAAACTCTTAGCCAAATTGACTTCTGTTTGGACTCGGTGTTCCTTGGCATTCCCACGCATTCCCATCGCTGTGTGAGAGCACTGAGCTTGTGACGGAGACCCCGCTGAAGTTCAGCACATTGCTGTTTAATGAAGCGTAAGTTGACGAAGGATACTGATTAACAAATCTAAGCTTGTTAGTCCTGAAACCTTGTTTTTCTTTTGGGTTTTTTACTGTTGCTACTGATTAGAGATTCTGCCTGATTGTGTGATATGTTCATTGATTTCATGCTACACATATTATACCTTATTTTAAGACTCGCTTTATGATAGAGCTCTAATTACACTTTAATTGCTCCTGGTGAAGCAGCTGCTATACACACTATATTGCCAAAAGTATTGGGACACCCCCTTCTAATGAACAGGTTTGACTAATTTCCATGAGTACTAATCATAATGTTTCAGCATATAATGATATTCTAGGGAATTGTGTCCTTCTTATAGCAAAGGTTTGGACAAAGTTTAGACCCTTTTTTATTTTAACATGACAATGCCTCTGTGTATAAGGCAAGGTTCATAGAGAAATGATTAGCATTTTATTGATTCAGTCAGTGTGGAAGAACTTGACTGGTCTGCATAAAGCCAAGTCCTAATCCCAGTTGAACACCTCTGGTGTGACTTTAAAAGCAGACCTTGAGCCAAAAACTCCAATGACCTGTGCATATGGGTACAGTCATTTTAGACACTTCCAAAACTGAAGCAACAGAGATGGAAATACAATTTTTAAATATGCTTCCATCTTTGTTGCTACAGTTTTGGAAGTGCCCTTTTCTGTTTTAAAGAAGGGGGTGTCCCAGTACTTTTGTCCATATAGTGTATGTACAAGTCATTGGAGTTTTTGGCTCACGGTCTGCATTTAAAGTCACACCAGAGGTGTTCAGCTGGGATTAGGACTTGGCTTTATGCAGACCAGTCAAGTTCTTCCACACTGACTGAACCAAACTTTTCTCTATGAACCTTGCCTCATACACAGTTTCATGTTAGGATAAAAAATGCTCCTGTCCAAACTTTTGCTATAAAATTAGAAGGACACAATTCCCCAGAATATTATTATACCGCTTAAACAGTAAGATTAGGAAATGGAAATGACTAAAGCAGTCAAACCTGTTCATTAGAAGGGGGTGTCCCAATACTTTTGGCAATATAGTGTGTATATATACACTACCAGTCAAAAGTTTGGACACACCCTTTCATTTAATGTTTTTTAAAGAAGTCTCTTATGCTTATCAAGACTGCATTTATTTGATCAAAAATACAGAAAAAAAACAGTAAAACTGCAAAATGTTATTACAATATAAAAGAATGGTTTTTATTTTAATATACTTTACAATATAATTTATTTCTGTGATGCAAAGCTGAATTTTCATCAGCTGTTACTCCAGTCTTAAGTGTCACGTGATCCTTCAGAAATCATTCTAATATGCTGATTTATTATTAGAATTATCAATGTTGGAAACAGTTGTGCTGCCAAATATTTTTTTGCAACCTGTGATTCTTTTTTCAGGATTCTTTAATGAATAACAAGTTAAAAATAACAGCATTTATTAAAAATATAAATCTTTTCTTACAATGTAAATCTATGCTATCACTTTTTATTCATTTAACACATCCTTGGTGAATAAAAGTACTCATTTCTTTCAAAAAAAGAAAGAATAAAAATTTACTGACCCCAAACTTTTGAACAATAGTGTATATTGTTAGAAAACCTTTCTATTTTAAATAAATGCTGTTCTTTTTTAACCTTTTATTAATCAAAAAATCTTGAAAAAAGTATCACAGGTTCTAAAAAAAAAAAATATTAAGCAGCACAACTGTTTCCAGCACTGATAATAAATCAGCATATTAGAATGATTTTTGAAGGATCATGTGACACTGAAGACTGGAGTAATGATTCTAGAAATTCAACTTTAATTACAGATATAAATTAAATTTTAATATATATTAATATAGAAAAACATTGATTTACATCGTAATAATATTTCACAATATTGCTTTTTTCTGTATTTTTGATCAAGTAAAACAGCCTTGATAAGCATAAGAAACTTCTTTAAAAAACATTAAATTAGAGGGTGTGTCCAAACTTCTGACTGTTATATATATATGTATATATATACATTTGGTTATTGAGCAGGTAGTAACCATAATGTGACGTATGGAAAATCTATTTAGAAACGTGCTGTTTTACATGCTGGAGACATTATCAGTGTTTTGGTTTGGGATGTTAATAGGTTGTTGTCCAGATTTGTACCAGGTCACCCAGTCAGGAGTCCATGTGAGTGAACGCCCACTGCACTCTACAAACAGTACATTACAGATGAAAGCTGTGACTCCAAGAAACAAACTCAAAAAATAGACAGTTGCGAAAGTAGTTTCACAATCAAATGAGAGGATGAGCTGTGTTAGACAAAATCCTGCTCCAAACCTGACAAATCCGCACAGCACAGAAAACTACAGACAGAGAGAGAGAGAGAGAGAGAGACAGATAGGATGATAGATAAAGCGATAGATAGAAGGACAGGTAGAACGATAGAACGATAGATAGATAGATCTATCTATACTTAGAATGTAGATTCTAAAGAATTTTGTTAAATGGAATTTCCCACACTGATGACAATTAAGAACCTTATTTTTACAAGTGTATGATGCCATATTTGTTCAAAATACAACAGAAAAAAAAATAAAACAATTAATAAGTAATTTGTGCATGTTCTTAAATGAAATATAATATTTTGATAAAACAGTAATGTACCTGCAACTACGAAAAGACTGCTTAAAAATATAGAAAATATAAAAAAAATAAAATAAAAAAGGTAACCAAACAGCTGATGAAGACAATGCCTTCCATATTATGGAAAAAAAATACTACTAATATTAATATTAATGGCTACCATCAACTATTTGGTTACCAACAGTCTTCAGAATATTTTCTTTTGTGTTCAGCAGCTGAAAGAAACTCATTAAAGCTTGGGGAAAAAACTTGAGGGTGAGTAAATGATTAGAGAATTTTTATTTTAGGGTGAACTGTCCCTTTGAGAGGCTTCTTTCTGCAAACTGACATATAAAGGTAAATAGTTGGTCTCTGTACATTATCTAACAAATATTGCTGTTTTATCATGCACTTTATCTGTCTCCTGGACTGAAACTAGGGCTATATGTGACCAGTCACAAAACCAGTCATAAGTCGCAGGGGTATATTTGTAGCAATAGCCAAAAATACATTGTATGGGTCATAATTGTAGATTTTTCTTTTATGCCAAAAATCATTAGGATATTAAGTAAAAATCATGTCCCGTGAAGATATTTTGTAAATTTCCTACCGTAAATATATCAAAACTTAATTTTTGATTAGTAATATGCCAAATCTCTGCCAAATATTGTCCTATTATAACAAACCATACATCAGTGGAAAGTTTATTAGTTTATTTATTCAGCTTTCACAGGATGTAAAAATCTCCTTTTCAAAAAAATTTACCCCTATGACTGGTTTTGTAGTCCAGGGTCACATATTCAGTATTTTATCGAAACATGACTGTACCATCTATATTACACCAGAGTCAGTGAAGGGACCTGAATCTCTAGGTGAGTCCAACAGGATGATTATATTACAACAGAACAAACGGAAGTCACTGAAATACTAAGCGATACGATTCGTGGAACACTGGAGGATTTCTAGGTCAGTTCAGAAAGTTTGAGTAAATACACCTCTGGCTCGATGACTGCGAGAATAAATTTGTTTTGAACCAGCAAACCTGAATGCAGGAAGAACGCTTTAATACTAAAACCCTAACAAATAGGCGTTCACAAAATTTTAATCAGATGTGAAGTCAAATTCAAAATGAATATTAGGACAATGGGACTCTCTCCAGTAGCTGGGCATCCATACAGTGGATACGAAAAGCAAGCCTTTTTTCATCATCAGTGATGTTTCTAAGAAATCCAGACACAAAAAAAGTGCAACAACAAGATACAAGTAGAACAAGCAAAACCGAACGGAACTAGTATTGTACGCTTTCCTAAAGAGTTAACCTCTCGAAAACAAACTCACATGTACACAGACCTTGGTCTTGTGGGTCCACAGATCAGATCAATGCTCTTTAAAGAGACTCTCTTCAAAGGATCCACACTGGAAAACAAACCTGGACTGATAAACACGCTCCTTCCCAAAGTACATGTCATGTGGGAAAGTTCCAGAATGTTATCAATTATTCATTTACACAGACAGACAGACGGAGATGTGGTGGGATTTTGAGGATTTGTGTCCTGATTAGAGTGTTCCGATACAAAAACACAAGGGAAGTATGTGTGAATTTGTAAGTACAAGTCAAGACAAGCGTTTTGTTACAGAACCCAAGAGAAACGGAGTTGACTAAACTATAGATGGGAACGTCAGGAACAAAACCTGTTATATACACAAATGCATAGTTATTAAAATAAAACTTTACATTCCTTCAAGTTACATCTCAATATTTTTTTAATATGAAAACGGGAAGTTCTAAAATACCTAGAGGCACAAATTTGAGAAATGTTGAGCTAGAATGAATCATAAAAACAAACACACAAATACACATAACAAACACTAGCATCTCTGTGGCATTGCTTCGGCGCTCTGACTCAGCTCTGAATCACACAGACGGATATTGAAAGCTTTGATTCAGCAGGGGTTGTGATGATGGCAGAGATGAGAGACCAAAAACAACTAGAGTGACTCAGGCTAAAGGCCGTTGTTTGCCGCTGCCACGACCCCTCTCAACCGAGCATGAGAGTTATTGTACCAGCGCTGAAGGGCAAACAGCACTGACACACTCCCACTCCACGCCAATACAGAGAGAACACGATCCGCTTTCTCTAAAAGAGACCAGGCGAGATGCTGGGAGACCGCAGGCCAAAGACCAACACTGCTGCTTTACCTGCCTTGACTTTGTGAGACTGAGTAACTTAACAATCTTAAACACACTGTGAGTGTCACATTGCAGCCAAGAATTTGTATTTGTAAGAACCTTTAAGAACTATTAAGTATTATTATCATTGTTGTTGCTGTTATTATTTTTATGACTAATAAGCACACTCAAGTAATTAAACTGAAATTATTATATTAATTAAAATGTATGTACTTAATAGCAATGTTAGGGAAAGTTACATTTAAAAGTAATGCATTACAATATTGCGTTACTCCCTAAAAAAGAAAAACAATGAAGTTACTTAGTTACTTTTTATGGAAAGTAATGCATTACATTACTTTTGCGTTACTTTTTACATCTGGGCAGCACTGTAAAAAAACAAAAAACGCAAATTGTTATTTAACTTCAAATAATTTGTTCAGTCAACTCAAAGTTTATTCAAGCTGAAATGCTGTTGTACTAAGCGACAACTTAATTATTATTACAAATTATTTCAAGTTAACTCAACAAATTATTTTTTACAGTGAGGGCTTGCTTGTTTGTTTTTAATAGAATTTTTTTAGCAAATGTAAAAGCCCTTTCACACCAAAAATTGACATACATAAGCCTAAGGCTGAAGGAAAAGTAAATTCACATCTGTACCATAAAACTTTTGGAGAAGGAAGTTCAACACTCTTGTTTTGCTTATTAGTATGGTTGAACTGGATGTCAGCAGCAAAGACGTTGATTAATAAAATAGGATTAAATACAAAAAGGAAACGAAAAATAACTGGCGTTACTTTTTTGAAAAAGTAACTCAGATATTTTCTTGTAAATGAAAAAGTAATGCGTTACTTTACTAGTTACTTGAAAGAAGTAATCTAATTACATAACTCGTGTTACTTGTAATGCGTTACCCCCAGTACTGCTTAATAGTATAATAGTAAAACGTAATTTTTTTTTGCAAAATACAATGTAAATGCAAAGCAATGTTAAACATTGGCAAAATATCAAAATAAAATGCCATATGTGAACGTGGACCAAAAAACAGTCACAAGGGTCAATTATCTGAAACTGAGATTTATACATAATGAAAAGATCTAAAAGCTGAATAACTAAGATTTTTACTGATGTATGGTTTGTTAGGATAGGACAATATTTGACTGAGATACAGCTATTTGAAAATCTGCAATTTGAGGGTGGAAAAAAAAAAAATCGAAATATTGAGAAAATCGTTCTTAGCCATGCATATAACTAATCAAAAAATAAGCTTTTATATATTTACAGTACAGTACACCCTTTTGGAACCTTTATTTTTAAGAGTGTACATCCACGTTGAAGAATAAGGTGGATAGGGGTCGAAAACAAACCCCACACAAAATACACAAAATGCACAAAAAAGGGAAAAAAGAAGCGTAACTGTGTATCAGACATTAAATGCATGTTTATGTTAGCTCACATACAGTATAAGCAGGACTGTATATGTGGAATTTTATCTGATATTATATTTTAAGAGTACACTGCTGACCTCTAGTGCTTGACATGTGTATTTGATCTACTGTATTGGGACAGTTATTCAAAAAGTTGAATCTGGATCAGAATGATCTGGATTTGGAAATTCCATGTTTTACTACCCAGGATCAGGTAACCCATCTTACTTTTGTGCTGGTTGGATTGGGATTGGATTGGATCACCCTGATCCACATCCACACTTTTTCAGATTTACAAATCTGGATTACTAGTGCTCTTCGGAGCCCCTAAATGGACCTAGTGATATAACAAACAAATAAAAATAAAAATAAAAATGAGATGGAAAAAAAAAAACTTCTAGTTTCGCATTGCATTTGCACAAATAACTACCTCTGACTGGTCCATCTCTGATGATTGTGCCAATGTAGTTTAACATCAATGATTTAAAAAAAGAAAAAAAAAAGAACTTCTTGTATTTTTTGGACCAGTTTTAAAGTTTTATTACATTTCTGTTCCTGAAATCCTGAGATCAGATTACTTTTGAACAACTGGCCCCAGATTTGTATTTTAGATTGTTGCTGCAATTCTGAAAAACCAGGTCATATGAAATGCCCATAAATTGTGTACAATGTTAAAATACAGAACAAGAACAAGTAAACTATCGCTGTGAACAAACTAGTAACAAATTAGTGGTAAAAGGCTGTAAATGCTAACATAAAACATGTTAATAACGGTAAATTCCCTTTTACACAGTTAAAAGCTGTAGTGTAGTGTTTTAGAAAGATGTAGGCCTAATTTTACAGTAAAATATTGTTTTTCCATAAAGTCCATGTGTGACACTTCACATATGGTGGGTTTGCATGGAATTACCTTTTTTCTTCTTTTCCTTTCTTTTCTTTTCTCATTAGACATGATATATTTTTTGTGTTATAGATAATTAATGTTTAATGTTAAATGAATGTTTATTGCTTTATTTTAGTTTTGTATGTATTGTATCTGTTAGGGCTGTGCAATATTGAAGAAAAATGCGATATGCAATAATTCATTAAATAATGCGATATTTGATATGCAATACAATAATGGTTGTCATATATATGTATCAAGAGCTCCTGTAAAACCACAGCAAATGCCTTGTGTTTTATTTTTTTAATAAAGTTAAAAAATGGCATTTTAACATTAGTGTAATCATTTTAACATCAGTTTAGGAACTAAATAATAAAAAAAGCTTAGTCTATGAATTCAATATGCCCTGATTTTTATTTAAGCTACAAAAGTTATTTAGGCAAGAGTAGTGAATGATTTTCTCGTTTTTTCTTTTGTTCATGCCCCAAATATTGCAAGCTGTAGCAATATACATAATGCAATATGTACATTTGCAATATTTTGATTTATCGCACAGCCCTAGTATCTGTGCACCATCTGTATGACATCTGAAAGACATGAACATCTTGGATGACAAGGGGGTGAATAAATTATATGTACATTTTTGTTCTGGAACTGAACTTCTCCAAAGAGTTTATGAATAAGCTTTGCAAGAGTTTGAAAGATATTAGCACCAGAAAAATCTTAAAATCTTGCTCAAATAAGAAAATTACATTTAGACAGACCAGAAACACCTTCAAACGAGAGTGAGTGATTGTGACTGTTAGTCCTCCACGGTGGCTGTCCTCCTGTTCGTCTCAAACACGGAGGCCGTTGGATCCGGTGAAGGCACAAGGTCAAAGGTTGTTCCTCCAGACACATTCACCCACCACCTAACCTCCCTCCTTAAAACAATTTTCCTTGCTTTCTCCCTGCTCACCATCCACTCCCTCAGTAAGTGCAGGTTCCACATCACAAAGTGGCAGGATGGTAAACAAAGCAGACAAACTCCCAGAATGCACAGTGTTGCCACTAGAGGGCGCTCACTGAAATCGAGAACTCTGTAGATGTAGGGTTGGCCAAACCTGTTCGTGCCACCCATTAGCCAATAAACTACAGCAAATATGCCATAAAGGGCTCCGGCCAGCACAGCGTAACACAAGTGGGTGAGATGAACAGGTGTGGCGGACAATAACAGATCCACGGCGGTCTGGATGCTGTTGATAGCATGGATGTTGATGTTGATGAGGCTGTGAAGGAGTTCTGAGCAAAGGGGTGGATTACGATCCAGTATATAAAGGAGACGGATAATGAAAAACAGCCCATCACTGAATGCAGGAACCACTGCAGACTGAGGGCAGCTTTGAGAGGGATGGGGAGAGAAAGGATGCTCTCACATTCACTACTGACACCTAGAGGAGAAAAGGACTGCATGAAACATAAGCCCTCTTTTTTTAATCCTTTTTTTTAGGATTATATAAATGCATACTTTTACCCAGCAAGGATGCATTAAATTGATCAAGTGACAGTAATAACATTTATAATATAAAGGACGGACGGACGGACGGACAAACAGATAGACAGATATATTACCTCTTTTCATTCTGTGAGGGGAGCATCTGATTTCCAAGAAAGCCCAGGCCAGATTACAGAGAGAAACCAGATAATACATAACCATAAAACAGTATGAGATATTGCAGAGAAAAATTAAGAATTTAGGTGTGTTGAAGAGAAGGGCCATGTAGATAAACCAGCTGAATGTATAGATAAGCATAAAACATCTGTACAGAAGCCACAACAATGGAGGAATATCCCACTGCAAGCAAAACAAAAGAACAATTATATGATGATTTTAACCTATATTATACACATATGCATTTAATGTCTTCGGTGTTATTTAAAAGCAAATTCTAACAATAAAAAATAGTGGTATTGCTGATAGACATGATGGATACAAGGTTTTAACTAGTCCAGGCCTGACACTTATGATCAATAGTTGATCCAAACTGATCTAGGCAGCCGGTAGACCACCTTGGACCAGTAACAAACCATGATGCAAAATCTTTGGCAAAATCTTCATGGAACATGATCTTTACTTAATAGCCTAATGATTTTTGGCATAAAAGGAAATTCAATCATTTTGACCCACACAATTTATTTTTGGTTACTGTTACAAATATACCTAATGCTACTTAAGACTTTTTGGTTTTGTGGTCCAGGTCACTGCTGATAGACCATGTAACTACTGTAGTCCAGGCCAATCATAGAAGGATGATCAGCTGGATTACTATTAGTTTTCTCTTGGTAGATTATTAGTTTAGGTCTGGTAGATCACCTTGCACCAACAAAAACCTTTGGAGTAGTACTTATAGCAGGGTTTCCGACATGCAAACACTGCAAAACAAGGCTTATCTTGCTTAGTATTTTTGTCTTGTTTCTAGTCAAATTATCTAAAAAATCTTTAATTAAGATGCATTTGCTAGATAGATGCTCTTGTTTTAAGAATATTTTACTTAACCCAACTGGCAGATCACTTTACTTGTTTCCAGGGAGGAAAAAATTAAATGAAGTGCATTTTGCTTAAAACAAGACTAAATGTCGTATGTCATTTTGCTTGCATCTCAATTTAAAAAGGGTCATCGGATGCCCATTTTCCACAAGTTGACATGATACTTTAGGGTCTTAATGAAAAGTCTAATATACTTTGGTTTAAAAATAATTCTCAATAGTAGTGTAAAAAACACCCTTTTACCTTTAGCTCTGCAAAAAATTAACCCATTCTATTGCATGTTCCTTTAAATGCTAATGAGCTCTGCTCACCCCACCTCTCTCTTCTTTCCATGGAGTGATGAGCCATTGTTTATTATGATTCATTGTAATTAATCACATCCAAAATAAAAGTTTATGTTTACATACTATATATTTGTGTACTGTGTATATTTATTATGTATATATAAATACACACGCGTGCATGTATATATTATCTAAATATTTAAATATCTAAAATATTTATATTTATAATCTAAATTGTATACAGGTATAAATATATATACATATTTTGTTTTAATATATAAGTGTATGTGTGTCTATTTATATGTACATAATAAATATGCAAAGTAAACATTGTTTGACAGCCCTATTGTTTACTTTAGTGAGCTTAGCCGCAAAAATTGCTAACTAGCACATTATTAGCACATTCCAGTCACAAACAAAAGTCATCCAGCGGCTTAGATGTCAAGAGTAAATGAGGACTACTATGTTCATTATTACATCCAACAAAAGAACACCTCAATCACTTAGGAGCCATTCTTGTCTACGTTCCTGCTGTGGCATCGAAACAATGGCGATCAGACTACATCTGCGATCTGTTACAGCTAATTCAGGGCGGGTCTGAGATGTGTCAATCAACATATTGTGGGAGTGGCCTCTGTCAGTGTTGCATCACATCGACAAGATGCTAAGAATTGCTTGATTTGGGTGGATTTTTATCATAATAGGGTAGATGTGTACACACACTGCCAACACACATTTATCTTCAAACAACACGTAAAAGTGAACTTTGCATCCGATGACCCCTTTAAGAATTTTTAGATATTTAGATAAGCCTTTTTTTCTGTGTATGTGTATTTGAACTAATTTCAACTTCATCCACACAGATCATAAAGTTTAGGGACACAATCTCACCCGTGGCTGAAGCAGTAGCTCTGGTTTAGAGGTGAGAAGGTGGAGTTTGTGAACTTTGAACTCCTTCTTCCAGCTCTGTGTCCAACTAGCACCCATGACTGTCACAAACAACTACTCCTCCTGTCAAAAACATAACACAGAATTGATTAAATGCTTGCGATGCCATGCAGTTGCTTACTTGGATGTCAGTTCACATTTCTCTACCGCAAATAAAAACTGTTTGCACATTCAGTATGCACTGAATCATATTTGAAAAGATTTTCACTTCTAGTATGAAGCAGAATTTCTGGTTTGAGGTAATGTCGTAATTTTCAAAAAATGTAAAACATTTTCAAAGACCTGCCTTGGTATGTATTTTTACAGTGAATAATAATTAATGATGTCTCTCACCAGTGTTGGGGGTAGTGCATTACAAGTAATGCAAGTTATGTAATATTATTTTTTTAAACGCATTACTTTTTCATTTCCAAGAAAACATCTTAGTTACTTTTTCAAAAAAGTAATGCCAGTTACTTTTTGTTTCCTTTATGTATTTTTTTAACCAATGACTTTGCTGCTGACCTTTGTTGATCCAATTGCTAATACTTTTCTTACCTAGATTTTTTGTCTTGTTTCCAGCCAAAAAAAAAACAAAAAAACAAAAAACAAAACTTAAATCAAGAAGGATTTTCTAGACAAGTAAATAAATCATCTTCTTGTTCTCCAAAAAAAAAAACCAAGTCAAAATTTAGTGTGTTTTTGCTTAGAACAAGCAAAATAATCTGCCAATGGGGTAAGCAAAAGCAAATTCAAACATAAAAAAACATGATTATTTTGTGTACCCCAAGCAAAAACACACTTAATTTTGACTTGTTTTCAAAAAAAAAAACAAGACGAATTTTTACTTGTCTAGAAAATCCTTCTTGATTTAAGAATTTTTAGATATTTTGGCTGGAAACTAGACAAAAATCTAAGAAAAGCATTTTTTGCAGTGTACTAATAAACAAAACTTACTTTGGATTACCTAACATTTGTGCTTTTTTTCCACATTGCTGAAGAGAAACTTGAACTTTCTTCTCCTACAATTCTACTGTACAGACGTGAATTTAATTTTCCTTTAGCCTTATTCACATAATTTCATTTTGGTGTGAAAGGGCTTTTAAATTGGCTAAGAATCTAACATTTTTATATTTAAAAAATAAACAAACAAGCCCTGCCCTGTTTTATAAAAAGTAACGCAAAAGTAACGTAACGCATTACTTTCCATAAAAAGTAACGCAATATTGTAATGGATTACATTTAAAAGTAACTTTCCCCAACACTGTCTCTCACTAACCTCTGCAAGAATTAATCCACTGTGAGCTTGGTATAAAGACATTGCATTTACCAAAAACATGCATACACCTAAGTCTCTAAATGATGGTGTTCTCCTACACCCTATATATCAGATATGATCATGATCTCATGTTCACGGGTAGGACAGACACTGTGCTGCTTGCCTGGGAAACATCTAATGAAATAACAGGAGTTGCAAACCATAAAAGAAAACATGTGAATCTCTCATACATGCCAATTAGATCAAACATGAGAATCTCTCATACATGCCAATTAGATCAACTCTGAACCTCCCCTAAACTGAAAAAGTACAGGTATGGTTCAAGTTTCCCCTATTTTGTAAGTTGCTTTCTCCATATTGTCACATGGTTGTACAGTACGTCACTTATTTTAGAAATTCTTAAAAGTTATAATGATGTCTAAACATATTCAGTCTATTTGTGTATATTTCTATTTATAATTTTTTTTTCTCAATTTCCTTTGTTCTGTAACAATTTGATATTTGTATTGTGTCTTGAGATGCTTGTGCTTTTCTTTAAATAATAATAATAATAATAATAATAAAACATATTTAGCCTATTTATATCCTAGAAAGCGTTTTGGTCTGATGTGAACAGTGGCAGATTTGCAGTAGGGGAAATCTCTCTGTATTTTATATAAAACGACATTAATGTTACCCAAATTCACTCTGACGATGTCTTAATTTATTTTATTGCCCAAAGCACTACACTCTCAGTCATATGCTACGGACAAGCTCAAGAAACAACAAAAAAATAAATAAATCGTAACTGAATTTATTATTATTTGCATAATTACATGATTTACTCGCTTAAGTTTTCAAACTGATTTCTGTAATTTTATCAAACAGAATGGAGCCAATAACAAAATATCAGAATTCACTAAATACTTACTGTTTGTTTCTGTTAAAATGTGACTTCCTGGAAAATGATGTCATTAGGAGCTTAAGTTTGGCATTTAAAGGGATATTACAAGAAATAAAAAAATAGAAGGTAGACGAGAAAAAACATTACCCGTTAAAATAGCATTCCCACGAATGCTGACGCATTTCGATTATATTAAGGAAAGATGAACACCTAGAATAACTGGATTTTTATGTTATAAGGTGTACAGGTGTGAAACATTTGGCTTTGAGAGCTAAAAAGACGCTCGATAAGAATAGCAACACAACAGACAAACCTAAAAACAAAATACTGCAATCATGTAATTATTATGTAATACTGTGATAAAGTAGATATGTATGATGGGAAAATGTACTGTGTAACTCATTCTAGGCCTGTAAACCATCACGCTTGATAAACATATGGGATACTGACACTTATTTCAGGCAGACTACTTTTATTTTCCTGTGTGTAAACAAAAATAGCTTTCCAAAACATCTTGTTTGTACTGGTGTATGTTTGCTGGCTTCGCTGACACGTGAGGTTTCTCCACCTTGTCTGTCAGCCGCGACATTGTTAATGAGTTTATTGTTCTCTTGAAAGTAAACGGGTCAATTCCCGTGAACAAGGTGTTGCTCTAGCATTCCATTGATGAAAAACTAATGCCAGAGGCGGTGAAAGGATGAAACCAGCAAAACAAACACAACAGGCTCAAACACGCAGGAGATTTACAAGAGAATTAGAACCTTGACAGGCAAAAGAAAGAGTAACAAATATTATGATAATACGGTCATAATGCAACAGATGCACTAGGTCTGCCTGCAGTTCATTTTGGACGGAAATAATCTGCTAAATGAATATCGTAGATATCAGTTCTTCATTATAAAATCAAAAAATTCTCAACTTTTGGCAGCATGATACAGCACTAATTTAGCAAACCCAGTTATGCCTTTAGCAGTATAACTTGTGGTAAAGTGAAAGAGGAAAGCCTTCTCTAGAATTTGTTTTTAATCTGCAGCGTAACTGCATTTAAGATTTGACTTGTAAATTGATGTCTTAAAAACAAAAATCAATAACTGTGAAGTCCTGTGAAAGAAAATGACACCCAAAAGATGAACGCATACAAATTCAGTTCAGGTCGTCTCATTTATTTTCTTATGTACAAAAATGAGATCATATATAAACTTTACAGTTCAAGATCTATTTTGGAAAAAAAAGGAAGCAAATAATAAACAAAATCAAAAACACATTCTTCACATTTCTTCGAGGACTTTGTACATATGTACACATTCTTCTAGTCACATATTCTCATGTTCATTAACAGTTTCTGAAGTCAAAATAAATACATGACACTCCTCAGCACAGACAGCGAAAGTCAATCCTGACGACTCTTCTTTTCTTTTGTCAAACTGACAACCGTTCCTCAATTACTCGATTTCTGTGAAGCGTGCAAACATAGCTTTCCGGACAGCATCTTTGTAAGTATCTGAAGCTGAAAGGCTGTAATTGCTACCTTTAGTTCCCAGACCAGCTCCCTTCATTCTCAACTGAGCCTGCAGACAAAATGACAAAAGATTCATTTTAATAACATCTTTGTTATGCAAGTTATGTGTACAAGCTACTCAGGCGTGACTAGGGTTCAAAATTACCCTACTGTCACACCTGTATATGATTAGGGAGTCAAAACTAGTCATCTACTTCAGTTTTCTCACTGCATGAAGAACAGCACAGTCACTGCATTATGAAATAAAATGCATCTTGGTTTTATTTAGCATATTCAACCTGAAAAGCAGGGTTGTTATATTTCAACTTAAACCATACCAAAACACAAACAATGAAACATAAAAACCTTAAATTTACTTCATTTAAGGTACAGTTTTTATTTTCATTTCAACAAGTAAAACATTAAAAACAGAACAACAACATTCAGAAAAGTTTGAAATTACAATGAAAACAGAAAACATACATGAGCTAATTCAATATATGAATTAAAGCTACATTAAAATAACATTACTGGAAAGATGGATAAATCTAGGAAACACTAGAAATGTATCCATGCAAAGTAAAAGCCATTTTTTGTTGGTTTGCCAAATAGTAAAATGTTTGTCGATGCGTGTATATTTTTCATATACTAACAGACACCCACATTGACAAATACATCTATGCTAACAGTACAAGGCACATTTGTGTTAAACTGTTTAATCAAACACCAACTATACCATGGTAAAATGACAGACAGAATGAGTCATACCTCAATAGGTGTTGTGATGCCCTGCTGGTTTCTACCCAGACCTTTGCCTTCCTTCCAGCCCATGGCCTGTAGCATCTTATTGCCGATATTGTCGCTGTTCAGACCGTCCTTAGTGGGCTGTTCATAATTTCTACAAAACCAAATGGCACAAAATGCATTGTTATATTGCAATCATAAACATCTCTACTGAATGAAACTTACATTTTGCATTAAAATAAACACTTGAACTTACACTACAGGTGTTGGCTGGGTGAACTTCCTTTTCTTGGGTACGGGGGGTTCAGGGATACCGTATTTCTCTCTTCTCTCAGCAGCCCTGTCTCTGTACTTCATCTGCTCAGTACAAGGTAAAAGGGACATGTCAGTAACCTGAAGGAAATACTCTTTAAAAGAAAAAAGAAAAGGAAGTGTGGCTATATGCATCTATGATTAGGTTTCAAACCTCCGTCTCTTTCCTCTCCAACTCCTCTAGTTCTGCTTCGCTCAGTTTGGATCTCCTGAGAACCTCCAAGTTTTGCTGGAAAGCACAGATGCACACATTTAAACATGTAAATAAATATAGAACATTCTAAGAAGGTTCCCACACCTTGATTAACTTCAAATTCAAGAACCTTTTAAAAACTTTCCAGTTCTAATACCCTCTCACTTGAGAAACATTTCAAGTGAGAGCAAGGTTACATTGTGTTACTTTGGTTTTCATGTGTCATTCTATTGGTCATATTTCTGTTTTTTATAAAACCGTAGAATATTTGGTACATCCTGTACCGTATTCTAAAATGATTTTCTATTAACTTTTGTTTCTCCCATGCTACCTACTTTCATAGATTTACAACAGGCTTTGCACCCAGCCAAGTGATGGCCCTTTGGATCTCTGGCAAGCCATTCTTTGTAATCTTTGATGAGACAAATATCTTGAAACTTGCATTTTCCAGGCATTACTTTTCAGCGCTTTCAGACTATTTTTGCAATGTTTCACAGTGTGTCTGTGAACCGCTGAGGTACCATCGTAGTAGTTTTGCAGTTTAGTTTCACTTAACGTAATATGTAAATGCGTGCAACTAACATAGTGGTGGGCAATATGGCAGAAATACCATATCACGATTGTTTTCAAAACTATCACGATTTTATCACAATTCTTCGTCATGTTGGTTTTACCATTTTGCAAGTTGTCTGAGCAGTACAGGCACACTAATTTCCCTTTTTAAAAAAAGCCTTTTAAGGTAACAAAGTATAAAATAAGAATGGCAGATATTTAGGCAAAAGTGAGCGAAGATAATATCTTTGTCATTTTATCTTTAAAAAAAAAAAAAAAAAAATTGCATAATACAAATAAAACAAACAGTGCTTTATTTTTCAGGTACAGCAGGTGTATTTAGCAGTAACATTCAAGAAATTGAATTAAAGAAATATAAAAAGTGAAACACTCTATGAAAAGTTCAGATGCAAAACCAGCTAAAAGCCATCTCGGTCAAAAATTAGATAACGATAGTGCATAAATGATCGACACATATTATACATCCATCAAATACTTTTACTTCAAACTAGCTAAATCCCACCCTCAGCTCAAACAGAAGTACCAGAACTTACATAGAAACCTATGCATTGAAGCTTGATAAAAATGCATTTTTTAAAGAAAGATGTCAGATGGATTTAGAGTCTTTTGCATCTGAACTCTTCATATACATCAATTGAACACTGATTTATATTAAAGCAACTGTATTAAAAGTTCGAAAGGAGTGAGTGAGTTTTCTGTTTTGTTGTTTTATTAACATTAAAAGAATAGTTATGTCATCTGTCTGTCAATTCTATCAGTGTTTTATTTTTATGCCATCATTTACTCACTCTCAGGTTGTTTTAAACCTAAATGAGTTTCTTTTTCTGTTGAACGTTATCGATTTAGTCATTTCTATTATTGAAGTCAATGGGGACTAGCTACTGATTGGTTACCCCTTGCTGTCCCTTTAAGAGCTGCACGCTTCTAATATACAGACATGCATCAGTTTTTCTCAATTGTTTCCTTTCACTTTAGATATAAGCAACTGTGTTTATATGTAAATCTTGTGTGTTGACAGTATTAGCGCAATCAGGCATGATGAATAACTTAGTTCAGTAATTAGGCGCTATTCGACAGGCTTTTAGTGTGCGTGCCCTTCAGGCGTATGTGCTCTGGAAAAGCACATGCATGTCAGAACAGCGCACATATGAAATGCTTAACCAGCAAGACTTTAAAGCAAATAATGTAGTTTTGTGATTGTGAATAAGGGCAGTGTCCTGGGAGTGTAACTCTACCACTGAGTTAGCACTGTTGTGAATGTATGTCACGTTGCACAGTATACTGAGACGGAGGCACCAGAACTGCAGCTGATAGAATAGCATGATACGATGATATTTCTCCAAAAGTAGACCGTGGAGAAATTGTGTGTGTTTAAACAGCCTTGGTAAACAGAAGAGACTTCTTTCAACATTTAAAAATCATAAATCCAACAGTATTTTTTTTTTGAATTTTCAAAACAGTCATTTAATTACCTTGTGCAGGTCTGAGAGCTGCTGATGGCGGACCAGAGCTTCTTTATTGGGGAACTGCCGTCGGCACAGCAGACATGCCATCTTTTTCCAGTCAGTCAACTTGTCCTCGTCATCACCCTCCATGATCTCCTCAGGCTCACTGTCACCGCTGTACGCTGCCACCAGCCCCACCTGCAGCACAGCACAGCGAGTTAAACCAATAAGCTAACGTGTCTTTAGAACTTGACATGTTTTGTAATGGTGCCGTGTATCTGGGACCTTTGATGAGCAGCTCTCTTCTTCTGTGGCTTTGGATGCTTCTGTTACAAGCCTCTCCAGTGCTCCTGTCTGCACACATGCAATGAAAACACAAAATACATGGGTATTATGCCAAAACCATCATCGATAGAAGAGATCAGCAATCACCAAACGTATTTAGCAATACCTTCTTCTCAAAGAGCGTGAAACCAGCATCGGCTGCCGCCGCCTCCTTCCTTTCCTCCTGACTGATGGGCTGGAAGCTGCTCTTGAAGTTTTCTTTCTGTTTGTTTAGACTCTTGGCCCAGCGTTCCATGTCCTTTGCAATCTGATGCACAAAGACATTAAGTACCAGTGGAAGACTGAAATAGCTAGATTTTTGTGTTTTCTGAACGTGCTGCTTGTATGTGCAGAACTTGCCCTTATGTTGACAGGGTGTCATAAATGGTTGCTAGGACAGTGCTAAAAGGTTGTTATGGTGTTTTAAGTCTATGCAATCATCTGATCCTTAGATTTGAATCACATGGAGTCTATCTGGGCTGCACAATATTGAAAAAACTGACAATGCAAAACAGTTTTTTCAGTTTTTCAAAACAGGAATTGTCACCAGATATTTGGAAACAATCATTCGAGAACGATTGGGAGAGTTATTGTTGAGAATTAAGAAAAAAAACACACATTAATATTTATTTACAGTATATTTACAAGAACCTACTCAAAAACAACAACAACACTTTCCTAACTTTTTCATAAACCACAATCTTAGTCTCACAATATTAAATGTGTAACTACTAAAAACAAATATAAAGTAAAAATAAATATTTTATTACCTCAACAGTAAAGTTACAGTACTAATATTTATATGTTAATTTCTTAATTTTTCAAATGTTAAACCATCCAACAAGTATTTGGAAATCAAGATATTTAATTAACTCATTCACAGCATCTGTGTAATATTAGAACACATTAGTACTTTCAAAAACATTCAAGCATGTTCAATTATTCTAACCTGCTGAGCTGTTTTGCTCTTAGGTTTCTCCTTCTTCTCTTTCTGAGGAGTGGACATGGAGGCAGCGGCGCTTTGAGCCGCGTTGTTGGCATCCGTCGCGGGCACGTAGGCCTGCTTCTCCCCGTCCCAGTAGAGATACTGCTGAGTCTGTGAGTTGTAGTAATACTACAGCGAGAAACAACATTTAGAACCCTCTCCCATGCACTCAGCTGAAATACAGCATTGTCTTGAAAAGCGTGTGGAATACATACATGCGTGTTTGGGTCATAGTACAGGCCAGTGCTGGGGTCGTAATAATACCCAGAAGACTCATCGTACTGATAAGATGAAGTGTCTGGGACAGCTAGAGGAAATGAGATAAGTACAAAAGAATCATAAACCTGTTGCATGATGTTTTCTGATTGGATGGTGTGGATTTAGTGATCGGTTTCTTACAGGCTTGGTTTTCCTGAGAGGTAGCTGTCGCTGTGCTGGTTGCTGCTGCCGATGCCGCGACTGCAGAGGTCGCTGGGACAGAAATGGTGGCAGCGGCTGTGATGGACTGGGCTTTGCCTTCAATCTGCAATGCCGGACAATAAAATGGGGTATAATGAGATTAGAATGACAATTACACTAGCACTGTGGTTCTCAACCCTCTTTGACTATGAGAAAGACAATTAAAAGATATTACTGGCACTATAATGACAAAGCTGCTCGTTTTCTATGCATTTTATTTACAGAAACTAGGAGTGGCAATACATTAAAATTAGGGCTGTCACTAACGATTTTGGTAATCATGTAATCTGTCGTAATTTGGTAATCGTGTAATTAGTCTGATTAAATCAAGTAATCTGATCATTATAGATCCCTATGATTTCCGTGAGGCGGAAAACGCGGACGGAATCAAGGAATCCAGTCATAAAGACATAATTTACTGTATATTTTTGGATGGATAAATCATCAAAAGTAGGTAAGTACACTAATATAAAAACATGGTATGGACTAGCGTCTGAACATTAAGCTGCAAAAATACTCCTTAAATATGAATCCTGCATGTTATGTGCGTCTTCTGTATGAATGGCAATAATTTAATTAAAATGTCCACTTAATTTTTAATATTTGACCATTTGTTTATGACAGAAATGCTACAGCCACTGCAATCTTGATTATGTGGACATCAAAACGCCAACCTTTGGAATTTTTAAAATCGTATACTTTAATAGAATCAACGAATCGCAACACCCCTAATTAAAATAATTATAAATAAATAAATGCAATAGTTCCAGGAGTTTCAATCTAAAATGGGAGGAGGGGAAGTTTTCTCCTAAAAAGTTCTTGGAACCATGACCATAAAAAAAAAAGGTCCCTAAAAAAAATAATAGATCATAGCATTAAAACGTCACCTGAGCAGCTGGTTGGCCGATGATATGAGGCTGATAGACCTGGGCACTCTGAGAGATCACCACACCTGTAGCAGCAGGAAGAATCTTTACACCTGGAGCCGCTGCAAAACATAACACAGCTTTTCAGCTTGGAAACATCAAGCACCACTAATGCTTTTACTTTTATAGAAAAAAAAAAAAAGAGGCTATTATGATTTTACAACTAAACTGAATAGGCAATGCCAGGCGAATGTTACCTCCAAGTATGCCATTAGCCTGGGAAGGGTCTACAGCTCCAGCCTGCTGCTGATAGTATGCTTGGTACTCCTAATCACAACAAACCATCTTAGCTCAGCTCAATATCAAAACGAATCTTATACATGCACACGCAGTCCACTGACCTGTGAATAGGGTACATATCCTTCCTGCAAGTAGCTGTATTCTGATGTCGGTTCCACACTCTGCTGAGGCTGTAAAGCAAATTATAGTCAATTAAACCGGTCATGCATGCACAATTCTGTTTTAAAATTGAGAGACAGTTACAACAAAGTTGTTCATACCTGACTGGAGGACCACTGAGCAGCTGCAATGGCTGTACTGGCAACCGAAAAGGCGCTAACACGGTTTCCATCTGGCAATAACAGGTCCCTGAGAAACAAAAAGGGCATTTCAGTAAACTGAATTATTAATCAACCTACAGCAAATGGAAAAACGCATGAGGATACGAGTGAGAGGTGCATACTTTCGAGCACTCTTGGCGTAGTCAACACCAATAGTCTTCCCATCCAGCTTGAGAGGTGGCTGTAAGCCCTGAAGGATGGTTAGGAGCTGTGAAGCTTCCTGAAAAACCAAACATCATCAGAATGTGCTGAAATAAAGTACATCATGCAGGTTTCAATCTTATTGATTGTTAATCATTTGACACCGGTTTCACTTAAGAGATCACTTTTTTTATTTGTTTAAAATGATCTTTGGAACAAAGGAGATTTTTATAGACTGAAGGAGGAGGAAAACAGGTACCAAAGGAGAGGCAAGTTGGACGAAGGCAAACCCTCTGTTTTGGCCCGTCTGTTTGTCTTTAATAAGGCGGATATTGCCGGGCGAGAGGTTGGCGTACGGGGCTAGTGCTGTCAGAATCGCATCCACAGTGGAATGAGGGGCGATGTTCCTCAGGATGATGGCTGTCAAAACATGCAAACACGCCAATGTGAATGGAAAACACTGGTTGTCATACTGGTATCAGCCAACATTAGCGCTTAAATTTTGGAACCTGATTATATGCCATAAACATAATCAGGGTCCTTAATTTAGAAGTGATTAAGCTGAAAAGTGCTTACTATCGCCATAATAATCTCCACTTGGTTGGGTGTCTGTGGCTCCTGTGGTGCTGCTGGACTCAGAATCTGAAACTGAAACACAAAGAATAAAGCACACTGAGTTTCTTTAAACATAGAAGCCTGATAAAACCCACATCACTGAAAGAGCCCCATTCAAAGACTTTGGGCAGGTCATAATACATGATCCCAACAATCCCAGAGTGACACTGTCATCAGTCAAAATTAGTGTTTTGTTTTACAAAATTATTGGCAGGTATTGTAAAACAATAATATGAAGGCTTATGGGGACTTGATTTGACTAGCAAGCACTTAATTGGAGCCATACTATCAGTTAACTACTATAATATTATGTATTTGTTAAAAACACTGTAAAAGACAACACCCCCATATACATCAAATAACATTACATTCAATAAAAGTGCTCCAAGGTTTTGACGGTTAATGACTGGACCATCCGGATGGGTGCAGACAGCGGTTTCCTGCTCAGGGAGCTACTTACCCACTTTAGCTGCGCCACACCTGAAGCACTTCAGCCTCCTCCGGAAATTGTACAGGCCACACTGCAAGCAACCGGTCATAGTGTTTTAATTGACACTTCTGCTATGGGGCACCAGGTAACAAGCACACTAGAGTGCCTTGAACACTTACCGTGATGGATGCCCACCAAGTGGACCATTTTAAAAAAACTGAGATGCTACACATAGAACTAGCTTTTGCAAAACAAAGCTTGGCTAGGGATGATTTGACATTTCTAAAATCTTAGGTAAATACAGTATTCAAAACTTATTTTAAAGCAAAATACAATTAAACTTACAACAATAACAGCTGTATCATAGATTAACACTATGGTTCAAAAGTTTGGTGTTGATGAGATTTATTAGTGTTTTAGAAAAACAAAACTTTTGCTAAACAAGGCTGCATTGATATCACATGATCTTTCAGAAATCATTATTTTCTTAATATTTCTTATCATCAATGTTGAAGACAATTATGCCGCTTAATATTTTTGTGTAAACAGTAATACATTATTGAACATTCACTAATGAATAAGTTTTTTGGAAGTCTTAAAGTAACATTATACAGCTGAGGTCAAAAGTTTACATACACCTTGCAGAATCCGCAAATTGTGAATTATTTTACCAAAATAAGAGAGCTCATACAAAATGCATGTTATTGTTTCAGTACTGACCTGAATAAGATATTTCATATAAAAGAATTTATACAAATGACCCCGTTCAATAATTCACATACACTTGATTCTTAATACTGTGATGTTACCTGTGATGTTTTTTTTAATAGTTAATAGTTGTTCATGAGTTTCTCGGTTGTCTTTAACAGTTAAACTGCCCCCTGTTCTTTAGGAAAATCCTTCAGGTCTCACAAATTCTTTGGTTTTTCAGCATTTTTGCATATTTGAACCTTTTCCAACAATGACTGTGATTTTGAGATCCATCTTTTCACACTGAGGACAACTGAGGAACTCATGTGCAACTATTAAAGAAGGTTCAAATGCTCACTGATGCACCAGAAGGAAATATAATGCATTAAGAGCTGATTTTGAAGTTTAGGGTCAATTTAACTTATTCTGTCTAATAGGGAACATGCAAGTATCTTCTGTAGCTTTTGAAGGGCAGTACTAAATGAAAAAATGATGATTTAGGCAAAATAAGTAAAATGTACACAGAATCTTCATTCTGTTCAAAAGTTTACACCCCTGGCTCTCAAGGGACTCCTGAAAAATGATCACTAAAAAAAAAAAAAACGCTGTGGATTGTTCAGGGAACAATCAAGTGTATGTAAACTTTTGAATGGGGTCATTTTTATAAACTCAACCTATTGTCTTGAGGACTATATTCAAAACTACTAAAAAAAAATAATTTTATGATCCCTCTTGTTTTGGTAAAATAGTTAACATTTTGACCTTAACTGTACATGTCTTTACTGTCACTTTTGATCAATTTAATGCATCTTGGTCAACAAAAGTATTAGCTTTTCCTACAACAACAACAAAAAATCTGACCTTAAATCTTTCAGTTTTTCAGCTAAAACCATTTTACCAATATTTAATAATGAAATTCCTTCATAAACCAGAGAAATATTCAACATGAAACAGATACTGTAACTGCAGTTCAACATCATGGGAAGCCCAAGTAACTTACTGAGTTGCAGAGCCAGTCCTCAAACTTGTGACGGTTGTTGCTGTAGTGCATGGCAACAGTCTTGCCTTGAATGGACAGCAGTTTCTGGAAAAGGAAGAAAGGGATTGGTCATTTCCTCTCTGACAAAAAGTTTAATCTCAGCCCAAGAACAACCACATTAGCCACGAGGGTTTAGGGTGAGGATCGCCCGGGAGGGTTTAACGTGTAAGATGGTGTGTGTTTGGGACCCGAGTGTCCGGATGGGGCCGGAACAGAGTGTAAAAAAAAAAAGGCACTCCTTTCTTAAACGGGATGGGGGGGGACTTTCAAGACGAGGCATAGGTTTACCACATTTACTTTCTCAGCGCAAAACAGCTAATGATGTATTTTAATAGAGACATCCATATAATGGGATGTTAAAAACAGCACCAGCACTTCTACATCTAGCCTCGAATAACTAAAAGAAACCTAACATCACTTATGAAAAAAAAAACAACAACAGTAAAAAAAAAAACATTTTCATAACAGCACTGAAACATATTGTGGCTTAAAAACCCATTTGAGACATTCAAGTCACACCTTAACTGTATTATGTACATCCCTCTTAAAAATCAGTGATTATTTTACCCGTGCTAACAAACAGTTCTGGTAAAATTAATAGCATGAAGCCAGAGTATCCATCAAATGGCTCTTCTATGTTTTGGTCACACCTTGCCTTCAAAAAGAGTGGCTTTGGTCCATTTCTGTCCATATATTCTGCTGGGGCAGCAACTGTTTTTTTTTTCCTTCCATTTATATTTTTCTATTAATTTGCATTATTCCCCAGGGCAAAAGCTAGACTTGGTGATTAGGAAGCAACCTGATTGGTCTCCATCCATCGGGTAGCATCTTGCAAGTGATAAAACTCCACGAAGGCGAAACCTCGGCTTATACCTAGAGAGGCATTCAGATATACAGACGGGAGGCGTGTTAGTTTAAATGGTTCAGTGGTACAACATTCAAACTCTGTCACAAACTGCTTCGTGACCCCCTTGACCCGGAGAGGCCAAAGAGATGTAGGGGGGTTGCCAGGAAACTTTTACCATAGCAACAGCAGCTTATAATATTCTAGCTGTTGGTCTAATGCTGATAAAGCAGGCTGAATCAACCACTAAAACAAAGCAAACAGTCATAAACATAGCTGAGTCTTAAGACAGATGCTGCCATCATATTGACTTTTGGATGATCTTTAATATGTCTGTACTTCAACAAGATAAAGAAGCTACATGACTGTATCTATGTGCATGTAACTTCAATTGGCATAAATAAAACTGTGCCAATTTTGAGCCACACAAAACTTACCTCCAAACATGTATCTAATATGTGCAACCATTTTTTTACTCAATAGCCTGAAAGGGTTAAACTGAACAGATTACATGTTGCTATGGCAAAAGGCGTTTGAGCGGAAGCAGGTTGGCCCAGTGGACACAGGTTTGTTTGGGAGAGGAAGGATCCGCGGTACATCAGTCTCACCTGTTCTCTTTTTCATTAGCCTCACGTCCATTGGTTTTGGCCCCTCCAGCTGGTCAATGGCTGCTCGAATCTGTGGATTACAACGAAAAGTCAGTTTTTGCTAAAACCAAGCCATCTTATAGCTCAACCTTCAGTTTTTTTTTTTTGGAACCTGGAAATAATTATAAAACTGACATGCAGGTATTATTATTAATATTCTATGCAGAAATTTTCATGGTAAGATTTCATTAATTCCAGTTAGAGAATATTTATTCAATTTATTAATAATTATATTTTAAGAAATGTCTGTGATTCTTTTAATATTTTATTTATTGCAGGTTGGGGGGAAAAAAAACTTTTAAGACATTGCCTTTGACCATTTGGAAGGGGAAAAGGACAAAAAGGCTTACATCTGCTTCTGATGTGTTCATGGGCAGACCCCGGAGCATGATAGTCTTGCTCTCCTTCTCGTCAGCTGGGTCTCCTCTATAATCATGCTCAGAGTAATCACCATCCGAGTGATGTCCGTCATCAGACCCATCACTGCTGCGCCGCTTCCTCCCTCTCTGTTACACAAGTGAGATTTGGCAAAGACTAAAGTAAACATCAAGTCAAAAGATCTGATAAACAAAACAGTTGCAGTCAAAATTATTCAACACCCCAGAGACTGCAGTACTTTACAAATACAAGCTTTTCTGAAGATCCAGGACTTTATAAAAATTGCATTCTGCAACAGTTTGCTGGCATTTTAAGAGTGATAATGCCCATATATAATGTAAAGTTTTTGAGTTATAGGATATTTTTAATAAAACAGCTATGTCATAATTATTCAACATTGCTGTTTCAAGTCAGTCTTATGGTACAGAACAAACAACGTGCATTACTATATCTAAAAAATAATGTTGTTTTATTTGCATTATGTTAATTTGTAATCTGCTTATCTGCTCTGTTATTTTTTAATAACAAAAATAAAATGATGACAAAGCTTTTTATCTTCGCTAACTTTGGCCCAAATATCTGCCATTATTTTTATTTTATGCTCTGCTACCTTGAAATGCTTTGTTTTTTTGTTTTTTTTTTAAAAAAAAGGAAATTAGTTTGGCTGTACTGCTCAGACAACTTGCAAAATAGTAAAACCAACATGACAAAGAATCGTGATAAAATCGCCAACCGTGATATTTTTGAAAACAATCGTGATATGGTATTTCTGGAAAAAAAGTTTCATATTTCAGTAATATGATATTTTTGCCAAATCGCCCAGCTCTATGATCGTATGAATGCTATCATGGATTCTCTAAAGTACCAGGCCATTTTGGCAAGAATTGAGATGCCTTTGGTGAAAAGACTGAAGCTTACGAACAAAAGACTTTCCTGCAGGTCAATCATCACAAAGCACACATCCAAATCTACTTATGTTTGGTTCAGGGATCAGTCATAGAATGTTCTTGAGTGGACTGTTCAGTCTCCAGATTCATCAACTTATGTTCTCTCAGAATGACTGAGAGATAAACTTTCTCCAATACTGTACTGATGCCTGAATTGAATTTTCTTCACAAAATTTTGTTCTCTGCAGCAAAATGTCTTGCAGGTCAAGTGGGTTGAATAATTTCTATTGCAAGTCCTCACCTCAGGACTGTCCCTGCTCCAGTATCGATCACCTCTGTCACTTCGTTCACCATCGTAGCGGTCACTACGGCGGTCATCACTCCAGCGATGTGAGTCGTATCCACGGTCATCGCGATCTCGTCGGTCCCTGCGGTCGTCATCACGAGACTGGTCAGAGCCGTACCTGCCGCTGCGTTCTGTACGGCTCACCCTAGTTACAAAAGCATTTAATAAACATTGTATGGTTGGCACACATTTTAATTAGATCACATCAAATGTACCAAAATAAATAATACCTTAATAAACCATAAATAACTTACCGTTTATCTGCACCCATCTTCAATTCTTAATACAAGGCCTGTTAAAAATATGTATTAAGTCAATATATTAATATATAAAAACATATCAATTACAATATTAGTCTGTTGCACATATCCCAAAGTAAACAGAACTGAACTCTTGGGGCAATTACAAAAATATAAACATATGGTAAATAAATAACATGGTACGTATCAAAGCATCATGGTATTACCATTTAATAAGATTAAAATACTTTTTGCACAGAAAATACTATGATATATTTGAACAGGACAGGACTGAATGCATTCCCATGGCGCGCTATTTACATGCCAATTTCATGTACTCCAAATACGCTGGCACATGCCCATACAAGACATATGCCATTTTCAATGTACATGACTAAAAAAACGTATGGTAGTAGTACCACGGTATATTTTGTTCGTGTGGTCTCCATTTTTGTTATGTGAGAAGTTCAGCAAGCTACAGGAAGACACTTCAAAATGGAGACCGTGCCGTCGGGTTGTCGTTAAAAACGGCGCAAAACACGCACCACAACAACGAAAACTTACCGAATATATTTCAACGAAAGGTTGAAATGAAATATTTCTCATATACTAAGAGATCTAACGACTGCAAGCAGATCCCTTCTGGACGAAATCACACTCTTCGTCGGGTCATTCGATGTCATCTGCAGCTAAAATGGTCTACAAGCTTCTCCTTCCCAGAATGCCTTTAGCTGGGATGACGTGTTGTTGCTGTTGCATGATGGGAAATGTAGTTTCCTTTAGTCAAACCTATCATGGTGCTTTTATTAACTAAATCTATTTTATATTTTGACTTTATTTTATTGTTAATACACTACCAGTACAAGTTTTTGGACAGACTTTAGTTAATAAAAATATTTTTATATTATTGCTTTTTTTTTTTTTTTTACGAATTCTATTCTGCTCACCAAGCCTGCATTTATTTGATCCAAAGTACAGCAAAAGTGGTACACTTTTGACATATGTTTACTATTTAAAATAACTGAATTTAATATATTTTAAAATGAAATTTATTCCTGTGAATTCCAGCTGAATTTTTAGGATCATTACTCCAGTCACATGATGCTTCAGAAATCATTCTAATATTCTGATTTGCTGCTCAAAAACATATTATTAGTAGTAGTACTAGTAGTAGTAGTAATAGATTTCTTTCCCAAAACAAATAAATAATTATACTGATTATACTATCATTTCTATAATTTCTTTCCCAAAGAACAAAAATTAACTGACTCCAGGCTTTTGAATGGTATTGTGTATAATGTTCCAAAATCTTTTTATAAATGTTAATCTTTGGATCTTTCTATTCATCAAAGAATCCTGAAAAAAAATATTGATAATTATTATAATAATACAAATTCTTAAACAGCAAATCAGCATATTAGTATGATTTCTGAAGAAAATCTTCAGAAGACTGAAGACTAGAGTAGGCCTAATGATGTTGAAAATGCAGCTTTGATCACAGGAATAAATTAGCTACATTTTAAAATTCGAATAGAAAGCAGCTACTTCAAATAGTAAAATATTTCACAATATTACTTATTTTGGATCAAATAAATGCAGGCTTGGTGAGCAGAATAGACTTATTTTAAAAAGTAAAAAAAAAAAAAAATCTTACTATGCAAAACATGTTGTCTGTTCGTGTATGTGTTTATGTCTTGTTTTATATGTTTTGACAAAAAAGCAACCATGGTAATATCATTTTCAAACATTTATTATGCAAATACCATACTTGGTACAAAGAGTTAATGGAATTACGCAACTACCCTTCAAAGGAATCACATAGCACGTTATCACACCTACTCGAAGAAACTACCAAAATAAAAAAATAAAAAACACCTGAAGGCGTGGTGTTGGTTTCTCTTGCATTTTTTAGGAGGTTGAATCGATTCGTTTGAACGGTCAATATACGTGCACCAAAGAACTTCGTTTATTCTTTATTCAAATTCTCCCAGAAATCAAAGCTTACACTTATTTTTGTGTTTAATGAAACTGTTTCCAACTTTGCCACATTATAATCTCGCGTCAAACGCTGTGTAGTTTGATTCACACCTTTGCGGTTGTGCGAATCGGTTCATATGAATCACTGAAAGCAAGCGGTTGGGAAATAAAATAAAAAAAGATTCGGACACTTTCTTTCACCAAGGCGACTACTATTGGAGAGTCCGGTGTACTTCGTGATATTACGCGGCGCTGGAGTCAAAGATGGGACACCCAAGTACAGAGGCAGCACTCTTCAACAGCATTATAAAGGAAGCAGACACTTGAAACTGCCGATAGAGGAACATCTTGACATCTTGATTTTGTTACATAAGGCTCTCATACAAAAATCTTTTAACGGATCCATTTTCATCAGTCCGCTGATGATGAGGAGGATGATGGTCAAGAGAAAATGACAGGTGAGTCTTCAGCCATAGTCTTATGAGTCATAGTGAGCTTTATATTTAATTTACAGAAATTAATTTACAATATTTACAGGGTACTTCCAATCGTTCAATGGTATTTATTTCTACCTTTTTGTACAGTGACACGTTTTTGACATCAAATTTGTGTAAAAACTTTATTTTAAACGTGGACTATGTTGGTACCATGGTTTTCTTAAAAGAACCTAAAATACTAGCTACCTTTCTGTACTTTTGTGTAAATTATTACCGTGGTAAGTTTTAAAAGATATGCGAATAGCTTTAGGTGCTTTAAGTGTAAGACTAGCTGGAAAACTTGTCAGAGTTGTTATGTTAGTTATTCCAGAGAAGACCATTTAGTACAATGATTTGTACAATAGCATAACCAGACCAGTTCAGTTACTTCCAGAAAGATGATTTAATGATCACGTTAATAATTAACAATGTCTTTCTTTATGCAGAGAAACGACCCATGTTTTGTTTTTCAGGTGCATATTTACAGCCATCATTTGAATATTGTTAGTGTGCAACTGTTTTCATTTCACTCTCTGGATATTCTTTTGCATATGTTTTGCATATGAACTATGGATGGAACTACTGGAAACAACAGACTTCTTGATAAAATAACGATATTTGGGTAGTTGGAAGAAAAAAACATGAACATATATACACAAACAAATAAAGTATTATATTACTGTTTCCCCTTTTTTAAATAATAATAATAATTACATTATTACAAAATGATTATTAACTATATTAAATGCAAAACTGTATAAAAAGACACAAAATTAAAAATGTTTTCTTTAAAATAAAGCATGCTGTCTGTGTATTCAACATCTATGGCAATGTAAATGTTTAACCTGATTAAAAAAGGGGAGTTTTTAAACCCCTGTTTTAAATAACACGCATCTTCTTCCTGGTTTGGTAAGCTATTGTTGAGCAATGCCTTAACTTTAACTGTAATTTTCTAATGTCATTTCTTCACCACTTTATCAGCACGCTCGGTCTTTCATGGTGCGGTCACACTAGACGCATCGAGAGCAAAAATGCAAGCAGATGTAAAGAGTTCTCATCTTGTAGCTATATATTCGAGAATATAAAGCAATGATGTTCGCTTCTAGAACAAAAATTTACAGATAATTTACTCACCCCCTTGTCATCCAAGATGTTCATGTCTTTCTCTCTTCAGTCGTAAAGACATTTTTTGAGGAAAACATTTTAGGTTTTCTCTCCATATTGTGGAGTTCTATGGTGGTCCCGAGTTTGAACGTCCAAAATGCAGTTTAAATGCAGCTTTAAAGGGCTCTAAACAATCCCAGCCGAGGAAGATACAGGGTCAGTACAGTTAGGGTGTGGCGAAAAACTCCCATCTCATTTTCTACATCGCAGCAGAAGTACAGACCCGTTTCAATGCATAAGACTCTTCTTAGAGCCCTTTGAAGCTGCATTTAAACTGCATTTTGGAAGTTCAAACTCGCAGGCACCATAGTGCACTATAGAGCTGCGTATCGATTCAGATGTCTCGATTTGATTCGATTCTCGATTTTCAATAATAGGGCCCTATAAAATGTACATCTTAATTTTTCTGGTAATCAGATGAAGGCATAAAACATTAATTTAATTTATCCTGATCAAATGAAATTAAACCCTTTTATTTTGGGGCAAACAAAGTGCTGCACAACAAGGTTTACTGCAAAAATTAAAAAGAAAACAAATGTGATTACTCATTTAAAAATAAAGATTTATTAATATTGAGTAGTAGTTGTAGTGGCATTGTTGTTACATTAAGTCTTAAGACTGCTAAATAGTAGATTAAATATATATAATATATATAAATTGACAGTTTTTTTAATGTTAAACTAAACGTTTATTTTGACGGGTTGCTGTGAAGAACTTGCAGCTGTTATGTAGGCCTATGTGATATGACGGTAGTTTTCTCAAATGAAACGGTGAAATGCTTACGAAGTGACTCTCAGCTGGAGATGATATTGTGTATTCATACCATCGTATAGAGAGACGGCAGAAGCTGAAAACACCGCGAACGCCGTCCGCGGTTTAGTAGGCCTATGTGTAGTAAACAAAGTGCTTCACGCCATCCGTCATTCATTGATAAATTGCGTTATGTCCAATGCTTCTGCAGATTTGTAGTATTACTATAGGATTTCACCCGAGCATTGCAAATTACATATTCCTTTGTTCTTGTCAATACTTTCTCCGCCATAAGCACTGAATGAATGACATGCTTTCTGTTCGCGCAATGTAAATAAGAGGGTGACATCTAGTATCTAGAGAAGACCAATGATAAGACTCACTTGTTTTAAGCGTTTCGCGGCTTTTGAGAATCGACATCGAATCGACATCATTCAAAAAAACAATTAATCGAAAAATCGTTTTTTTTTTGCACTATATTGAGAGAAATCCTGAAATGCTTTCCTTAGAATACATAACTTCTTTACGACTGAAGAAAGAAAGACATGAATATCTCAGATGGCAAGTTAGAAAGTAAATTCTGTTTTTTTTTTTGTTCTGGAAGTAAACTTCTCCTTTAAAGGATTAGTTCACTTTTAGAACAAAAATTTACACATAATGTACTCACCCCCTTGTCATCCAAGATGTTTTCGTCTTTCTTTCTTCAGTCATAAAGAAATGGTTTTTTGAGGAAAATATTTCAGAATTTCTCTCCATATAATGGATATGTATGGTGCCCCCAAGTTTGAACTTCCATAATGCAGTTTAAATGTTTAAAAAGAAAGGTCTTATCTAGCGAAACAATCGTTCATTTTCGAAACAAATTGACAATTTATATACTTTTTAACTTCAAATGCTCGTCTTGCCTTGTCTCTGCGATGCACATGTGCAGTCTGTGTGATCCGGGTACAGTTAGGGTACTCCCAACTCCCATCTCGTTTTCTTCCCCAACTTCAAAATCATCCTACATTGCTGCAGAAATACCAATCTAGAGTTTACAAAGTGAACATACAAAGATTAAACAGTTTTTAAAAAAAAGGTAAAACAACATTGTAGGATGATTTTGAAGTTCAAGACTAAAAAGAGATGGGAGTTTTGACATACCCTTACTGTATTGACCCAGATCACACAGACTACACATGCGCATTGCAGAGGTTAAAAAATATATATAAATTGTCCATTTGTTTCGAAAAATAACCAATCGTTTCGCTAGATAAGACCCTTTTTCACCGGCTGGGATCATTTAGAGCCCTTTGAAGCTGGATTTAAACTGCATTTTGGAAGTTCAAACTTGGGGGCACTATAGTTCATTATATGGAGAGAAATCCTGAAATGATTTCCTCAAAAACTATTTCTTTACGACTGAAGAAAGAAAGACATGAATATCTTGGATGACAAGATATGGGGGTGAGTACATTATCTGAAAATTTTTGTTCTGAAGGTGAACTAATCCTTTAAAGTGTGTTGTGACTACACTTTCTGATTGCAAAATAATTGCTTAATTTCTAATTGCTAATCTTTTTGCCTCCAGCTCCTGTGTTCACAATGGAGACTCCATCTTGGCTCAACGCCACCCAAACACCTTACATGAATCAGACATGTCAGGAAAGTGAAGATTTCAAATATTTGGCGTACAAAGTCACGTACAGTGTCGTATTCCCTATTGGATTTATCAGCAACTCCGTGGCTTTGTTTGTGTTCCTGCGTCTTACTAAAAAAACGACGGCCAACACTGTATTTATGACTAACTTGGCTATTTCAGATGTTGGCTTCTCCTTGACGTTGCCCTTCCGTCTGGTCTACTATTTTAGGGCCGGTCAATGGGACTTTCCAGACTGGTTTTGCCGCTGGTGCGTATTTTCCTTTTATGTCAACCTGTACACAAGTGTATTGTTTCTTACTGGCCTTAGCATACTGCGCTACATCGCCATAGTTAAGTCTATGCGCCACCAGACCTTTGTTACCCCCTTCAGAGCAAAGCTATCATGCGTAGCCATCTGGATTTTTGTGGCCATCTTGTCAACGCCATTCCTCTTGACAGGTACTACACAGCGGAATAACAAGACACGTTGCTTTGAACCGGGGAATGTCAGGTCATGGAATCGCATATTTATCTTGAATTATGTGGGGATTTTCTTTGGATTTGTCATTCCGTTCATTATAATTCTCATCTGCTACGGCTGCATTATCTACAAACTCATCAAAGGACCTAAAATCGGTGGAAGAGGTGGAAAGCGCCGACGCGCTGTGTATTTGATCGCCGTTGTCCTGAGCACATTCCTGCTGTGTTTCCTACCATATCACATCATTCGCACAGTCCATCTTCATGCCAAGGTTTTAAATAAGAGCTGTCAGGTCATCGAGTTCCTCCTGAAAGTTCTGGTCATCTCGTTGTGCATGGCATCATTCAACAGTTGCTTCAACCCCTTGTTGTACTACTTTGCGGGAGAGACTTTCCGCAAGAAAATCCGTAGAGTGTCGGTTAGTTCACTTAACCATAGTGGTATTTATTCATCAATTCTACGCCGAAGTCAAAGGAACTCTCAGAAGTCGAAGTGCAAAAGCTTCACTGCGGTACAACAAGACACTTTAAAAGGCTCCAAAAGAAACCAAAAGAAACCTGACGGCTGCAAGTCTCCTGAAGAATGCCTGCTTGAAGAAAAGCAAATCTATAATGATTTGAAGTAGTAAAAGATGCAAAGATACACTTGATAAATCTGAGTGTATAGAGATGTCTTTATTGTTGCCTTGAAAAAGTTAACTTATAGCAGTTTTAAGTTCTCAACTAAAAGACTGAAATGTTAAAGATGTTGTGCGTTAGATAGAGTGTGGGTGAATGCCACACAACCTCAGAAATGGGCCATATTTTGATTTACGCATTTGGCAAATGCCTGTATCTCAAGTAAACTGCATCCTTGACATGTTCCTGCAAGATTCATCCAGGTACACGCTTAAAAATAATGGGGGTTTTAGAGCTTTGCCATAAAATAAGCATTTTAGTTTTCCACCCCCCAAAAAAGAAGATCTTTCAGTAAACACTTCTTTAACCCTTTAACTGCCACTCTCTTTTTTTGAACATAGACGTGAAATGCACTATCCAAACGTAATTTTGTATAATTCATGAATGAAAACATTTTGTAATATGATTTTGATGCACATTGTCAATGGTAATACAATGTCTGGTGGTAAAATTGTTTTCAAAAGGATGGATTTTGAGATTTTACGTTTTCTACTGATATATAATTGATTATGATTTCTAAAGTGTGAAAGGGAAAAAGGCAATGAAGAAAGTCTTATTGTGATAAAGGTCAAAACTCCTGTTATGATGTTGATTTTTTTTTTAGGTGCACTGCTGACGGGACGATGACAGTTAAAGGGTTAAAGAACCATTTTTCTTAGTATAAAGAACATTTTTACACTGAACCATATACCTATAATAGCGACTCAAGTGGTGGGAATGAGAATCACACCAAGCTACAATAACAAAACCATAATCCAAGATGTTGTGTAATAAAAACAGGCCAGTTGTTCTAAAAGTGATCTGGATTTGGAAATCCCATGTTTTGCTATCCAGGATCAGATAACCCATCTTTTCAAAGCAAGATTTTCAAATCTGGATTACTAGTGCTCTTTGGAGCCCATTAAGGGTGCCAATGTAGTTTACAACCAGTCATTAAAAAAAAAAAAAAAACCTTTAAATAAAATATAATATGTGTGTTTGATATTGACAGCTGTTTAAGCATACAAAACATGTACTTTTTTTTTTTTTTTTTTTTTTTTTGGACCAGTTTTGAAGTTATTACATTTTTGTTCCTGAAACCCACCCGTCTACACTGTAAAAAAATGTTTCAAAAAGTTGTTGTAACATAAAATAATGTTATCACACTGACTTAACATTTTTAGTTTAGTGAACTGAAATATTCCAGTTGTCACTTAAATTAACTTTAAGTTGATTAAACAAAACATTTTAAGTCAGCATGATAAATTAAGTTGAATCAACCATATATATATATATATATATATTTTTTTTTTTTTTTTTTTTTAAATAGTATCCCAATCTTACTAAAACATTTGAACACCACAAACTGAGAATTTAATCCAGATCAAAACCAAGATTGGAATTTGTGATCTAATCCGAATTCGGAATCCCTCTTTTTTTTTTATTACTTTTGAACAACTGGCCCCGGATATGCAAAATGTCCAAAAAAAAAAAAACACCCAGGTGTCAAGAGCATAATTAAAACAAAGGTTATCATTAAACAGTCTTTAGACATCTCAGTCTTATGCAGAACGCATTTTTCCATGACATGCGCTACTTTTCCATTCTTTTTCTATGTAAATATGCGCTAGCCAGACCTTTTTTGCAGGTCAAGTAAAGGAAGTTAAACTTTGTTTTTAAAGCATCTCCAGAACTTGCAGGGTTGTTTTCGTTTCACTGCCCTGCATCTCCTGTTTTAACACAAAACGCGTTCTATATTAGGAACAGCAACTCCCCTTGTAAAGCGCTGAAGCCGTTTTAATGCATTTAATCAGCGCTAATAACAATATCCTGTTTACAAGTGCTCCCTTCTAGTAGTGACATATACATTTTTCCTGTTCTTTCATTTTCAATAATACGAAACCCTTCCTCATCATACATTTGAATAAATACCTAAAATGAGGAACAAAAGCTAAAGCAAATGTCAAACAAATGTTTTATCTGTTTCATATTTCAATATGAGACGGCTAAAAAAACATTTGCAGATAAACATCTCAAAATACGCACTCTCATTCACGTCCACGCCACCTTAAAGACCACACGCACTCTGCTAAAACACGGAACAGTATAACGAGTAACAGTCTGTTTAAGAATGTATAGCCAGTTTTATCATGAACCTGTACTTTTCACTGTTACTAGAGAAGATTATTGTAAGACACAGAAATCATTGTTCCCTCCAGGAAATAAAAGTCACAAATGGTATCTCTTCAGGATCTGAATCGGATTCCTAGACAGCAATGAGGATAAATGGGGAGCAAATAGAGATGTTTGCTAAGATTTCCGGCTAAATCTAAATATTGAGAAAATCGCCTTTATTAAAGTTGTCCAAATTAAGTTCTTAGCAATGCATACTATATATAAAAATTAAGTTTTGATATATTTATGGTATAAATGTACAAGATATCTTCATGGAGCATGATCTTTACTTAATATCTTAATGATTTTTGGCATAGAAGAAAAATGTATAATTTTGACCCATACAATGTATTGTTGGCTATTGCTACAAATAACTTACCTGTGCTACTTAAGGTTTTGTGGTCCAGGGTCACATATGGAGGTTACTTATTTTTACTTTATAACAACAGTTGCATGTTGCAGTTTCAGCCAAGATTCGAGGCAAACAGAAGGTGTTTTCAAAACAGCTTGTTCTGAAGCATTTTTATGCATTTATCAGAAATGATTGCTCAATGTATTACTGGATCATATGCATTCTGAAAATGAGAATGCCAAAACTTCAAAGAAACATTCTACCCCCAAAAAACAACGGCTACATAAAAGACCAGTATCTGTTACACCATTTGGGAGGAAATTTAGTGGAACATTTGGTGGAACTTGGCTGCAACTCCGGTTAATGTGATGGCAGACAGGAAGAGTGTGTAACTATGTGATTTCAGGGTTTTCAGACTGCTTCTAAATACCAAGGTAATAAGGTTAATCAGTCTTTGAGCCTGCATTATATTTTCTTAGAGCCAGGAAATTATATCACTGTTAACTTGCAAACAACAGTTTTTATTTAGAGCTTTCTTGTTGCATAAGGACCAGTATTATAAATGTAAACATGAAGGATAGGATACAGGATAGTTTTACTACTTTTGTATGTTATCATTAAAGGAACACTCCATTTTTTTTTCAATTCCCCTAGAGTTAAACTGATGAGTTTTACCATTTTTGAATCCATTCAGCTGATCTCCGGGTCTGCCGTTAGCACTTATGCTTAGCATAAATCACTATATCAGATTAGGCCATTAGCATCTCGTTCAAAAATAACCAAAGATTTTCAATATTTTTCCTATTTAAAACTGGACTCTTCTGTAGTTAGATTGTGTACAAAGACAGACAGAAAATGAAAAGTTGCGATTTTCAAAGCTTATATGGATAGGAACTATACTCTTATTCTGGCGTAATAATCAAAGAACTTTGCTGCCATACCAGGAGTGAAGCAGGTTCAGTGATATTACGCAGCGCCTGAAAATAGTCCCCATCCATATCAGCCTGGAAAATCGCAACTTTTCATTTTCTGTCGGTTTTAGTAAACGATGTAACTACAGAAGAGTCAAGTTTTAAATAGGAAAAATATAAGAAATATTTGGTAATTTTTGAACGAGATGCTAATGGTCCAATCAGATTCAATGATTTATGTTAAAAGTGCTACCGGCAGACCTGGAGATCGGCTGAATGGATTAAAAAAAACGTAAAACTCATCTCATTTTCAAAATGAGTGGAGTGTTCCTTTAACATTCTTATAATGTTTTATTGTACAAGATGTTTTTTACTTTCCTTTTTGTTGTTTAACTGCTTGTAAAAAATCAATTTGTAAAGTACTGCGTACAAGAAGATTGATTAAGAAGTCTGTTTCAATAAAATCACAAAGCAGAATTATGGGTATTGACTACTGTTTGAACCAGACAAGTGTGCTTATAGCAGAGTGGAAAACTAGTGTACTAGTTACCACAGTATGTACTGTGTCCTACCTGCTAGTTCTTAAAAGCTGCATGCTGTTATTTAGGATTAATTCCTCTGCAAGAGTCACTAACTTATGCCTGAATCTGTGTGACGACCTTATAATCATTCGTGGCCCTTTATATTTGAGCAATAGTCAACAATACATTGTATGGACTAAGTAAAGATCCATGAATGTTCCATGAAGATATTTAGTACATTTTCTTCCATAAATATATCAAAAAATAATTTTTTATCAGTAAAATGTATTGCTAAGAACTTCATTTGGACAACTTTAAATACGATTTGATTTTTTTGCATCTTCAGATTCCAGATTTTCAAATAGTTGTATCTCGGCCTATCCTAACAAACCATACATCAATGGAAACATATTTATTCAGCTTTCAGAATTGACTTGACTGGTTTTGTGGTCCAGGGTCACATTTGAAACCCTTATTGTAAAATAATGCCATTCTATGTGCCTTTTTTTTTTTACTTTTAAATAATGTGGGCTACTTTAGTAAATGCATATGGGAAGTAATTACCTGGCATTTGATTTTGTAACAACATAATCACGAGTGGGATTGTGTTTCAGAAACTCGTTTGTTTCGAAAGGAAGTCACTGCTAAACTGAGGCATCTTCCACGCACATGGTTTGGCCTGCATACTTTTCCTAAGAAACAGGAATAGATCTGTCAGATAAGGTATAATTGGCCCAAAATCATTTCCTTTTGAGAACAGGAGGAAAAACAACACACCAAAGAGAAAACAGATATCTGGCCGAGTTTTTGAGGCACGTGTTCTCATCTAAACATTCTCGACCACCAAGAATGTTGAAAATCATTTATTAAAACCCATTAATAAAAGGGATTAAAATATGCAGTCTTTCCAAACTAGATATCTTGCCTATAAACACATGACAGCGTCATGTTTTCGACTGCATATTCATGCTGTAATTATCTGCAACTATACCATATTTCCGACCCATTTTGATGAGTTGCTGCCACATGATTGACTGGTTAGATATTTGTATTAAGTACCTAATAAATTATAAGGTTTATTATTTGTCTCTTCTCTTCCTGAAGATAACTGCTGACTATTGCATAACAAGTGATAACAATGAGCCGTTTGTGTGTATCCACAAAGAATGCATTGTAGATGCATGTTCAAAGACACATCCACATGCAAAATTAGCAATTGTTTTAAATTCATAAGCCCATTCTGAAATTATCAGAACATTTCAGAACAATGCAAGCCTCCTTAAAGTGAGTTTCTTTAAAATTGTTCAAAATCTCTATGACTTTCTTCCACAGAACACAAAATACGTTTGAAATAATATCAGTGTTTAATGTCCATTCTGAGCCAAATTATATCTCCTTTCGTGATGCACAGAAGAAAGGAAAAAAAATTTTTTCCTTTAAAGGAATAGCTTAAAATTTGCTTTAAAGTGACTCACCCTCAGAAAGAAGAGAATTTAGCATTGCATATCTTGCTCAAATGGATCCTCTGCAGTGAATGGGTGCCGTCAGAATGATAGTCCAAACTGCTGATTAGAACATAACAATAATCCACACCTCTCCAGTCTATCAACTAACAGCTTATGAATCAACAGCTGTTTGTAAAAAGAAAAAAATCCATCATCAAGATGGTTTTAATGTCAAACTAAAATACGATATTCCTTCCTTCAGTGAAGAAGTCCATCTTCTGTTGTCCTCTCACATCAAAATCCATCAACAAATTTGTTTTGGCATGTAAAGGGTGCTTGATCTGTGCATACTCCTGATTCAGTTGAGATGACTTCTTCACTGGAGAAAGCAATATTATGGATATAGGACTCATATTTGAGTCAATTTTCAGTGAACTACTCGTTTATGACAAAGACCCAGATCATCTTATTACAAGGGTACTATATATATATATATATATAAAACAGTAATTCAGAAAACCATCTCCATTTACAATGAAAGTCGAGGACCTGCTGAGATGATCAGTCTTCTCCACAGCTGGTTTATTTGGAAATGTTATTCCTAAGAACACTAATGGGCACTTACAGACTCTAGTTATTGGACAGCATGAAAACCTTCAAGAAGGAGACACAACCAAAAAAGGAAACGCAAAGCTTATGAGCCAAGAGTCACTACCATAGTTCAGTCAAGTGCAGTAAAGAAGATGCTCTGGTTGGACACAGTGGTGATGTTTTCATTGGAACAATTTTTGTTTATACAGCCATGTTAATAGTTTATATCTGCTTAATAATTTTCGTTCAGTGTTTGTCTTAATAATACACACTTTTGCTGTAGTTGACTGAAATTTAGTGTTCCCAATCATTTTTATATGACCTTTGAGATCTTTTGTTACCAAACTTTTAAAATTGTATATAAAGTAACTCTACAGAAAGTTTTCCAGGCCTGGAAATCATAAATTACACAACTTAATGAGGAAACAACAGCCTGAATGCATTTCCAGCAAAGGTAAGCACACATTAGACCATAACATTCCCACATATCAGACAATGACCGCATGATTTACTCCAGGAAGTCTGAGGAACGAGGAACTGCTATTTCAGTCAAAACGGACCTTAGAAAACGGTTACTTTCTGCGGTGGCAAACTCTCTAGCAAAACATCAGCACATCAGAGACATCTCAAACTTGTTTTATTACATCTTAAATAACAGTACATTTTAATATAGTATCTATGTTGCATCCAGCTTTCTGTGGTACACCGACAGACTGAAATTAAATACAAAAGGTGAGATAGGGAGTGCTGAGATCTACAGTTATTAATGAAGAGAGAAAATAAGGGGAATCCATTTTAATTGAACTGCAATTAATCTTTACTGGTGGCAGCACACACAAATACATCACAATTATTGTACATTATCGCAGAGAAAGGAAAAAACAATAATAATAAAAAAAAAAAAAAAGTCACAACTATTAAAGAAAGTGCATCTGTTTACAGTGGAAAAAGAACAGAAGACTCTGCCATGTCAGATGCCATTTCAAAACGTTTATAAAGAAAAGCCAAAACAGTATCTCGTGATTCTCCGATCGAACGGTTTGGATTTAGAAAACTCGCGCAAAGGTTTTTCGAGCGTCTCGAATGGGACTTTTCAAAACTGTCGTTTAACTCGGGACAATTTCAGGAAGCATGGCCATGATTTACAGGTCGTCTGCAGGAAATATTTATTATATATATATATATATATATATATATATATATATATATATAATGTGGCTTCTCCCTCGCGAATTCTCACACAGGTGCATAGCTTGGCCAGTGAAAGTAAAGAATGTATGCACAGCATGTCTAAAACATGGTCAAAATTTCTCAGTTTCGTATCGGTTTCGCCGTCCCGGTGGAGGTAAGTGGGCCTAAAGACGTCAGCGCCTGTTTAAGCAAATTCTACAGCATGCGACTACGTTAATTCATGGCAGATGAAATAAAACGCTTAACTTAAAAATTTCAGAATTATCATTATTTTCAGACATTGATTTGTACAACATTTCATTCACATAGTAGTAACTGTATTTCCAAGCACAGACCGGGCTATCTGTTCTCTCTCTGGAACTGGGCTAAAAAAGAAAGAAAAGAAAAAGGTTTCGCTTTTCCGAACACCGATCCAAACACCGCCAAAAAAAAACCCAAACTAAACATTCCCCGCCCGACCTCCCCAACGCCCGCCAATCCCAATAATCAGAATTAAAGCCAAAAGCTCAAAGGAACGTATAAACGTAAGACCAGAAGATAAGCTAAGGGGTTAGTTTGAACCGTTTTTAATCCAATGAAAGAGAGGATTGTATTTTTTTGTGATTTTTTTTTCATTTTTTTTTTACTTTTTTTGTGCATTTTCTACATTAAAAATTAGCATTCAATGTGATTAACGGCATGTGCTTGGTTAGTTAACGCTTAAAACGTTAGTCAAGTTTCTTATTGTGCAAACAAAGCTGTGACGAGACTGGAAAGAAACATTAGCTAGGATATAATGCTGCATTCGCGTGCAAGTCGGATACCCATATTTACAACGGCCATTCGTAGATAAATGAAGCGAGTACCTCGGACTCAGAAATGGCAAAGTATTTCAAAGAGATATGGCATTTTTATGGCATTTTCTTTTTTCTTTAATGACAAAGGACCAGGATTCACACTGAAAGTTAACTAATGCACAGATCAGGATTACATTTTTTTTATTTTTTTTTTTAGAAAGCTAAGGCTGTTCTTATTAGATAGCCCAGCGACGTTAACGATCGGAACAGGTCAGAGGTGAACGGCGCTGTCTGGGGACGCCCCTCTCGAAATGTGAATATTAAGCTTTCGCGAGAGGGCGCGTGAAACTTTGCCTCTCGCTCGAGTCACGTTCATGAAAACTACACAACCTCTAGAGCAACCTAGTGCACACGAAAATAACAAAACAAAACACATGATTGGCATCGTCAAAAAAAGCTGCTCTTCCATCCTGGTCTAGTTTCAGCATTTCACATGACTTTTCTGGTTTTCACATGGTTTATAACAGGATTAAAAGTTTTACTAAATCAGAAACATCATCTAAACAGAAAAAACAGGCGGGAGAAAAGATCTAGAAGATGAACTATCAGATAAAAGAAACAAAAGAAGAAGAGGAAGAAGAGAGGGGAAAAAAAAAAAATAATAAAGAGAGTTAAATAATTTGTACAATTACACTCCAACATTTGCTTTCTAGACACATGATACATAAGCATGGGATGATAGTGTTTTGTGTTTTCTCTTACAGGGTGACACAGAATGGTCCGAGAGGGAATGCAAGTTATTCATTTGATACCACAGGAATTCTTCTCTTTTTTTTTTTCTTTTTTCTTTTTTTTTAAGCTGGGTGATAAAACAAATTGTGCTCTTCTTGGTGTAGGAAAGGCATTGTTTTCCCTTAGAAGTTTTATTTCTTTTCATGGTGGTGTCAGTCAGTTTTATAAGGTGTTTTGTTGTTGACGATGCTGTGAAATTTAACATTCTAAAGTTGGAATGGTCTTCCAGTCAACTTTGGAGTTCAAATGATATCTGCGGACAGATAAAGAGAGACGGAAACGATAAAGCAGATATTCACAGAAGGACTTATTTAGATTTAGGACTTATTTTACTCCGTAAAATCCTGCATTATAGAAACCAATTAAAAATTTGATACTGAAAGAAATCAAAATACTATTTCAGTCTTTCTACTTCAAAATGTATGCATGCATTTGTTAAGATGATAAACATCTGAAAGATATTTTAGATATTATGAAACCGCTTCTTCACTAACGTGGATAAAAAGAGCTAAAAATAGAGGTGACACACATTTAAATGCCATGTAAAACACACAAAGTATCTCTTGTTTGACGTTAGGTTGTGCTGGAAGAGGCGGATTCTTACTGTAATCGGACATGTTGTATTGAAAGCACCTTCAGCGTTCAGTTCCAGATCTTGAGGAAGCTGTCCCAGGACCCTGTAGCCACTGCCATACCGTCATCGGTTACACCCAGACAGCTTACTCGGTTGTCGTGGCCGGCCAGCACACCTGAAAGAGTCCAGACGTCAGTAAACCACACAATGTTTGATTGAAAATGTAGTCTTTTTTATAACAAACATTATTGGAGTGTTTTAAAATTTCATGCATAATTCAATATTACTTGCTGTTTTTTGTAATTAGTCAAATCTACTAGCAATTTCTGTGTGAAATTTGCAGATTAGTTTGTAGTTACTAATGCAACACACACACACACACACACACACACATATAGAGCTGTGCAATATTGAAGAAAAATGCAATATGCAATAACTCATTAACTAATGTAATATTCAATATGCGATACAATAATGCCTTAAGTGCCACATGCTCAGATTAAACAGGTTACGCAGCTGTTACTGAGTCAGTTCTGTGAATTTCCATAACTGTCTTGTGTCATATACAGGGGTTGGACAATGAAACTGAAACACTTGGTTTTAGACCACAATTAGTACGGTGCTGGGCCTCCTTTTATGGTCAATACAGCATCATTTGGTTTTGGGATTGACAAATACATGCCATGCACAGTAGCCAGAGGGATTTTGAGCCATTCCTTTTATAGAACAGTGGCCAGGTCACTATGTGATGTTCCTGACTTGCTCCTCCAAAACATCCCAAAGTGCCGCAATAATATTCAGATCTGGTGACTGTGCAGGCCATGGGAGATGTTCAACTTTACTTTCATGTTCATCAAACCTCTCCGTCACCAGTCTTGCTGTGTGTATTAGTGCATTATCATCCTTATACATGGCACCACATTTAAGGTACAATGTCTGAACCATTGGGTGCACATAGTCAACCTTCACAGTTTGCTCTTACTGGTGGAATGTGCAATAAGTGAAGATTGGCCACCAGGCTGCGCAAATATAACCATGAAACCTCCAACACTATATTGGCCAGTGTTTCAGTTTCATTGTCCAACCCCTGTGTACTGTATATGGTTATTTATATGTATAAAGACCTCCTGTAAAACCACAACAAATTCCTTGTATGTGCACACACTTGGCGAATAAAGCTCATTCTGATTCTAATAAAACTAGCATTCATGTTTCACTTTATGTGAGAAGCACCCCTACAACAACTTCTAAAAGTGAACGGTAGTGCTTTACTCTAGAATTACATTAAAAAGGCCTTTTAAAATGTGTGTCATTGTTTTAACATCAGAACTGAATAATAAAAAGGAAAAATAAAACACTGCATAGTCTTCACTCTATGAATTCAATAATTCTTATTTAAGCTACAAAAGCTATTTAGGCAAGAGCAGTGAGTGAAGTTGGTACTTTGATATAAATTTGATATTTAAACTTTAAACCCTATAAATTAATTAATAGATTTTTTTCTGAGTAAAAAAATAACACTCCAACATTTGCTTTCTAGGAAATATTAAATATTTAAGCCCAGGACAAGCGGTCTCTTGATAAACAAACCACATTTTGAAGTCCCTACAATATTTAAATGTAATGTTTTTAATCTTCAAATGACTTGAAATGCGGCTGATATTTTTATTGAATGCCTACACACAAAAAAAAAGGGTACAGAAAAGATTTTTACTCAGAAATATGTGACGCTGGACCACAAAACCCGTCTTAAGTAACACAGGTATATTTGTAGCAATAGCCTAAAATACATTGTATGGGTCAAAATGATACATTTTTCTTTTATGCCAAAATCATTAGGAGATTAAGTAAAGATCATGTTCCATGAAGATATTTTGTACATTTCCTACTGTAAATATATCAAAACAAACATAATATGCATTGCTAAGAACTTGACATGGACAACTTTAAAGACGATTTTCTCAATATTTAAGATTTTTTGCAAACTCAGATTCCAGATTTTCAAATAGTTGTCAGACAAATATTAACATACCACACATCAATGGGAATTTATATATTCACCTTATTCAAAAAATTGACCCTTATGACTGTTTTTGTGGTCCAGGTTCACATATGCATTCAATAAAACACCAGCATGTAGAAGACTCAAAACATTATACTTCATTATAGTTGCTTTAAAATGTAGTTTTCTCAGCTTGAACTGTGCATGCTGCCATATGCAAAAAAGACAAACCAATGTGGCATGTTACCAAGTAAGCACTGAACCATATGTAAAACAACACCACTGTGTGTCTGTGTGTGTGTAGTATGGTTGGTTTGTTTGCTTTCAGGGCGGTCACTAGACCACATGCCACTGATAGTAACTATTACTAGCATATGTTTGCAGTTTTTCAGCCATCTGTGTGTGCGTGTCTCTCACCAGCGCGGTCGGCCTTGAGGGTGTCCCACACGTTGCAGTTGAAGTCATCATAACCAGCGAGCAACAGGCGGCCGCTCTTTGAGAAGGCCACGGAGGTTATGCCGCAGATGATGTTGTCGTGAGAGTAGACCATGAGCTCCTGGTCAGCACGCAGGTCGAACAGCCGACAGGTGGCGTCGTCAGAGCCAGTCGCAAATGCATTTCCATTGGGGAAGAACTGTTGAGGGAATATTATTTTAAATTCTTCCGAAAACTGCATGCATTTTAGTGCTTATTCCTAGGAACACGTGTACTATTACTATGTACTGTTGTTAGTCAGAATGAAGCAGGTATACTCACACAGATGGCGTTGATGTCCGACTCGTGGCCGGTGAAGGTCTGTCTGCACATGCCCTCACGGATGTCCCAGAGTTTAGCGGAGGCATCGCAGGCTCCTGACACGAACAGCCTGGTGTCTGGAGCCAGAGACAGACTCATCACGTCACCGGTGTGGCCCGCGAATGTAGTCGTCTGCTGACCGGTCTCTATGTCCCAGAGAGCGCTGAAAGGAAAGATCACAATGCTTTAAAACTCAGATTCACACTGTGACTTGCATAATTGAGCAATCAAAATGCCAGTAGAATCGCAACATCTCTCAGAACTGCAGATAAGAGCTGGAAAATCTGGTCATGCCTACATTTAGAATAAACAAATAAAAATTAACTAATTATCTAATAATAATAATAATAATAATAATAATAATAATAATAATAATAATAATAATACTACAATTTTTCTTGTATCTGTATCTTATTAAATACTTTACGTTAAATTCTCACAATAAGGTCTTATTTATAAAAGTAACAATGTATTTTTAGATCATTTATTTAAAATAAAATCAACTTATTACATTAATGTTAACAAATACATTTTTGTATTTTTATTTTAAAATGTTTTAATAAATGTCTTAAGTACCAATAGCCAAAAATACATTTTATGGGTCAAAATGATTGATTTTTCTTTTAGGCCAAAAATCATTAGAATATTAAATAAAGATCATGTTTTATGAAGATATTTAGCAATTTTCCTACTGGCAATATCTCAAAACTTAATTTTTGATTAGTAATATGCATTGCTAAGAACTTCATTTAGACAACTTTAAAGGTGATTTTCTTGATAATTTGATTTTCAGATTACAGATGTTCAAATAGTTTTATCATGGCCAAATATTGCCCTATCCTAACAAACCATACATCAACGGAAAGATTATTTATTCAGTTAGTTGATGTATCAATGTAAAATAAAAAACTACTCAAAATTAACTTGAATAAACTTCATAAAATAAAAATAAGAACTAGACTATTAGACTAATAAGAACTAGAAGATTTTGCCTCCAACCTTAGTGGCGCCCAAATGTTAGTTTCTAGTTCATGAGATACATATTTCCCATAAACTAAAATCACAAAAGGCGGCGGTTAACATCATAAATTAGGTTAAAAATAAAAAAGTGGGAAGAAATAATTTTTTTCTTCCTCAGTGTTGTAGAAATGCTTCAAATGATGTTACTTCCTGTAAGTTGATTTTATAGAATGGTCTTTATTTTAATAGGTGAATGTACACATAATATAAAGAATTTGGCATTTAAATATATAAATATATATATAAATATGTGTATATATATATATATATATATATATATTTTTTTTTTTTTTTTTTTTTTTTAAAGGCATAGGCTAATAGAAAACATTAAAATATAAAAACATTCCTGTTGCCATTAACAGCTAAATCTTGTCCTTATTCCAGATGTAAGCTTTAGTATCTGAGATATCTAAGCTTTGGTTTGCTAGGATGTAGTTTCTCAATCTCACCAGGTGGTGTCGCCAGAACTTGTAACAATCTGGTTGTCATCAAGGAAGCGGCAGCAAGAGAGGTATCCTGTAGAAGGAAGGAAATTTAATACATGCTTCCAAACCAATATTTCCCCTCAAAATCTTAAGAAATGTAACTGTATCATGGTATAGAGGATGATTTACATTGCTGTATTATTATTTATTGTCTTTTTTACGCCATGCCAGCACCAGGGCTATCTTCACGGCGATTACAAAAATGTACAATAATAACAAAAATCCATTTACCAAAAAAATTACAAAAGACATTTCAAATGAATACAAGATAAAAAAAACTTAAAATACAATCCGGTAAGACATTTTTAAATAAATTATGTAAACATGTTTCTGAGTAAAACCGTTGCCTATTTATATTATAACCAGTACAATCCAATAAAATATGCTTCACAGTCATTTGGGATTTACAAGTTAAACACACTGGTGGATCTTCACCTTTCAGTATATACTCATGAGTTTTACATTGCTGTATTACACTGACGATAATTTGAATGTTAAAGGTGCCTATATAAACATTGACAGCTTCTATTTATCTCCCCTCTTAATTTATTGGTGAAATTTGACCTGGACATTTCTTCACCTATAAAGCAACTCAACAGAATGAGAGCGTGTTATGTAATGATGCCGTCATTAAAGTCGATTAGATGATATATATTTAAAAGGGTGAAAAACACCAGTGCAGCTTCACACTGTAATGACAGCTTTGGTAAACACCGACCCCTTGTGTATATTCACAAGAGCCAAGAATAGAGTGTGTGAGTGTTTCGGAAGGACACGTCCTGTACCTGTGTGTCCGGCCAGCTCACGGCTGACGCGCACGTTCCCCTCGCGAGTCTTGAGGCTGTAGATGGAGCAGATGTTGTCTAGGCCTCCACAAGCAACATAATTCCCTGAAGGAGCGTAGGCACAGGTCATCACCCAGGAGGAGCGCAGAGGAATGGCGTGGACCTGAAACACAATACACAAACGCTCAGGAAGTGGCATTTGGAACAGCACGGAAAGTAATATAATCTGTAGCAGAAAACACTTTGAACAGCTGATTATCAGAGGGTGTAGATTACTTTGATTTATAATAAAAATTTTAGTGTTTGAGCATTTTAGGTTTTTAAACTGTGCCCATCCTACAACATCTGCAGTTACAAAGTTACAAAGAGTTTTTTTTTTTTCTCTGGTTTGTTCAAGTAAGCTTGGTCTGTGACAGTTAGAGAAAATGAATAGGAATTAACAAAATAAGTCAATATTAATTTGTGACCATGTACCACCAGCTATAATGATCAATTTAATTTTTAATTTTATTTAAATTGTTACAAGCTTTCCATTGGTGTATGGTTTGTTAGGATAAGACAATATCTGGCCGAGATACAACTATTTGAAAATCTGGAATCTAAGGGTGTTAAAAAAAAAAAAAAAAGAAATCTAAATACTGAGAAAATCTCCTTTAAAGTTGTCCAAATTAAGTTCTTAGCAATGCATATTACTAATCAAAAATTAAGTTTTCATATATTTATGGTAGGAAGTCTTCAAAATATCATTATGGAACATATAAAAAATAACAAGTACAAATATAATACCTTATTTGTGGTATAACTGTCCCAAATGATGAGTTTTCCATCCTGGGAAGCACTGACAAGCAGCCTGCACAGAAAACACAAAACCACAGGTGAGTGAGAGGGGTTTACATCAACACAGGGGTTAAAAATCACAACCTGCACAACAACAATCAGGAGGATTGTCTCCCAGAACAATCTCAAACTATTCCCAGCACCATTGGGCACAAAAATGGTACGGTTATGGATTTTTCTTGGCTGTAGCTATAATAGTAACAACATGCTTAGTCATAACACCTACTTACAACCATCACTCACCACCTACACAAACACAATAAAAGAACATGATTCAATGCAATAGGGATAGCATGCAGTGGCCACCACACGAGCTATGAACCCATCCACCTCCACAGCGAACGGGAAACCCCTCGGTATATCTCGCCCTCATGTATAAGGATGTTTTCAAAGGGCTTACAAATAAGGTCAGGCCATCATGCAAATAACATGACCTGTTCTGTACCTGGAATCGGTGCCCCAGTGCATGGCGTAGATTTTAGCCAAATGTCCTCGCAGTGTTCTTCTTGTGCGCATCTGGATTCGGCCAACAGGGTCGATGTTGGCTGTGATCTGGAAATGTGCATACAAATTAGAAAACATCCACACAGATGGTGGCAGTGGATATATTAATCTGTTTATTTAAATGACACTTTTAAACAGAAAATTAGATGGGAAAAAAATGTTTATTACCTGTGATAGTGTGGCATCTGCACAAGCTTTCCTTGCATCCTAGAAAAGAAGAAAAAAAAAAAAAAGACACCGTTAGACACCATGGAACGAGGCATTATTTCATGATTATGTAATATACAAAACATTTAAGGTTAATGTTTCATATATACTAGCTATAAAGTAACATAAGATGCATTGTAACAGTGATCTACAATTCCTGAATGTTTTCATATCCACTCCTTGCTCAAACTGAGTCATCTAATTGCCATCATTGAATTGTTAAGGTTAATTTAATCATTGATTTAATTGAGTATGGCTAAAAGGTCAAAGATTCTAGACAAATTTAGACATTTTAGAACAGAATAGCTGAGAACTGGTAAAAATATCTCTCCCTGAGATAAAATGTAAAGCGGGTTCATGGAGGAAGTATCGGGTGTAAATTCTTTCTGGAACTCGGTGATAAATGAAAACAGAACAGTTACAGTAAAGGCTCTTCCTGCACTGTGTAAAACTATGTAAATAATCACCCTCTGTATTTCAATGTATTTTGGTTATGCAAATATTTCTCAGTAACAAGAGACTACCAAGTAATCAAGTGGTAAAAGATAAAAACAAACAAGCAGGGCTGACATTTTGTCTAGGTTTAATAAAACTGATATTTCAAATATCAAAATCCTAATAATTATGAACGTAAGCATTACGTTTTTTTCCCTGCCAGTCGAAATTTAGCCCAGCAGCAACCAGGTGTTACACTGAGGGTGTACTCAGACTAGTAGTTTTGAACTGTGCCCGAGCACGTTTGACCCCCAAAGCATGGTTTGTTTGACTACTGTGAGCGCTCCGTGCCACGCTTGGGCACGGTTCATTTTATCCGGCCCTGGCCCGGTTGGTAGAGGTGGGCCAGGGCACGGTTCGGTTGGGCTCGGGCGCGGTACGAAAGCAGTGTGACTGCTTACCGTGCCGGAGCACGAAACAGATAGTATTTTGTGTGCGCTACTATCATCACAACGACCGCAAACATGTTCTATTATTACTACACTACACTACACTTTTCAGTTAATTTAATCCAATCAAGTATATTTAGGTTTATAACGGGTCTGGTTCTCACCTTATTGATGAATATGAATTGTAGTTTGCGAGTAAAGCGGCAAATTCTTTCATTAACGTCAGCTATCTCCATCCCTGATACATTGAAATTGAATTTAACTGAAAATCAACGCGCAGCATAAATTATGAATTAATTATTATTGATTATTAGGCAGAATAGTAGCGAATGTGGTTTTCTCTGTTATCGTGTGCTCCGGCCCGGAAAGTTTAATGCGAGTGTGAGTGCCGGCCAGTGGGGGAGGGGGGATAATCGCGCTCGGCCTCGGTTCAGGGCAACCGTGCCTAGTGTGAGCACACCCTGACTCCTTTCAACCTAGAGTCTTAAAGTGATAGTTCACCTAAAATAAAAAAAAGTGTCATTTACTCACTCTCAATTTGTTCCAAACCTGTATACATTTCTTTTTTCCTATTATACACAAAAGAAAACACTTTGAATATGGGTAACCAATCAGTTTCTGGTCTCTATTGATTCCCACAGTATATAAAAAAAATTCTGTGGATATCAATGGGGGCCAGCAACTGCTTGGTTATACATTTTAACTACAACATATTTTGAGTTCAACAAGTTTGGAAGAACTTGAGGGTAATTAAATGACAGTTTTCATTTGAATTTGGGTAAACTTTCCATTTAATGAGATGCTTAACCTAAAATGCTGAATATTTTTCTATTTTTAATAGTAACAATTTTAATAATGACCAGGTCATTCAATTAGTTAATGTTTGGCTATTTAAGTAAAATATTTAGTATATATTATGTCAAATTAACATTCCTTTGATTTTAGCATCTTTCACCCAGTTTCACAGACAAGGTTCAAGTCTAGTCCTAGACTAAAATGTAAGTTTGAGCCGTTTCACCTGAAAGAAACTTGCACTGACTGATCTAAATATAAATCAGTGCCTTTGTTTTGTCTCAAGATCCACATCAGTAATGTTTTTGTTTTCCTAAGGGACATTTATTAAAAATGATTTAAATGTCCTAATTGAACCATGGCCTAAATCCTGGCTTAGTCTAAGCCCTGTCTGTGAAACCAGGTCATAAAGTTTCAATATTATACCATATACATTTTAAATATAGATATTGTGTGTTGTGTTGCAGGTATGGATTAGGGATTAATGAATGCAGTTGTGTATGAGATCAGAGAGGTCCTCACTCTGATCTGGTTCTTCAGCTGCTCGGCCTCCTGGCGTAACTGGTCCAGTTCACTCATTTTCCTCTTCTAAAGCTCTGCCTCACTCCTACTGCCGGGACACGTTCTGATCTACAGCAGAGAAAAAGAGAAAAAAACATTTAGGCTTTAATTCCTTCAAAAGACAAATTAACAAGAGGGTATTTGGCCATCTTGAGACTATCGATTAACAAAATTCAATATAAATATGTATATTTCCTGTTTTAAACAACTGATCAGATATAGATACAACCATACAACTTATATTACACACCTAGCTGCATTAACAAGGAACAATCTCCACATTTACCATGGCATAACACTGGTTAATGGATTGCAAATACATTGTTTATCAATACACAAGGGTGTAAATTCAAGATCCCACCCAATCGCATTAGCTACTGAAAGCAACCAAAGAACCATTTCCTCTTGTGGTGAAATGAGTTGTTGCTCCTTAATGAAAAATGCAGAAGTACAAAGAGAACAACAGCAAGAAACGAGCTGTGATGCAGTCCTTTTATGATGTCAATAATTGGCATAGAGAAAAAAAGCCTCTAACATGAAAAAAAAATGTTTAAAGACAACATGAAATGGAATTTTATTTCCATAACATGCCAAATTACAAGTGAAATAGGATATTCAAAAAGAATATGGGGCAGAACTCGATTTTATCCATTGGGAATTTATTGGATGATGAAAACTGGGTGCTACATCCAAGAATGGGGTCATGTGGTTGAATTGAGGGTCTTAAAAAAAAAAAAAAAAACAGCTTGATGACATCAGCTAAAAAGGAAAGACGTTTCAAAGGCAGAGCGAGTTATTTAATTTAAACGAACAATTATACGGACAAACATCATGGGCATCAGGAATGTGAATTAGGAGAGTAAACAGGGTGATTTTAATTTCATCCAATCAACTATAATAGCTAGCATTAAAGGTTAACATGCTGCAATGTCCATACCGGCCAATTGATTCCAAACAGCGATTCCTTTATAAAAATAACCCGACGCACTCCGAAACCCTTAAAGCCCGTCCGTTTTAATCTTGATTTAGAGCAAACGCACTCGACTGACAACAGCGAGTCCTTCTAGGCCAGCTCTCATCCTATTAGCGTTCCCAGCCCACAGCCGTGTTTTCACACCTCTCTCTCCACAGTGTCATTGACATAATCCTGGGACACGCTTGATTCAGCTCCTTCAGGCAAATCCAGTTAAGACACACCGGGGACACTGATCGGAAGAGCAGCACCTATCCTGCTGACCCAAATCCTTCATGCGCTCAGACAAACGGCTGATGAAGGCAGCTGTTTTAATGGGCCATCGGAGTGTACGCATCTAACGCCGGAGAAAGGCAGCTAATGACGGGATTAATTTTAGAAGTACGTGAAGAGCAAGGAAAGGATCTAGCGAGCTGCAGGAGATGCAATGTTGCACAAACGTTTCGAGCTAATGCACGTACGACTGTGGCACGTTCACGGTCATGTGCACTGCAATATGCTGTTACTCCAGATATCCGAGGAAGATTTGGACGAGCAACCAAGGCCAAATTGCATTTATGGTCTATTCATTAGAGCATATACCATTTCTGACAGCAACATTTTTGATTTTTAAATGCATAAACATTAACTTCAAGTCTTTAGCAGGCAAATGAACAACTCAAATATTGTACCCAATATTGTTTCATGCTCTGCAAATTGGTGAATTGACCATTCTAGGCCAACATCATACGACCTACTTTAGAAAAATGAGTTTTAATTCAAATATAGAGCAATATCTTGATTCTCATCTTTCCCATTAGCCTGGTCTTAGTGGTCCCGATTTAAGCAAGACAACTGTCTAGATGAACATCAAGCCCAGGGAAGGGCTGATGGGTGAAAGGATGAAGAAATGAGGATTGTCAAGCTTTGATCGATACTTTTGAGTGATATTAGCACTACATAACAGAGAAGCCACACATATGCTTGTTACTCCCAGATGTCTGTGGTCGGGCAATCTAACCGGAGCACTAAAAATTTGGTTGGATCCATTTCCTGTAATTGCCACAGCCCTCTTGTGCATTATGCCATGTCCTAATTGTGAAATCAATGGTTTTATGTTTGAAAAGTGAAAGTTAGCTGCGTGAACAAACAAGGCAGATATGCTATTGAAAGAAAAATGCCTCAAATACTTCTTGACAGCTTTCTTGAATGCCACCCAAAGAATGAATTAAGCATCCCATGTAGCTTCCTGGGTGTTAAAAAAAAAAAACATTTGGGGATTTACACGCATAGCAAACATAACTTAAAAACTGATAAAGACAGGCAGCAGATAAGAAAACATACAACAAGACAAAGGACATGGTCTAAGCTTACAGAGACAACGTATTTAAAAGTATGTTGAGGACGACAAGCACGTTGAGAGTTACTTCCTGCTACTTGCTGAGAAATTCCTGAGACACCAGAATCACTGTCATGTGGCTGAGACCTTTAAAAGTTCCTTAAAGTTTCAGGTTATACTCTGAATTTCTTACCTTATGCGGCTCGCACAAGGCTCCTTGTGTTTGACAGCCAGAAAATGTTTCTCTTGGTGAACGTCTTATCCTCTCCTATACACTCGCTTCTTCCTGATTGGCTGACCTCTTAAATGGGCCTGCATCAAGACAATACGCCTAAGTCCTCTAATCTTGCTGATCGAAATGACATGGTTACAAAAGGTAAGTCCCTCATCTCACCTTCAGTAAAGCACAACTACTCAACCCAATATGAACACTATCAGAAAGACACCAATGTGTTTAAATGTATTAAATGTAATATATTAAATGTAAATACATCTCTAATCACATCAACCTATATGTCAATAAATGGGGGAAAAAACTAAAACTACCATGTAATAAACTTACATTTAAAATGTAATTTCTTTGAAATCACAGCATAGAAAATCTTAAACTGAAAAAAACAATTTTCAATTGGTAAATTAATCAATGAAAACAATGCAAGAAAAACAAAAGCTTGACCTTATCGGGACAACACAGATCACTTATACAAAGTAAAAGTAAATAAACAGCTGATGACCTTTTATTAACTATTTTTAACACCGTTTTTCCATTGAAAACAAGGAATGGAAAATAATAAGCCAGGATATTACAGGCTTACAGTATCAGGTTAATCAGGACGCTGCTGATCATTTAAAATTGGAGATATAACCTAAATATTATCTGATACTGATATGGTCATCAATAAACATGATGTAGTTCAGTGTTACAAAGCCACATCATGAACGAGGTTCACCTTTTACTGTCTGCTGAAATGAAACTTCATTAGGGACAAATACTGAATCTTCTGTGCCAAAGGCCAGAGTATAAGATAGCACAAAGCAAAGTCGAATGGTTGAATGCAGTAAGGCATCAACATATGTGCTAGCAGAGCTCAATCTCACCCTCTCAACAAACACTTGATCAGAGTCAGCTGACTGCAGGACAAAAAGAGAGCTGTAAGAAATGGCCTAAAGGTGCCACAGACTGCGTATTCGCAGGTCACTTTAGGGCAAATCTTTCTTAGATCCTTTTAGAAAACATTTATTTCACAAAAACCTTTGTAAACCATCTAAACACGCTAAAAATGGTTTTACTTGATAACGCACGCTGCCGCCGATGTCCAAACAGAACTTTATTCCGTCAACATAAATTACTCCAACTGCTGGAGGATGATGCGGCTTATTAGGCATTAACAGAAGAAAAATAAAATGCATATTGCTAAAGCTGGATCATAGGAAAGACAGTAACCAGCACTATCACTATCCAAGCCTGTAATCCTAAAAGCTAAAATCCACGTACAGTAAATCTGTAATCCCTCTCAGCGTCACTCATGGAAAAACAGCTGTCCAGAGCTGGGCTTGCGGTCGAAGAATTTGCAGGACGGCTTTAGGAGCTCGCACTCCGAATTCAACAAACTACTGAACTTTTATTACTCGTCTTAATGACTTCTAATTATATTTTATGCGGAAAAGGCGACACACGAAGTCACTTCGGATCCACGTCACAGGAATCACCTTTTTGGAAAACATGCAAAACGCATCTGAATGACTGCATGACAAATGGGTGTCAACATGAAAATAAAAAAGGATATTCAAAAACTCCATTATCTGAACAGAAATCAATTTAGCCATCACAGCCCTCCACTTATTCGTCCAATGGGAATCAAACTGATGCTTTTAGTTGCCCACAATTAGAAAAATAAATTCAACTGTGTATTCAATTCAAAATTGTCAAACAAACAATGCATATTATGCATAAGCCATTCAGAAGGATTTAAATGCATGATTACATGTAATGTTATATTAAAACACTGAATATGGCAAATATGACAAATGAGTGTTAACTTTAATGAACTCCAGTGAACCAACTGGGATGGACAAAAAGCAGGATGTTTGCGTGGCTTTGACATCTATAAAATCAATATTTGCCGTGCAGAACCCATTTTGCTTTCGTTTTAAATTAATAAACACTATAAACTCGCATTATCTAAACACAGCATGCTATTGTGAGCATTATGTGCATGTTAATATAGAAATAACTACAGACAAGACACCAACAGAAGTGCAGAGCACTGAATAGCACAAGTTCAAAATCAGATCAAAAATGCGTTTAATATGTGAACGATTACGTCACAACGCAGTCGAAGTACTATTCGATACGCGATTATTTCACAATTCAGTTCGGATAAAATGATTGACGTGCAGCTTTAGTGCACTAGACACTTAAAGAGCGTTTCGTTTTATGAAATGCATCAACTTTTGCATCGAAATGTTTACCAGAGGTCGTTTTTGAAACAAACCGCCGTGTTTACGACTCATTTCCTCGCCGTTTCAGCGGGTTAAATCAGCGGCATGCTGATATGAGTGCGGAGAGGGAAGCCGGAGAGAGGCTGCGGACGCCATCTTGTTCTTGGGCCCCACATTGAAGAATTCATTGATTCCGTTTATTTATTCATGAACGGTGTTCCTTTATCTAAATGCCAGCGAAGAGAAAGGCAAACTCGATCGGTAGGGGAAAAAAGGAGGGGGCGCAACATATTTATCCCATAGCCTATATTTCCCCGACCAATCCCTTAATAGTGACCTCAATACTGAGCTGCTCGCCCGTTCTTAAAATATTCCAGCAGCGATAATAAAGGCCATCAGGCTCCATTCATTTCGCGTATCTGAAGAGCTGCAGCGCTTTTGCTGCATTACTGTGATAAATGTTGGCCGGATCGCAGGAGAAAACACATTTAACATGTCTTTATCATCAGCAAAAGCAGTTTAGGGAGGATCGCAATGGAGCATCACTGAGATGTCGGGAAGGGAGGCAGTGCACCTATGTACGTTATGTTACCTGACTACCAAGGCCTTTTAAATAGACTTAGGGGTGGTTAAGGAAATCCAATTGGGTTGTTTTAACGACTAAGTTAGTTAAAAGCAGCAGTGCACACTTGATGCAATAAAGACAAACACTTACAAGCCAAGTCGCTTAAATGCACACTAGGATTCAGGTTAAGCCATTCAGACTCGTGTAATAAATCCATCTGCACGTAAATATATAAATAAAACACGTACACACCAGAATTGCTTGCAATATTCAGCCAGATGGTGCAGATTGTAACGTTAATACACAATCGTGTGAACAAATAAATGACTAATCTTTATTTACCGACTGCAATTCGATCAATAATCACATCTAGTAACTTTGGCGAGCAAAAATCCTCGATTCTGTAACACAGAGGAAGGCCTAACGCTTGCTGGGCTGAAAAGCCGAATATTTTGCCAGCAGAAGCTCCAGTAATTAGCCAGTTAGCTTACAGACCAGCCTCTCAAGCAAAACCCGTACCACCCTAGGCCAAAATCAATCTTCAATGCCTTTAAAACACCCTTAACCACCACCGGGACGGAATTTTCACTTTTCTCAATCGGATCGGTTTAATTTCGGTTAATGTTAACGCCGTTTGTTAGGTGCTAGCAAGCGGAGTCGCGCAAAACGGCCTCCACTGGAGTCGACCGACTCCATTCGCGCTATAATAGCGAAACGAACGATTAAATGCACTAAAATGCATATTAGAAAAGCATACGCGCAAATAACTGTCTTAGGTCAACGTTTTTAGTCAATTTGCCTCGCATTGTTGTGTATGTAAATCGGTCGGCTAGCCGCTACCTGCGCCTCACCCCACCCCCCTTCATTCTCTATGGTGACCAGCATTTTTATCCAACAAATTCGCTCGTTTTAAACGAAACAAGCGGTTCCACACACTTGATAAATAAGCATATAGCGTTCCATACCTGTTCTCAGTCGTAAATGGCCTTTGTTTATATGGCATTGACCGAAAAAAACGATGGTGTGCCTGTCAAATCCACGCATCAACGAACAAGACGAGCTAGCTCGCTAACTAGCAGCGGGAGAAGTAACGTTACCGAGTCCACTTCCACAGCGACAAAACTCGCTCCAGCGGGCGGGAAATGAGCCTGTTTGAGGGGGAATCTCAACTGCGATGAAAAACTGCAGTCATAAATGTCCGATTGCACACTTTGGTCAACGAATAAGTCCGTCGGTGGCCACTTCCCGTTGCCTTCCTTGAAGGAGCACTTCTCTCCAGTTCAGTTCACCTCTCATCCGGCCATCAGACGGAGATGGGCGCGGTAACCCTGCAGTCTGCCCTGGGAAACCCCACGCCGCAGCGAGCGAGAAGAGCGGCGCTCTTACGCAGGAATGGAATTGACAGAAACATTTCCAAGCCAATTTAGCAACATTTGTACACACAGCTGCACATTTTTGAACGATAACCACTTTCTCATATTATTTACATCGAGTTTTTTGTCATTATACAACAGATATACCATTGTAACACCCGTATTGGGTGTAAGTTACCAAGTAATTAGTTACTGTAATTTAATTACTTTATGACAATTGACAATTTGTTTGACAATTAATTTTGTCATACAAAAAAAAATAAAAGTTTTGTTTATATACTATATGTGTTTACTTTGTGTGTGTGTATATAGCCTATATATATATATATATATATATATATATATAAACAAAATATGTATATATATTTATACCCGTATACAATTTAGATTATAAATAAATATAAATATTTTATATATAAATCTAAAATATTTTTCCTTAATATATACATGCATGTGTTTGTATTTATATATACATAATAAATATACACATTACACAAATATATAGTATGTAAACAAACTTTTATTTTGGATGCGATTAATCGTGATTAATCGTTTGACAGCACTACGTTAAACCTTAAAAAGGTAAAGTAAGGGATTATTCTTCTTTTTTCTTTCTTCTAACCTTAAAATACATGCTTTACATACTTTGGTGAGTTAATAAGAATATTGGTAACACTTTAGTGTCCAATTCTCGCTATTAACTAGTTGGTTATTAGCATGAATATTACTGGGATATTGGCTGTTTATTATTACTTAAGCACATTTTAATGTCTTATTCTGCAAGACCCTATTCTAACTTAACAACTACTTTAGTAAGTATTAATAAGCAGTAATTAGGAATATATTGAGGCAAAAGTCATAGTAGGTTAGTTAATAGTGAAAATGGGTGTGGCCAGAATAATGTACGTAGTTATCTGTTCGGTTACTTGAACGAATTAAAAGATTTATGTTTTCTTGTATCATTGTCAAGACTGATATAGGATTTAGAAATGAATTAGTAATAAGTAATTAAATGCTTTTTGGAGAATGTAATTTGTACAGTAATTAATTACTTTTTTAGAATAATTTACCCAACACTGATTATAAAGTACACTTGAGCAAAGACTTGTAGGGGAGTAGGATGGGGCTGGTTGTCACACTTTTTTACTTCAGACAATATTTTCTGTGTGAGTTTATCTTAGAAATTACTTAGAGACGTAACTACAAAAGGCAACTGAACATTTCCAGGATTATCATAAAAAAGCAATTTAACAGATGTTGGCCTTTTGTGACAACATGCCCCAATAGCATGCATGTTCTTGCATAAGGTTTAGTTGACTCTATTAAAGTAATCAAGTACAGTGAGGAAAAAAATGTTTTGATCTCCTTCTGATTTTGTATTTTTGCCCACTGACAAAGAAATGATCAGTCTATAATTTTAATAGTATGTTTATTTGAACAGTGAGAGACAGAATAACAAACAAAAAAATCCAGAAAAACGCATTTTAAAAAGTTAGAAATTGATTTGCATTTTAATGAGTGAATAAAGTCTTTAACACTTCGCAGAACATGACTTAGTACTTGGTGGCAAAACCCTAGATGGCAATCACAGCGGTCAGATGTTTCTTGTAGTTGGCCACCAGGTTTGCACACATCCCAGGAGGGATTTTGTCCCACTCCTCTTTGCAGATCCTCTCCAGGTTATTAAGATTTCGAGGCTGACATTTGGCATCTCGAACCCTCAGCTCCCTCCACAGATTTTCTATGGGATTAAGGTCTGGTCACTCCAGGACTTTAATGTGCTTCTTCTTGAGCTAATTCTTTGTTGTCCGTGTGTTTTGGGTCATTGTCATGCTGGAATACCCATCCGTGACCCATTTTCAATGAGGGAGGAGGTTCTCACCCAAGATTTGACAGTACATAGCCCCGTCCATTGTCCCTTTGATGCAGTGCAGTTGTCCTGTCCCCTTAGCAGAAAAACACCCCCAACGCATAATATTTCCACCTCCACGTTTGACGGTGGGGATGGTGTTCTTGGGGCCATAGGCAGCATTCCTCCTCCTCCAAACATGGCGAGTTGATACCAAAGAGCTCGATTTTGGTCTCACTAGACCACAACACTGGTTCATTGGCAAACTTCAGACGGGCCTGTACATGTGCTTTCTTAAGCAGGGGGACCTTGTGGGCGCTGCAGGATTTCAGTCATTCATGGCGTAGTGTGTTACCAATTGTTTTCTTGGTGACTATGGTCCCAGCTGCCTTGAGATCATTAACAAGATCCTCCCCTGTAGTTCTGGGCTGATTCCTTACCGCTCTTATGATCGTTGAAACTCCACAAGGTGAGAACTTGCAAGCAGTCCCAGACCGAGGGAGACTAACAGTTATTTTGTGTTTCTTCCATTTGCAAATAATCAACTGTTGTCACTTTCTCACCAAGCTGCTTGGCGATGGTCTTGTAGCCCATTCCAGCCTTCTGTAGGTCTACAATCTTGTCCCTGACATCCCTGGACATCTCTTTGGTCTTGGCAATGGTGGAGAGATTGGGATCTGATTGCTTCTGTGGACAGGTGTCTTTTATACAGGTGTCCATTAAAGGGACTGCTCTTAATCTCAGCTTGTTAACTGTATAAAAGACAACTGGGAGCCAGAAAACTTGCTGATTGATAGGGGATAAAATACTTATTTCACTCATTAAAATGCAAATCAATTTATAACTTTTTTGAAATGCGTTTTTCTGAGAACATATGACAACTAGCCCCATTCTCCTGAAATGACAACAACAACGACAACAAAATTTAAACCAAACTTCTAACATTAGAGGAACAGCTAATGTCATTAATCACTTAGCCCCATGTCATTCCAAACCCGTAAAAGCTTAGTTCATCTTCAGAACATAATTTAAAATATTTTGGATGAAAATCGGGAGCTTTGTGGCTGTCCCATTGACTGCCAAGTAAATAACACTGTCAAGGCCCAAAAAAGTATGAAAGACGTTGTTAAAATAGTCCATCTGCTATCAGTGGTTCAACCATAATTTTACGAAGCTACGAGAATACCTTTTGGACGCAAAGAAAACAGTTTTCATTCAAATCAAAGAGTATATAAACGTAGAAAATGTATTCGTGTGTTGCAGTGGATACTCTCCAAAATGGCGCTACATTGATGCGGAGGAGACAAATTGTTGAATTAACTTGTTAATTTTGATTTATTTGCGTACAAAAAGTATTCTCGTAGCTTTGTACAATTATGGTTGATGGCTGATGGACTATTTTGATGATGTCTTTCATACTTTTCTGGGCCTTGACAGTGTTATTTACTTGGCAGTCAATGGGACAGCCACAAAGCTCCCGGTTTTCATCCAAAGTATCTTAAATTGTGCTCTGAAAATGAGCAAAGCTTTTACGGGTTTGGAATGACATGGGGGTAAGTGATTAATGACAAAATTTTCATTTTGGGGTGGAGTAGTTTAGTTTAGTTTGAAGGCTGTTGAAATCATTTTCACCACAATAAAGTGACACTTCTAATGGGAGATATAGTCCATTGTGCATTTTAGAACTTGTTATTGTTAAACATGGAATTGCTATGGTACCATGTCCGGTGAGTCATGCAATACATTGGTATTTGTTTGTTTGTTTGTTGACCATCACTGACCAAGTTATTTGCATTGTATTTCAAGGTAGTTCAAAGAATAGCCTGGTATTTTGTACCATGTACAAAAACAAACAAATACCATGGCATTTTAACACTTCTTATAGTGTTGAATTGAGGAATTACGGGAACTCCCAAGCAATTATGTGATGCTTTTTGAGAAGTATTTTCACCAACCATATAGTGGCAACGAGAGCAGCTTTGGTAAAAATATCCAGAACTTCTTTTTAGTTCACTAGATTTTGGGCCCCGAGTCATTAGTGTTTCACGGTGACATGGTTTGATGAATATCCACAACATGAAACAAATGTTCTGCTTCCCTTTTCAAATGACATCACAACTTAAATGTCCTGTCCATTTCCCACCCTTGATTTTTTTCTCACAGAGTATCCTGTTTTACTCAGAAATATGTCACAATATGGACGTTAAATGATTGCTAATGACACTGCATGTCTACTTTAATGTGCTAAAAGAGATATTTGACATATATTTCACATCTGACAGCTGGAACTCGCCAAATAACATCCTGTTTGGTGAAAAATATTGTTTTGACCTTCATACCATTAATAACATCTGACCAAACATTTAACACAATAAAGTCTAATTTTAGATGCAGTGGTAACGTGAATTAAGAGAGAAAAGAAAATAATGTCACAATGCAGTGCAGGTTCTAAATAGTCTTTCTTTTTTATAAAAACAAACGTAATTTCATTCTTTGAAGATGACTATTAAATCTAACAAAACCTGTCAAGAACATGTCATGTTAATATGTGATTTTCATATTCATTACCATGATAATACCATTAATATTCGTAGTATATTATACTATTTAATTTCCACAATACTGTATATTACATAATCAAAAAATAATATTTTAAATTACAATTTTACATATTTTGTCTGAGAAAGACAAAAAAAAAGACAAAAAAACACACGTAGGGCCTTTTATCTGTGAAGAAAATATATTTTTCTAGAAATCTGATTTTTAAATAAATGCTTTTGATATATTATTTTCATCTTGTATCAGTATGTTACAAGAAATACTGAAAAAAAAACGTTTATTACTAAACATGGCCTCTGTAAATAAACAACAAAAAATGATGGGTGTCTGAAACTTTTCTACTCAAATTGCTATGTATATCATATAATTTGTAATGAAAATGTAAAACAAAAGTACTTTTACTATACACATGGAAGGGATATTAAATCATACTTGGCCAAATGAAAAAAAAAAACACACACATATGGTACACCAAGTGTTGCTTACATTTATTATCTTGTAACTAAGGATTATATTTACTCTGTATCTCCTCCTCTTAGCATGTTAGACAGTTAATTTGAGAGCAGTTTGGCTTGTGTTTTATAAACAGACAAGTAAGAGGATTAGAGTGGATCAGCACTGATGCACTGTCACCGCTAGGAGGCAGCGTCGGCCAGGAAGATATTTTTAATAGCATATGGACGACGCCATCTGCAGCTTGTGTACTACAATGAACACATGACAGTGGTATTTTAATAACTGTTACAAAACATTAGGCAAAGGATGTGATTTAGTCTTCAGACCATTTTTAGAATTACACCATTCATAATCCATCCATCTTTTGGATTATTTTTAGCCAACAATTCATTTTAATCAAGGATTAGCTGTCCCACATATGGCAGCTAGCACTTAGCATCAACACATATGTTGGATAAAAGGCATTTTAATAACATTAATGTTTAATATTGATAATAAATGTATGTTTTGACAGGTAAAGGCACCTTTAAATGTGAAAGTAAAGAGGCCTTGTTTGATGAAGAGGTAAAGGCTACATAGAAACATCCTCAAAACTGGTTTGATATCAAACAGTAATATTTTGCATCTTATTTAGTTGTATTTATTTATTTATTTGATTAACAAAATAGCTGTTAGTTAAGGCAAAGTGTTGCTATGGAAAAAAACTGACTTGAAAACAAGCAGAAACACTAATAAATGTGACCAGTCCTAAGTAGCAAGGTTATATTTGTAGCAATAGCAAAAAATACATTGTATGGGTCAAAATTATAGATTTTTTTTTTTTTTATGCCAAACATCATTGGGATATTGAGTAAAAACCTTGTTCCATGAAGATATTTTGTATATTTCCTACTGTAAAAATATAAAAAAAAATAATTTTTGATTAGTAATATGCATTGCTAGAACTTAATTTGTCCAATTTTAAAGGCAGTTTTATTAATATTTAGATTTTTTGCACCTTCAGATTACAGATTTTCAAATAGTTGTATCTCGGCCAAATATTGTCCTCTCCTAACAAACCATAAATCAATGGAAAGCTTATTCAGCTTTCAGATTATGTATAAATCTCAACATCAAAAATTTGACCCTTTTGACTGGTTTTGTAGTCCAGGGTCACAAATATGTTACAAATAATATTATTACTTAATTTAATTTTAGTGTGCCTACAATCAAACAAGCAAACTAAATATATTTTTTAAAACTATTGCAAAAATATTATTTCTCTTTAAAAAAACAAAAAACAGGTATTATAAATACACAATTGTGCAATGTTTATACAGTTATGATCAGTACTAGGCTAATTAGGTGATCCTTTTTTCCATTTACTGATCTGTTTTCTGACATTAGACATTTTATTAATTTCAATAATATTATAATTATAGGAATTAAATACATATATCATTAGGTACATGTCATATTATGTCATATTTAATCTAAACAAAATTATATATACAGGTCCTTCTCAAAAAATTAGCATATTGTGATAAAGTTCATTATTTTCTGTAATGTACTGATAAACATTAGACTTTCATATATTTTAGATTCATTACACACAACTCGAAGTAGTTCAAGCCTTTTATTGTTTTAATATTGATGATTTTGGCATACAGCTCATGAAAACCCAAAATTCCTATCTCAAAAAATTAGCATATCATGAAAGGTTCTCTAAACGAGCTATTAACCTAATCATCTGAATCAACTAATTAACTCTAAACACCTGCAAAAGATTCCTGAGGCTTTTAAAAACTCCCAGCCTGGTTCATTACTCAAAACCGCAATCATGGGTAAGACTGCCGACCTGACTGCTGTCCAGAAGGCCATCATTGACACCCTCAAGCAAGAGGTCTGTGGGAAGGAAAAAGTGTGGCAGAAAACGCTGCACAACGAGAAGAGGTGACCGGACCCTGAGGAAGATTGTGGAGAAGGACCGATTCCAGACCTTGGGGGACCTGCGGAAGCAGTGGACTGAGTCTGGAGTAGAAACATCCAGAGCCACCGTGTACAGGCGTGTGCAGGAAATGGGCTGCAGGTGCCGCATTCCCCAGGTCAAGCCACTTTTGAACCAGAAACAGCGGCAGAAGCGCCTGACCTGGGCTACAGAGAAGCAGCACTGGACTGTTGCTCAGTGGTCCAAAGTACTTTTTTCGGATGAATGCAAATTTTGCATGTCATTCGAAATCAAGGTGCCAGAGTCTGGAGGAAGACTGGGGAGAGGGAAATGCCAAAATGCCTGAAGTCCAGTGTCAAGTACCCACAGTCAGTGATGGTCTGGGGTGCCATGTCAGCTGCTGGTGTTGGTCCACTGTGTTTTATCAAGGGCAGGGTCAATGCAGCTAGCTATCAGGAGATTTTGGAGCACTTCATGCTTCCATCTGCTGAAAAGCTTTATGGAGATGAAGATTTCATTTTTCAGCACGACCTGGCACCTGCTCACAGTGCCAAAACCACTGGTAAATGGTTTACTGACCATGGTATTACTGTGCTCAATTGGCCTGCCAACTCTCCTGACCTGAACCCCGTAGAGAATCTGTGGGATATTGTGAAGAGAAAGTTGAGAGACGCAAGACCCAACACTCTGGATGAGCTTAAGGCCGCTATCGAAGCATCCTGGGCCTCCATAACACCTCAGCAGGGCCACAGGCTGATTGCCTCCATGCCACGCCGCATTGAAGCAGTCATTTCTGCAAAAGGATTCCCGACCAAGTATTGAGTGCATAACTGAACATAATTATTTGAAGGTTGACTTTTTTTGTATTAAAAACACTTTTCTTTTATTGGTCGGATGAAATATGCTAATTTTTTGAGATAGGAATTTTGGGTTTTCATGATCTGTATGCCAAAATCATCAATATTAAAACAATAAAAGGCTTGAACTACTTCGAGTTGTGTGTAATGAATCTAAAATATATGAAAGTCTAATGTTTATCAGTACATTACAGAAAATAATGAACTTTATCACAATATGCTAATTTTTTGAGAAGGACCTGTATATATATATATATATATATATATATATATAGTAGTTTGCATATAGAAAATCATGCCAGGACCATTAAGTTTTTTGCATTGTTAAATTTTCATAATAGAATTATATACCGGTATATTATGTTACGTTTTATATATATATGTGTGTGTGTGTGTGTGTGTGTGTGTATAAACAATTACAATATACACTGCATTGTCATATATATATATATATATATATATTCATGAAGGTAATTTTTTAAAATTAAGAATTATACAAAGCTGAAACCTGAATAAATAAGATGTCCATTAATGTATGGTTTGTTAGGATACGACAACACTTCACCGAGATACAACTATTTGAAAATCACCTTTAAAGTTGTCCAAGTTCTTAGCAATGCATATTACTAATCAAAAAGTTTTAATATCTTTATGGTAGAAAATTTAGAAAATTTATATTTTACTAGGCTAATTAATAAAAAAAAATAATAAAAAATAAATAAATAAATAAATAAATACAATGTATTTCTGTATTATGTATTTCCGGCTATTGCTACAAATATACCTGTGCTACTTAAGACTATTGTTTGGTCCAGGGTTACTTCACATATGAAGTGACCCTGACATGTTCCTGACACATTCATTAACAATTAATTAAGGCTAAATTAATCTAAAATTTACTACAAAAATGCTTTACCATAAATGTTTGAGACCCTAACCATCACAAATAACTAGGGGTGTAACGATTCACTCGTTTTCTCGACCTGACGATGCATATGCATCGATCTTGAAAATGGATTTTTGAATCGTGAATCGTTGATTTCGGCTATTAATCGATTTAAAACACTAAGAATCGAATGAATCGCGATTTCTATAGGCTAGTAAATATATAAATTACTACAAGCACGAATTAACGAAGACCTCGAACAGCGTTGTTCGTTTCCTCACATCTCTCCTTCACGTGCTTCATTCACTGCCTGTCACTGGACTGCGCGCGCGCCCTCACCAGCAGCCAGCGTGTGATCTCCTTAGTATTCAGACCAGTACTGCTAGAAGTACTTTTACTTTTAAACTCTCAGTCATACCACTGGCATTACCTGAGCAGTTGAAAGCCGCGCGTTTGGATGGAGCAAAACAATTCAAGTATCTAAAAGGATACGCACAATTCCATTGAACGTAAATTACGTTTTAACTTAATGTAAATAAACCGAAAGTACAACTGAAATGGCCAAAATAACCGCAGCATTAGCAGCCAGCAACCTTAAAATAAGAGCGCGAGGTTTAACATTATCTGTCACATGCATGAAGTGTCGTTCAAATGCTGTAGCATTTTATTTTATGAAAATAAGATAAAGAAGCTGACATCATGCAAAGTTGTGACATAAAATGCCTACTTTTTAAGCATTGTTAAAACCTTGGCTTACATAGGCTAATAAAAAACAATATATTTCTTTATATTGTTCTTATATTCTATATAGCCTATTTATTTCATGCTATGTATAAATGTAGGCCTACATATTTATGTTCTTAACATAAAGTGTGCTAAATTGGAAGTATAGTGCTGAAGTCCAAATAAAGATGAAGTGAAGTATATTTTATGTGCTAAAGTGGAACTATTGCAAGTATATTTCAGATACAATTTAAATCTTGCATTTAAATACCTTTTTATTCAAAGATAATACAATCCTCAGCAATAGTGACATTAAAACACATTTTAGGTTTAATATTAAGAAATTCAAATAAAGTTTAATTATAATTTTTATATCAAAGTCTTGAGGGATGTTTTAGTAAATATGTTAATAGATTTGAACTATACCTGGTTTGAAATAAATGTATTTTAAAAATATTACTTTTCACTAGGGTAAATTTCTACATATGCTATATTTCATACAATAGCATCATTAAACTAACATCTAACAGTGGACAAACATGTTTTAATTTATTTATTTTTTGCATTCACTCTCTGACTCCATTAATTTGCCCCCTGACTAAGCATAAAAAAGAATTTAGGGGAAGCATTTAAATAACCCCGTGAATACACTTAAAGTATGCAGAATCTAATCGTTAAAAATCGAATCGCATCAAATTTTATTGTGAATCGTCTCGAATCGATTCGCTGTTTACCCAAAGATTCACAGCCCTACAAATAACACATCTCACCTCAGTTACATGATGCACATGTGAGGCAGCAAAGGGTTAAAATCCCTAAACTCTCTTCCCCAGACACATACACAGCATCTGGTGTGTCCAACCATTAAATCCCGTCCTCATCCCTGCTAAGCTAGACGGACAGCCAGACGAGCCAATCACAGCCTTCAACTGCCCCACAGCCCTCCAATAGGAGTTCAGGAAAGGAGGAGGGACATTACTGGATCACATAGCTTGGGTTTGTAGCATCCTTGTAGCTCTTCTAGTCTTGTCTTGGAATAAAATGCTATGAAAGAAAACCAGAAAACAGCTGAGAAGGAAGAAACGAGACGTGATTTTGTACAGAGGGAGAAAATGTGGTGAACACAGGGACCTGGAAGGGGAAAGACCTTTCAATTTACAGCCTCTCAGCTGGTCTGTTTTAGCTGAGGAACGAAGGAGGAGGGGTGAAAGCAGAAATTCCCTCTCCTTTTTTCCATCGGCTGCCTGGAAAACCTTGGAAGGACGTCAGGCGTGAACACATTTCTCCATGAATAGGTTAGTATCTCTCATATTAGCAGCCTCTCACAAAAGACAGTTTCAAATCAGACTTATTTTACACTTTTTAAATGCTCTATACAGTTCAATTCATGGAGAAAATCCGATTTGTGACTGATGAGGCACAGGAGCAGGCATGTTATTTTGGTGTCTTTGTTGGTATGCCTATCTTTGTCTTGTGGTGGCCTCTGATTGGTCGAGGAGGCAGGCTTAAGAGAACCCGGAGCGTTTTGATTGGCCGAGAGACTAACATATTCTTCATTAAGCGTGCAGACTGTTTGTGAAACACACAGTGATGAGACAGAGCGTTCACTCTAAATGATTATGTAAGGAGCTACTTAGCACCCCTCAAATACACAGATTACTGGGAGCGGAAGCAGATATTTTTGTGTCCTGTGTTTGAATGCCCTTTGAGAAGGTAAAAGATCAGTAAACAGGAAAACAAACACCTGTAGGAGTTTTGACTAATGTTTTTGATTATTTCAGTTTGTATAAACTAACAAAATCACATTTAACAGTACTGCACCAGGGTCAATTTAAAATACACTTTTAAAAGTGCAGCCAAAGGACTTAAACATTACATGTGTTAATAATAACATAAAATAAAATCATAAAATCAAGTTCTATATTATATAAGACCCCAAAGTTATATATGACTCCTGTGATCACAATGAAAAGGAACATTTGTATAATATGTGCAAGGGTACTAGAAAGGTTTTTACATAGTGTTTACATAGAGCAAACTTCACCCAGGAATTGATGCATTATAGATTATTTAGAATTTACACCTCAAAGTATTATTCAAAGTGCTTTAAAGCTGCATATTTTTGTTTTTAAACACTTTATTTTTGCTTTTTTATTTGTTTTGTAGATGCATTAATGCAAAGAAAGTTTTTATACTAAAATGATAATTTGTGGTCAGTGAATCAAGCTATAAATAAAGCTATTTATTAATAAAGTACGAAAGAAAGTACAAATAATAGATGAAATAGGTTTAAAAAGATACATTTAAGTCCTAAAATTACTAAAACTGACATAAAAAATGTTAAAAACTTTAGTGAACAAAATTACTAAAATTTAAATTGAAAATATAAAAATAAAATCTTGTTTTTTAATTTATCCAGAATCATATAGCATAAGTTTACATGTGTATTACTGCATATAATTTGTTAAAATAGAAGTTTAATTTCATAAAGTATAAGTTCACATCAAAATGCACCTATATATTTTTTTTTCAGTTGAATACAATACTATTGTTCCCTATATATTTAATTATTAAGGATTTCTTTAAAAAAGTTGTAAAATCTCGTCTCGTCTCTCTCTTTCTGGTGAACCCAGTCTCATGTCTCGTCTCGTGGGATAAGTGTCTTGTCACACCCCTACTTACTAGTTAAAGTTATGAGTCCAAGAGTGATATTCTGGTCTCTAAATATGTACTGGGTCTAATCTTCAGTTTAAATTTGTGGGATATTTTCCCCCTTGTTTTATCATCAAGAAATTATGAAAAGTTGATTTGAATTATTAGTGTTCAATGTTTGTTCAAATCACTCATACTAACTTAGCCTTTGCAAACAATACTAATATTTACCTGATCATCTAAAATCTGCGCATGTGGGAATACAGTCATGGCCAAAAACATCGGCACCCTTGCAATTCTGTCAGAAAATGCAATGTTTCTCTCAGAAAATTGTTCCAATTGCAAACGTTTTGGTATTCACATGCTTATTGTTTTTGTTTTGCACTGGAACAACACACAAAAAAAAAAACAAGATAAAAAGTCAAACTGGATAAAATTTCACACAGAACTCAAAAATCGACTGGACAAAATTATTGGCACCTTGTCAAAATTGTAAGAAATAATTGCTTTTCAAGCACGTGATGCTCCTGTAATTTGTGTTTAGACACACCTGTGGCAAGTAACTGGTGTGGGCAATATAGTAACCACATTTGCAACCAGTTAAGTGCAACCTTTGTGTTGCGTGTCTCACTGAGCATGAAGAAAAGAAAAAAGTGTAAAGAGTTTTTCTGTGGATTTGACAGAAAAAATAGTGGAAAAACATGGACAATCTCAAAGCTACAAGTCCATCTCCAGAGATCTTAATGTTCCCGCGTCCACTGTTCACAATATCATCAAGAGGTTTACAGCCCATGGCACTGTAGCTAACCTCCCTGACATGGACGGAAGAGCAAAATTATTGGAAAATTATAATGAAGGATTGTTCGAATGGTGGATAAAGAACCCAAATTAACTTCCAAACAAATTCAAGCTGATCTGCAGACACAGGGTACAACAGTGTTAGCTCGCACTATTCATCGCCATCTGAATGAAAAGGGACGCTATGGTAGGACACCACTGCAGATACAAAGGCATAAAAAAGCAAGACTGGAGTTTGCCAACTCCAAAAGATGTTTTGGAGTTGCTTTGCTGCTAGTGGCACTGGATGCCTTGACTATGTGAACGGTATCATGAAATCTGATGATTACCAAAGAATTTTGGAGCGCAACGTAGTGACTGATGTCAGAAAGCTGGGTCATGGGTCTTCCAGCAGGACAATGACCCGAAACACACTTCAAAAGCACTCAGAAATGTTTACAAACAAACCGCAGGAGAGTTCTGAAATGGCCAGCAATGAGTCCAGATCTGAATCCCATAGGACACCTGTGGAGAGATCTCAAAACAGCAGTTGGGAGAAGGCATCCTTCAAATCTGAATGACCTGGAGCAGTTTGCAAAAGAAGAGTGGTACAAAATTCCAGTAGAGAAGTGTAAGATACTCATTCATGGTTACAGGAAGGGATTCTTTTCAGTTATTTTTTCCAAAGGGGGTGCTACCAAATATTAAGGGTGCCAATAATTTTATCTAGTTCATTTTTTTGGGTTCTGTGTAGAATTGTATCAGATTTGACTTTTCTTCTATATTTTTGTGTTGTTCCAATGCACAAAAAAAAAAAAAAAAAAACCTTTGCAGCTGCAACAATTTTCTGAGAGAAGAGTGGTATTTTCTGACAAAATTGCAAGGGTGCTGATATTTTTGGCCATGACTGTATATCAGAGTCAGCTTGTCAGTCGCAGGTGGCCTCGGGCCTGCTGTTTGAAAGTGAGAGAGAATGAGAGAGAGAAACTGCGAGGGAAAGCAAGAACACATCTGTGTGCATCTCTTACGAAACGCACCTCTTTCAACGTGAGCTGTGTTTCTGGGTACTTGCTTTCCTAGGTACAGTATCAGGGTTGGCGTTGTCTCTCTTTTTCTCTCTCTCTGTGCCACTCTTGTACCCACATCCTGCCACGACACTCGCTGCTGCTGCCCGGCTGCTGCAAAGAGGGAGAAACCTATCTAACGGCAACAAAAATGCACACACACACACACACACACATGCCCATACACACAAAACACACACACATGCATTTTTTTTTGGAGAACTATGGGTGAATCTCTTTAAAGTATATCTAATTAAAATTTGATGTGTTCAAATTTTTAATTAAAATGTAAAAATGTAAAAAATATTTACATGTTATTTACAAATATATATATGACAATTTTTACATGTAAATGAAAATTTTGCCCCTATGTTTTTTTAAACCTGTTTTTTTTTCTATAGTCTGCGTCTGCAGAACACAAAAGAAGATTTTTGGGTGAACTATCCCTTTGAGACATTTTTCATTTCTCTATAGCTTCATGATGGTAATTAAGTCATTTAATCCTGATTTTTCATTATTGTGATTTCATAAAAATTCCAAACATATTCTGAAACATGATTCTCAATAGTTATATTCAAATCAGTTAAATTAAATAGTACAACAAATATCATATGTAAATATTTTACTATTTTACTATTTATAATATGCAAGTTATTTCTTTATTAAAGCTTTTTACATTACTATAGGGAGAATAATATGTTTTTGCATGACAGGAATGCTATATATATATATTTTTATATATATATATATATATATTTATTTTTTTATTTTTTTTTGGTTTGTTTTTGCACATTCAGACATATGCATTTTCATGCACACATACACTACCGCTAATTAATTTAATTAATTTTGCATTAATCAACAGCAGAAACTGTAATATTGTTAAATAATATTACAATTTAAAATAGCTTTTTTATATTGAAATCTATTTGAAATTTCAATTTATTTAAACTAATTTAAAAAAGAACAAGTTCAAAAGAACAACATTTATTTGAAATACAAATCTTCTGCAACATTATAAAGTTTTTACTGTCACTTTTGATCAATTTGATGCAGCCTTGCTGAATTAACTTTACCATGGTAACACTTTACCATAAGGTGTCATTTGTTAACATTAATATTAAAAAAATATAAAATTAATGTATTAATTAACATGAACGAACAACAAACAATACACTTATTACACTATTTATTAATCTTTGTTAATGTTAGTTCATCAAAATACAGTTGTTCTTTGTAGGTTCATGTTAGTTCACAGTGCCATTAACTAATGTTAACAAACACAACTTATGATTTTAACAATGCATTAGTAAATGCTGAAATTATAAATGCTGGAGAAGTAGTTGTTAACTAATGTTAACTAATGAACCTTTTTGTAAGGAGGGCTACTAAAAAAATCTTACTGACCACAAATTTTAGTGTATTTCCAGAATATACGTATGTACAGAACATTTTAATTGTACATGTCAAATGTTTTATTCGAAAAACAAGGGTGAGTATATTTGTGTTGTTCAAGCTAAATATTTATCAAAATGGTCACGTCTGGATGAATTAATTAAATGTTTCACTGAGCTGTATGTTGTTCCAAACCTGTACGACTTGCTTTCTTCTGTGGAACACAAAAGGAGATGTATTATAATAAATAATACTCACACTGCTTTTGTCTTGTACAAAAAGCACCATAAAAGTATCATAAAAGCAGTCCATATGACTCATGCACGATATTTGGAATCTTCAAAAGTCTAGCAATAGCTTTGAGTGAGGAAAAGACTTAAAATCAAGTCAAATTTTCAGCAAATAACTAAGTATCATGGCTTACAAAACATGTAATTCAATGATTTAACGAAAGTCATATGGATTTGGAATGATATGAAGATGAGTAAATGATAACTGAATTAGATTGTTTTTTTTTACATGCCCCTTTAGCTGTACAAGCAGTTCTTTGTGAATGAAGACAGGCTGCGGTTTAGGAGATTTGTACATGCTCATTCACATCCACCGAGATCTCAACAGCAGATTCTCCTATTCTCTATTTTAAGCGTCGAACATCGTTCCTGCCTCCAGCCCCCACATCCACAAACGTGCATACACAAAGATCCTAACGGTTGTAGTGAGGAAGGAAGCTTGCGGTTTGCCACCAGTATCTTAAAAGCTCACACATCCATATGGCGTCCACAGGGTTTGCACTCGCGTACACACTCACGCCACAAACCCAAAAACTTTCAGTCAAGATCATGCAACCAAACAGAGATTTTCTCACTGATAGAGCCGCTGCTTTCCAAACATTGATGTATTAAATGTAATAATTTTTTCCTTCGTGAGTTTCTAATCGATTGGATGTTTTCAAATGCAGTGAGTGAAGACTTCATAAAGTTAATTAATTCAATCTCAGATGTTTGTAAAGAAACAGAAAACTTCAACAATAAAATGATTCACGTTGGGCTTAGCACTTTCTTTTAAAAAAAAACACTATGTGGTCTTTTGAAACACCTAATTTGATCAAATCACATCTTTTGCAGTCTTTGGGGTTAGTGAAATTGTTTCTAAAGAATACTTTTAATACTTTTATCCAGTAAGGACGCATTCAATTGATCAAAAGTGCTTTTCTTTTGAATGTCTATGCATCAAACAATAGTGACAAAAAAGTATCATGGTTTACACAAATATGAAGCAACACAACTGTTTTCAACATTAAAAATAAGAAATGTTTTTTGAGCAGCAAATCAGCATATTAGAATGATTTCTGAAGGATCATGTGACACTGACGACTGGAGTAATTATGCTGAAAATTCAGGAATGTATATTTATTTTAAAATTTAATTTTAAATTGATATAATATTTCACAATTTTACTGTTTTTATTTTAGTTTTTTAACACATAAATGCACCCTTAGTAGGGCTGTGCGATATCGAAGAAAAATAACTCATTAAATAATGCAATAATCAATATGAGATACTATATTGCTTGCAACTGCCACATGCTCAGATGAAACAGTTTTAGTCTGCTGTTACTGAGTCAATTCTGTGAACTTCCATAACTATCTTGTGTCATTATATGTGACCCTGGACCACAAAACCAGTCATAAGTGTCCATTTTTCGAAACTGATATTTATACATCACCTGAAAGTTGAATAAAGAAACTTTCCATTGATGTATGGTCTGTTAGGATAGGAAAATATTTGGAATCTGAGGGTGCAAAAAATATATATATATATATATATATATATTGAGAAAATCGCCTCTAAAGTTGTCCAAATTAAGTTCTTAGCAATACTTATCAACAAAATAAGTTCTGATATATTTACGGTAGGAAATTTACAAAATATCTTAATGGTACATGATCTTTACTTAATATCCTAATGATTTTTGGCATAAAAGAAAAATCAGTAATTTTGCAGTACTACTTGTGCAAAATGCACATTTCTTAATATAAATAAAGCCTAAAATATGTTTTATTGTCACCATTGATGAGGACTGTATGATGCAAAAATAAATGTAAAATATTTAAAGTGTACCTAAAGTATACTTGCAATAGTTATACTTTAGCACAATCAAACATACTTAAGTATATCTTTAGTTGGACTTCAGCACTACTTCCGAACAATAAAAAATTAAAAATTTTAATTTAAAAATTAAAAAATTGCTGTTCCAATTTAGCAGACTTTAAATACAACCCCTGGCAAAAAAACACACTTGATGTTGTTCACCCAAATGTTTTGCTTCATAGCAAATAAACAAATCACAGATATGACATAACAATTCAACTTTCTGGGTATGTGAAACATACCTCAAACAAATGAGATTAAACTCTTTTAATTAATGAAAAAATATTTTCCATATCAAGTATAGGAATGTTGAGGAAAAGATTATGAATCATCAACCAAAAATTTGTTCATTTGTTCTTCATTTGTTTTGTTGTGCATTTTCATTTTTCAAGGCAAATTGCTTTGAGTTTTCTATCTTGACACTTTGATGTGTTCCTTGATCTGCATGTATGTTTTTGTTTTATAATCTTTCCATTTTGTTTATACTTACACCATATTTTAGAAACAGCTGGCTGGGAAAATCCAACTTCTTTTGCCACACTCCATGATGCATTTCCATCTTGAAAGAGTTTTATAATCCTTTCCATCATTTCAACTGACAGCTTTCTTGTTGGAGACATGTTTCCTTACAATTAGCCAAGTTCAACAGCTCATTAAAGCTCTCTTTTAACTGCTGATTAATTAGCCTTCTAGATATGTTTAGATATTTGTTTCAGAAATAGAAATTATAAGCTGATTCCATTACTTTTTCCTCCACACTGAATGATTCCATAATTGTTTCCTCTACTTGATATGGAAAATCATTTTCAATTAATTAAACTATTTTAATTTCATTTGTTTGAGGTATGTTTCACATAACCAGACTGTTAAATAATGAAACAAAAATTGTTTTGTGCCATATCTGTTATTGGTTTACCAGTTATAAAGTAAAAAAAAAAAATGGGTGAACATCTAAGTGTAATTCCACAGTGCCAGGGGTTGTACACCTAGTATACTAAAAGTACAATTGCAGGGTATTTTTTATTAAGAACATGTATTTGTAGTATACTTAGTATGAAATAAATGTATTTTAAATACATTTTAGTATATTTATGTTTCACTAGAGAATATTTACTTCATTATTCTTTTTTACTTCATTTTTTTCCCGTTTTTCTACACTTTTCCACAGCCCCCAAACTGCCCTAAGCTGTTAGTAGTCAGCAAGTGAGCTTAAAAACAAAGCCAAATTGTATCTAACATCAAATGTTCATTCACATGATTCTTGCAGGAGTTCAGGATCACCCTGAGCATCATGGCCGAGGCCTGCTGCAGGACTGAATCCCAGTAGGGTTGCCTTCGAAACGCACTCGGCTCGCCTCCGCGACGGCGTCCTGCAGGAACCATGTCTCTGACCACCACCAAACCCGATATTTTCACCTCCACCCAAACCCTGACCCCGTTCCCGGCCCCCACGCTCCCCCTCACCACCTTCATTCCCGTACTCACGAGTACAGCAGAGCCCAGAACTGAGACGGAGAACTCGACGTATAGGACCACCTTCCGCTCCGTCACGTCGTCCGCCAACGAGACCGGCCTGAACTCCACGCAGCTGCCCGTCGCGTCAGTGGAAGGCGCCGGGATGGGGATGGTTCTCGTACCCTTTGGCATCATCACAGTCATTGGGCTGGCTGTTGTCGTGGTGAGAAACTCGATGATAATGACAACGTTAACGTCTTAAAGGGATAGTACCAAATTTTGCCTCTCAAGTAGTGATCAAACACGTCAAATATTGATCAAATTTGAAAGTACTTTATATTTGCTACAAAAGATTTCTATTTCAAATGCAATTCTTTTGAACTTATTACAGAATCTTGAAAGAAAATCTACCACAGTTCCCATAAATTATGAAGCAGCACAACTGTTTTCAACATAGATAATAATAAGAAATGTTTCTGAGAGTCAACTTTCTTTTTCATCCTTTATTTCTAAAGGATCCAGTGATACTGAAGACTGGAGTAATGATGCTGAATATTCAGCTTTGTATCACAGGAATAAATTCTATTTCTTAAGTATATTCAAATAGAAAAGAGTTATTGTAAATTGTAATAATATTTGTGATCCTGGACCACAAAACGAGTCATAAGGGTCAACTGAATAAATAAACTTTCCACTGATGTATTGTTTGTTAGGATAGGACAATATTTGACTGAGATAAAACTGTTTGACAATCTGTATCTGAGGGTGCAAAAATAAAAATATTGAGAAAATTGCCTTTAAAGTTGTCCAAATGAAGTTCTTAGCAATGCATATTACTAATCAAAAATAAGTTTTGATATATTTATGGTAGGAAATTTACTAAATATCTTCATGGAACATGATCTTTATTTAATATCCTAATGATTTTTTTGGCATAAAATGTATTTTTGGCTATACATATACCTGTGCTACTTAAGACTGGTTTTGTGGTCCAGGGACACAATATTAGTGTTTTTGCTGTATTTTTTCCCAAATAAATGCAGCATTTGTGAGCATAAGAAAATTCTTTCAAAAACATTTAGAAAATCTTAATGAATTATTTAAAATTACACTTTCTCTTTTCTAAAAAAATTATCGAGTCATACAAATGACTATAAGTTATACATATATATTTTGATTATAGAATAGACTACAGACATTTGACTAGAATACTGTACTTGCATTTTCCTCATGGCTGTAATGCTTCACATTTGATTATCATTGAATTTTCATGCTCATGTTTACTCTAGATATGATATACTTTCTTAAACATTGTAAAATAATTTGCCATAATTTCACTGATTGAGAATTTTATTTGTGATTCTTATATATAACATTTATGCATTTTTCTTCTTTTTACCAGCTTCTGTACATCAGGAAAAAGAAAAGGTAAGAAATTGTACAGTCAGTCCTGTATCACTCCACTACAGTCTTAAAGGATTACTCCGCTTCCAGAATTAAAAAAAATCCTCGTAAATTACTCACCCCCATGTCATCCAAGAAATTCATGTCTTTCTTCAAATGCAAAGAAATTAATTTTTTTTTAAGTAAAACATTCCAGGATTTTTCTCCATATAGTGGACTTCAATGGTGCTCAACAGATTCAAGGTTAAAAATGTAGTTTCAATGCAGCTCTAAATGATCCCAGCCGATCTAGCGAAAAAATAGGTCATATATATTTTTTAAAAATATATATTTATACACTTTTTAACCACAAATGCTGGTCTTGTCTAGCTCTGTGATGCGCATGTGTACTCTGGTTCAAGACAGTTAGAGTATGTTAAAAAAACTCCCATCTCATTTTCTCCTCCAATTTCCATACTACATCGCTGTTTTACTTTTTTTTTTTTTTTTGTAAAGGGTGTTTGACCTCTTTTGCACATTCACTTCATAAACACTGGGTCGGTACTTCTGCAGCGATGTAGTTTGAAGTTTGTAGCAGAAAATTAGATGATAGTTTTTCAACATACCTTAACTGTATTGAACCGGAGTGCACAGAGTACGCATACACATTGCAGAGCTTGACAAGATAAGCATTTGAGGTTAAAAAGTATATAAATTGTACTTTTTTTTTTGTTTAGAAAATAACCAATCTTTTCGCTAGATAAGACCCTTATTTCTCGGCTGGGATTGTGTAGAGCCCTTTAAAGCTGCACTGAAACTGCATTTTTAACCTTCAGTCCATTGAGCACCATTGAAGTCCACTATGTTGAGAAAAATCCTAATGTTTTCCTCAAAAAACTTAATTTCCTTGCGACTGAAGAAAGAAAGACGTGAACATCTTGGATGACATGGGGTGAGACAATTATCATGACATTTTTGTTTTGGAAGTGGAGTAATCCTTTAAAAAGCAAATATGTTAATGCAAGACTAAAAAACTCTTTTTGGTTCTAATTGAAACCTTTGATGTTTCCCTCATCGAAGAGTGTCACTAATAAAGCTATGATGGTTTTTCTCTACAGGCTGGAGAAACTGAGACACCAGCTGATGCCCATGTATAACTTTGATCCAGCTGAAGAACAGGATGATCTAGAGCAGGAACTCTTGGACCACGGACGAGACGGAAGCCCAGCAGGACCAAACTCCAAAGTAAGAGAACAACACCACACTGATCGAAGGCAAAACATATAAACTAACAAAAATGTTAGGGCATACACTGCTGATTCTAAACTAAAATATTATTTTTGTGAATAGATACAGTTAAGATCAAAAGTTTACATGTTCCTTCTGCAAAATGTGAATTATTTTACCAAAATAAGAGGGATCATAGAAAATGCATGTTATTTTTATTTGGTACTGACCTGAATAAGATATTTCACATAAATAATCTATAGTCCACAAGAGAAAATAATAGTTTAATTAATAAAAAATGACCCCGTTCAAAAGTACATACACTTGATTCTTAATACTGTGTTGTTACCTGAATGATTCACAGGGGGGTTTTTCAGCATTTTTTATGTTTGAACCCTTTCCAATAATGACTGTATGATTTTGAGATCCATCTTTTCACACTGAGGACAACTGAGGGACTCATATGCAACTATTACAGAAGGTTCAGACACTCACTGATACATCAAGATGCATCAAGAGCTGGGGGGTAAAAACTTTTTATATTTGAAGATCAGGGTAAATTTCTTCTGTAGCTTCTGAAGGTCAGTACTAGATGAAAAAAAAAAATGATATTAAGGCCCTGGCTCTTAATGCATTGTTCTTCCTTCTGGAGCATCAGTGAGCGCTTGAACCTACTGTAATAGTTGCATATGAGTCCCTCAGTTGTCCTCAGTGTGAAAAGATGGATCTCAAAATCATACAGTCATTGCTGAAAAGGGACCAAATACAGAAATGCTGAAAAAACAAAGAATTTGTGGGACCTGAAGGATTTTTCTGAAGAACAGCAGGCAGTTTAACTGTTCAGGACAAACAAGGGACTCATGAACAACTATCACTTAACAAAAATTCAGGTAACAACACAGTATTAAGAATCAAGTGTATGTAAACTTTTGAACAGGGTCATTTTTATAAATTCAACTATTATTTTCTCTTGTGGACTATATGTATATGTCTTTTATGTGAAATGTCTTATTCAGGTCAATACTAAATAAAAAATAACATTAATTTTTATGATCCCTCTTATTTTGGTAAAATAATTAACATTTTGCAGATTCTGCAAGGTGTATGTGAACTTTTGACCTCAACCTAATTTCTGCCATACATTTTGAATGCTATTTCTTAATTTCATTCTCATTTTTCTTAAGTTCTGACACCAGGCCATGTGGTTTGTTATTTGTGGTAAAGTATTCATCACTGTAAATGTGTCAGTTATCCATTTAATATCACTAATACTCATCATCAAACTACAACTGTGACTGAATCCACATTGAAACTCTCCATTTGTGTTCTGGCACCAGGAGTCTCATTAGTCATATTCTCATACTGTCAGCATTTTATTTTGCTCATTCATATTTGTGCAATGTTACATTGTAGAACTAGATTTACAATTGTATTAATTATATTCTATAATGTTCTATGGTCAATATCCTGTATTGTTTACTTACGTTCACTTTCTCTTTTCTGCCACAGACGCTGACCACAAGTCAGGGAACAACTCAAAAACCCAGTCGACTTGTTTTCACTGATGTGGCCGATGCCATTAATGCATGACGACACTCACATGCTGCACAGGACAAAAAGGGACACAGAAATCTGGACAACTGGACACTGGTATTCAGGAATATTTGCATTAACATTTGGTACAATATAGTACACTGTAAAAAATAAAAATGTAAAAAACATTGGGTTAATTGCTGCTTTCGTGGTTGATCATTTCTGAAACCAAAGTTACAACTAAAGGAATATTTCCTGAAAATGTACTCACCCTTCAAACATCCAAGATGTAGATTTTGTTTCTTCATTGGATCCTCTGCAGTGAATGGGTGCCGTCAGAATGAGAGTCCTACCAGCTGATGAAAACATCACAATAATACACAAATAATCCATACCACTCCAGTCCACCAATTAACATCTTGTGAAGCCAAAAGCTGCATGTTTATAAGAAACAAATCCAACAAAGATTCATCTCTGGTTGTCCTCTCATTAAAATCCAAATTTGTTTAGAGCTGTTTTGGCTTGTAAACAGTGCTTTATCTGTGTATATTTCTCTCCTGATTCACACAAGAAATCTTTTTCAGTGGAGAAAATAATATTATGGATAGAGGACTTCATATTTAAACTTACTTGTGGGTTATTGTGATGTTTTTATCATCTTTTTGGACTCATTCTGATGGCACCCATTCACTGCAGAGGATTCCTTTAAGATCAATACATTTTTTGACCACTTTGAATTTATGACAAAGAACATAAGCCCAGAATCTGACAGAAATTACTGCAACAAATAAACAATGATGAGAATTTTTTACAGTGACAAATAAGACATTACACAGTTTCGGACACTTGATTAGAAATCAAAGTTTAAAAGAAGTTCTTCACTACTACAGAAATCAGCTTGATCTGTCCAACGGTTGTGAACACTCATGCAATACAGACTTTATTTTCATAGATTGTCCCCAGCCATAATAAGAGCCTCATTCATGAAACAGAACAAATGGTTTGTAAAATTACAAAAGAATGATTTTAGTAATGCTGAATGAGGCTCATTAGTAAAGTTTTCTTTTTTAAAGAAGGGACTCCAAATGCAAATGCTAAACCCCTTTTTGTTTGTGAGAAATCTTTTATTAGTTTGGTGAATGAGAAAACTACATGTTTTATTATTTATTCACAGCTAAAACTGTTCTGTGAACTGATGTGTTTACGAAAAGGAAGTACATGAGCTTTCCCTGAGAATAGAATTTAGCTTTTAAAGCTTTAAAGTTACATTTGTTTAATTTAAATTTTGATGAAGTGTCATTGCAAAGACAGTATTATAAAGATCTTCCATGTGACATGAACTCACTGTTTTGGTTCACTGAAACACAAATGTTCTGCCACAGAGCTTGTGAATCTGCATAAATGATGAATGTTGACTGATTACAGAAGATTGATTTTTGCGTGTGCGCGTGTGTGGCTGTGTAGATGAAATAGCAAAATGTAATAATTCTCTGTGCACCACAAACCAGTGGCGAATCATTTTAAAGACATTTTTAACTTTTATGACAATGAAGGACATAATAAAAAATGATATTTACACAATAACCTGTGTAGATGTGTTTTTGAAAACTAGGGAATTAATTATGATAAATGCAATAAAGACAGATCTTGTAAACTTGTATCAAACTGGAACTTTATTGACTGACATATAGTCGCATAAACAGCATTACTGGCCTTTGAAGAATATTAAAAAAAGAGGTAAGTTATCTGAGCCTGTATTCATGAGGCACATTGTATGTAATTTACTGTCCTGATTAGAAAAAGGTTCTTTTTCAAACTAAATTTAAAAAAGAACCCTAATACCTGTTTTGAAGTGCATCTACTGTATATGAACTGTAATACTGAACACAACTGTACTGTCAATAGGAAATACTTTAAACACCAGTCAACCCCAAATCAGCGCAATAACACAATTCATAGCAGTAAAATTGTTGTGAAAATATAGTGCCAAAATGTTACCTTGTTCCAGAGCCATTGACAATATATGCATAAAAAAAGACAAGCAATCCATTGTCTAGTATGTATGAACAAAATCACTGAGGTTTCTGATGCTGAGGTACTGAATTTCACCATCATCATGTTGTGAATTATAATGATTGTTGTTTATGAACTCATTATTCTCATTTGGTGTAAACAGATGCATTTGAATCTATTGTATACACTGTAAACATTAAAATAAAACAATAAAAAGAACATTATACATTAAGATCAATCATTGAAAAAGTTGCAACAATTGAGTTAGAAGTACATTTCAAGCTTTGGCAATATAATGTTTACAGAATCCTGAGAAGATAAACCTAATATAACAGTTTCTACATTTTATTATCTTTGGATTTTTCAATTCCTTTTTTAATCCCAAGATCTTGAACATTCTTGATGAAATGTCTTGAGAAAAACACTTCTGACCGCCAAATTGTGCACAATAAAACATTTGATTTCTAGTTTTAAGACTTTAACCTCAGCAGGACACCTAAGCTTACTTCACCATATTACAAATGAATCCTAATCTAATCATGACAAACTATATATCATTGGAATGGTCTCCTACATAGATATTTTACTACTTTTTTGTATTACAAATTATGTAGGAAAAGTAGATTAATTAATGACAAGAGTGCACCTCAAAAATCTACATCACAACAGGAGTTCTGACCTTTCTTCGTTGCCTTTTTCCCGATCACGCTTTAGAAATGATATATCAACTGAAAACTTAATCTCAAAATTCATCCTTTGAACACCATTTTAAAATTAGACACTGCATTACCATGGAAAATGTACATCAAAATCACATTACAAAATGTTTTTGTTCATGAATTATAAAAATGTAAGTTTGGATAGTGCATTTTCACATCCGTGTTCAACAATGGGAGTGACAGTTAAAGTGTTAAAGGAATAGGTTACCCAAAAATGACAAATTAGTTGAACATTTACACACCCTCAGTCTATCCAGTTCATGGGAACAGATTTGAAGAAATGTAACCACAGTGAATGGGTGCCATCAGAATGAGAGTCCAAACAGCTGATAAAAACATCATAATAATCCACAACACCCCAGTCCATCAATTAACGTCAATTAAGTGAAAAGCGGAACGTTTCTTAGAAACAAATCCATAATTAAGACATTTTAACTGCAGTTTTTACTTGACAAGATGTTAACTGATGGACTGGAGTGGTGTGGGTTACTTGTGGATGTTATCAGCTGTTTGGACTCTCATTCTGACGGCACCCATTGACTGCAGAGGATCCACTGGTGATCAAGTGATGTACTGCTACATTTCTCCAAACTTGTTCTGATGAAGAAGCAAACTCATCTGCATCTCGGATGACCTGAGGGTGGTTACATTTTCAGCAAATGTTAATTTTTGGGTGAACCATTTCTTTAAGAATCCAGCTAATAAACAAAACGAAAAATAATTATTTTCAGTACTTAAAATGGCAGTGTAACTTGCAGACAGGTGTCCACCTTAAAGACCTGTGAAGGCAGTATACAGATTTTAGGCTCACTTTTGTACGTAGTCAGATCTTGCCGAGGGCACATAGCTAGCACTGGCACATTTTCACTTGTTACAGTGTACATGGAGGCAGTTGAGATGGAGAATTACCCCTGATGTAGTATCAAAGTCAACACTGAGGTAGTTTTAGTCGCTCTCCTGTGATGGTGACGCAGCAGGCGGAGTCGGAATGGGTGGCTCCTCTGTTGACTCCGCCCCTTGAACGGCAGAATCAGGCTGGGTGGAGAGGATAGAGAACATATGAGGAATGTGTGTGCACGTTGATGTGCGTGCATGACCTGAGAATCATGACAGTTGGGACAGGAAACCAAGAAATGTAAGGAGCTGTACTGGGTTTCCCTTAAACACACTGAGTCATTCATCTCTGTGCTAACCTGAGAACTGTATGAGTAACAGGGAGTTTTACACGGTTTCTGAACACATCTCCGGTTTCAGTTCAAAACGAACTGCTACTCCTGACAGTCTCTGATTGACATGTTTATCAGGTTAAGTGTTTAACGGAATGAGACAATTCTCATGCAGGACTATTCATTTTGTTCATTATGGGTTGCAGGGTTGCAAATAACTAATCCATGTGATCAATAATGAAAATAATCGACTCGACTAATCGAGTTTCATTATTAATCGAGTCACTTAAAGTGAGTGAAAAACATTTCTATGAAAACTGCTGTATTCTTATAAAGTGAGCACTCCAATTATAAGGGCTTACGACTTTTTTACTACTTTTATAAAGCAAGGCTGCATTAAATTGATCAAAAGTGACAGCCAAGGCATTTATAATGTTACAAAAGATTGTTAGTTCAAATAAATGCTGTTCTTTCATCAAACAAAAAGGAGTGATGTAGTTTTAAACTGTGATTTATTCACAGTTTCTGCAAAAATATTAAGCAGCACAATTGATTTCAACATTGATAATAATAATACATCAGCACATTAGAATGATTTCTGAAGGATCAGATGACACTGAAGACTGGAGTGAAAATGCAGCTTTGCATCACATGAATAAATTACATTTTAAAATATATTACAATAGAAAATAGTTGTTTTTACTGGGTTTTGATTAAATAATTGCAGCCTTTGTGAGCATTTCTTTTTAAAAATTGTTTAAATATTTTGATGCTGGAAATGATAAAATTGTGCACTGGAACTTATACAGACTTATTAAATGTTATATGTTTTTTTTACCTGCTGTTCTTCCTGTTGAATGGTCTTCTGAGGCTATAAATTAAAGAAACAAAGAATGTGAGAGGAAAATGAGACATTTCTACCTTTAAATATTGGATTGGACCATTAACATCTTGCCACTTGTTTTGATTTCACTCTCTTCAACTCAACACAAAAACAGCAAACAAGTTATTTAACAAGAAAATAAATTAAGATTTATTTTTTGCCATAATATGCACTTAAAACAATAAAACCAGGAATATCAAATCAAATAAATAGGGTAATGTTCCCTTGTTATAAATAAACAGGGTAATTCCCCATGTCTAAAAGGGTTACGAAATAGAAAACAGGCATTTTCTTTACTATTTACAAATGCTAACCTGCAGAAACTGCTCATTTACCTACTACCAGTCAAATGTTTTTGAACAGTAAGATTTTATTTTAAGAGTTTTAGAGTTTAAAGTCTCTTCTGCTCACCAAGCCTGCATTTATTTGATCCAAAGTACAGCAAAAAAAGTAAGATCCTGAAATATTTGTACAATTTAAAATAACTGTTTTCTATTTGAATATATTTTAAAATGTCAGTTATTCCTGTGATTTCATAGCATCATTACTCCAGTCACATGGTCCTTCAGAAATCATTCTAATATTCTGATTTGCTGCTCAAAAACTTTTATTATTATTATGTTAAAAACAGCTGAGTAGAAGTTTTTCAGGTTTCTTTGATGAATAGAATGTTCAAACAGCATTTATCTGAAATAGAAATCTGTTGTAACATTATGTCTTTAGCATCCTTGCTAAATAAAAGTATTAATTTCTATAATCTCAAAGCATTTAAAAGTTATAGTGTATAATGTTACAAAAGTGTTTTATTTCAGATAAATGCTGATCTTTGGATCTTTCTATTCATCAACAAATTCTAAAAAGAATGTACACAATTGTTTTAAATATTAATAATAATAATAATAATAATAAATATAAATGTTTATTGAACAGCAAATAAGCATATTAAAATGATTTCTGAAGGATCATGTACAGAAGACTGCAGTAATGATGCTGAAAATGTAGCTTTGATCTCAGGAATAAATATATTCAAATAGAAAGCCATTTTAAATAGTAAAAATGATACAATATTACAAAAATATTTTACAATATTATTGCTTTTGCTGTATTTTGGATCAAATAAATGCATGCATGGTGAGCAGAAGAGACTTCTTTAAAAAAAAACAAAAACAAACAATAAAAACCTTCAAAAACTTTTAACTGGTAGTATATGTTTTAATACATTCAAATTCTGTTATATTACAGTTCATCAGCTACTAATTTAACTATGCTGCATAGTTTAAAGGCAAGTCTGTGATTCTCACCCATTTTCTTGGTCTACCTCGAGGTCTCCGTTCTCTAGGTGGCTCTACCTACATCCAAAAACAGATGAAAGAATGAGAAAGCATGTTACATGTCTGAACAAGCATCATTCAGCTTAAGTTTAAGTGCTCTCGAGTATGTTCTCTTACTTTGGTAGTGACCCGCTGGCCTTTATTTTTACTGCCTCTTGGCCTTCCTCTCGGCCTCTTGGGAGCAGAGGTTTCAACAGTCTCCTGAGGGATTCAGTTCACGTGGTTTTAATTCATTCATTCCAGTTCATCTCAACGTTTATTCCACCTATCCATCTATCTATCTATCATCTATATTCATCATCATTCCGTCATCTCTCTGACCTGTGGTTGTTTGCGAGGTCGTCCTCTCCCGCGTTTGGGAGCTTGTGTCTCTTCTTCTAGGACCGCTGCCTCCATCTGACCTGCTCCAGTCTCCTCCACATCCATACTGATCCTCATGCATGCATGGACACACACACAACCTGAAGGAGATGGATGTGAAAAAAAGCTTTACATCAGCGTAAAAGCCAACAAAATCACAAAATAAAACAGAGAGCTCTTTGTTTTGTAATACTGACCAGCTGAGGAATGTTGATTTGTGTTTAAATAGTTGTATTATGTCAGAAAAAAGGACAGCGAGGAGTGATATGAAAGACATGAAACCAGCACAGCGTCTGTATGTAGGTCACTTATAGTTTAATCTCAATTATGCACACATATTTTACTCAATACCTTTTGCATATGAATGCATCTAAAGAGAAAATATGCAACTACTCACTAATTTACAAACAGGTACTCTCATTTAAAAAAAAAAAAAAAAACGCTGTGGTTTAAGGTGTGAGAGGTTTAACTCAAACCAAATTACACCACAACTTGCGTTACACCCTCATTAGTCTTATATATTTCTTATCTCTCTCATAATTTAACTTCTCATCTTCAACGATCACTGCTGCTCTGACATCATCTCAATTCCTACAATGACACAGACATTAGTCATAATTTTAACAGTAACCACCTAGGGTGTAAGAAATGAAATTCCACAGAAATCAAGTCTATCTCTCTATATCATGAGTCTATAAGACCAAACAACACATCTCTGGTGTCTAAAAGTGGCAGAAGTATTCAATAGTATTCAATGCAGACTCTTCGGGCTCACTGCTGGATGTTCATGCGATATATAATTTACTGGCCGTGCATGTATATACACATGCATTTCATCAATGACAGCTTATTTAACCCCTGCTGGCAGAGAAGGATCTTCTAGGAGCTTGTTCAATGGCATCTATTCACATAAAACATAACTTTCCATGTTCCTCTCATGCATATATAACTAACCGCACTACGCCATAAACTGCTCAGTGGCTCCTAATAAGTAGACCGATTAAGCTTTACATGCGGCAATACTATTGTGCACACGTAACGGTATTTAAAAGTCAAAGTAAGCTACTTCATTCCCATTATGGTAGATTATAAAAAACAGGGTTTTTCCATGTATACACTGAGGTAATAAGGTACTTTTTGCACCAGGCAGCACAAAATAACTACCATAGTATCGCCACATTATACAAAAAGTACCAAAAAGTATGGCTTTATCACATGGTTTATGATATGCTTGGAAGTACCACAGAGTAATATGTAAATACCATGCTACAAGAAATTCAGTATAGTATATACTGAAGTACACTGACATCTAAATGAAATGAATCAAATAAAATCGGGAGATCTGGAATGGCGGAAAATGGCAAACAAGCTATTCGGTGTGTTTTTAGTGGTCTTTAAGTTCTTTTTCCATATGGTGGGAAATTACAACAGCCCACATTCTTCGCATACTTTCAGACCTACAGAAAAATGTAGCCGGCGGTCGTGAAATGCAGCGCGTAACGAGCACGCTTGCGGTGTCCTGAGGATGTAAACACAGCCCTAGCAACATTTAAACAGGGAGAAACAAAATATTATTAAAGACACTACAACAACAACCTCTGAGGACACAGAAGGGAAAAACGTCTGTGATAAACAACAACAGAACTAAAATAACTAAAAGTAACTACAAGTATGTTTGCATTACCATGTTTTTGTGGACAGGTTACCATGGTAGTAGTTTTGGACATACCACATGGTAACCCCTTAGTATTATTTTAAGTTCTAGGTAGATACTGTGGTATATCAATATGGTATGGTATATTTTTGTTATACCATGGTGTATATCCAAGTACTTTAAAATACCTTGTGATACTGTACACATTTTCAAATTAGATATGCTTTGTATGTACCAACTGAAACGTTATTTACCATGGTATTTATATAGTACTACAGGGTACTTCAACAAATTTAAATTTTATTTTTTAAACACGTAACATGCAATAACAAAAACTCTTTTTGTTTCACTGACATGAAACCTGCGATATCCACATATTGATATCATCAGATTTCTCTCTTAGTACTAATAACAAGACAAATCTATCATAAACAAAATTCATTTGTAATAAAAAAACAACGGCATACGTTATAAACACTTCAAGCAGACCATTTTACCTCTCTTACGTTGTCCTCAGCACTTCGCGTTCACCTGAAGCATCGGCTCGCGTGTGATGAGACCGCGAGTATGTACATCAACATAACATGATTGGCATCATTTCTCGCCCCGCCTCCTTTTTACGCCAGATCCTCACGTCAATCATTGTCTCTGATCTGCTCAACTGAAGCGCCACGCCTCATTTTGCACATCTTGCCTCTGCAGCTCTTCTGTTGCTGTTTATAATGGCATCTTCATGTCTGTCTACATCGCTTCCTTTTTAACAACACTGCAAGTAAGCGCGACGCCGCAAGCGTTTTGATTGGTCAACTGGATGCTGACGTCAGGTTGGCCGCGTTCTGGCTGGCCGCGTCGCGTTTTCTTGCCGCGCAGACGGCTATTCTGATTGGTTAACAGTGGTTTGTACAGTGTGTGTAAATACTCTAGTGAGGTCCTAAACACTGATGGGCAGCTTACAAGGATATTAATATATCTGCTGCCTCAATGACGTAAAGGAATGAGTAATAAGGGATTTTTTTCTTATCCGAAATAAGTATTTGAAGAAAACAAAATTAGTCATAAGTCGCAAAGAATGAGAAAGCACTAGCAAAAGTACCTAAAAGTACCATGGTATTACTATGATGTTGCATGTAGCTTCAGTGATGGTGTTATGGTGTTTCATGGTATAATCAAGTACCATTATTTAGTACCAGTATTTATATAGTACGTCCAAGAATATGGTTCATGACCCAAAAACATCATAGTACCATATATATATATATATATATATATATATATCGTTCTATTATTGTGGGTACATCTCATGTCCGTGAAGTTTATTTTTAATATATTTTCATCAATATAAAGACCCAATGCTTAATTTTCTAGCGCACAATTATATTTTCCCAAATCACACAACTATATGTTGAAACAGCCATCTCTTTCGTTAATAAATGATGTTCATATCACATAAAACCCTGGTATTCAGCTGTCCGATTTTATATTAAGTTGCTCATTCTACTCTGCATTTAAGCATGAGAATTAACTCAAATATAAATTACTTTTATAGTTTTGTCTTTAGTTAATTAGGTTATCAAGACATTTGGGTGTGCGCTTCAAAAATAATGTGTTAATTTTGATATAACTCGTTTTATCTGTGTCCGAAAAACCATTGTCAACCAAGTTACCCACTAGAAAATCCCCCCTCAAAAAGGAATGGTTTGTCCCATCCTCACATAATTTGCACAGTATGATGATATTTCCTCTAGAAGAAGATGGATGAAACACTAGAAGTTATGTTCTCTCTTTCCCTAATATTGGTTAAACTAGCAAACTTGTGTCAAAAGTAGATAAATTCAGTGTCAACAGTGTTACCCAAGTATTACTGCTGCAAATTTTAACAAGACAATTTAACTAAAACGTATGTTTTGTGTATGAAAATATATTTCTAAACATACCATATGCTCAGTAGTTCTAGTCAGTTACTGTCAACTATGTTACTCAGTAAAGGTAACATGGTGGACAATAGCAAACATAGATGGTATTTTATGCACATATTCCTACAGATCACCTTTATTTATATAGCACTTTATACAATATAGATTGTTTCAAAGCAGCTATGTAAGGTCATGTTTGGGTTTTTGGGATAATGGAAAACTTATTTCTTCACATTGGCAAATGCTAAATGTACCCCTAATCACAGAATGACCCAAATAAGCTTTCCATTGATGTATAATTTGTTAGGATAAGACAATATTTGGTCAAGATACAACTATTTGAAAATCTGGAATCTGAAGGTGCAAAAAGTAAAAATAGTGAGAAAATCGCCTTTAAAATTGTCCAAATGAAGTTCTTAGCAATGCATATTACTAATCAAAAATTAAGTTTTGATATATTTAAGGTGGGAAATTTACAAAACCTCTTTACTTAATATCCTAATGATTTCTGGCATAAAAGAAAAATCGATAACTTTGACCCAAATTTACTACAAATATACTCATACTACTTATGACTGGTTTTGTTGTCCAGGGTCACATATATATCAGACATATTAGAAGAATGTTAGAGTAAAAACTGAATTTTGATACTTTATTAACAATAAAATCTACAAAATTCTATATAGCTCAGACCAGTGATATGTTTTATGTGCACCTGTATATGTTCCACACATATGCAAGCATACATATGATGTAAATTAAACCTCAAATTCAGAATGATACAAAAAAGCATACATAATCTTATAAAACACACTATTTTTACGTATATTACATTTCCATCTACTTAATATGTGTATATGTTAGCATATAGAAGACTGAGCAGTATGAATCGTCTTGTAAAAGACGTGCTGTTATCGTGTGTTATGATACGAGTTGTTCTGTCGTCAGGTCATCTCCATGACCTTCTTGATCCAATCCACATAAAAAGACACACGGATGAAGATGTTTGGTTGGCCGGCGTGTCCGCAGCGGCGCATTGGTATGATGACCCCCTCTAGCACCCAACAGTCGCTGTTCTGGCAGGCCAGAGGGCCGCCGTAGTCTCTCTGGAAGAACGAAAAAGAAGAACGTTACAGCGCACCTGCACCATGCACATCTTACTCATTTCACAATCCTCACTTACATCTATTGCAAAACAGAACTCATGCAGCCGCACAAACGCATAGAAAGGAAATGTTTGAAGCTCTAAAAGCTTCACACACATTTTGCAAGCTTTTTGCAAGGTAAGCAAAGTCTAGATCAGTGGTTCAATAGTTTTACTTCAGGAGCCAGATTTTACACACCAACCAAAATTGTCTAATAAAAAAATAACTTTAAAGATTTTGTACCAAAAGATTGATTAAATTAGCCAAAATTGTTTAGCACTTAAAAACCTTTGAATGTAAAATTGAATGTTCTAATTTAATGTTCTACTAAAAGATGAATGAAACCAACCCAAATTGTTTGTTATACAAAAACTCTTAAAATTAATAGATTAAGTCTAATTTTATACCAAAAGATTGATGAAACCAAATAAAAAAAAATGTAGTGTGCAAAAATCCTTATAAATCCTATAATAAAATATATATAATTTTATACCAAAAGATAGAGGAAACTAACCAATTTTTTTTTTAGCACACAAAAAAAACATCAAATTTTCTACCAAAAGATGGAGCAAGAAAAACTATACAAAAATCCTTAAAATTAGTCTAATTTTATACAAAAACCAAACTAAACTGTTTATCATTCAAAAATCCTTAAAATTAGAAAATTCAATCTAATTATCTACCAAACAATGAATGAAACCAACCAAAATTCTTTAGCATACAAAAATGCTTAAAATAAAACAAAATGTATTTTCATCCATCTTCTAACAGAAGGTGGATGAAACAGCCAAAATTATTTATCATACAAAAAAATCCTAAAATTAAATGATTACATTTAATTTTTTTACAAAAAAGACAGATTAAACAAAACAAAATTATCATGCAAAAATAGTAAAAAAAAAGAAGTTTTTTTTCCACCAAAAACTGGATAAAAAACAGTTTTCCACCAAAAACATTGTTTATTATTATTATTATTTTTTTTTTTTTTCACAAATTGCAAGATTAAATCGAAAAATGCTAAAGGAGAAATTGACAAAAATAGTTTAACTGTAAAACATACTTTTTTACAGTGTAAAAATACAGCATAAAGTATGACTGAAAACAAAGCCTTTGACATCACCAACAAATTATACAGGATGTGCTTTTCCTTCTTTTTAAAAGCTCAAAGTCTATTATAAAGTCACTTGCATCTTATTATTTGCATTTAGATTTGCTTTTTTCGTGTTGAAAAACAGTGGTCAGTACACATGTAACCAGAATCTCCAGTCACATTTGTTTTCAAATGATCCATAGCAATACTTTATGTGGTGATTCTTGACCCACATAGTGTTAAAATGTGTAAAAACAAAACACACAACCGTACCTCACAGGCGCCAACTCCAGCCACGAAGGGCATAGTGCACATCTCATTCTCACGGACACGGCCCTTGAAATACGGGTTACACTCTTTATTGCTCAACACAGGCATCTGAGCCACATTCAGTACAGTCTCATCCCCCTTTCCTGAGAAAGAGAAACAGATGAATGAATGGAGAACAGAAAAAAATGGTGTAATGAGTGAATGCTACTGCAGAGTATTTTCAGTGTTTAACTTATCTAACCGGATGCTGCATTACAAATCATGCACAAAATGAAAATAATAATAATAATAATAATAATATAATAAATAATCAATTAAATTAATTTATATATGATGGATGGTAATGTGTTGTATTTAATGTGGAAAGGCAGAATTTCAGCTTTCTTCCTTCCTAAGTGCAACAAGACATGTTTCCAACATGGAAACTCAAATCAAATTATGCTCACCAAGGCAGCATTTGATCAAAAATACAGTAAAAAAACAGTAATATTGTGAAATATTTTTACTATTTAAAATAACAGTTTTCTGTTTGAATATTGTACCATGTAGTTTATTTCTGTGATGCAAAACTGATCCTTCAGAAACCATTCTGTTATGATGATTTGCTGCTCAAGGCACATTTTGGATTATAAATGTTGAAAACAGTTAAGCTCCTGGAAACCGTGACACATTTTCATCAGGATTCTTTGATGAATAGAAAATACTGTATTTGAGATCGAAATGCTTTACTGTCTTTACTGTCACTTTTGATCAATTTAATGTAAAAAAGAAAATCATTCTAAACCCAAACTTTTAAATGGCAGTGTATAATAAGGAGCTATTACAGATATGATCATATCACCTTTTGTTTCGCCCCAACCAGCGATTTCACAGATGGTTCCCTCTGGAACGATGTAGCGTTCAGGAGGAAGACATATTTGAGACACACGTTCATTAAACTGAGCAGGACTGCAGGAGAAGAACCAGATATATGTTTTATTAGAGGGCGAATTTGGAGACAGAATGCTGTCCAAAAAAACATGGTAAAAATAATGGTTGTTTATTGTCATTGATGGTTCCATAAAAGAATTTTTAACATCCATGGAACATTTCCAAAGTATAAAAAGGTTCTTTAGATGTTTAAAAAGTTCTGTTGAGAGTAAAGAACTGTTGCCTAAAAGATTCTTTGGGGAACCAAATTTTTCTTCTAATCTATGGCATCGAAAACCCCTTTTTAATTTTCATAAGTGTAGAACCAAAGCTGTGTTTGTGTGTGATATGAAGTACGTTTCTAGCTGAAGCATGACCAGGTGGGATTCAGAAGGGCCACAGACGATCTTGGTGAGAGGAATGGTTTGTCTGTCCGGTTCGTCTTCCTTTGGATCACGAAACAAGGTGCCCATCATAGCGCTATATCCTGTGAGGTCCACATAACTGCATACAATCACATCAAGCATATGCACATTTAATAAAACACCCCTGCTGTCCAACTCTGAACATTTATCACTGAAGAACATTGAGTTACCAGGATGAGAAGCATTGTTTAGTGCTGATGACCCATTTGGAATTGACCAGAGAACCTCCACAGAAGTGATTTCCTTTCCTGAGAAGACATGCACTGGTCACAAATGTATTTGTGAACAAGAAACACTGTTTGAAACAAAGTCATATTTATAGTAAGACTAACCGGTCTCGAAGGCTAACGGTCCAGGGAGAGTTCCCAGGTGTGCCCCCCACTATTCTTAACTTGCTCTTCACAGTCCGGTCGTCCCGCTTCCCACACTCGTTAAACACAACCTCCGCTTTTTACACAGAACGGATGACATTTAAGTTAGAAATACAGTCGTAAACATTAGAGTGTGTACTGTTCACTGTGTATTGTTTTTGACTTACTTGTTGGCCCGATGATTGGCACTTTCTCTCCAGCTATTATAGCATGAAGAAGCACAAAAAATGTTTAATCAATTAATTAATTAGGCATGACTGAATCAGATTGAAAAGAGCGTCTATAGACGTTGATGTTTTACCACACTGCTTGATGGCACAGTAGTCGAACTCAGTTTTGGGGTCAGAGGTGTAGCACCAGGGTCCGTGATGGTCTCCGTCAGGGTTCCTGCAGTAGTTGTCAGTCAGATTGGCCTCTGGGTGTGTTTTGGGGTTTATCCTGGAAATATATGTGCATAAATTGCCTTGAATTTATACTTTAGGCCAACTGAGATGAACAAGGATAGGATTTTATTCTTACTTGGTTTTGTGAGGTGTATTGACGCTCCACTTCTGGCAGAGAATACCTTTACGCGTCTTGCGGACAACACCCCTGTAGTTTTTGCCGATTTCATTATAGCAGTCTAGTTTAAGGAGAAGAAAACACTGCCATTCAGAAATTTAGGGTCATTAAGATTTTTTTTTTTTTACTTATTTAAAAGACAGCAGGGGAAGGAGTGGGGGAAAAGTTTAATTGATATGTGATATCATGCTGTTGTTGTCAGGAATTCCAGCAAATTCCAGGTATAGGGCCCCAACACAAGAATTATATGGTTTTTTACTCCTACCCCTTATTTTGCCTGCCCAGTCTTATAGTTTATTTATCTTTTCACAACCAGTAATTAGTCAACCTGATGCCATTATAAAGCCATCTTAAGCTAGGCCTACCTTTTTTTTTCAGATCACAAAAGTAAAAAAAAAATGCTTGCACTTTCCATTTAATAAATTGTAAACTTTTACAATATTTTTGCAAACATGAAATTATCCCATGCAACTCATTCCACATTCCAAGTGTTCTCTGAAGGCATATGGTAGGGTTTGCTGAGAAACAAATGTCATCTATTATTAAAAATCTCCAGTCATCGCATTCGTGCATTTATACGTGCATTTTATATGAGAGTGCGGCAGTTCACGCCAGGCACGCCTAGGAAAAGCACACAAGAGAGTCATTTTGAAACATCAAGACAAATAAAAGTATGACTTGAAACGCAATACTTTCTTGTGAAAAATCTTTGTCATGAGACAGTCAGTAATATACAGCATATAATCACTAAAAGCTTTCACTCACTTTCACTTTCGATATGATGTTCCATTAAGAAGCTCTCTACACTGCCTAATGAATCTCTAATTTACATCGACAGTTTGTAATCGACAGTAGATATTAGCTACAGTTTGTTGGAGAGGATTCCTGAGCTTGCAGAACTCGGCAAGCTTGGCACTTTGAGCGGCGAGTGGATTCTAACGTAAACACTTCTGGTCATTGCGTTCTATGTGTGTTGCATAATTGGATACATTGTTCAACGCTGCAAATATCAGAGGGGGCCCCCTGATTCCCCGGGGCCCTAAGCAGCTGCTTACCTTGCCTGTTGGTTAAATCTGCCCCTGGTTGTTGTATATTGTTGTTAATAATAATTAAAAAATTGTGAAATATTATTACAATTTTAAATAACTGTTCTCTATTTGAATATGTTTTAAAATGTAATTTATTCCTGTGATGCTAAGCTGAATTTTGAGCATCATTAGTCCAGTCTTCAGTGTCACATGATCCTTCAGAAGTCATTCTAATTTGCTGCTCAAAAATATTCCTTATTATTATCAGTGTTGAAAACAGTTGTGCTGCTTCACATTTTTGCGGAAACAGTGACACATTTTACTTCAGTATTCCTTGATAAATGGAAAGTTCAAAAGACCAGCATTTATTTAAAATAGAAATGTTTTGTAATATTATAAATGTTGTTATTATTAAAAGTATTAATTCCTTTCAAAATCTTATTGACCCCAACTTTTTAATGATAGTGTATATACAGTTTGCATATTAAGTATACATGAAGTGCGCATTGATTTTGCTCTTCCCAGAAAGACAAACCTCAATCAAAATGTCCCTTAGACTGTAGTTGATGTTTTTAATCACTAGTGGGCGCCAACTGTACCTTCAGCCTCAATGTCATCAGCACAGCGTTTGATCTGCAGACAGAGAGCGGTCCTCATCTCAGAGAGAGACGTGAAACACCAGGGTGCTTCTGAACCGTCCGGGTTACGACAGTAGTTCTCCTCCAGACCCCTAAAGTTCGAGAGAAAGACAAAGTCACAATCAGCCAATTCATGCTGTTTATCAAAACAGATTTGGAGATGTAGCATTACATCACTTGCTCACCAGTGGATCCTCTGCGGTGAATGAGTGCCGTCAGAATGAGAGTCTAATCAGCTGAGAAAAACATTACAACAATCCACAAGTAATCCACACCACTCCAGTCCATCAATTAACGTTACATAAAGGGAAAAGATGCCTGTTTGTAAACTTCTGGCTAAGATACAAGTCTATAATCCATTATAACACTTCCTAATTGATGTACTGTGTGGATTATTGTGATGTTTTTGTCAGCTGTTTGGAGTCTCATTCTGACGGCACCCATTCACTGGACAGGACCCATTGGTGAGCATGACATGTAATGACTTTTTTTCTCCAAATCTGATCAAGAAACAAACTCATTTACATCTTGGATGGCCTGAGGGTAACACATTTTCAGCAAATCTTCATTTTTGGGCTAACTAGTCCTTTTACTTACTTGCACTCGTAGGTTTTGGGGAAAAAGGGGTGTTCGTGGGGCTTCTGGGCATCCCAGCGTTGACAGGGGATTCCAGAGGTTGTTTCATTGACTTTGCCCCTGTAATCCTCCCCCCGACCCCGAAAACAATTAGTGGTGTAGCCGGAGCGGGAACGGCGCTTGGGAAAATCAGCTATAGGATGAAAAAAGTAAGAAAATCATGTAGGACACACACTAAAGAGATCTCATTAATTGATCATTCTTATCACAGTGTAAGTTGTAACGAGTAGTAAATACGGCTGTATACTGAACAGATGCAATAATTTGTTGTCCAATCATGTGTCAATGACAGAAAATAACAAATTTCAGTTTAGTGCTGTTTATATTTCACAGCTCAGCTGTGTGAATGTCACACATCCTCCTGATAGATCAATCATTGCATATTCATAAAGAATAATACTGTCATCCGTCTTGTGAACCCAATGCAATAAACTGCTGTTAATGTTGTGCTCTCAAACAGAACACCATATGCGAGTTTCTGACTTTCGATTATATAGTTGTCTCTCTTTGAACAGCGCTGACGTGATTGGAAATGACAGCAACGTCCCCAGGAAGATGAAGATCTGTGTCCTTTAAACAGAATGAATGAATAATAATCCAAACCATTTGCATGGAGATTGAAATTCATGCACTGCTAACAGAATGCAAACGACTGTTAAAGGTTATTAGTGCCGTGCGAGCATTTTAAAGTTGACACTGCATCAAATATTGACTTAGAAGTTTTTCTTTAATCTCTGCTATGTGTCTCTATAATCTTTGACTTTAAAATGTTTCAGAAATGCTATAAGAAAAGCCTATTTGAATTCGATGTACTGCAAAAATATCTGTGTGATGAGTATTTAATTACTCTTGTTTGACTTGTTTCAAATTTGAAAATATCTAAACATCCTTAAAATGACATAGACCTCCTTAAACAACATTTTATAAGACATTATGAACTATTTTAATAAATTAAATCTTGAATATAAGCAGATTCTGTCTTACAGCACTGGCATATAATTTTTTTTCTTGTTATAAACTTGTTTATACTTAGAACATGCAAAATAAAACATATCAAGAATTTTGTGATTTTTAATTGGAAAATAAACTAAAACCATAAGCATTTCCGCTGCTTAACTTTTTACTTTTAATTGAAAATTTTATTATTTCAGTTAGCTTCCAAGGATACATTTCTAATTTAGTTTTTAATTTAGTTTAAATGTACTAAACAAAAACTAGGTAATAAAACTGAAAAACTAAAATAAAAACTATAGACATAAAAAACCCCCCTCAAAATTACAAATACATGCAGCAGATTAATAAACTTCAACAGTTTAAAATGAAACCGGAAATGTTTACAATATGAATAAAAACTACAATAGTATCTTAAGTATGAACTAATCAATTTATAAAAGTTATAAAATACATGTTTATTTTTTGATGAACATTTAAAAAAAAATAAACTTTTATGCAAGCAATCTATGTACTGATAATATTTTCTTATAGTATAGTTGTTTTACCAGAGATTTGTTTTGCTTACTTTTTTAGTTTTGTATAGTAAAAAAAAAGGAAACATTTAAAATAAATACAAGAAAAAAATCTTCAGTACTATGATATTAAATATCTATCCTTGATGTAAAGAGCATTTATACATACGGCACTTGCGTATATCACAGCTCTCTCTCTCCATTGTTGGGTCTGTGGTGTAGCACCAGGGCACCGGAGACGCATCCGGATTACGGCAATAATTATCATCCAAACTTTTATCAGGATACCTGATTGCACAAAGATATGCAGTTATTTATTATATCAGCATCCACTAAAAATCACTGCAACACCAAAGGTGTAAAATGCATTGGCAAAATGCCTCAGAAAAGCTCCTTCAGCATTTGAGTGCAGATACACAAACTTGCATTGATATTCTGATATCCAGTGCAATTATATTCAGACAAAATGTGAATTTAGTGCTTTGATACATGGTTATGTTATATTTACTTCTCTGGCTGGTAGATGTGTTGATGCGGATACTGTTGGTCCCATCGCTGACACTCTTTACCGCTCACTGTGTGATCTACCTGACCTCTGTAGTCTTCTCCATTGCAAGTGATGCACACCTCTAATGCAGAAACATGCAAACATCTGCTCAGAACACACCACTTATGGCTGGAAAAGTAAAAGCACAGTGCAAATGTGTAACTGGCCTACCATCTTTGCACTGGGGAATATCGCAGCTCTCATATCTGCGTTCAGGGTCAGTGGTGTAACACCAGGGTCCAATGCGGTCGCCATCCGGATTACGACAATAGTTCAGCTCCAGGCCATTGGTAGCGGACGGAGTCCATCTATTCCAAACAGTGGTGACATCATTCTAATATCGCAGCTGTACAGTCAGTCATTAAAAAAACCTGTGCCGCTTGAAAGTTTCTGAGCCCTTTACAATTTTCTATATTTCTGCATGAATATGACCCAAAACATCATCAGATTTTCAGAAGTCCTGAAAGCAGACAAAGACTATTTATTTATTGAGAGAAATTATCCAGTGTTAAATATCTGTGCGTTGCAAAAGTATGTGAATCTCTTGGATTAGCAGTTAATTTAAAGGTGAAATTAACTTTGTGCAGATGTGTTTTCAGTCACTGCAACGACTATCAAATGTCGGTACGTGACCTGTTTTATTCAAAAATCTATTAAAGTCTGATCATGTTTGTGGAAGTGAATCAGGTCATGAACAAAGGAGATTACTGAGGGCCTCGGAAAAAGAGTTGATGTTGCTCATCAGGCTAGAAAAGGTTACAAAACTATCTCTAAAGAGTTGGACTTCACAAATCCACGGTCAGTCAGATTGTGTACTAGTGATGGGAAGTTTGGACAAAATGAAAACGAAATCTGAACAAAATGAACAAATCTTTTTTCGAGTCATTTCGTCCATTTTAGCAAAATATAATTAAAATGTTATGTGTTACTTCCCTGACACATCTACTGCTTACACAAACGTTGATCACACTACAAACAAGAAAACTATAAGAATACTAATATGCTATGAGAAACAGAAAAGATTAATTAGTTGTTTATCTGGGTATTTTGTTTATGCTTAGCTCACCTCACCTCACCTTTTATCTGACAAGTTTTCGAGTTTGACTCATTTGTTCATCTAGTGACAGCCTTAACTAATGCAGTCTGAGCGGGAAAGATAATTGATTAGTTCATCTCTCGAGTTTGGGTTTGAGTCGTTCGTTCATCACATGACAGCCCCATAAGATGAACCCGAACTATCAGGTCAAGTCAAGTGACCTTTATTTATATAGCGCTTTTTACAATACAGATTGTGTCAAAGCAGCTTTACAGTATCAAATAGGAAGGTGGTGTGTCAATAATGCAAAAGGAAACGGTTACCATTTTTCAGTTAAAACAGATGAACAAACAGAACCTAGAGGATGTTGCTCATGTGAGACTGTACGAATCACTCCCCGAGACGATTCATTCCTTCCAGAGTCACATAAAAGATTTGTTTAAAATGAACGAAAGGCTAAAGAACGACCCATCACCATTGTGTGCAAAACCTTCCGGAGAAGTGGTCGACTAAACAAAGATTACTCAAAAACAGAATGTGCGAGGTTTCAAAAGTTCCCAGGGTAACTTCTAAGCAACTAAAGATCTTTCTCACATTGCCTAATGTTAATGTTCATGAGCCCACCATCACGAGAACATGGAGCAAAAGCCACTGTTCTCCAAAAAGAAAATTGCTTTCTAAAGATCATGTGGATAAGCCCGAGGACTACTGGAGAATGTTTTAATGGATGGATGAAACCAAAATTTAACTTACTGGTTTAAATGAGAAGCTATTATTTTCAGAGAAAAGAACACACTGTATTCCAGCTTAAGAATCCTATCCCATCTGTGCAACATGGTTGGGCCTGTTTTTATAATTATAAACTTTACCTTCAGATACTGCAGCAAAAGACTCACATACTTTCGCAATGCAAAAACAGATATGTTAAACTGTTTCATTTTTCTCAATAAATAAATGACAAAGCAAATATTTTTCTCTCACTTGTTTAACTGTTTTCTATTTGTCTACTTTCAGGACTGAAAATCTGATGATGTTTTGGGTCATATTTATGCAGAAATATAGAAAATTGCAAAGGGTTCACAAACTTTCAAGCGGCACTGAACATTTCTGTTTATTCAGCAAAAATGTATTAAATTGATCAAAACTGACAGTCAATTTTTAAATAAATGGTGTTCTTCTAAACGAATCCTGAAAATGCATTAGGGTTTCCACAAAAATACGAAGCAGCACAACAGTTTTCAACACTAATAATAAGAAGAAATGTTTCTTGAGGAGCAAATCAGCATATTAGAATGGTCTGATAAGATACTGAAGGCTGGAGTAATGCTGCTGAAAATTCAGCTTTGATCACAGGAATAAATTACATTTTAAAATATATTACAAACAGAAAATTGTTGTTTTTTAATTTAATAATATTTCACAATATTACTGATATTTCTGACCAAATAAATGCAGCCTGGGTGAGCTAAAAAAGTGTTTTGGAAGATGCAAGTTGGCTTGATATTTTGTATCACATGCATTGGCATTCAGACAGTTTTAAAACAGATTTCACATACAAAGATTTTCAATAAAGTTTATGCAATATACTGTATGCCATGTCTGATCTCATACCTGTGATCATGAGGGAATTTCGACCACCACTGTTGACATGTTCGTCCACTCTTAGTTGTCGACACTTTCCCTCGATAGTCTTCTCCTTTACCCACAATGCACTTCCTTACATAGACTGAGTACAGGAGAACATTATGAACATCTGACTACAGAGTGGCGGTTAACCAATATGGGTTTTTAATGGCTGATGACATAGTAAATCTCCTTTCAATATGTCTAATACTTTAATGATCTACTGGAAAAACATTTTGAGAATCAATTTGCTACCTTTCATCTCATAAAGGTCACAGTTCACGTTTCTCTTGACGTCTGCATTATCCCCGTCGCCCACCCAGGGCAGATGTTTACACACCAAAGATGGACGGAACTCATAATTGAAAGCTCTGGAAAATTCAAAAATGCATCAAAAATACATATTGCATTCCCTTGTGAAAAAGAAGTGCTTAAGTGTTTTCAATGCGCACTTGTAGTGTGCTTTAAAGTATATATTTTCAGCAAGTGGTACTCATTGATAACATAATATTAATGCAATAAAAGCCCATTTATACTTAAAGAGAGCACACGTTCATGTCTGTTTCTTAACACACTTAAGTACACTTCTAAAAAAGTGCACTTTGTTATAATGGCAAATGAAAACTGCTTTAAAATACATGTTAAATTATGTTTTAATAATATTTCGTCTTGTTTTAATGAAGTACACTTATTTTGATGTTATTTGATATTAGTTAACATATTGTCATTGTACCAAATTACAATAGACAAAATCAGTAATGATGAAATCAAAAAAGCTAAGTTCAACCAACTACATTTAAAATAAATGTTTATTTGAAATAAATGTATAGCTATTTACACATATATAACATCGCACTTTATTTAAGGTGCAATTCTTACTATTAACTAACTATTATTTAGGTATAGGGTAGGATTAAGGAATCTAAAATATGCTGTGTATGAATATGTGCTTCATAAATAGGTCTACTACTAAACAGCCAAACTCTCTTTTTTTTGGCTTGCATAATAATAATAAACATTGCATAATAAACAGCTGATTTGCTAGTAATATGCATGCTGGTTAATAGTGAGAATTCTTACCAAATATGTGACCCTATTTGTAGCAATAGCCAAATATTGGTCAGTTTTTTTTTCTTTTATGTCAAAAATCATTAGGATATTAAGTAAACATCATGTTCCTTGAAGATATTTTGCAAATATATTAAAACTTAATTTTTGATTAGTAATATGCATTACTAAGAACTTCATTTGGACAACTTTAAAGAAGGTTTTCTCAATATTTAGATTTTTTTGCACCCTCAGATTCCCGATTTTCAAATAGTTGTATCTCGGCCAAATATTGTCCAAACCTAACAAACCATATATTAACGGAAAGCTTATTTATAATGGATAAATCTCTGTATAGAATCTAGCTTTATGGCTGGTTTTGTGGTCCAGGGTCACATATAATAAACAAATTTTTTTTATTTAATTGTAAATAACATGCATTTAAGAGTCTGAAAACATTACATTTAGTTTGCATCCAGTAATAAGTATGTTAAAGCGTACGCCTTTATCACATTAACAGATTAAAAAAAGGAAAATAAATACTAGAATTTGGGTGTTAAGATGATACATGCATTGCATGCTTGGACAGAAAAGTATGAGACCTGCATTCTGGACTCTCTGTGCAGCGTTTAGCACAATCCTCCAAAGTAATTCCTGGAAGTTCAGTCAGACGGTTGACGTTCCAGGATTTCAGGACCAGCTCTCTGCCCTCAGATCGCTGGAAATCATTCAGTGAGCTGCGAAATGCTGTGAAAACACACATCAGAAAAACGCGCTAGTTATTTTACCACTTTGGATTAATTTAGTAATAAAGAAAATCAAGTTGAAACTCTTTGCGAGAAGAAATGACAGGATTTTTCGTGACAGAGATGATTAGATTACGTTAAAACAATTACATTTTTATATTGCATGTTTAAAACATGCCTTTCTTGACATGTTGTTAGTGAATCTAGCAAACTCTTTGTGCCGGTTTAAAATGTTGTAAAAAGCTGTGTGTGTATCCTCTCATAGGAGCTTAAACACACATGAACTTTGGATCTGTAAACTACATCTGTTCCACAAAATTCCCAGTGGGATGGCATGATCATGAAGCAATGCCCAAATAACCACACAGTACACACAATCTGGCACAGAAACCAGCCCACAGCTATACACACATGCTTGTGTTTAAATGTATTAAACATCTATATGAATATGTGCCTATATGCATAATGAAAAAGGGCCATTAATGACATAAAATGTGTGTAAGTCATATAGTACAGCGCCTTATTTATTATGGTACTGAATCATATTAATTTACCATGGTGGTAATTCCATGTTTTCCACATTGTGAACTTTGTTTATATAGCTCTAGATTGTTCTTTAAACATAGCATGGCAACCTTAGTTTCAGCCAAATAATCACTAGTTACTTGTAAAATAATAATTAATAATTAGAGGATCTTTAAGATTAGGGAACTTTCATATTCTGTCTGTAAATAAATGTTTTATGACAGTGGAGAAAATTACTAACCATAGTTTTATTATAGTATTTATGGTGTTTGAGCAGAAACTGTGGTTACAGTACCATGGTGAATGGAGTAGGCCAACATATATCCGTTGGCTGTTTTGGAGCCTAAACAATTAGGCCATTTAAAAACTATTTGTCTTAAAAACACAATATTTAATGTATCAAAATACTTTATGTGAAATAAGAAATCGTTAATTCTGAGAGTATTGATCTTACCATGAACTGTGTCAGCCTGAAGCAGCAGAGCTGTGAGGAAGAAGAGTGGAATCATAGTATAAGTGCTGCTTTACTTCAACAGCAGAGCTCATCTGAGGACTTTGATTCTTTTCAACTAGAAGAATTGATGAAGGGGGTGGTGTGTGTCTGTGTGTGTTTACTTCTCTGTGGACCTGACAGAACAGGACATTTCCCAATAAATCTGGCTAAAGTAAACAACTCTTTATCTCAAACATATGCCAAACAAACAAAATAATAATACTAGTAATAACAATTATAAATTGACTGTTTTTGAGTTAGTCATTAAATCATTCAACTGATACATTACAAATATTTATTTAGTCTTTTAAAACCGAAAATATTTTTTTCCAAGAGCATGGCTTTTATCAAACAAAAAACCAAATAGTAGCTTGAATAGATGATGCAATAAATACACTATGTGTCAAAAGTATTTGAACTGTGTTTTAAAGACTGCTCACCAAGCCTGCATTTATTTGATTAAAAATACAGCAAAAGCAGTGATAGTGTGAAATATTTTTACTATTCAAAATAATATTTTATTTGAATATATTTTAAAATGTAATTTATTCCTGTGATCAAATCAAAATTTTCAGCATCATTACTCCAGTCTTCAGTGCTAAAAATTCTGCTTTGAAATCACAGGAATAAATTACATTTAATTCACACACACACACACACACACACACACACACACACACACACACACACACACACACACACACACATATATATAATTAAAATATTTACTTTAAATAGTAAAAATATTTTGAAATGTTACTGTTTTTGCTGTACTTTGGATCAAATAAATGCAGGCTTGAAGAGCCTTTAAAAACATTAAAAATCTTTCTGTTCAAAAACTTTTGACTGGTAGTATAAATTATACTATTTAACACTTTCAAGTAATAAAAAAAAAACATATTTATATTTTAAACAATATACATCCAAAAATATAAATCCTAAAAATATATTCTATTATATAGATCTGTTTCAGCAACTCTTACAAACACTAACTTTCACTAACACTCGAACTAAGTTAACCGATTAACGCCTTAAAAAAAAAAGTGCAAATATGAAAAATGTGACGGATACCTTCACTTGAAGACTTGTCTACAAACATAAGAGCGCTATTTGACCCAATGGCTCCATTCACACCTGATATTACAGGTTGTAGGTTATCTGGTAACACTAAATCGCACTTAAAACATGTGTAAATGAACCTAAAAGGCGCATTGTGACCGGATCGGAAGTGATCAGGAACCGATTCTCACCGAGGGTGTCAAATCAGTATTCGCAACAAGTAGGCCTAGCTAATATGTAAATAGCGTTTTACATTTCAATCTCCATCTCATTGCAAATGGAAAACGTGTGGAAAGCTAAATACAAGCCATTTACCATAATTAAAAACCGAACATAAACATTAAAATAATCAAAAGGCCAAAACATGCTAATGCGTGAAATGTTAAGATCGTTTTAGCATAATGATTTTAAAAGCTGCTTGCAACTCAGTCACTCAAAAATAAATTCATTATTAATTAAAAATGAGCATAAAAGCTGGTTAAAATTCGCTAGGTGACTAGTAATGTCGAGAAATCAGAGTGAGGAAAATGTTTTATTGAGGTTGTAATTGTTGACAGAGCCGCTAGAGGTCAGTGTGTTTCTCTGGTAAAACTGACAGAATCTTCCGGGACTCAATCTGGTAACAAAAATACTTGACTATGTCATACTCCGGTTGATAAGTGAATTACTGAACTTTAACAAAACAAATTAGGTAAATACTTTATAATGTGACTTATTCTAACTTTGGTTACTTTCTATAACGTTAGGTCTTTGCAGAAATCAAGCTCAACATGTTTTGTTCCTGAACTTTGCTCTTGTGTTTTCATCAGAGGTTTTCCTCTCGTCTGTATCGTCATGTCTTCGGTTGAGATGTCTGAAGGCTCGGTTCGGGTGGAGATCTGCGGAGATCAGTCGCTGTTTTACCGACAGGCGCTTCCATCGAGCGGCACCGCCAAACTGTGCGTCCTGCTGCTGCACGGGATCCGGTTCTCCTCGGAAAACTGGCTGAAGATCGGGACTCTAGAGACTTTAGCTGTCGCGGGTTACCGAGCTGTAGCTATCGACCTGCCAGGTGTGCTACCATAATACAGACATTATATTAGATAGTAATTCTAAGGTAGTAAAATATCATAGTGCAGGATAATTACCATAATTAAGTACCATAGTATTTACATACTTTACATACATTCATAATATTACCAAGAAACATAACCAGAATCTTTTGTATGACCAAGTTACCTTTCCAAAAAAACATGGTAATACCATGCTACTTTATGGTAATTAAAAAATATATTATTCGTTTATATTGTTAATGATCAAATGTAGGCAATATTGTTATAATTATATTCGACCATTATAAATAAATAAGCTATCATTTAATAGCTTTTGATATGGACATAAGTGCTATAAAAGCATAAAATGTATTTATATAAAAAAAAGATGTATAGCAAAAAATATTAATACAAAATGCAATGCATATTAATTAAAAATAATATATATTATATATAATATAATAACATTTAAGCATTCAATATGTAAAAATTATATAATACTATTATATTATACTGTATATTTTCTGTCTTAAAATTGGCATACCATGTCAACCATGGTAAACTGATGCAATTTTTATAATACGTTTTGTTAATATTATGGTCAAATTACTACATTTTTGTAGTAAAATAACAAAATTATTGTATATTTTACCTATTATACATACACTACCAGTCTAAAGTTTTTGAACAGTAAGATTTTGAATGATTTTTAAATAAGTGTCTTTTGCTCACCAAGCCTACATTTATTGGTTCCAAAGTACAGCAAAAACAGTAAAATTGAAAATATTTTTACTATTTAAAATATTAGCTTTCTATTTGAGTATATTTTCAAATGTAATTTATTCCTGTGATTTCATAGCTGAATTTTTACAGCCTTCAGTGTCACACGATCCTTCAGAAATCAGAATTTGCTGTTCAAGAAACATTTATTATTATTATTTTATTATTACTACATTAATCTGAAATAAAAAAGCTTTTGTAACATTATATACTGTACCATTCAAGAGCCTGAAGTCAGTTTTTGGGGGGTGAAAGAAATGATAGAAATTAATACTTTTATGTAGCAAGGATGCTTTAAATTGTTCAAAAGTGATGATAAAGACATATATAATGTTACAAAAGATTTACATTTTAGATAAATGCTGTTCTTCTGAACTTTCTGTTCATCAAAGAAACTTGAATTGTACTCAGTTGTTTTCAACATAATAACAATAAATGTTTTTTGAGCAGCAAATCAGAATATTAGAATGATTTCTGAAGGATCGTGTGACACTGAAGACTGGAGTAATGATACTAAAAATTCAGCTTTAAAATCACAGGAATAAATTATATTTTAAAATACATTTAAATAGAAAACAGTTATTTTAAATAGTAAAAATATTTCAGAATTGTACTGTTTTTGCTGTACTTTGGATCAAATAAATGCAGCCTTGGTGAGCAGAAGAGACTTCTTTGAAAAACATTCAAAATCTCACTGTTCAAAAACTTTTGACTGGTAGGAAAATGATACTATTTAACACTTTCAAGTAATCAAATATATTTGATAAAGTACATACCTATATAATTAAATGATATACATCCTAAATATAAATATCTTCTGTTGGAAGAATAAATCTAGATTAGGGATGTAACGATAACCGGTTTGATGATAAATCATGATAAAATTCTCCACGGTTAGTATTACCGTTTCATCTTTTAATTATCATTAAAACCGTATTTGATTACCACGATTTGAACAACTTATGATAAATATATACTGTACAGCGTAAAGCAAAGTTTAAATAACAGTCTCATGTGCGCAGAGCACGCAGAGTAACAGTTAGTTTCGTTTTGAATGAAAGCATGACGGAAAGATGGGAGGGTTTAAAAGGTTGCTGAGGGAATATACAAATGAATATAGAAATGAATGAATTATATGAATGTACCTCTGATGGTTCTGACTGTCTTCAGAAAAGATTCGATGGCATTGTGTTTTGATCTTCATTCCATGTAATACCTAATAAAGCAGTGTTCTTAATCGCAATGCTGCATTGTCCACAGAGTTTACGGAAACAGCTGTAACTTTGCTCTTCCATAAGCGCCGCCTAGTGGCAGAGAGTGGATTTACATTGACTTACAATTACGTTCAGCCTGTTTGCAGTTTTTGTCTAGCTAAACCGGACCGAAGTTTCATGCACTGCTGTCATCTAAACTAAAAAAGACTAAAAACAAGGATTCTATAAATTTAAACAATTCACATGATACATCTAGAATTATTTTGATAAAATAGGCTACATATAACATTTATTGATTTGACTTAACCATTTTCTTTATTTAAAGGCTGAAATGTGAGGTTTACCATTTTATAAAACCTTTTCAAAGCTTTATTTGAACATTTCGAACATGTTATTAGGTAATGTTATTGTTTTAGTGTTTGTAAAAACAGAAGTCATTTCATATGTTGTTTGTTGATTTTAAATATAAAACTTTGAGAAACAATTTATGTGTTAGTACTTTTTAAAAATATCCAGCATATTTTAACAATACCGTGATAATATTGATAACCGTGATCATTTTTGTCACTATAATCGTGATAAGAAAATTTCATACCGTTACATCCCTAATCTAGATGAATTAAATATAGATCTGTTTTAGCAACTCTTACAAAGTTGCTGAAAGTCTTTTTAACACTCTCACTAATCGATTTCCTCCTAAACCTGCTCATTTGTGTCCGTGTCGTTGCTCACTAAGGTTTGGGTCAGTCTAAGGCCGCAGAGGCTCCGACTCCAGTGGGTCAGCCAGCTCCAGGTGTGTTCCTCAGACAGGTGTGTGAGGGTCTACAGACCGGCCCCGTGGTGATCATCAGCCCGTCTCTCAGCGGCATGTACTCGCTGCCGTTCCTCTTCCAGCACTCAGAGCAGGTCAAGGCCTATATCCCTGTAGCTCCCATCTGCACAGAGAAGTTCACAGCAGAGCAGTACAGCAGCATACAGGTGAGACAGCAATAAATCCATCAGAGAACAAACAGAAACACATCCATCTGTTATAAAATGTGCTAAAAAGAGTGACGTTCATCCTTATGTACCTGTACAGACTCCAGCTCTCATAGTTTACGGAGATCAGGACACTCAGCTCGGGGAAGTGTCTCTAAGCAACCTGAAGCATCTGCCCAATCACAAGGTGGTGGTAATGAAGGGGGCGGGGCATCCTTGTTACCTTGATGATCCAGAGACCTGGCATAAGGCAATCCTGGGTTTCCTACAGTCGTTGTGATCATATTAAAAACCCTAATAGTGTACAAGTGTACTAGTCAAAACATTAATTACATAAGTGATTACTATTAATTACAATCTGTTTCATTCTTAATAACTGATTATGTCAGAAACACTACTTTTTTATTCTGTATGCAACTGTGTAATTGTCTGTTTATGTTATTATTTGCAATGCTTTTCATGTGGATGCATTGCGCTTGTGTTGAGAGGTGCATCAAAACCCTAAAGTCTACATGAATTGTTTTTTTATTTAAAACAAATTAATGGTAATTTTCTAAATTAATAAAAATTTCCCATTGATATTGTGAAAATATTCTGCCTGTCAGCATATTAATATATTATTTTATACTGTTAATACTTATATAGAACATGCATAATTGTAATTATATTTAATTATTATAAACAAGTATAACAAATTTAGTATTTAATAGATACAATATTATATTAAAAAAAGATATTAATATTTATATAAATGTCTGTTTCAGCAACCATTACAAAAATGCTGTGTTTTAAATTTACAATGTCAAAACTTGTTGTAATTTCAGTGCTTTTTATTAATATTTTAATATATTATTATTTACATTAATATGGTAAAATGTGACCCTGGACCACAAAACCAGTCATAATGGACCAATTTTCTGAAACTGAGATTTATGTGTCACCTGAAAGCTGAATAAATAAGCTTTCTATTGATGTACGTTAGGTTAGGACAATATTGGGCAGAGATACAACTATTTGAATCAAAATCAAAATATTGAGAAAATTGCCTTTAAAGTTAAATTGCCTTTAAATTAAGTTCTTAGCAGTGCATATTACCAATCAAAAATTAAGCTTTGATGTATTTATGGTAGGAAATTTACAAAATATCTTCATCTTTACTTAATATCCTAATGATATTTTGCATAAAAGAAAAATCGATCATTTTGACCATATACAATGTATTTCTGGCTATTGCTACAAATATACCCATGCTACTTAAGACTGGTTTTGTGGTCAAGGGTCACAAATAACAAAATTAGTTTATATTTTATATTTACCTATTATAAATAAATATGATACTATTTACCACTTTAAATTAATCATATATATTTTACAAAGTACATATATTACTATGTATATAGTATATATATATTTTTTGCTTTTTTATTATTTAGCCTTAGCATAGTATTTTTTTTTGAAGACAGATAAATGCAACTAAAAATGAATCATTACATATATTTGAAGCACGTCTTAAGAATATAATACAGTATTATGATGCCACGTGTTAAAATCGGGACCAATGACTTTGAATCACATTTTAGTGCTTATGTATTTCTAATGAGCGTCTAAAACATGCTGATTGCATCAGAAAAATAACCACTGCACAATGCACTGAAGTGAAAAATATGAACATTATTTAATAACTGATTCTCTGTAATAAACAATTTGAAAATATTTTACAAGGAGTCACAGACACAATATTTTACAAATTTTCCCTTGTCTTTTTTTTGTTGTCTGTACAAAAAAATGGAGCAACATGGACCCAGAGACGAGGCACTGAGCCCCCAACACACAATCCAATAAACGAACGAAAGAAAAACGCTCACCATGATTTCAGACCTCAACTCATGAGTATTATCAGCAGTACTGTGTTTCTATTTTTTTTTTAAATCGTTAATACATTTTAAAACCTCACTCATGTTAAATTCAGTTTCTCCTTTGTACTTTTTTTTTTTAATATATATTTTTTTGTACACATTTGTCACGGAGCACCAGACTAAAGACTACGTAATCACATACACACGTCTCGCTGATGGAAACGCGCCTACAATGATGTTGCTTTGGAGGGGGAGGGGCTATGGGAGGGCCTGAGCTAATGACTCCTCCCAGTGGGCGGGTTATACATCAGGCCCCTCCCCTTGCGCAAGCTGCTTCCTCTTTTGAGCTTTTCTTTTTGAATACTATTTTTTTTTCTCTTTTTTTTGGCAAAAGCAAATCTTTCAGACCACTTAAAAACAAGGACTTTTGTTCCACAGTGTACTTGGAATTGTGACACAAGACCGACACATTCATGATCATTTAATCGCAGTGTCTTGCCAAAATGTGTTTCCCTAATTCGGGCAGTTCAGTGCCCCTGTACATCGACAGTGTTCCAGTTTTAAGACAATTACACACTTTCCCCCCAAAAATAAAATACAAGAATTTGAAAAAAAAAAAAAAAAAGTGTGGTAAAGTTTTATAACAACTCACCAGAATAAAGAACAAGGCATATTTTCACTTTTCGGAGCACTCTTTGCCCTGATATGAAGTAAAATTGCAGATTGTTTCCATAATCAGGCAAAGAAAGAGGTACACATTAGCAGTTTAACATGTTTTGACAATAAAATTGTGAGTTATCGGGATAGTTCACCCAGTAATTAACATTATGTCATCATTTAATCACTCTCATGCCCATAATTAATAATACAGTTCACAAGCCATATGGATAGCCTTTATAACATTTTTATTGAGCATTTATGTTATTTTATTTTTATGGGTTTGTATGAAAACACGTTTATATTTTGCCTAGAATTGGGTTTGGAAAACTTGGGGGTGATTAAATGATGATTTATTTTTATTTTTTTGATTTTTAGGTGAACTATCCCTTAAACTTTACAAATCATACTGAAGCTTAAACAGTCTTTTAAAAACTTTTTTGTTTGCTTACAGTACCACATATGACCTTGCACTTCTATTTCAGAAATTGTGTTTTTCCATTTCTAGGACTCGATGGGGTCTAAAATATATATTCGTAAATCCAAATCAGGATGTGGGTTATAAACAGGAGTCACATGTGATAGTGTCAGGATGAGGATTGCATTCAAGTTCAATATTAGTGATATGTACAGTCCACCGAATGACGCTTAACATATATACCTCATTTTCTCTATAACCAATTAGTCCCGAAGGTGGATGACAAACAAACTGAGTGAGCACTAGCATCACACATGCATTTTCACCTCTCAAATAAGGTGTGTATAAAATACGTGACATCCTGACAGATAATAAAACGAGAAATAAATAATAGATCACCCAAAATGAATTCTCATTTACTCACCCTTGTGTCATATATGAGTTGCTTTCAGATACATTTGTTTTCATACAGATGAATGAATGTCATACAGGTTTGGAACGACATGAGGGTGAATAAAAGATGAATTTTGAGTGAACCATCTCTTTAAAGACAGACAGAGGGAATGTTTTGACATGTTAAGTGCTGTCTTTTAAAATTGCACAGGCGACTAAAACAGATTTTGCCTCGAGACAGACAGATATGTCACATTCGTTTGACACAGATCGTTCCTTCGACACCAACAATTGACAATACTCTCAAGATACTTCTCATAAAGTCATCTATTTTCACAGTTATGTCACAAACCGGCAAACACAGATTCACTTCCTCAACCATCAACAGACTTTAAATAAACTCTCACTCTATATACTGTACAAATAAACTACAGCAGTAAAGCCATTGCCATACTTGTGTAAGGAACTGCCTCCGTTGTGAGGCCAGAAATGGACCCCAACGCCTACTTTACCAAAACCCAGTAGCAACTTAGCAGTAGGACTGAATGTGTGAAAAGCTCTTACAAAGACAATCCTAAAAACGATGGGCTGTTTTAAAAACGCTTTGCCAGGAAACTTTAAAGGAGCCTTAAAGGTGATGGCCACTAAAATGCTAAACGTGCAACTAAGAATCAGTCAGTGAGGTTTAGATTTAGCCCCGTTTACTGGCAAAATAAATGCATAAGGTGCTTGTCAAGTTTGTGTATGTTGCAGGGATGGAGTTCATGGTTAATGGCAAATGCTGCAGCTTAATAATACTTTAAATAAAAAAAATAAATCGCATTCCCTTATATCAGTCAGGTGACGATGTTTGGAGGCACTGGCTATGTTTGGAACAGCATACTAGCATAGCAACCATACTATTTCTACTTTATGAGCAACTACATTTGATATAATATTCATTGCAATACATGGAATACTGAATACATATCCCATATGCAATGCACGCAAACTTGGCCATGGCTGAAATATTGGTAAATATGTTAAATATTGTATTCCATTTATTGCAATGCGTATTTGTGACCCTGGACCACAAAACCAGTCTTAAGTAGCAATCGGCAAAATCATTTATTTTTCTTTTATGCCAAAAATCATTAGGATATTCAGTAAAGGTCATGTTCTTTGAAGATATTTTATACATTTCCTACTGTAAATATATCAAAACTTAATTCTTGATTAGTAATATTCATTGCTAGGAACTTCATTTGGACAATTTTCTCAATATCTACAATTTTTTCCAGATTTTCAAATATTGTCCTATCTTAACAAACCATACATCAATGGAAACCTTATTTATTCAGCTTTCAGATGATGCTTAATTCTCAATTTCAGAAAAATTGACCCTTATGACTGGTTTTGAGGTCTAGGGGTCACATTTTAAAAATATAGTTGGCCATGTGACCAGAACATAGCACAAAATTATTTTTTAAAAATTGCATGAAGAATATAGTATTCAGTGTGATGGTATACTATGTTGAACAAAACCTGTGAGTTTTAAGGCCTGTAAAAGACTTTTACTGCACTAAACTGAGTGATAGTGAAGCTCTATGATCAGTGCTGTCCAATATAAAGGTGCATCAAGGCACAGCTAAAAGAAGGTTGATGCAGGGCCCAGAATAAGGGTTTATGCTTACGTTTCATCGCATTATTCACTTTCAAACTTAAGATGACAGATACTGAGGCCAGAAACATACTCTATACAAGTATGCAACAGATGTATCTAAGAATGTTTGCACTAAGTATGTTTTGGGCCTTAAGTATACATGAAAATTCAAACTTCTCTCTATTACATGAATGACCATATTGACTAGGATCATGGTTACTATTACTATTCACAGACGAATCCATCAGTGCAAATAATGGCGCAAACAAACAGCATGTGTTGTGAAGCGATCCAATGCAATATGTGGTTGACATTCTGAGATTGTGAAAAACTGTACAGCACAGAATTACAGAGACTGCGAACAGATATCATCGCTAAAAACACTCAAACTGCATTTCAGTCCGTCAGAAATCTCTTGGTTAGCACATCTCATATTATTTAAAGGAACAGTTCACCTAAATGTTTGCCATTCAGTAACAGTTTACAGTCACCATGTCTGTTTATGCTCCAAAAAAAAATAAATAAAATAAAGTAGTCTGTATGATTTATGTACAATATTTCACATCTTCTGAAGCCATGCAATAGCTATTATCGTATGACTTTAGAAAACTTCATATGGACTTCTTTTATGGGACTTTTTTTTCATTATTACTATCCTGATTGTTAAAAAATGTCTAATTTGGTGAAAAAATAACAGCATACGGGTTTGGAACGGCATTAGGTCCATTAAATCATCATTTTTTAGGTGAACTAGTCCTTTAAAAATGAACACATGCTATTACATATTAGCTGCAAATATATTACTGAGGCATTAATATAGTTTAGCTTGTGATAAAAAATAATAAGCACAAATAAAAAGCCTAACCTAATGGGATCAGGGTTGTGATATAAGTAGAAATAATAAACATATGAAGCCCTTGTGACTGATGAAGGAATGGTGTGATACCTCCTTAATTTCTCTACTTTCTTTTTCTGTGGTTTTCTTACCTCCTAATTTGGCTAGAAAAGTTCGACCACGCAACAAGTCTCATTTTGGCAAGAAGTAGATATAGTGCATAAATAAACAAAAGATAATTGAATAAATAACATCTATCGTCTTCCCTTTCTCGTTAAATACCTTAATATATGGAGGTATGTTTTTAATACTCGCATGTTGTTGTTGATATTTTTTTGAAGTTCTGCTCTTATTCGGTTATTTTCTTATTACCGGAAGCTAGACGGCGTCAGAATGTCCCGTAGCCTCGCGACACGGACTACAGGATGAAGATGAGGACGATGAGGATGACCTTTCCCCTTTAGAGGCGGAGTCAAACGAAACCCGACCCCCTTCTCGGCCGCAAAGGCAGGAGGAAACAGTCCGTGTCATTTTCCGCCATTTCTTCGTTGGTCGGTTTTCACATCGCTAGCTTCCTGTTTTCGTAAAGACACTTTTAGCTCCTCCCACAAATGCTCTTGATTGGCAGGAGACGACAAAGTTCTGCAACGGTCACTAAGCAACAACCCGTGAAGCTAAGTGGATGAAGCAGTACGACCGGGCTTCCGTATAAGGGCAGGAGGAAGTCCCTTTATATTACCTATGACTAGAGCAACGGGGAGATAAAGGAGAAATGCGGAATTAAGGAGACGAGAGCGAGGGAGAGGAGGACAGGAGGATGGAGTTAAACAGAGGGGCGGACCAGAATACACAGGAGGAGGAGCTGGAGGAGGAGTAAAGTGAGGAGGGAGGGGCGGAACGAGTGACCCCGCCCACAGTCTGATGTGTTCTCCTGGAAGACAAATCAGAGACGTGCGCTTCGGTTTATTAGGTGTTCTGATAGGTATGAATGCTCATATTTTTGTTTAAGCACTACTTAAACAGTCTTGATTACGCATTACTGATGTTATTCTTGTGGGTGGAGTTTACAGAGCTCATTATGTAAATATTCTGGATTGTTTCTTCGAATAAACAAGTGGAAATGTGCATGTGTACTTACTAAAACACTGTAGTCGAAACAGGATGTGGTTCCTTTTCTATACCGAGCTGTGGCTATTGTCTCGCATGTATTCGTTTCTTTGTCTGAGAAACGGAGAGTGTTAAGGAGCATCTTTTTTTTTTTTTTTTTTAGTTAGTAAGATTTTTTAATAAATTAATAAATCCTGAAAAAAAGCAATTTATCCACAATTTATCATGGGTTCCACAAAAATATGTTGCAGCACACCTTTTTTGAATAATATTTAAATAATAAATAAATAATAACATGACTAATCAATAATAATCAGAGATGTTTCTTAAGCAGCAAAAAGCAGTCAGAAGTTTTTGGACAGTAAGATTGTAAATGTTTTTTAAAGAAGTGTCTTCTGCTCACCAAGCCTGCATTTATTTGATAAAATACAGCAAAAGCATATTTTTACCATTTAAAATATCTGCTTTCAATCTGAATATATTTTAAAATGTAATTTATTCCTGTGATCAAAGCTACATTTTCAGCATCATTACTACAATCTTTAGTGTCACATCATCCACCACAAATCAAACTAATATGCTGATTTGGTGTTCAATAAATATTTATTATTAATATTAGTATTATTAGTATTAATATTTAAAACATTTGAGTTCTTTTTTTTAGGATTCTTTGATGAATAGGTAGACCCAAAGATCAGCATTTATCTGAAATAAAAAGCTTTTGTAACATTTTACACTATGCTATTCAAAAGCTTGGAGTCAGTACACTTATTTATTTACTTATTTTTTATTATAAATTATAATCTGAATTTACTATTTACTATTAACCTGAAAATTCTACTCAGCTGTTCAACATAATAATAATAATAATAATAATAATAATAATAATAAAATAGTTTGAGCTGCAAATCAGAATTATTTTTGAAAGATCATGTGACACTGAAGACTGGAGTAATGATGCTAAAAATTCAGCTTTAAAATCACAGGAATAAATTACATTTGAAAATATATTCAAATAGAAAAGTTATTTTAAATAGTAAAACTATTTCTTAGTTTTTCTGGCTTGGTGAGCATTAAAAATCTATCTGTTCAAAAACGTTTGACTGGTAGTGTATTAGAATGATTTCTGAAGGATCATGTGACACTGAAAACTGGAGTAATGATGCTAAAAATTCAGCTTTGATCAAAGAATTAAATTACATTTTAAAATGTTTTCAAACAGAAAACAGCTATTATATTAGTACACATTTATGTTGAAATAATATTTACAAATATTACTGTTTTTTAACAACAATGTACATTGCATCATAATTTCAGAAATTCAAACCAATGCAAAAAATGCACGTTTATGACTAAGGATACATTCTGTCTCCACCTGAGACAGTTTCTCTATTTCACAGGAGTCGCAGGACAGTTTTTCCGCCACCACAAACAGCAGGTTGGTGTTGTTTATTCTCCTAGCATGAATTAATCTGTAAATCAGACACATTATTATTAAAAACAGCCGTTGATCTGTATATATATGATGTATATGACTGGTGTGAGTCCAACCTGGAGCAGTTGTCACAGTCCTGCAGGATGTTGTAGGAGCTGCTGAGGTTACTGAAGTAGAACTGCGTCTGTACGGTCACACAGCTGATCTCTCTAGAATCCATTCCTTCAGCATCCACCTCATCTACATTCACACACAAACATATGTTAGATTAGTCTACTTATTGATTCACTTAAACAATGACCTTTTAAAATCAATGCAAACGTCACACACCTGTCATGAACCAGCTCTGATAGGCGAATCCATACAGCATCTGCTGCAGCAGTGACCTATAGAGGACAACACACATTTCTGAGTGTGAGCATATGATGTTTGTACGTGTTTACAAGATGCTACATCATTGAGATCAGTCATTATAATTGACTGTAAGAGAGAAACGCACCAGGCAGCTGCAGACGTCCACCAGGCAACATTTAACACATCAGCAATAGTGGGCTGTGAGGAAACACATGACATTTGATTATGCCACAGTTCATCATCCATCCAACTTATGCACACACCTAGTTATCCATCTATTCATTTATTCATCCCTCAATCTATCTAAGTATCATCGGAAATCTAAGTGCTATTTTAGTATTATTTATATACTATTATAGTACTTATTAACATTTGGAATTATCTTTTATTTTTATATTATTCAAAAATTATTGCTTTGTGTAATTTTATTTTATTTTTTTCAGATTTAGTTTCAATTTAATTGGTAATCCATTTTTTTTCCATCTAATATATATGTCAGCTTTATTCAGTGATCAAAAATGACTTAATAGTTATAATTTTAGTTAATATTAGCGTTCTGTAATACAATCTAATTGCAGATTTCAAATGTACTGTTTATATGCAACGATTCAAATATTCATTGCATGTGCATTGCATCCATTAAAAACAAAACTTCTGCACTGTGCATGAATCTTGTGTTCAAGAACAAAAAAAATCACTGAAAGCATATCATCAAAACTAATTGTAAGTTTAGCCAATCCAAAATATGTCGGAAAAGTAAAAAATCAAAGTCTTAGAATTGTTTTGAATAGGATCAGAATGCCTTAAATTAATATTCATGGCATAAAATGTTGCATATCTTCCTTAGTACGTTTGTTTTGTTTTCCAGTACAAATACATAAAGATTCTTAAATCAACATACATTTACTTGAGATGCAAAATAAATATATGGATCCTTATTTTCAGAGAACAAGCTTGAATAAAATTAAGCTTATGCTTAAAACACGAAGAAAAATCTTGTTTTCCCTGCTGAATTAAGTGGATTTTCTGAGCCCATCGACACATATTTGTTCTTCTTTTAATCATTTTCATCGGTTTTCTTGGAAAACAACCCTTTTTACATCATTTTGAATCTATCTTGATTTAAGAAGGTACAGTAGAAGTTATTTCCTAATAAAGCTATGTCTTCTTGTAAAAAGTAATGTCTGTTGAAGTTGTATTTTCAAATCAAAAGTTGTTAATACAAATGTAAAAACATTTAGATTTACACTACCAGTCAAAAGTTTGGACACACCCTCTCATTTAATGTTTATGCTCATCAAGACTACATTTATTTGATCAAAAATACAGAAAAAAACAGTCATATTGCAAAATGTTATTACAATATAAAATAATGGTTTTTATTTTAATATACTTTACAATATAATTTATTCCTGTGATGCAAAGCTGAATTTTCATCAGCTGTTACTCCAGTCTTAAGTGTCACGTGATTCTTCAGAAATCATTCTAATTTGCTGATTTATTATTAGAATTATCAATGTTGGAAACAGCTGTGCTGCCAAATATGTTTTTGCAACCTGTGATTCTTTATTTCAGGATTCTTTGATGAATAACAAGTTAAAAAGAACAGCATTTATTCAAAATATAAATCTTTTTCTAACGATGTAAATCTATGCCATCACTTTTTTATTAATTTAACACATCCTTGGTGAATAAAAGTATTAATTTATTTCAAAAAAAGAAAGAATAAAAATGTACTGACCCCAAACTTTTGAACAGTAGTGTATATTGTTAGAAAACCTTTCTATTTTAAAGAAATGCTGTTCCTTTGTAACCCTTTATTGATAAAAAAAATCCTGAAAAAAGTATCACAGGTTCCAAAAAAAACTTGGTTTTGACTGGTAGTGTACATTTGATGTATTGTGTTCCCTTTGGTTCAACAGTTCAAAAGTTTTTAATTCACTTTCAATAAAACCTGCCATGGCACTGCACATGTGTGAGAAGTGTTTATAAATCTGAGACAGTAGTCAGATTTAAAGGTATTTAATATCTGATATTAACATATTATTCAAATCATAATATTAGGACACATTTAAATGTAGGCATGGGGCGTACCACAAACACTCCTCGCCGGGCGGCCCCTGTGTTGCTGCTGGGCACTGGGTCACAGACCGACTGATAGTCGTAAGACTGCTTGCGTTTGTAGAAGGAGTTATTATAGAGGGCATAAAAGAGGGTAGCATCCACCTCGCCGAAGAACATCCCGATCTACACATAGAAGAGGAAGAGCAAAGAGATTGAAAAACAACAGCAAATGCACATCACATCTGTTTTCTTGTTGAACGTCCTGACCTTATTCAAGTAGTCTTTCTGATTGGACATGACAAGGAAGCCGCCGTCATCTATCAGGTAACAAAGCAAGTCCTGCAGAGAAAGACAGACAGATTTAAGTAAACACATTACACCATTAATCAGTCATTTTAATGGAAAATCACTAGATCAATCCACTACACTTAATGGATGTGAGCTATAGATCTCAGTATTGACTGATCTGAGAGCATTAAGAGTCTCTTACATCACTGTGGGCTTCACAGTCCATTTCACAGCCACTGGTGGGTCCACACTGTCAGACAGAAACAACAGTATTTAGAGCAGCATGTGCTTGTGTATAGCCAGCCATACATACAGTGCCTTGCAAAAGTATCGTTTTTAGTTTTTTTTTTCACGTTTTATGTTGCTGCCTCATGTTAAATTGCTTTAAATTACTTTATTTCCACATCAAATCTACACTGGTTTTTAACATCTTTGCAAATTTATTTAAAATAAAAAACTTACATGATTCCATTGCATAAGTATTCATTTCTGGGACAGTTGATATTTAGCTCAGGAGCATTCATATTGCTTGTAGATGTTACTACACTATGAGCAAAGCTAATTGAATGGGTACGATTTGGAAAGGCACACATCTTAATAAAAGGTCTAACAGCTGATTGCATCAAGCCACACATCTGGGGAAGAGTTCAGAAAAAATACTGCTGCATTGAAGGTTCACAGAAGTGTGCTCTCTGTTACCCTTGATAGAAGAAGAAGTTTGAAACAACCATGAATCTTCCTACACTGTAAACCCGAACAGTGAAATTTACTGAAATTAAAATTTGGTGAGTTATTTTCACTCAAATAAATGAAAAGTTCATTGGACTTAATTGAAATAAGTTCTGTAAACTCAAAATGTCGTTGTAGTAAACTGAACTTAGAATGATTGAGTTTTCTAGTTCCCAGCATGCTTTGCATCAGACGACATGGAAAATAAATGTTGAAATTAAGTGTTATTTTGTGTTTTTTTGCACAAGATTAACATAGGGAGACATTAGTTAGTACTTAAATGTTGTGTTATGTTAGGGTTTACATAGGTTTCTGTTTTGTTGAATTTGTTATGTTACCGTTGTGGTAAAGAGTAGAGCCTGTGGTTAGGTTGAGGATGGACAACAAAATTTGAAGACTACATATACTGCACGTTCTTTGACAATTTAAATGCAAGTATATATTAAGAGTCTTTCTGATAACCACTTTAGCATGTGCTGATGTGTTATAGCTAATTAGTACTTAGTATTTTTGCATTACATTTTTTATATCTGGTTAAATTAAAACATTAAATACGATAAACAGTATTTTTAAGTATACTGTACTATTATTATTATTAAATAAAATGAAATTTAAATATTTAAGTTTTTATTTGTTATAATTTATAAATTGTGTTTACTCAAAAATTTTGAAATGTTTACTCAAAAGTTTTGAGGTAATTGGTGTCCACAAAAGTTTAGAGTTTTCTGAACTTATCGGGTTTTACAGTGTAGAGCTGGCCTCCTGGTCAAACTGAGCAGTTGATGGAGAAGGACTTAGGTTAGGTGATTCAGCTAAGTATTAAGTTAAGAGTATGAATACTTATGCAATGTACTCATTTCATTTATTTGTTTATTTTTAGAAATTTGCAATGTGACAATTCTGTTTTTGCTTTGTCATTATAGTGCATGGAGTGTAAATTGATGTGGAAAAAAAAGTAATTTAAAGCAACTGAACATAAGGCAGCAACCTAAAACATGTATAAAATGAAGCGGTATGAATACAGGGTTCATACAGAAAATGCAAAATGAAATTCCAGGACTTTTCAAGCACTACTTTTTTCTTCATTTATCAGACAATACTGTTATTATCCTTCAAAACTAATAAAACAAAATGGTACAAATAAAGAGCAGCAAAAAAACATGCAATGACATGTCGCCTCTGCCTTGCTTAGTTGGGGACACTTCATTTTCAACGATATTGATAGATCGCACAGATACTATTTGAACTGGACTAAGCCTGGATGATGACATCACTGAATCAATGATGAACTGACTAACTGAAAATTGAGTGTTTACTGTTGTTCTTTTGCATTAGTGACACTATTTTACTGTTTAATACTATAAAGCTGCTTTGACAATCTGTGTTCTTAAAAGCGCCATATAAATAAAGGGGACTTGTCGCTTTCCTCACTCAAACTGATTTTTTTTTTTCATGAATATATGATTGACCTGAAAAAAGAAAGCTATATCATACACAAAAATGATGAGCTATATCACGCTCATTAACAATAACCTCAGCTCACAAGATGAGACAAAATACAGATACCTGGTTCACTAGAACGAGACACTATTATAACACTATTTTAAAGATTTTTTTATGACAAAATATTTGTCCTTTAATCACACAAAGCAAAACAATGCAGTTGTATTATAGACCTAAGTGAAAAACAGGCTTTAGTATGACTACATTTTTATATAAACTAACAATGAGGCAATAATAATAGGTTCAAATAAAGTAAACCCAAGTAATTGCATGGTTTTGTTAAACAACACTGTTAAAATAAATGATGTCATATGCCTACACAAAATATGACCATAAGCAACTTAAGTACATTACTTATAAACGGTTTGTTGATGTTTCACTTTACAGTGTGATTCAAGGACGTTTAAATGTATTTAGTTTTAATATCTGGTCACATGCAAACTCAGGGTTTAAACATTTATTTTGAAATCGCAATTATTTAGAAATATGTTGATGTATTTAGAAATATGTTGATGTATTCTCCTGTGTTTGCATAAGATTATAAATGATTTACATTACACCCTGTTTTGCCAAATGAATGTTAATCAACCCAAAGTCAAAGCACATGAAGAGGAAGAGTTTGTTGATCGAGCTGCTGAGATGGAGATGTGCTGCACACTTGTAAATGATAACATTGCAACACAAAGCGCTTCAGACTTTATATGCGTTCCCAAATGCACATGATTGGAAACCCAAACAAACAACACTGTGCAATAAAAGATCAAACAATATAATGCAAGCACTTTCAAAGCTTTTACCACAAACTCAACTTTATACTGACATTGTGAGACCACTTTTTACCTGAATTGGCTCTGTATTTATATCAGACACGCTGCATTGTTAATTTTTATTGTTTTATAGAAAAAAATAATTAACACGAATTCCATATATACTGCCTTTTAAAAAAAATGTAAGTACTTTTCGAGTAGCTTCTCAAAAATATGTCTGTTTTCAGGGGTTTTCCAGGACTTAAATTTCAAAAAGTGAAATTCAAGTACTTCAAGCACTTTAGGCACCTTGTACGGACCCTGATATGTGTTTGTGTCTGTGTGTTTTACCGTTTGAGAGCTTTGTCGGTTGCTGTTGGTGTGGTTGCTTGCCAGGATCTTGAATTTGTCGGTCCAAGCCTCAAGATCAAGCTTCACCCCCAAAACTAAGGGTGTAAGAGAGAAACAGAATGAGAGATAGAAACCTGAAAACCTGTGGTCTTTACCATTTTTTCTTATGCTCATCAAAATTGTGCATTTATTTGATTAAAAATACAGAAAAAAACAGCAATATTATTACAATTTAAAATAATAGCTTTATATTTAAATATACTTTAAGATTTTATTTATTTCTGTGATGCAAAGCTGAATTTTCAGCATCATTACTCCAGTCCTCAGTGTCACATGATCCATCAGAAATCATTCTAATATGCTAATCTGCGTTATCACCTGGTGACATTTACATCAACATAATTCAACAGAGGCTTTACAATAATGTTCAGAGCAGAATATGTCATTCTTCTAAAGCCAGATGCATAAAGCAGCACTTATCTCTGCTAATCCACATGTCAGGTAATCCTAACGTAACAGGATGATCATGAGCTCAGTGAGGAACCATTGCATATCACTGTGCAAATGGCAAAATGTCTCCAGGTTTATTGTACTCAGAAAAATTAAGATATTCAAACACAGCTGCTGACCGTCTATTAGTTATGATGTTCTTAAGATATTGATTTATCTTCTCAAATCCCACATTTGGTCTCGGCTTTGTTTGCACATATAAATGTCTGATTCAAAAGGCCTCCATGTGGGCATTATCTGTTGTTCACACTAATAACACTCAAATAAATTACAGTTTGTCATCAGACAATTTGGTTTCTCCAAGAAAGGCAGACGTCTGCACGTCTCAGAGTCACATACAGTGTTGGTGAAGTTGTATTTTACCTGCAGGTTTGAGGTTTCTGCTTCCTATGGTAACGTCCACTGCAGTGCTAACCAGAATGCCAATGGTGTCGTTCTCTGGATTCAGTATGTCATCATTGGCTGGAGAAAAATATAAAACAAACAAGCAGCTCTTGAAAACTTTCAAACCATGAAATTAATAATATATACATGTGTTTATATTATATAAATGAGTCTGACAACACTAAAGAATGGAAGAATAGTGTATGCTACTTGTTAATTATATTCAGAATCAAAATCAACATAAATATATATTAAGAAATAACATTAATGTAACTAAATAAATACATTTAATATATATTCAACAGAATGTAAAATACAGCATATATTTACTAATATAAATATGTATTATTATAAGGCTGGAAGTGAAAAAAATCTTCTTATATTCAGATGTGCAGAATGATTAGGCATGTTTTCTTTTCCAGATAAAATGAGCCAAAAAAGAGATTTAACTCAGACTAAAAGTAAAAAATTATTAAATGCCCATGAGAAGAATGCAAGACTAATGCAATAATAGAGAGTTTGCTTGGGTAACAAATCCTAAAAAAAAGCCTCACATCCTCTTATACCACTGAATTTTTTTTCCCAGAATTTCTTTTTTTACAAACAATTATAATTATTATAAAATCAAGAAAAGAATAGTTTATATATAATTTATAATACATTTTATTATAAATACTATTTATACTAATTATTTTTATGTTAATATTTTTCTTCATATTAAATATATTATTTTATTTACACTCTGCATAAAATAATTCCCAGAAGTGACTGTTATATAAGGATTTTTTACTCACCGGTACGGTAGGGGGCTCTGAAGATGTAGCCCTTGTTGTCCAGACTGCGACGGTAATAACTAGCATAAAACGGCTCTGGATCTTCCTCCCAGTTCTCAGAGGCCCTGATATACAAACACACACACACACACACACACACTTTATATTAGCAGCTATTTAAAACAAAACAGTGACAAATACAGAATACGGACCAGACTCACTTATTAGGGAAAACTCGAGTGACGCCTCCATCTGTTGCTGCAAAGACTGCCATAAATCCGTACCTAGAGTAACACAACATACATACTCACTCACATTTATCACTAGCTCTCATGCAGGATATTTTGTGCTGGAGATTTTTAGGTTGATGCCTTATAAAGGTGTCAGTCTACTAATGAATCTGAGGAATTTCAGTGGTTCTTTCTGAATATGAACGTACGTGTTGAGATCCTTGTTCTTCCAGACTTTATCTACCAGCTCTTTGATGATGCCTGTGTCCAAGATCAGATTGTGCAGCAAGAAATTGTCACCTGTGTGGAATAATGATGATAATATTATGATATATGAGCGAATGTCTTCATACAAGACGGTTTTGACTTTAATAATTCACACAAGATCTGTAAGCCTCACATTGTTTGGAGTCCGGCGTGACCTTCTCCATCAGAGCGATGAAGTTGAGCAGGAACTCTGTGTTGTTGTAGGACAGCTCCAGGTCTTTGCAGTATTCCCTGAGGAAAACACACGTCATTCCACACTGGAAAACTGTCTCTGACAGAGATTAACATTAGAAACAGTTATATCATAGACTGCAAACCCTTAACACACAGTGAGAGATTTGCATTGACAAATATTTCACATTCATGTAAACATCTTAAACACACAAAAACACCACAATTACATACATAAAACATAAGTGCACTGCAAAAAAAGTATTCTTAACCAGTATCTTTGTCTGGTTTTCCAGTAAAAATATCTAAACATCCTAACAAACAAGACAAATCTAGCAGAGAAGTAAAACTGCGGTCTAAAACACACATTGTAATAACACTATTTCAGTTTTTCTACTTTAAAACTTCACATTTAATTCAATGTGTTGCTAATTATTTGTGAAATTTACTAACAATTTCTGAGTGGAAACTTTCCACACTGTAAAAAAAATGCAAATGCATATTTTCCAGTTTACCAAACATTTTGAGTCTCAAATACTAAAAAAAATGCTATTTTCTTGAAACTACACTACCAGTCAAAAGTTTGGACACACCCTCTCATTTAATGATTTAAAGAAGTCTCTTTTGCTCATTAAGGCTTCATTTATTTGATCAAAAATACAGAAAAAACTGTAATATTGCAAAATGTTATTACAATATAAAATAATGGTTTTTATTTTAATAAACTTTACAATATAATTTATTCCTGTGATGCAAAGCTGAATTTTCACCAGCTGTTACTCCAGTCTTAAGTGTCACGTGATCCTTCAGAAATCATTCTAATATGCTGATTTATTATTAGAATTATCAACAAATATTTTTTTGCAACCTTTGACTCTTTTTTCAGGATTCTTTGATGAATAACAAGTGAAAAAAAAGGCATATAAATATAAATATATTTATATTTTTTAACAATGTAAATCTATGCTATCACTTTTTATTAATTTAACACGTCCTTAGTGAATAAAAGTATTAAATTCTTTCAAAAAAAAAAAAAAAAAAAAAGAAAGAATAAAAATTACTGACCCCAGACTTTTGAACAGTAGTGTATATTGTTAGAAAACCTTTCTATTATAAATAAATGCTGTTCCTTTTTAACCTTTTATTGATCAAAAAATTCTGAAAAAAGTATCACAGGTTCCAAAAAAATATTAAGCAGCGCAACTGTTTCCAGCACTGATAATAAATCAGCATATTAGAATGATTTTAGAAGGATCATGTGACACTGAAGACTGGAGTAATGATTCTGGAAATTCAACTTTAATTACAGATATAAATTAAATTTTAATGTATATTAATATAGAAAAACATGATTTACATCGTAATAACTTTTCACAATATTAAATTTTTTTTTCTGTATTTTTGATCAAGTGAAATCAGCCTTGATAAGCATAAGAAACTTCTTTAAAAAACATTAAATGAGAGGGTGTGTCCAAACGTTTGACTGGTAGTGTGCATAAAAACCCTTGTCATGCCAACAAAATTACCCCAAATGTTGTCCCAGCTAGTCAAACACAGTTTTCTGAACATGTTAAGGCTTTGTGAGTTCCCAGCACGAATATATTAGGCAGTTACTGTTATAGGATTATTGTTTTGCTGTTTGCTGACTTCATTTAAACTTTTTTGTTGTTGTTTTGTCATTATTGTTAGTTATTTGTTGTACTGTGATGTAAAGAGCTCATCTTTTTAATATTTGGTGATTGCCACAATTCTTGAGGTTTGTGTGTCTAGTTTTGAGGCCTAGATTATGTTCATCCACTTATATCTGTTAGTTGGATATCTTAGTCTTGTGAGATGTCTTACAAACAAAGGCAATGTTGTCTACACATTAGACCAGAGGTCGGGAACCTATGGCTCGCAAGCCACACGTGGCTCCTTGACGAAAATGACGTGGCTCGCCAGCTGTCTCCCTTCAATAACATTACAGTAAAAAAAATTATGATTACATGTAATCTGGATTACATAATCAGATTAGAGTAAATGACATTTTAAAATACTCGTAATCAGACTACAGTTACATTTATATGGATTACATGATTACATGAACAATAGCAAGAAATTATTAATAATTAATTGATTCTCCCTTTAATTTCATCTTCTACAATTTCCTTTCTAAAATAGCCTACCGATTATTTACACATTCAGGAAGTCCAGTTTTGTGGACATTCACACATAGACCAGTCATTTGACCACTGAAATGCACATACAAAATGCATATATTCACATTATTTCTCATTTACATATAATGCAGGCATTCCAAAACATTTTGTCATCTAACCCTTATTCACCAAATATACTATAAGTATACACTTTAAGTACTCCTGAGATTTTAAAATAAATATTTCGATAATTAAGTATCACATTTGCATGTCCACGGTTTCTTTGATGTTGAGTAATGGTCACCCGGCATGCAGGTAAATACAAATATTTCATCTTTTTTAGTTTTACTTACATTTTTATTTTAAAATAAAAACTATAGAAATACCCTTGAAAGGGACCTTAAAATCATTTATTTTATTATTTTTTTTAGCTTTTCAGTAAACTCACAAACCCCCTGTTGTTCCTTTACAAACATATTTTCTTACTCTTTGCATTTTTTACATCATTATGGTACAAGATAATCCTATTTAAAATCAATGTGATAAACAAGTTAAATCAAAAATAATCTAAAAGTAATCCAAAAGTAATTTGATTATATTACCTAAAAGGTGTAATGTAACAGATTATGTTGCAGACTACAATTTTTTGTCATGTAATCTGGAATCAGTATCGGATTACAATTTGTAAATTGTTCATAAATAAACTTAAAATTAATAACATGGTGACTCTTTACACATATTATTTTTTTTAATCTAGGAAACAGAAAACAATAAATTACCTCAATGACAGTAATTTACTTTCACTTGCTGTGACAAGAATTTTTCTGTTAGCAAAGTTAGATCAGCATTGCAAACAAATTTACGTTGGCCAAACAAAGTATCTTTACTGAGAAGATCTAAAAAACTATTTTAAAACTATGTTTTACTGCATCAAATTGCCTTATATATATATATATATATATATATATTTACTTTTTCTCAGCTATTTATTTTTTACAGTGCACAATTCAGACACATTACTGCAATTTTGCTTCTCTGGTAAATTCATCTCGTTTCAGAGATGTTTTGATGTTTTTACTGGAAAACTTGACAAAATTACTGACTAAGAACATGATTTTGGAGTGTATATGCTTTAAAAACAGAGAGAAAGATGAACATTCATAAACTCATGCACGTGAACTTCTCTAGATCCATCAGTGCTCTAACATGCAAACCAAAGTCAACCTTCCCCTTGATACTGATGCCGTATGTAAGGAAGTGAGGAGAACGCCATGCACACACAGATACAGAGGAGACGCGTGAGAGCTGCAGCGATGAGATGTGGAGAAGACATGAGGAACGTCAGAAGATACTGATCCATGACAGACAACAATGATTTAAACACAGAGTTAGGTCACGCTTCCACAGCCTGGCTTTTAAATACGCTTTGTCTTTGTTTTTCTTTCAATTGTTTAAGAAAAATATTATGTTTATGTACAGTTAGAATACAGAGCTATACAACTGAGCATAGCATAGAGGAACATTTGTGTTCATTGTAAAATCACAGTAATTACTGATTTTGTTATCTTGGAAAATCTAAGCACAATTTGAGATGTTAGGTTCTCTTCTGAAACTAAAGTAGACATGTGAGATTATGTAACATAATTGATGTATTTTTTCCGGGTTAAAAATGTAATAAACAGGAGTTTTTCAGGTTCAAAACAAGTTTTGCTTTATCAGCAGCTGTAATTAACACAGAAAATATTAACAACTCTTTGCTCAAGTTTGTAAAAACAACAACAAAAAATACTATTAAAATAAGTATTATAATAATAATATACTAACAACAGAAGTTTATCGTGCTAGACATTGCAATGCATTTTACGTTTTGCTACCATTGTGATTTACAACTATACTGTAAAAATTAGTTTTCAAAATTGTAAGAACATACTATTTCAGTGTTTCTACACTGTAAAAAAATGAAACACACTTTGTTGAGTTAATTTAAAATAATCTGTTACCCGGCTGCCTTAAAATTTTAAGTTGAATCAACTCAAATATCCAAATTGTCACTTAGTACAATTTAATTATGGGGGAATACCAGCGTTAGCCACTATGGTGCCTTCAATGGAGTCGCACTGGCCAGAATAATCGGGTGATTTGGAAAGCAGACACTTGATTCGCTCGATTCGAATTTAGTCCGAATTTCATTCTTTTGCAAGTCGGAGAACTGGTTCGACCCTCGGGATACACATTGAGACGAAGCGAGTTCTCCGACGTCTTTCCCACAAACTGCGTGGCGTGCCGCTTTTGTTTTTAACAGGCATCAACATGGCCAACCGTTTAGCTGGGAGTGGGTGAGGCAGGGGTCCTAATCTGTTACCCGGCTGCCTTAAAATTTTAAGTTGAATCAACTCAAATATCCAAATTGTCACTTAGTACAATTTAACATTTCAAGTTGACTAAACTTCTTTGAGTTGACTGAACTTAAAATGTTAAGACAGCCAGGTAACAAATTAATTAAGTTAACTCAACAAATTGTTTTTTACAGTGTACTTCAAAACTTCACATTTAATTTAATGGTATTTGCATTTTTTGTCATTATTTGTACAATTTACTAGCCATTTTTTTCTGTTTTAGTTATTTGTCAGTGTATTTATAAAGTATTTAACACAGTACATTCTCCACCTGCAGAAACTGTATTAAACATAACTAGAAGAAATAAAACAAGAGTTCTAAGAAAGACAGTAAGTGTCTACAGTAAGTGTCTCTAAGTAAGTGAAATGCTGTACACAACGCTTGTTTGTATAAACTGAGCAAAACTATTTTCTGTGTAAATCAAGATTCAAACTATTAAACAAAAAGGTTCCAAAAGGTTTCCACCACTGAATAAAAAATGAAAAAAGGTAATTGCAAGTTTTTATCTCATAATTCAGATTTTTTCTCGCAACTGCAATATAAAAAAAAATATAAACTCACAATTATTACTTTTTTTCCCTGAATTGCGTGATAGAAACTCACAATTGTGAGTTATAAAGTCAAAATAGAGGGATTTAAACTCGCAATAGCAATTTTTGGAGTTTGTAACTCTCTATTCTGACTTTTTTCCTCAGAATTGTAAGATCTAAACTCACAATTGTGAGTTATAGTCCCATTCTGACCAGAAAAAATATACATTTTCGCAGAAACGCACGTTTATATCTCACAATTCTGATGTAATAACTCGCAATTGCATGTTATAAAGTCTGAATTGCAAGACAGTACTGACTTAATTTCATATAATTGCTAAATAAGTTAAATAAATAAGTTTATATCTCACAATTCTTACAAAAAAAGTTTGAATTGCAAATCTGTATCATGCGATTCTGAGAAAAAAGTCTGAATTTTAAATTGTAAATTTGCTATTGCAAGAAAAAAAATCTGAATTGTGAGATAAAAAATATTTTTATTTTACCTTTTAATTGACACAATTGCCTCTTTTTTTTATTCAGTGGCAGAAATTGGCTTCCATAGCAATGCCTTTAAATGAATAGTTCACCTAAAAATGTTAAATTTACTTAGGCCACCAAAATATAGATTAATTTGTTTCCTAATCCAAACAAATCTATAATTGAATTTTTTTTCTTTTTAAACTTCAAACTGTTGATTCCGCTTAAAATACCACAATCCATAGGCCATAATCCAAAATATCGCTTCCTCCAGTAAAAAAGTTGTCTCGTTTGAATCAGGAGAGAAATATACAAAGATCAAGCACTGTTTACAAATCAAAACAGTTCCAAACAAATATGTCAGTGGATTTTGACAAGAGATCCACTTTTTCACTGAAGGAAGTGTTATTATGGATTTTTTACTCATATTTTGACCAGAAGCAAGCATTTAAAAAGTTACAACGCCTTAATGGTGGATTAGTTTCTTATTTCATTAAACTGATGAACTGGAGTGATGTGGATTACTTGTGAATTATTGTGATGTGTTTATCAGCTGTTTTGACTTGTTCTGATGGCACCCATTTACTGCAGAGGATCCACTGGTGAGCAACTGATGTAATGCTACATTTCTACAAATCTGTTCCTTATTGGGTGAACTAATTCTTTAAAGAACCTTTTTTTTTCCACTGTAAAAACCTTTTGTTGAATAGAAAGATTCCGTGGATGTTTATGGAATCATTAATGGCAATAAAGAACCTTTATTTTTAAGAGTGTACTTGTGATGAACCCAGAACACTAAAAGTCTGTCTAGTAGATAAAACGGAGAATACTAAAGAGATCTTATTAGGATTTTTCCTTTCCTAGTGGTGACGGCGAGGACTCTCGACAGACAAAACACAATAAAGAAACACATTCACTTGGGTTAAAATGGAAAGACACGTTACGCACAGCACACACACAGAGACTACAGTGACTACGGTATGTTGGAAAGGAAGTTAGCGATGGACGTATGCACGAAAACAGGAACGTGGCTTCAAGAAGTCACACAAAGCTACCTGGGGGCAATGAACACATGTCCCTCTGACTCAAAAGTGTTTGGCAGGAGAGACTCAAAATCTGCAACAGAAACGGGCAAGATTATCCAGGGGAAGCGGAGGACGGAGAACACAGGGAGGCTTCTGAGAAACAAATTAACATCAGCTGCTCTTCAAAAGGTGCAGGAACGCAGTGGGGACGTTACCATAGCAACACTGAGGAATCATGGGGGAATACCAGCGTTAGCCACTATGGTGCCTTCAATGGAGTCGCATTTGTCGAAATAATCGGGTGATTTGGAAAGCAGACACTTGATTTGCCCGATTCGAATTTAGTCCGAATTTCGTTCTTTTGCAAGTCGGAGAACTGGCTCGACCCTCGGGATACACATTGAGACGAAGCGAGTTCTCCGACGTCTTTCCCACAAACTGCTTGGCGTGCCGCTTTTGTTTTCAACAGGCATCAACATGGCCAACCGTTTAGCTGGGAGTGGGTGAGGCAGGGGTCCTGATGGAGGAGATCGCCCCTCAGACTGGCACCGCAGAGCCGCTCCAGAGACTCAATCGGAGAAAGTGCCCAGCATTGTGGAGGGGAAGAGAAAGGGCAACCCAGTTTGATCTATCAAACATTGCTTTTCCAGCATTCGCGTTCTTCACACCATCCTGCATCACATCAATACTTGCTTTTTACTCATTTTTTGGGTGCTGATTTCAAAAATAGTGCCACGTCACAATTTCTTACAAAATATGACAAGCATTTGTAAAGCAAAGAAGTCTTATTATTCGTTAATTTCCAGAAAAAGCAGATAAAGACGTGATTTCTGTCTTCCTCTGAACTATTTGTTCAATTCTCAGGCCATTTTCATATGCATTTCATTAGTTTATGCCTAATCCTGCTTTCAAGGTTAGAAATACACTACAGTTTAAAATTTGGGATCAGTGAGACTTGTTTTTTAAAGAAGCCTCTTACATTCATCAAGGCTGCATTTATTTGATCAAAAATACAGAAAAAAACTGTAATACTGCAAAATGTTATAACAATATAAAATAATGTTTTTTATGTTAATATACTTTAAAATATTATTTATTCCTGTGATGTAAAGCTGAATTTTCATCAGCTGTTACTTCAGTCTTAAGTATCACATAATCCTTCAGAAATCATCAATAATTTTTTGGAACCTGTGATACTTTTTATCAGTTTTTTCAGCATTTATTCAAAATCTTTTCTGACAATGCAAAACTATTCTATCACTTTTTATATTTATTTAACACATCCTTGGTAAATAAAATATTTTTTTTTAAAGAAAGAATAAAAATAAACTGACTCCAAACTTTTGAACAGTGTATATTGTATATAGTATATTGTTAGAAAACTTTTATATTTTAAATAAATGCTGTTCTTTTTTAACATTTTATTGATCAAAGAAACATGAAAAAAAGTATTACAGGGTCCAAAAAATACTGTTTCCAGCACTGACAATAAATCAGCATATTAGAATGATTTTTGAAGGATCATGTGACACTGAAGACTGAAGTAAATTTTTATGTATATTAATATAAAACAACATTGTTTTACATTGTAATAATATTTCACAATATAATTTTTTTTTCTTTTTTTCTTAGTCACTGTTGTGCCCAGGTAGTTTTTCCCTCCACAATGTCTTGCACTTCCAGGTCAGGATAAGTGAAGACGTAGCGGTGGCAGTCTGGGGGGTGATAGACGTACAGAGGGGTCAAGCTGATGAGAACACGGGGTGTAAGAGGAGGACGACAAACAAACCAGGCGCTACCAAGCGCTCCATCACTAAAACAACAAGAGAGGACCTAATGGAGGCCGTCTAGCAAATTTCAAATTAATCTGTAACCTATTCCTGTCTATTCCAAAACAAGAACTGATGATCATACCAATAGAAAGAGACAACCTAAGGGAATAAACTAGCTGACTAAACTAAAGACATCGTTCGTAGGCGTCTTTAAGACTCTAAAGCAAACATTTATGCTCAATCTTCAAGACTTATAGGGGGAGTTTGGACAAAAATAAAAATTCAGGATCATTTATTTGCCCTCAAACTCATGTGGTGCACAACAGGAGATGTTTTGGAGGATGTTCAAACTGCTCTTTTTTTCTCTATTCAGTGAAAGCATACAGCAGTCAACATTTGAAGTGGTATTAAAACCTTTCATCAAAGTTGTCCTAAAAACCAAAACAATATGCTGATGAACTTTTTTAATCCACTGCAAATGTTGACTACTATATAGTGTTCATGGGCACATTGTTACTTTTAAATAAAACTAGGAGCCACATTTAAATCCCGACTAAAATCTGTTTAGCAGTGCATTTACTGAATTACTAGGGATTGCACTATATGATCTTATTTATGCATTTTTATCTTATATTCGTATTTGTTTCTATGATATTTTAAAGGAGTTGCTTTTTATTGCTAATTTATATTTCTTATGCATTTGTTATGATCATTTTAGCATTATTTTTACATTTTAAAATTTCTTTTAAAAAACATTGAATTACCATTGTGTATGAAATACAGTATATAAATAAAACTACTAACTACTATTTTAATAGTTTAAAACTATTACTGTTACTAATACTACTATTATGCAACTAATCTCTTTGTACATTTAAATAGAGCTGAAATAAAATAAAATACAAATATTAGATGAATATAAAAAGTAAACAAAGAAGTTGAAGTGCTAAAATTCCTAAAACTAAATTGAAGCTGAATAGAAATATTTATAAAACAAAAACAAAAATGACTTAAAAATGACAAAAGCATATTAATAAAGTGACTAAAACTTAAACTAAAATGAAACTTTTTTTCTCATCATATGATGCTTTTTGGGCAATAAATTAATTGTTAAAATAACCGTTGGGCGAATGATTTTGATTGGTTCTTTTATATTGCTTTAGAAGACCTGGAATATAGTGCACAAGAATGGACTATGTTTTATAATACTTTTATGTGCTTTTTAATCTTTTTGTCCTTTTTTGATTGAGACGCACTATATTTTTTGCTGAATGAAACAGAGCAGCATGAAAATTCAGCAAAAGACATTATTTTGTTCTCAATGGAAGAATCAAAATGAGGGAGAGTAAATGATGAGTTTTCATTTTTGGGTAAAAAATTCAAACAGACAATGATATGCTACACTCAAAGTGCAATCATAACTTCTCAACAAAGACCACAATAAGCTTACTGTAAAGCTTCAGTTTCTTCTAGGGATGCTTTCAAACTAAATGCTGCATCTATATGACTAGAGTAGGACTTTACTAGCCGTGACAAACAACAACTGACAATTTCTACAGTAAGTGCACCAATCTGAGGATTTAACACTGTCACTGGAAGAAAGAGGGGAGGAGGAACAGACAGATGGAGGAGAATATTCCCAAACATAGCGGACACAGGGATCAGAAATACGTTTGACAGTGAGAGAAAGATCATATTTTACTCTTCGTCAGGAGATGTCAGGGAGAGAGAGACCTTAAACGGCTGTCTGAGCCGAGAGAGAGAGAGAGAGAGAGAGAGAGAGAGAGAGAGAGAACTTGAAAAGGAGAAAGAGAGATGTGGGTGTAGGCCGCAGCAAGAGGGTGGGTGAGTGAGTGAAGGAGTGAGGAAGAGGAGGAGAAAGAGGAAGAGGAGGGTCTTGAAGGCAAGGCGGGCAGGAGGAACAGAGGAGGCAAGCAGGCTGGAACAGGTGGAGGTGGGCGTCAGCGGGGAGTTCAGGACAAGGGTACGAGGAAGGAAGTAGAGTAACAAAGGTAGTGGACCAATATGGTGTATACTTGCCCTTGAAGATTGATCCGTCTGAGGAGGAGAGAGCAGAAAAGAAACAGGGGGGACGGGTAAGGGGAGGAGGGGGGTCACAGACAATATTTTATTCAATGACTGTTTGAATAAAAATATTGTTTTTCTCAAAAGAAGGAAAATCAAGTCAGTCAAAACAGTAATGAACAACTGAGAACAGGAAACCAAAATGAATGAAACGTCGCAAAGAATATACGCAACAACTAGACGGAGGCGGTGAATGAACTCCGCGAGGACGGAGACGAGGAGAGAACATCTGAGAGGACATGTGAGCAGAATCAGAGCTAATGAACCTTCACCGTATGACAAAACATGGAGAAAAATCATGTCACGAAATGAGAATCACACATGAGCTAGGAAGAGAGGAACGCTTTGGAAAGAAAAGAAAGAACTACATTTTAAACCAAAGAGGAATGAAAGCATAAATAAAACGAAACAAAACAATTTAATGAACAGGGTTCATAAAGATACTGTAAAATGAAGTTCCAGGACTTGCATTATGTCTTCCATTTCAAATTCTAAAAAAAAGAGAACTATATAATATAAAATATACTAATAAAACAAAATGGCAATAATAAAGTAAAGCACATGCAAAGTATTACTACAAAATTATTACAAAGTATATTTTTACTATAGTAAAACCACTGTTCATTTTCTTAAGGGATTTGTATTTGTGTAGGTCTATACTTCTTTCTTATTTTAACTGTACTGCATTAATGGTTTGATGTTATGTACTGTTTAAGCAAAAAAGATTTAAAAAATCGCTCCGAAATCCTCCGAAACCTGCATCGATGTCCTGATCTGAGTCGAATGATTTGTGACCTTTGCTTTCAAATTCCAATATAACACAAAATATTTGAAGAGTTCCGATGCAAAAGCCCCTAAATCCATCTGAAGTCTTTCTTCAAAAAAAGCATTTTTATCAGGCTCCGATGTATAGGTTTCTACCTAAGCATCGGTACTTCTGATTGGGCTGAGGCTGGGATTTTAGCTAGGTTTGAAGTAAAAGTATTTGATGGACGTGTAATATGTGTTGAGAGCAATAACTCAGTCTCATTATGTCATTTTTGACCGAGATGGTTTTTAGGGGGTTTTGCATCTGAGTTCTTCAGTTGCAAATCTGATTTAGATCGGGACTTCAAATCATTTGATTTGAATCATTCAATTTGCTAATTGATTCACAAACCCATTCCCATCTAAATCAAATGATTTGCGATGATACGTGATTAGAAGTCCAGATCTAAAACAAATGATTTGTGATACGCGATCCAACTGGAGCGCTTCGAAATAGTGAATCATTTCCGAAAAGCTCCATTTCACCCATTACTATGTGCTTTTTAAAATTGTTATAAGTATTGTCAAAATGTACAAAATGAATGATCTGGTTTTTGCTAGTGAATCGCTTGAAATTATGATCAAAGTAACAAGTTTGAATCAACTGGAGTGGTTCCAGTGTAAATGACTCAATTGATTTGGTACTATTACTTGCTGAGCTCAGGTATGATTTTTTTTTTTAATTCTGCGTGAAAAGATATGTGCTTTTTGACAAAATGAAACACTTATATGCATTGTGTTTCAAGAATTCAAGCACTTTTCAAGTACCTTTTCAGGAATATTGCTATTTTCAAGAGTTTTCCAGGCCTTAAATTTCAAAAAGTCAAATTCAAGTACTTCAAGCACTTTAAGCACCTTGTATAAACCCTGAATGAATGAAAGAATGAATAAATCAACAAAAGAAGAAAAAACAAACAAAAGAATGAACTAGAAATCAAACAAAAAGAATAAAAAGAACTGAAATAAACAAAATGCACAAAAGAATAAACTATATATATATATATATAAACTATAAAACCAAACAAAACAATGGATATAACAAGTGAAAGAACTAAAATCAAACTAAGGAACAAATTACAGAAAGAAAGAGACAGAGAACTGAAAGAGATATAAATTAATCAAATGAAAATGAGACAATTAAAGAACTGCACAAAATAACTAAGATCAAACCAAGGAACAAAAGCAATAAAAACAAAATTTACAAAATGTGAAAAACACACAAAAACAGACTAAATAACAAGAACGAAAGAACAAACTAGGGATCGAATGAACAAACAAAAAAGAACAAAAATGCAAGCAAAAGTGATACAATGAAAGATCAAATGTGCAACATCAAATGAAAGAATGAATGCAAAGCAGAAAAAAACAACTAAAGATTAAACTAAAGTATTAAAGAATGAATAAAACAGAAATACATAACAAATAAAGTAGAATAAACATGATAAGAAACAAACAAGAGAGAGACTGAGTAAAATCAACAAATGACCTAAAGATCAAATGAATGAACTAAATGCAACATCAATAAATAAAGAACAAACAAAAAAAAAACAAGAAAAAAGAAGGAAAGAAAAGAAAACCAAAGGCGTTCCATCTCCCATGTAGGACAATGGCCCGTCAGGGGGCATTGTGGGATACTTTTTTCTTATTTATTGACTGATTCCAAAGCTGCCGGCAAACAATAAAGCACAGTGAGCATCCACACGAATCAAAGCAAATAATAAACACGAGCGAACACATAAAGCACACAGTGAAAAGCAAAAGCATGCCTCTTTTCACATCTGGCTAAGGAAAACAAAAACACAAAACCTGTCCAGACAAAAGATGCTTCAGAATCGTCATTGTGAGAGAGAAGACGAGAGCATTTTTTTAATGTTTCGGCAAAAGGAAAAATAATAGCACATGGTCACCATTATTTTCAACTCAGTAAACACAGTAAAACCACAGCTTTCACCTCTCTGGTTTTTAGTGAGGGTTTTTTCTTTGCATCCGTGCAGGGAAAGAAAAATCACCTCAGTACAGAACAGCATGAGGACAGGAGGGAAGAGGGAAGAGGTGGGGTGGGGTTTCACAGAAGAACGCGTCCACTCTCGCTTTTTTCCCAGCGCTGAAACGCGACGCCGCTCGTCGGCAATCCACGCTCGGACCCGACGCTGCTGATGTCAGAGAAAGGGGGAGGGGCTTCCGTTGATTGGACGAGAGGGGAGGGAGGGGGGGAACAGGAAGTCTCTTTGGGAAGAAAGAAAGGTAAGCGGGCTTTGCGTTAGCCTGCCCCTGGTACTTACACTGGACCTGGAGGATCTGGTCGCTCAGGTTGGCCTTGATGTGGTTTTCGCTGTAGGACGGCAGAACTAAACCGAGACTGCGAGGAAGGAAAGGGAGAATCTGAATATCATTGGCATATAACCACATTTGCCAATTTCTAAAATACAAACTAGCAACCAATTACACTTTTTTAAAGCAAAACCAGTCTTAAGTAGCACTGGTATATTTGTAGCAATAGCCAAAAATACATTGTATGGGTCAAAATAATAGATTTTTCTTTTATGCCAAAAATCATTAGGATATTAAGTAAAGATCATGTTCTATGAAGATATTTAGTACATTTCCTACCATAAATATATCAAAACTTTTTGATTAGTAATATGCATTGCAAAGAACTTCATTTAGACAACTTTAAAGGCGTTTTTCTTCATATTTTGATTTTTTGCACCCTCAGATTCCGGATTTTCAAATATCGTCCTATCCTAACAAACAGCTTTCAGATGATGTGTAAATCTTAATTTCAAAAATATGCCCCTTATGTCTGGTTTTGTGGTCCATGGTCAGAAATATCTAATATTAAAATGCACAACGCATGAAATGTTACCGCATTTAATATCTAAATGTCTAAACTTTCTCTTGTTTATTTTTGTCTCGTCTTCCAGCACAAATATCTAAACATTTTTAAATCAAGCAAAATGGCTTAAGATTAGTGCTGCCAAAATAAAAGTTTATGTTTACATACTATATATTTGTGTACTGTATATATTTATTATGTATATATAAATACACACACACACATGCATGTATTTATTAAGGAAAAATATTTTAGATTTATATCTAAAATATTTATATTTATTTATAATCTAAATTGTATACAGTTTTATATATATATATAAATATTTTGTTTTTATATATACACATGTATGTGTATGTATTTATATGTACATAATAAATATACAAAGTAAACAAACATATATAGTATGTAAACATAAACTAATATTTTGGATGAGATTCATCGCATTTAATCGTTTGACAGCCCTACTTAAAATATTAAGTCTAGGTTTCTGAAAAAATGAGGTTTTACTAAAAACAAGAAAAAACTGCAAATTGGTAAGAAAAATAAACTTATTTCAAATGGAATACAAGATTTTTTTTTTCTTACCCTGCTGGCATACATTTTTTCTTGTTTTAAACAAAAACACATTTTTCAGAAAACATTATGTAATTTTACTTCTGAAGTATAAATCTATTTTAAGAATGTAGATATTTCTACTGGAAAATTGACAAAAATACTAAGTAGTAAAGTAATTTTATATTCAAATACATATTAATTATACTGTCTTGCTGACATCATAACATTGTAAAACTGATATTTTTCTTTAATTTATGGGTAATATAAGTAATTAAGTAACTGCTAACTAGACTTATAACCCTGCTAGTCATATTTAGTCAAGGGAAGTTTATTTATACAGCACATTTCAGAAACAATTTCAAAGCATATTGGCATAATTAAGAGATTAAAATCCATTTTATTCCATGGAATGTCTAGATACTGGATTCTGATTGGCTGGCAGGTATGCAGTAAAACCGTTTAATGCACAGGTAGTTCCAAGTCAGTTTAATCACTGTTCTATAATGCGCTGCTTTAATTGATGCACACTAACGCACACAGAGTGAGCGAGCACACACATAAACTTGTTGTCAGCGCGTCTCTGCAATTCTTATTAATAAAATAGCCTAGATACTAGATCACTACATTATATTCCTCAGCAACGAGGTGATAAAACCACTGTTTTTTAATTAATTAGTTGTTTGTAGAGAGAGACGGACAGACTCGCAGCATTCAGGTAACACGCACAACTGTCATCTCTCTCTTTCTCTCCCCTTCTCTCTTTCTCTTTCTCGATAGATTGATAATTTATTGAAATAAATGCTATAATTCATTCAAATAAGTGTGATCTTACCGCACTATTTCATCTCTGTGTCGGATTTGATGCTGGCAAAATGCTAGTGATAATGTGCCTAACTGACGAAAATAACGGTCATTTTTACCTATATGGTCAAATACTGCGCTGCAAAGAGCAATACTAGTTTCACCTTGTCTATAAATTTGCAAATGACCATGGAATAAGCGGGATAATCAACGGCTTGCCATGCATTAAACGATTTTAAATGCATATTTTAAATTAACCCTAACCCTAGTTTTAACAAAATTGCAAAAATCCCAAACAGAAATTACAAATTTAAAACAAATGAAAAACTAAAGTGTTTCAAGCCCTATTTTGCACTTTATTCATGGAAATTACCATGCACATAATATGTAAATTCACTGGTATCAAAAAAAAAAAAAAAGGTAAATAGGTAAATTCACTAACATTCAAAATGCCCTACTGAAAAGACAGACGTAGGCTACCATACTATATTGCTCATTTTGGCAATTAAAATTCATGACTAATTTCAACAAAACTGCATTGATGTTTTAGACTAAACTTAAAATAGCCAAGAGGATGTAGAAAGAAAGTGCCTGAAATCAACAGAAACGCGGTATAAAAGAGCGAGTGTCTCATATTGACCTGTAATCTGTGCCCTCCACTGGACTCCATATGTACGTCCTCTGAACCTCGTCAATGTAACGCTGAAAAGGCACAGAAATGGCAGCACATTACCAACCAACCATAAGATCATTACACTGTATGCCATTATATTTAGTAGGTCATGTGACTCACCTCATCCACAGACTTCACCAGTGTCTTGATTTTCCTCTGTCCTGCTCTGCCATCAATCATTTGACGGCGAATCTACAAAAAGATAAAAAGAAGACAGTTATTATTACTTGATTTAAACTTCCTTCTTTAAGATGGTCTCATTCATTGTGTATTACTATTTTGTAGTGTATTCTTATTTGCTGTTACCATAAAAAAAAAAAAAATTCTCTTTATGCCTTCCCTTTCTAGCTTGTTAGCTTGTACTTGTTTGAAGCACCACTTGAAATCTGGTATTATAGCACTGCCTGTGTCTGTTTGTCTCCTTAAGAAGAATCGCTCTATGTTCTCCCAACTGTATGTCACTTTGGACAAAAGCGTCTGCTAAATGCCTAAATGTAAATGTCTTAGATTGTAAACGCATTAAAGGGTTTTAAAATCAAGCTTTGACTGAGGTTGCTTTAAAGTTTTCCAGGTATACTACTGTTTAAAAGTTTGAATTCAGTAAGACTTCTGAATTTTTTTGAAAGCAGCTAATTTAAAATATTATTACAATATAAAATAACTGTTTTCTATTTGAATATGCAATAAAATGTAATTTATTCCTGTGGCGCAATGCTAAATTTTTAGCATCATTACTCCAGTCTTCAGTGTCACATGATCCTTCAGAAATCATTCTAACATGTTGATTTGCTGCTCAAGAAGTATTTTTGATTATTATTAATGTTGAAAACTGTTGTGCTGCCTAATATTTTGGTAAATCTTTGTTAAACAGAATGTTAAAAAGAACAACATTTATTTGAAATACAAATGTTTTGTAACAATATAAATGTCTTTACTGTCATGTTTGATCAACTTAAAGCATCCTTGCTGAATAAATAAAAACAATTATAACAAACAGAGTAAGTTAATTGGGAATTTTATTCCAAGACTCAAAAACGCTCCCTATCCAGAAGCATGACCTGCTTTGCTAAACTCTGCCTTGTCATCTCATGAGTAATTTAATGAAATTTGAATAATGTATTTGGCACATTTGTAGGGAGAACTTGATGTAGACATGTTCACCTCCTCCTTGTTGCGGTCTGGAAGTTCAGCATCCAAGAAGTCCAATGTGACAGGCTCTCTGAAGTTAATGATCTACACAAATCCATTAGGAAAAATAGTTATTATGCTTACAGAGATGAACATACATTCATTTTTGGACTAAATTTGAGGTCAGTAAACAAGTGACAAACTCAAACTCTTTTCACCTTAGGCTGTAGGTTGGGGTGCAGCAGCACATAACCATTGGGATCTATGGCAAATGTGTAACCATTGGCTCCAAGCTGTGTACAGAGATGCAAATTAGTGACTGATGATCAAAAGAAAAGTGACTGAAAAAGAGACTTATTTCACTTACCTTATATCTTGGTGTAAGTTCTTTAATTTCACTGAGGGCGATGTCTACACCCATGACACCAAGAATCAACTGATTCTGCAATAAGAAAACAACAGACTGAAAAATACAACAAATGATCACAAGGGGGCAGAATTGATATTTGACTAAACTACAGGTAACAGTCAAATCAAAGTCAAAAACAACTGGATTAATGCTGGGAGACTGAACTGTTTGTCAAACAAGCACATTTCATTTCTTCACTTTTATGTTATACATAATGTTGAGCTGTTGTATTGCAGCTATCATTACCATTGTCAAAGTCAAAAAAGTATAGCTTTGATAAGAAGGACATAAATTAAAGAACAAATAAAGTGAGAAGCCAATATGCCCCCAAGACAAATAACCGATATGTGACGACACGCAATGTGTTGAATTAAAATGCGTTCTGCATTTATCAGTCACACTGACAGGACAGTTGATCATGTACTGGAAAGGTTATTCATCTATCAACACACAATAAAAAATGTGCAAACACATTGTGGATTGTGTGATTCAATCCAGCTGAACAAACAATGCTTAAAATACAGTTTTACCTGGAAATATAAATCATGGAATTATAATAAATAGTTATATGTGACCCGGACAACAAAACCAGTCATAAGGGTACATTTTTGATATTCAGAATTATACATCGTCTTAAACATAATCAACTGAATAAAAAACTTTCCATTGATGTATGTTTTGTTAAGATAAGTCAATATTTGGCCAAAATACAACTATTTGAAAATATGGAATATGAGGATCTAAATATTGAGAATATTGCTTTGAAAGTGGTCTGAATGAAGTTCTTAGCAATGCATATTACTAATCAATTTTTATTTTATTTTTTTATTTCTAGGAAATTTACAAAATATCTTCATGGACCATTAACTTTACTTACATCCTAATGATTATTGGCATAAATAATAAAACAAAAATTAAATCAATGATTTTGTCCCATACAATGTATTGTTGGCTAAATCCAAACCCAAATGCTTTTAATAAATATTAATTAACACTTACATTCATTACAGGATATTTAAATAAATAAAAACCATTTATACATTCGTACACCAACAACATTCAAACAGTTTAACTGTGGTTAAAGAGTTCAAATACAACTGTATGCACTATTTATGATATAAAACTTCAAGTCATACTCAAACGCCCTTGTGCGTCTTTAAAGTCAAGCCCTATTCAATATGCATTCGGCACGATTGTGAAACATGCCGCTCTAAAACAGTTTGTCAATGTCAGTTAGGGAACATGCTAAGAATTAGAACTGGAACGTGATCACACTCATAATGCAAAAACACCATAATGCAGCATTCGTATCATCCTGCGGGGTGCAAGAAACAAATTTCTAGGTATTCATTTACAGGAATCTGCTTGCGACTTACTTTGGAGTCCCCGTCAGTGGTGAGATTGAAGACTGGCATTGTGCCGGTAATGACGAGACCCAAACCCTGTGAAAAAACAAAGCAAAAACAAACACGGCAATATAAAAATGTTTGTTTTTATTGCGGTGAACTAAAGGAAGTTCACAGTACACTGCACACATGAATAAAAGACTGCCGCATATAAAGCGCCGTCCAACTCGTAGTAAAATTATATGGTCAATGACAAAGCAAACTAGCTGTGGAGATTCAAATTTGTGCATTCTGGAAAGAAAACAAAGAATGAACAATATCACAGCCAGTGGCTGCCGCTAACAATGCAATCTGAAACGGTTTCTCAGTCTCCAATCAATGAATAACGGCATGTGTCTGTGTTTCAGTCTTTCCTACAAGATGCAGTTCTTGCAGCGGGGTGCGGTAAACCCCTAATGCGCTAAACAATAACTAATAGCATTTCTTCAACAGTTTATAAACAAAGTACTTATTTGAATAGAACTCGGTTGTGCATATGTATATTTAATTACATTTTGTGCTTAGAACAACCAGCCAGTAAGTTGACTGAATAAAGTTTTACTAACCTTACAAATGAATATTTATTTCAAAAAGTTTACACCAGCAGTTCAGTGAGTGAGTCATCCAAGATGATTCACTCAGAAAGTGAGTCACCTGACTGATTCAGACTGATGATGCGGGTGTTCTGTTCCAAATGAGTCACTAATAGGTGAATCATTCGAAAGAATCGCACCAATCAGTGGATGTATTTGTGAATTAGACAGCCTGCTGTGCAACAGAAATGCGATAAAATCCAACAATTTTTTTGTCAATACGCCTAAAAGTGTGTAACATCTGTGTGTAATGATTCCTATTATAAGCTAGATTTAATGTAGAAATGTGTAATCCACAGTTTAAAAGTTTACATACACTTTGCTTTTCAGCATTTTTGTGTATTTGAACCCTTTCCATCAATATGCAACTTTTACAGAAGGTTCAAACGCTCACTGATGCTTCAGAAGGAAACACGATGCATTAAGAGCCGGGGGTGAAAACTTTTTGAATTTGAAGATCAGAGTAAATTCACTTATTCTGTCCTCTGGGAAACATGTAAGCATCTTCCATAGCTTCTGAAGGGCAGTACTAAATGAACAAAATATGCTACTTAGGCTAAATAAGACAAATGTACACACTTTCATTCTGTTCAAAAGTTTTCACCCCTGGCTCTTAATGCATTGTTTCTCTTTCTGAAGCATCAATGAGTGTTTGAACCTTCTGTAATAGTTGCATGTAAGTCCCTCAGTTGTCCTCAGTGTGTAAAAAGATGGATCTCAAAATCATACAGTCATCAATGGAAAGGGTTCAAATACACAAAAATGCTGAAAAACCAAAGAATTTGTGGAACCTGAAGGATTTTCTGAAGAACAGCAGGCAGTTCAACTGTTCAGGACAAACAAGGGACTCATTAATGACTATCACTAAACAAAAAAAAAACACAGCTGTGGATCATTCAGGTAACGTTATTAAGAATCAAGTGTATGTAAACTTTTGAATGGGGTAATTTTTATAAATTAAACTGCATTTTTCTCCAAGATAAACAAGTATTTAAAAACCAAACACTCAATTCAGGGTAAATTTTACTTATATTCAGATTGTGTGCAGGCTGATCCATTGCCCATATATGAAATTATACAGTGCAATTTTGAGTTGATGATGATGATGATAATGATGATGATGGTAATCTTCCATACCAGAGCATCCTGGTAAACATTGGTCCACTGCACTTGTTTAGCCCGTTCACCTGCCAGCACCATTGGCCGTCCAAGAACATCCAAATACTCCTAAAAACAAACAAAAAACCCCACAAAGAATTCAACACATATATCAAAAGAACTGTATCCCAGCTCAATTTTACAACAAACACGCCCAGCATCACCAATCAAAGCATCTATTCTCAACAGGTTACAACTAATAACACTCTGAGCTCTGCAAGTGTGACACTAAAGTCCACACCTCCCTCTGTCATAAAGCAAACGACTGCGACTCGCCGCTCCATTACATAAAGCACGCTGTTAAAAGCGTCCGCCCGAGGGGCCAGTAAAGCCAGCTGCACTGAGGCACTTCCAGCCGTAACAAATCATCATAAAGCAGCCATTAAAGCATATTACAGCTGTTAGAAAGCACATTCTCGCTCTGGAGGGGTAGGGTGGGCTGCCACAGGACGACACTTGTTGGGTCGCCGTAAGCACACGCTTATAAATGACACTTCGGATTTCAACACAACACTTTTTGGGATGTTAATCATTCAAAAAAGTGAACCGCACCAAAACTGTCAGAAAGAATGGGTCATATTAGACCCTAAAGCAAAAAAAAAGATTTTTTTAGGGGGGAGGTGGGGGGAACTGCATTCTCATTACTGTTAAATAAAAATATGTATTTTATTATTATTTTTTTTTTAAAGAAGCCTCTTCTGCTCACCAAGCCTGCATTTATTTGATCCAAAGTACAGCGAAAACAGTAAAATTTTGAAATATTATTACAATTTAAAATAAATGTTTTCTATTTGAATATATTTTAAAATGCTTTAAAAAAATTTATTTCTGTGATTTCAAAGCCATTTTTTTTGCATCATTACTCCAGTCACATAATCCTTCAGAAATCATTCTAATATTCTGATTTGTTGTTCAAAAAACATTATTGTTAAAATAATAATAAAAATAATAATAATAATAATAATAATAATAATACAAATTATACTGACTCCAAGCTTTTGAATTGTATAGTGTATATTCATGTATATTTAATTCTTTCTATTCAAGAATCCTGAAAACAATTCTGCAATAACCGTTTTAAATATTGTTAATAATAATAATAATAATAATAATAATAATAATAAAAATGTTTCTTGAACAGCAATCAGCATATCAGAATGATTTCTGAAGGATCATGTGACACTGAAGACTGGAGTAATGATGCCCGAAATGTAGCTTTGATTACAGGAATAAATTACATTTTAAAATACATTTGAATAGAAAACAGTTGTTTTAAATAGTACAAATATTTATAAAAAGTTTTTGCTGTAATTTGGATCAAATAAATCAGGCTTGGTGAGCAGAAGAGAAGAGAGTTTTATTATATTTTATTATTTGATTTTGAATAGTTGAACATTTTTTACATTTTGAGCATTTTTTACATTTCCTAAAATGTCCAAGTTTTTGATGACTTTATTTTTGATATACTTTATTTTTTCCTGTTTATTATGGCTTTCAATGAGATCAACCTGAAAATTTCACCACTCTGTGTTGATGCCAGGCTGAGAAAACACATTTAATAATGCAATCTTCCAACTTCAACATCTTAACTCAGTTAATGGAGGGCCAGAAGCTCATGTGGGGAATATTTTGTCTCTCTGAAAGCCAGCGGCTTGTGTAAGTGTGGCCCTTTGATGAAACGGCAGCATTAGGCCACTTTTATTTCTTGCTGGAACATGGAAGTGCTGACAAGCGTAACCTATTCTATTATTAGCTCGCTAAAACACTGTTTAACGTGCCGTGGGGACACATTTCAGCAGAGACGTTGACAGGCGGACCTTTTCACACGGGAGAAAGGAGAAAGGTAAACAGCGGTGGGCCGGTAATGGCGGTCTCTGCGGTACGGGGGGATAAAGAGCAGTGACACAGCAGGCCGCCGCAGAGATTAGCTTGTAGATTTCCAGTTTGTCCATAAACCTTCATCACCTCAGTGCAGCAGCTCAATTATAAAGGAGCTGGATTCATTTTCATACTGTTCTCATTATACTTAGCAATGTGACACTTTAATGTTACGCAGGTGGAGAGTAAAGGTAAAGCAGCAGCTTTTTCCATTTGAACACTTTCACAATCAACTCAATTACTTTCCAATCACACTAATATGCAAACAGCATGTGGGTAATTCAAATTAAGCATAAATGCATTATATAAAATAACCCTATAGACACTACCGTTCAACAGTGTGGCGTCAATAATATTTTTTTTCAAAGAAATGTAAAACTGATCAAAAATCACAGTAAATACATTTGTAATGTTACAGAAGGTTCTATTAAATGTTAAATTTATCAAAGAATTCTGAAAAAAAAAAAATCAGGTAAAACAGTTATTTTAGCATCAAGAATAATAATAATAGTTTCTTGACCAGCAAATCAGCATATTAAAATGATTTCTGAAGGATCATGTGGCACCGAAGTCAGCTTTGCATCAGAAATAAATAAATCAATATTAAAAAAATTCAAATAAAAAACATTTTTTTTTAATATTTCACAATATTATAGTTTTTACTGATTTGATCAAACAAATGATAACCTAGTGAACAAGAGACATTTTTCAATAAAATAAAAAGAAATCTACTAAAGATAGTACTAAAATAGTAAGAATTGAGACCACTGACATTGCAATCCTATTATAGTTTTATTAACTTTATGAATTTGTTTTTATTTGTATATTTTCCACTTTTATTTTAAAATTGAAGTTTTAGTATTGTTTAGATGAAAAATCTTCAAGAGATTGGATTTTACACAAAGCAATTTAAATATAAAATATTTTTAAGAGCTCAGCAAAATTTATATTTACTATAGTAACGTCCATCTTTTATTACATTTCATTATTCAATTTTTATTAGCTATTATGAATTTTTTATATGCAAAACTTACATTTACTATAGTGAGGGCCATGCTTTATTATATTTTATTATTACATTTTTAATAGCTATTATGAATTTTTTATTAAACATATTTCAAATTTCACTAAAATGTCCATGTTTTGGGTCAATTCTTATTAAACATTTATTAAATTTCCTGAGTTGAGATTATAGTTGTCATTAACATTATGAATTCGTTTTATATGTATATTTCCACTTTCATTTTAAAAACAAAATGTTTGTATTCTTTCTTTTGCTTTTTTTTATGTCTATACAGTTTTTTAAATTAATTTTCATTTTTAGTTTTTTAATACATAAAATTAAACTGAATGAAAAGTAAAATGAGTTTTTTAAAATGTAGTTTCAGTTAATGTTTATTTTATTTCAAGTATCAATCTTTTTTTATGGTTTTAGTTAACTCTAATTTACATAAAATAATGACCCTGATTTACACAAAATAATAACTGCCTCAATGGCTCAAAGTAAACTATATTAATCACCCAGCTATAATCTGCTAAATGTGACTATAAAGAATGAAGATATCGTGATATTATAAGCCTCAACACCTTGATTTTCAGTAAAGCAGTTTTGAAACAATTTATATTGTGAAAAGCACTATACAAATAATTTGGCTTGTCTTTAGAAATTTTGTTAAAGCATCTTTCAGACATTTATTAGAAGAACTTTTTGCAGGTTGGATGTTTTTCCTGTCAGAAATCCACCGGCATCTGCGAACGATTGCTGTGGAAGTGCAGTTGGCGGTTATTTTTGGCAGCGGTCGTCCACGGCTCTCCGAGGTAACCGTATGTGACAGGGGAGGAGGTGGTGAGGAGGTGCACAGGTGTGGCAGCCGTTGCTGTCGATATATACAGTTATGCGCCCACACCTGTCTCACGCAGGCTATTAGAATAAGTGGCAGTTCTCTGAATAAAATTACACTCAGCCTAATGGAACAGCTGATGGTCTATTCAAGCGCCTGATCAGCTCGCCTGCGGGGAGGTTCGACGCACGCCGGGGGGAGAAAAAAGGGAGGCGGGATGGGAAGGAGGAGACACGAATGAATAAAGCAAAGTTGGATTGGAAAAAGAGGGGAACAGATAGTAAAAGGTGATAGAGAGGAGATAAAGAAGAAAGGCCAAGGCGTCAGTGAAGAGCGCTGAATAATCACACAGAAGAGGTGGGGAAATTGAGGCCGACCGCTTTCGGGGAAATGCGATGTTATTGCGGCCGATTTCGTGGGCCTCGGGAAAGATTGCTGGAGGATAATGAAAACTGTACGGAAGTGGATTAGAGAAATCACAGTCCTATTTGAATCTTATTGACGCTAAATATAGAAGTCCGTAACGCTTTATCCGCTCATCTTTATAGTTCTCTCTAGCGTGACATATATATCTCGAAACTGTGATAACATCATAGAGCTTCAAAGCTTAGGAAGCAGAATGAACTTACAGTGAACTGGATTCATGTATAGAGGCTTTATTAAAACGGAAAATCTGATTGGCAGCCACAGCCACTTTTGAAGCTGACATGAGCACACCTTTGAATGCAAATCAACTGAAGATAAACTGTTTATTGTAAATAATTTGAATGCATCAGTATTTTCTCTCAGATAGCTATTGTTGCTGTTTTATAACAGAAACGAGCCACTCGAGGCCATGTGCTTTAGTCATTGTACCAGGGTTTTTGGTACTCTACTTTGTGTCATACCTAAAAACAACCCTCAAATGAGTTCAAATAACCTGTATAAATATAAATATAAATAATATGTATGTGTGTTTTCAAAAATGTAAAAAAAAAAGAAAAGAAAATCTCACTAACCCCAAATTACACATATGTAACTGGACCACTAAACCAGTCTTAAGTAGCATGGGTATATTTGTAGCAATAGCCAAAAATACATTTTTCTTTTATGCCAAAAATCATTCGAATATTAAGATCATGTTCCATTAAGATATTTTGTACATTTCCTACTGTAAATATAACAAAACTTATTTTTGAATAGTAATGTGCATTGCTAAGAACTTAATTTGGACAACTTTAAAGGTGATTTTCTCAATATTTAGTTTTTTTTTGCAGCCTCAGATTGCTGATTTTTAAAAATATTGTCAAATATTGTCCTATACTAACAAACTATTCATCAATGGAAAGCTTATTTATTTAAATTACATTATTTAAATTCAATATTTATGTAATTCTCATATAAAAAAAATAACCCTTATGACTAATTTGCGGTCCATTTGCAGTGTTTTTGAAATAAGTCTCTTCTGCTCACCAAGGCTGCATTTATTTGATTAAAAATACAGCAAAAACAGTGTAAATGTGAAATGTTATTACAATTTAAATTCATAATTTTTTATTTGAATATATTGTAAAATGTATTTTATTCCTGTGATCAAAGCTGAATTTTCAGCATTACTCCAGTCTTCAGTGTCACATGATCCTTCAGAAATCATTCTAATATGCTGATTTGCTGCTTAAGAACTATGAATGTTTTCAGGATTGTTTGACAAATAAAGAGTTTAAAAGAACATAATTTATAGGAATTAGAAATCTTTTATATGTCTTTACTGGCACTTAGTGCATCCTTGCTGACTAAACATACTAATTTCTTAAAAACATATTACTGACCCCAAAATTTTAAACAGCATTGTTTGTGTATATATGTGAAACAAGAAACAAAAATAAATGAAGAAATGACTAACCTGTGTGTTGATTCTTATGGCTCCAATGGAAGGGATCTCAAAGTAGTAACCTGTTCAGAAATAAACACAAACGAATAGCAGAGCTGCTTAATATTGATATATTTGCTCTGCATCAAAACAGCTGACTAACTAGGTTTGCATGTGCGCTACCTCGTCAAAACAGACAAAATTATACTAAACCACCTTGTTTTTTCGAAATGCATTCTTTTTTAGAGCAGAATTCACAATGGCAAAATTACTGCAATTATTTCAAGGGAATTGATGATTATAAATGTAGTTTATTCAGGAATTGATAGAAAACAGTTCCTTCTAATTTAAAAATATTAAATATATTTCATATAGTTGTACACTACTTTGTTGTGTTCATGAACGTGTGGAATTGTTAGTTTAGCAACATTAGACTGACCGAGTGCTATGCATATGTTAGCCAGAGATTGTGCTGTGCTGCAGTTTGTTTTGTGTGTCTTGTTAAGTATTCAGAGGCTGCGCTTCACAGGCTGATTATTGAGAGAGTGGACACACAGACAGGGTCAATACGGCCTGCTCAGCACGTTATTAGACACAAGAGTGTCTGAACAAAGAGCACAACATCTGAGGTACAGTCCTCAAAGTGTTTAGAGACGACAAGCGACTTTCACTTTAGACTGAGTCTTCAAACTTACAGCCATTTTCTCTCAACACACACACAAATATAGAAATTATGTTCAATACCTACATATTTTACATTTTAAAGTATTAGATTAGATGTTAGTGACTTTTTGGCATACTCATGAATAGAGAATAAAGACAGAAAGATGCAATAGTTTTAAATGTGCATATTTTCTAAACAGGTACTATGTGTTTTTCTAATTATCTGTGGGATGAAAACAAACATGGCTGAAATCATTCGCCTGAACATGAATTCAGTTCAGCCTTCGCTCTATGTGCTGTTATTGCTGTAAAGGTCATTGAACAATTTCAGTCTCGATAACTTCAGGACTAACATTTTGTGGCTCATTTGAGCCAAAACCATCATTAATGTAGAGGTCGGGTGTAGAGTTCACATCACCATAGGCTGTGAGTGGCTAAAAACTGGGCCAGTAAGAGATTTTTATTTATTTATTTATTTATCTGTATTAAAGAAATGTCATTGGTTCAATATAAGATAAGTCCAATTGACAATATTTGAAGCCATGCTCTTTGAAGGTTTCAGAAACAGAAGCTCTGTTTTATATAGAAAAATGTTTTATTTATATATATATAGATAGATAGATAGATAGATAGATAGATAGATAAGCACTACAATATATTATATTTAACTGTAATATACCACTAGTCTAAAAAAAAAATATTTAAATCACAATTTGACAATCAGGCGAACAAAGAATTTTTTATAATGAAAAAATACTGTGGTTTAAACAGTGTTTTTTTTGTCAAAACTAAAATTACATGAATAAATATTCAGTTTTTTGACTATTTTTTTCTTTTAATAAATGTTCATGCATAAACATCAACAAATATTTATTAAATATTTAATACATAGTAATTTTAAACATTTAAAATATTATCTGTTCTGTTTCAAACTAAATATTCTTTTAAGGCAATATTATTTTAAGTTTATACTCAATAATGTTCCAAAAAGGGATGGGATGAATTAAAAAAATTTAAGAAATAATGCATTTTTTTAATTATATTTTTTTTCTACACAATATTACAATTAAATGCACAAAACATTTTTATAATAAAAAAAAAAAAGAAGTTTGGTTTGACCAGATGAGTAAAAAAAAAAGGCAAAGCTGAAAATATTTTAAGAAATATTCACTTTTTTGACTAAATGTTTCCTCTAAAAAAAAAAAAATTAATAAATAAATACATCACCAAATATTTATTAAATATTTAATAAATAGTAATATTAAACATCTAAAATAAATGTATTAAAAGTTAATAAAAGATGTTTTTTCCTTTTTGTAATCAAAATGTTTCAGACAAAATGGCAATACTGTTTTAATAGGTTTACAGAAATTATTTCACAGAAATAATGCATTTTTTAAAAATTATTACTGTTGTTATTATTATTAATATTTGATCAAATATCATAATTATGCAAACATAATATTTATAATGTTGTGTAACTGTTGTCTAACTGTTCAATGGATTATAAGATAACTAACAAACTGATAAGATTTTGAAACCTTTTTGTCTTAAATCAGTGTATTTTCTGTGGTTAAATTTTGTGTAATAAGTGCTCTGACTGCACCGTCTCCCTTAAATGTCCATCTAATTTGAACTTGCCGCTTCCTAGCAACGGCTTTCTTCACTGAATCATTCAAATATTTTAAATCAGATCAGTGTTTTATGTCTAATTATTTACTTTTGTGGCAAGAAGCCATGTCATAAGCAGTATAATGTACATCCAGCCGGTTTTTAATCGCAAGATAAAGCCATGTACATTATTATCCCTTAAATATGACACACATGTCTGGTTCTTTACTAAAAAAACGAGTTTATAATGTTTGTAGTTCATAGATTTGGCTGCTTTTAGCTTTACCCTGGAGTTGGTTCACCCTCCGCCTATGAGACTGTCCCCAAAAAACAGTGGGATGAATCAAAATGATTTTCTGTGGTAACTGCCATCACGTCACAAATGTTGGATTAGATAAAGCCTAACCAGTGTTGAACCCTTAACATCTCTTTAAGAAGTCAGCGGCCCCTAAAACGACTGCAGATAAGGAAGTCAAATCTAGTTCAGTTAATGAATGAATTTAAAAGTCTTTAAAAGCGTATCAAAGTCAAAAGAATTAGAGCAAATCTAATGAAAAAAAAAACAGAAAAAAGTATTCAGAAGATGTCTGAGGGTCAAACCAATCAGCACGCTAGAAAGAATCTAATCAAATCAATGCGAGTCTCCGGGAATCAAAGAGACTGGGAACTGGCTCTGATTCAACGGCGGCCATATGAGACTTTGTTTGTGTCAGCGGAGTGTGAACGAGCTCGCTGAGAGACAGCCGGTGGAGTGACAACACACGCTAAGCCGTGTCAAACAAACATGTCTCTCATTGTTGCCGCCAGTCTGATCCCTTGACTTGGTCATGATTACAAAACGCTGAATCCATTTGTCTCCGCCGCACGAGCGACATGTACAACAAAACAATAAAACGGAGACAATCCGATGCAATCCACATCTTAACAAGCCCGTCAAAGAGCGTTCAGAGGAGGAAACGTCGTGTATGCAAGCTACCGTTGCTTTTTGAACCGACCTAACGCTGGCCGCGAATGCTTTCAGTCTGATACGCTGTCGAACACATATTCTACAGCAAAGGGAAAGCCGAGGACGTGGATGTGGGCTTTGTGAGGGTGTCAGGGGCGTTCCTCTGCTGCTTTGTGATATCGGCGAGCAAAATGAAAGCCTGCGGTGGAGATGGAGTCCGCTGAGAAAAGCGTCTTGCTTGCTGTGCCAGACTCCGTCCCCTCACTGCCAGTCATTACAGCGGAAAACATGGCCGCACAGAGGGCTAATCCTTAAGTGGAGGCGCTTTTGGCTGGAGACGCAGAGAAGTTGCGAACGTGGTTATCGCTGCGACGGCAGTTCCTCTTCGGCTAATTAATTAGAAGGAAGGGAGGGCGACGGGGGTCTCTGAAGTATTCCGCCACCGTTCGTCATTAACTAATCAGAGAGCTGGAGAGGGATGATTGTTAAGACAGAGCTGAGAGCGAGAGTGTTTGCGCTACAGGCCTGGAATTAACTTGTTAGGTCAGATAGGTCAACATTACTTGAGCACTGCTGACCAGGGCCTGTATTCACAAAACATTTTATCTTACCACTAATTCTCTCCTAAAACCTTTTGACAAACCTGCTGAGACAAACTTTTACAAAGCAATAAACCACAGTCTTAAACTACAGTTGAAGCCCACGCCCCGCCCTCCCCGTGAAATGTAACATTTTTTTTAGCATATTTCCCAGGTGATGTTTAACAGAGCAAGAGAATGTTTTCACATTATTTCCTATTTTTTATTCTTTTAGAGAAAGTCTGATTTCTTATAGTTGCTTGAATAAAAGAACAAAAAAATAAATAAATAAAAAACTGCTAAGGTCAATATTATTAGCCCCCCTTAAGAAATTATTAGTTCGATTAGCTATAGAACAAACCACTGTTGTCCAATGACTTGCCAAATTAACCTAATTTGCCTGATTAACCTAGTTAAGCCTTTAAATTGCTCTTTAAGCTGAGGATTAGTATCTTGCGAAACAATTAGTAAAATAATATGCGCTGTCATCATGGCAAAGACAAAAGAAATTAGTTTGGACCTGAGAGAAAGAATTGTTAATGCTCATAAAGATGGAGAAGGCTACACATGTTTATCAAAGTGTTTTCAAGTGTCAAGAACTGCAGTGAGATGCATTATCAAGAAGTTTAAAGAGACCAACACAGTGGAGAACAAGACGGGCAGAAGCAGGAAGTGAAAGATTTCAAAAACTTTGGAAAGAAAACTAGTGAGAGAGGTTTCTAAAGACCCAAGAACAACTGCCAAGACACTAGTGAATGACCTAGCCAAGTCTGGAATTGATGTCTCAATGATGTCTCACTGGAGCCCTGCACAGGAATGAACTGTGAGGTTGGAACTGGGAATCTTGTCAGGGTTGAAGGAAACATGAAAAAGGAAGACTATAAGAAGATTTTGAAAGACAACCTCAGACAGTCTGCAAAAAACTTGGTTTGGGTCGACATTTTGTCTTCCAGCATGATAACGACCCAAAGCATACCTCACTTCTGGTGAAGAAATGCCTCCAAATGAGCAAAGTGAGTGTACTTGACTGGCCTGCACAAAGCCTAGGTTTGAATCCAATAGAAAATCTGTGGGTCACACTAAAGTGCAGAGTTTGTGCCAGAAGACCAACAAATCTGGAGGAGCTTGAGAGATTTGCTAAGGAAGAATGGGCTTTTAGCAAGTTGCTATGATGTTGCTATTTGTTTGCAGAGGTGTTAATAACATTTTTGGAATATGGATACATTTCATATGCATTCTAGGGTGTTTCTACATTCTAGGGTGTTCTTAGATGTTCTAGTCGTGATACCCCTAGTAAAAAAGTCATAGATTTAACATGCATTTATTTTATACCAAGTATAGTTCAAGTCTATTAATATAATTACTGACATATCGCTTGAGACTTACTGATATAAAAATTTTAATTAAACTTTATTTAGAGTAAGATCCTAATAAGCCTAAACTATGCTAAAATATGTTTTAATGTCACTATTGATAAAGATTGTATGATCTTTAAATAATATCGGCCTTTGGATGCAAAATATTTAAAGTGTACCTAAAGTATACTTGTAATAGTTACCACTTTAGCACAATCAAATATACTTAAGTGTATCTTTAGTTGGACCTCAGCACAATTTAAGTGCATTAAGTAAAAATTTGTTGTTCCAATTTAGCAAACTTTAAATATACCAGATTGGTAGACTAAAAGTTCAACTGCAGGGTATTTTTTTATCAAGTAGTCACTAGGGACTTCAAATTGTGCCTGATAAAATCTACATGTACACACTTTCTCCTCACTGTCTTACCCTTGTTGGCACAGGCGATCCACTGCAGAGGAGTAACGTCATAGTTGTGCTGCCCCACAGAGAATGTGAAAACTCTCACCTGTGGATGGAAGACGCAAAAGGGTCTTAAGATACAGACTTATACTCAATACTCAACTGATTTCATTAACAGCATATGTATTATTTTACCACTTTAAACATGATTTTGTGAAATATTTTGCTAGAATGTAAGCTTTATATTGGAATGACATCAGATTTATGGTACAAATTCATTCTTCACACAGCTACAAACATCAAAATATTCTGATTGACTGTGATTTTGTTGTCACATTCTATTCCATTTTAGGGAGGACAGAAAAACTGCTTGTCACTAGACGGTCATTTTCACATAGATGGAAACACCAGCATGTTTTAAATTGAATCGCCTCAACTCACGGTTTTGTTTGGCCAGTTGTACTTCTCAAAGATGTCCTGAGCGCGATCCTCGCCGCCGTCTGTGAACATCATTATCATCTTATTGCAGTTTGCTCTCGGAGCGCTGGTCTCCTGTGAGAAACAGAAACAGGAATGCATACGATACGTTTCGAGGGTGTCAAATGAGCCAGGTCAGTTTGAATCTCACTAGACTTGCCTTCATGAACAAATGTTTTTGTTTGTGAAAACCCTTGTGCTTTTACTCCATCCTTGCAATGCATCATTTAATACGGTGATAATGGCCACATACACACTGTAAAGTTTCAGCAGTGACAATCACATTTAAATACAGGAGAGAATCCTCTAAATTATTGTTTTGTATGTGTATATACAGTAAGTCACTCCCAGCAACTACAAGACTTGATGTTTAGCGAGTTTAACTGAACCACCATCAACAGAGCCATGGTGTTTTGTTTAGTTTTGGCAGAGCCCGTTCTTAAAGGGTTGCCATGTCCATTTATTATAAGCGATGCTTATTAAGCGTCTTTGGGCTTGGCTCATAAAACAATCCTATTTAGGCCCATTCACACCAAGAGCGATAACTATAAATACAACTATACAACTATATCTGCGTCCACACCAGTGAATGATAACATGTCCTCAGCATGCACGTTTTGAGCGCATCTAAACAGCGAATCTAGCGTAAACTATCTGTCCTCTAATGCAGGCAATGTCGTGAAAATAAAAACAATACAGACTCTTTTCTACTGCACCTTTAAAGGAGGCAAGACAATGCTGTCCAAACTAAGGTAATTTTATGTTTAGTGTTAACTCTGTTTGCTGTGTAATGTCTGTTTGCTTCTCTACAATGTCACCTGCTATTTCAAAAACACAAGCCTTTTAAATATGTAGCTGTCAGTGTTTTATCGTTCATCAGCTGTAAAAAAAAAACGTTGTTGAAAAAAAAATTGTTGCTCTGTGTCATTATAGCTGTGGTGTGAACTCTGCTATTCTCTTAAATTTAAATGATATTTAGAACATTATCTTTATAGTTAAAGTTATTGTTATCGTTCTTTGTGTGAATGGGCCTTAAGGCTCGTCACCTAACATTGTCTCTTGCGCACTTGCTCAATCTGGCAACCTGCGTGAGCATTGAGCCTGAAGAGATGAAGGCGAAAGAAACTCTCCAATATTTTGAATTTGGACCACAGTATCATTTAACCACTAGCTGTCAATATTACATACCGCACCTTTAAGGGCTAACAGGTGAACTGACAACCAAATTTATCTGCAATGTGTACGTGGCCAGTATTTTTACTAGGCGTTTGCATTGACATATTTGCCAATAATTAGTTTCAGACGTGCTTGAATCAATCCACTACACAAATGACCTTGGCTAGAACAGCGGCCCGTTTGGCAGAGCACCCGCACATGTGTCCGAGCACTTAACCGCGCGCGTATGTGTGTGTGGGGGCACGTCTGTTTCTCTAATCATACGTCCGCTTTTGTGCCAGCTGCCGCCGACCGTCCTATCTCTGATGAGTTAGCCGAAAGTCCCCTCTCCCTATCCTATCCAATCACAGCTGTCATTGACATTCGGCCTATGCCATATCACTCTGACAAGATTCTAATAAAGATAAATAATACTGCCGCAATTACAAATTTACAGCACTCTCTTCTCGGCCTATCAGGAGTCAGCGGGCAGAAATTAAAATGCCTTGGCGCTCGTGGCTCTGAGAGCGACAGTGAAAAAGAAAGTCATGAAAAACAGTCGGAAGAGAATACAGATTCGTCTGCATCTCATCAATCACAACATCACGATCTGTTAGAGCAGCAGTCGGCCAACACAAAAATACATGATGAAACCACACGTGGCCATCAACAAATCTCACATCATTGTACACACCATCAATCGCTTCTGCATGGCCATATTTATCATGATTCTATCAGCATCATCATTTTAAGGCTTCCTGAATGTCATCTATCGACTCACTTGTCTGTTTTTATTGCTGAGAAATATGAGAAAAAGCTGACATTTAAATTAAATATAACTGCAAACTCTTAAATCTCCAAACGCTTTGAAAAAGCAACATCTGAGCAATACAATTTTCCGCTGAGTTGGTAAGAGGATGTTTTGGCATTAACAAATTTAACTAAGCCAAATCCAGCTAAATCTAGCAAAAAAAACTCTCGTTGGGAACATCCAGGGATCTTCTCAAAGGTAAAATGATTCATAGTTGAGGTTAAATCATGTTTTTTATATTCTAAAAATATGTATGTATAAAATGTATCAAAATGTAGCTTTGATCACAGGAATAAATTACATTTTACAATATATTCAAATAGAAACCTGTCATTTTAATTTGTAATACTATTTTACATTTACATTTCTGTTTTTATTGAATTTTTGATCAAATAAATGCAGCCTTGGTGAGCAGAAGAGACTTCTTCAAACAACTTTAAAAAACAGTTGTGCACATATAGTTAGTTCATTAAAACTGATTTTTTGTCAGTAAAAAAAAAAATCATATATATATATATATATATATATATATATATATATATATATATGCTTTCTCAGGATCTTGACTAAATTATTTTCTTATTTACTTCTCAATCTATTTATTTATTTCTGGAGTGTAGAATTTCTACAAATTAAAAATTTCTATTTATTTATTTATTAGGAAATTAGCAATTTTATTCAGCGCTGATGCATTACATTGATCAAAAGTGTCAGTTACAATATTTATAATATTGTATATAAATAAATAAATAAAATAAAATTCAGCTTTGCATCACAGGAATAAATTACATAAAAATATATATTCAAATAGAAACCAGCTATTTTTAATTATAATAATATTTCACAATATTACTGTTTTTACTGTATTTTTGATCCAATAAATGAGCAGAATTGTACCGACCCCAAACTTTTTAAAAAGTAGTGCATGTATACAGTAGTTAGTTCATTAAAACTTACATGTCTATCAGTGATGGAGCACTTCAAGATTTAAAGATAATTAATTTAACATCACAAGAAAAAAACAAAAAAAATAATGCATGACCTCTTAGAACTTCTGTACGTTAGGGTTAGTCTGTATTCATTATAGACCTGAATGCAAATTTCCAGTGTGTCTTCATGTAGATAACTACAGCAGGTAAACATGAGTGTGTGTGCGTCTTACGTTTAACAGCTGGTCAAAGGCAAACTGAAAGCCGGTTTTGTAGTCTGTCGTCCCCTTCGCTTGCATGTTCATCACAGCCTCTTTGAAGATCTTCTTGTTTTTTATGTTGGCTTGGACCAGCGTGGTGAAGCACGGCACCACGGCGTACGCTTTCTCATTGAACTGACAGAAAGAGAGCGACAGACAGAGAGACAGACAGCAGCTGCTTCAGCAAGTCCATTAAAAGCTTCATTATTCATCTCCATTAGATCTCACAGCATCATCATTTCTGCTGTTAACACTCGCTAATGGAGTCACTTACACCTGATTGATTTCTCTCGCAATTCATAATTTGCTTCCACTGCAGATGAATCAACTCAGATGAAACTTGAAATCTATTTAAAATCTATTTCACAACACTAATCATCTGGATGGTTTAATAGTGCTCAAATCCGAACATATTTTACATATGAGAGTGTTTTGAACATTCAAAACACACTGCCAAAATGCAAAATGTAGGTGACAAGGTGTTGCTATGTGGTGTTCTGGGTGGTTACTAGGGCTGGGCGATATATACATTTTTTTTTTATTTCTCGATACTGTCAAAATTGTTATGATATTCAATATATATGCTTGCATTTGTTTTTAAATAATTTAAAAAAACATGATTTTCTTTTGCCCCCATTAAAAAAAACAACAAAAATAGAACAGCTATTGTTATAAAAGAAAATACTAAATGTTTAGTGCAAATTTAAGCAGTTTAAAAATCTAGACCAAATGATCACTTACTGCTTTTTATAAAATTAATACATGTATATGTAACTGAAGTATACTGCAAAACAAGTACAGAAAGTGCATTCTGTCAACTTTTTTTACACTTTTTTTTACACACAATTTACACTGTGCAACTGGGGAAAATAATTAAACTGAATCTGAGATTAAAACCCTCTCAGATGGGGAGCTAGTTGCTGGAAAAAAAGGTATTTCTTTCTAATTTTGCAAATTTGGGGAAATGTGCCTTATGGATGCTCCACCAACGTAAGCACAAATCAGTGAGGACTCATACATGGTTTATTTGACGTCATCTAGTGTACTGATTCATTATAGGCTTTTTATATATATGTATATATAAATGAATACCAAAGACTTATGCACTCTCTCTGTCTACATTATGAAAAATATTATAACAGTGAAATTTCTAATAGTAATTCCAAATTGCAATAGCCTATGTTTCTCTATTCAAACAACAGTGGTTGAGTTAGTGCATTTATTCAGCAATCACAATCACAAACAATACAGCTGAGATCTCATAACAAATCTCTGTCTGTGTTTTCAGATCATCGTCTGCACGTGGTTGCCAGATAGCTTAAAATAAGCAAAACATCAGGCATAAAATGTATCCTTGTAACAGCGAAGCTCTGATTCTGGGATTTGAACTCTTGATATCTGGCAACCGCACTCATGAACGCTCACATTGTAGAGGCATGTACAGCAGTCCGCAATAACATTTTCTCCTTTTTTTTTTCTTTTTTTTTGTCAACGAAACTGCATAAAACTATGATATATAAATGACATTTTGTCATTTTGTTAAAATGTCATTTTAAATTTATTTATGTACTGTTTTATTCTATTTAGTATAGTAAGTATTGTTTTAAACGCAGGTTCTTCTTCTAACCTTATTGTACTTAAAACAAGATAAAACAAGATAAAAAAGGCACACTATATAAATCTAAATATCATGCATTTTTGCATTCTTGAATAAATAATGATTGTTTTAAGGATGTTAGGTAAGGTAAACAGGTAAACAACATTGTACTGTGTAAAAAAAAATATATATAATAAGTAAATAAATAAATCACATTTTAATCCTTACACTAGTACTACTGATTGTCAATTAATTAATTCATTTATTTGACACAAAATTAATATCGTTGGAAGCTTGTTTTCACTATGGCATAAAAATAAAATAAAAATGTTAATTGCAACTTTACCTCACAATTCAAACTCTTTTATTTTACAGTGAAAGTTTATATCCTACAATTTTGAGAAGAACTGCAAGAAAAAGTTTGTGAAACTGTAATATTAAAAGTTGCAATTACTGGAAACAAGCTTCCATAAATACCTGTCGCATCAGTACAGCTTTACTTACTGAATGCACACAGCTCTGCATAAAGCATTTATGTATGTGTCTATGTGTGTGAGGAAGCACAGCTGTGAAAATCTGAGGTACATCCGGCAGTCTTGATTACAAGGTTCCACACCGCAGGTGCAGAGGAAAGAAAATGCCAATGCAAACAAAAATGAAATGAGAAATGCCATCCTAAAAGTGCCTATAGAAAAGAAAAATCCCTTTGAGATCTCTTTTACTCTTCCTTGATGGAGACAAGATTAAAGGAATAGCAAATTGAGACTTAATGAGAGCCCCGATTCACGAATGAATCATTCTTTTGAGTCAGATTGAATCGGTTCTTGAGTTGACCCGGTGATTCCGCAGTTTACTGTAGGTAAGATTATCAGCGAAAAATGACTTGTATTTCAGTCTGTTTATCATACAAAACTATTATGGACTACTATGGTCCACTTTTTGAAGTTACTGCCTTGCGACTGCATGGAAATGACTGACCAGAACAGTTTAAATCTCTCTTTTTGTGTTTTGCTAAGAAACTAGAATGCAAAAAGCAAACCAAATTGTAATTTTTGGCTGAAATGCCCCTTTAAAAAAGCCAAAGGCTCCATTTTGATTTTATGTTAGTCTAGGTGTCTGCAGGTAAACAGCAGTATACACACAAGGGCGACTCTAATGTGGTCTAAGACTGCTTTTCTTTAGCGGGCTGTAGAATGAGCCGTGTTCCGGCTCAGATTATGATGCTCATTTTGCGCTCTCAGAGCCGGGATTAGGAAACACACACTAAGAGCCCGGATCAGCCCGGATTACTGGCGTGGGCCTCCAAAACGCTAATGTTTCATTATGTGTGTGCGTCTATGTGTATATGTGCATGCACACTTGTGTGGGTTGCGTTTGAGAGCTGCTATTGTATGATCGTAATAAATGAATCCTCTGTAGATTAAATGTTAGTGTGCATTCTGCGTTTACATTTTCATACAGATTCATGGAGGATTCACACGACTAAATATTGCTGGTGTTGTCTCAAATGTATTCACTATGAATAACAGCATATTCTCACTTACAAAACGATATAGCATTTAAACAATCTCACTTTGCATTTGTGCCTGAAAAGTACTGCGTGCAACTATAAAAAAATATTTAGGAGCACCATGTGCGACTGATCCGATCAGCATATTTGTGTTTGCGCTGAAGGGAGATTCAAAGGTTTCTACGTGTTTTTGCAACGTTGAGTAATGTATCACAGACATATCTGACAAATCCTTTCATAAACAAAGTGTAAATAAGAGATTCATAGTTCTCTACACTGCACAATGTACATTGCGGTGAACTAAGATGAGTGACAGCTTTTAATGATTTTTAAGGGAGTTTGTAAATGAGATACTGATTTAATACAACTGTTAAATAAATAAGAACGTAATATTAAGTGACTTACATTGCGGACTATAACACTATTGGCTGATTTTGCTTTATTTCGTTGTCAAAAATGGACTGAAACAAGTCACAACTGAGCCGCTGCGCATTTCCATTCAAACACAGCGTTATTACGTTTCATGAAGGAACGTGGGTTTTTAAATGAATCAATGATTCAATTTCCTATTTGTAAAGGCTTGCTTTATTCCTTTATGAATCAGCCGTTCGAACGAATGAAATGAACGATACGATTCAGTAATTAAATTAGTGTCTTGCCGCCACCTACTGGCAGATTTAGTTTCATTTTTAAAGTATCTTTTCAGTTATTTAAATCATTTAAAATTTCTGTATTCAAAATTTTATATTTAGAACATTAATCTCAACATGAATTTATGAATTTGATTGCACTCATGCCCCTTTGAGCCTCATTACAAATATGAAAATACACCTACAAGCCTCTTTTGTGTTCTTCTGTGCCACTTCTGTAGTACAAATAAATTTTGTTAATGCTGATTTCATTTAATTGGCAACTTATTCTTATTCTACTTGTTCTTATTCTGCTGTTTTAATTAGAAAAGCTTAAAGAAACATAATTTTTGTAATTTTTTTGACATAAAAAATGACATAGTTTTTAATAAAGTTGCCAAAAATGCCATTACAAAGGCATTGCCACTTTGTATAATTATTTATTTATAATAATAAAAAGAAATAAATATTAGAAATAAAGACATTTTACATTTTATAATAATATATATTACAACAAATTATTATTTATAAAATAAAAACATTATTATACGACGTGAATACATAAATAAATATTACTGTAATACAATGAATATTGTATAATTATTAAATATGAATGATTACTTTATATAATTTTTAGTTATATTAATAATAATTATTACTATTATTAAATATCAATAAATATTACTTTGTATAATTATTTATTTTTTAATAACATAAAAATATATAAATTAAATAAATATAATAATACAAAATATTAGTAGTCATTAATACATACATACATACACACACAATTATTTATAATAATAAAAATTATTAGAAATGAATACATATTATTTATAATAATAATAATAATAATATATTTTAGAATACATTATTTATAATAATAAAATATTATTATTAAACATTAATACATAAATATTACTGTAATACAATACATATTGCATAATTATTGCATATTCATAAATATTACTTAATATATTTATAATAATAATAATGAAATGCAGGTTATAACATTATTTGGTGACACTAAAAAACAAAAAAACCTACCCGAGCCACATTTACGTAGTCGTCATCAGAAAGTGTGTCCAGCATTTCAATGACAGAGGTTTTCATCAGCTTCAGGGTCAGTCCACTGACACTACCACTCCTACAAACACAGAAAAACATGCATCAAATACATCACACGCACTGAACATAACCATTACTACATTTATCTAACAAACCAGTCATGCCTCAAAACAGCACTGCACAGAAACACAAGCCCATAACTGCCGTTGCCAAGCAGAACCTGTTGCTAAGTGTCTCCCCCGTCCCCATCCATCAAAAGTAAATTGTAGACGGCATGTTAAAAAGCGCCATCTTCACAGACAGTACAGAGACAGTCGATCTTCAAAAACAAAGTACATTTGAATTCTATGCTGCAAATTGGATTTATTAATAGCCTACAGCAGCTATTGAAAAAGCAATCGCAGAGCATGAGTTCATGTGTAATTTGGCTTCCAGAGTTAGAAGGTTTAATAAAGCCGAGCACACTGGGAAAAAAAAAAACCTGGTGACAGCACTATTGTCTCCTGTTTCCAGTCGTCACAATAAGATTAGTCTAAGATTGTCAGAAACGTTCAGTGCGATGGTGCTTTTGATTGGCATGAGATTGCTTTGGCAAAGCGACAGCTGCGATTGGTGTATTTTTTAATTAGATATCGGTATCTATTTAAGGTTATGGACGATTGCCAGCCAGCGACAATTAACCTCCATTAAGCAGTTTTTCTTGAGAGGTTTACTTAAGAATATTAATGATGTTTTTTGACAATTATGCACATAATGGCTGTATGATTGAGGCAATCACTTATTTGTTAAGCTACGCTGCAGTGTTACCAATGACTCTAAAAGCACAACACTTAGCTTTTGATAAATAAGAAGGTCTTGATGATTCACTAAATGTGGCATTCAACAACAAAACGATTATTTCGGTAATGCACTTCCTTATAATTCTATGAACTCAAACAAATGCAATGCATACCTTTCACTAAATGCATCTGTAAACACATCTGCAAGATTATGCATTTTAGAGGTCAGATAAGATCAAAGTCGCAGGACATTTTAAATTCCCCACCAGCAGTCCAGATATCGGCAAGAGTAATGCCATTTTTCATTGCACGTAACCTCTAAGTCATATTTCAGGGAACACGGTAGCATTTTGATGTTGAGGCACGAGGTTAATAAGATGGAATAATGCTCTTCTCGGCCGACAGGTGGCAGTAGAGCACCACGCCGCTGTTATGGCATCATAAACGACACATTTATCAACACAGATGACAGTGTGTGTTAATGCAGCGCATATGAGACACACGCAGAGACAGATGGAGAGTGTGTTTGTGTGGTCGAGAGGATACTTACACGTCCACGATGATGACCATGTCCTTCGGAGAAGAAGCTCCCTGAATGTACCTGGTAAAAGTACAAAACAAGACTAGTCAGTGCTGATATTGAGGGTTAATTGGTTTAAAATGCAAAAATAAAACAATAAGCCATACAGGGTGTGAGCTACAATGATTTAACCATGATTAAAGGCACAATATGACATCTTACAGATGGTTTTAACAAACTCAAGTGGCTAGCTGCTTTCATAAAATAGCATTAAAACTGTCATTTAGTCCATAAGCCAATCTGAAGGTGGTTTACAGCCAACCAACACAGCAATTTAGCATTTGAACCCTATGAAGCCTACTCTATCATATTTGATCCATGACTTTCTAAGGCATCTAAATGATCAGCATGATCAAACTTGTGTGGAAGAAACACAATGTAACACATGCCTTCTGTCCTCTGATTGATAGTTTTTACTCTGACAGTACTAACATCCACCTTCAGCTTCAGCTGTGAAATCTTTAGTATCTTAAGTAACTGTAAGAATAACTTTCATATTGTTGGTAATATTTCAAGATGAACACTTACTGGACTGAAACAACTTAGGTTTACTTAATTATGCATACATCTCTGATTCTGATTCTGATCATTTTTTGATTAATCATTTTCAAAGAGGCTTTTGAGGGACATTTATTTGTTCATCTGTCAGTCATCTTTGCATGGCCTTGCATAATGTTTTAAAACTACAGAGTTTTGAACTAAGCATTAATCATCTTACTATAATCATAGACATATTACTGAGAATATGTCTATGATTATTTTGCAGAATCTGCAAAATGTTAATTATTTTACCAAAATAAGAGAATCACACAAAATGCATGTTTTTTTTTATTATTTAGTACTGACCTAAGAAAGATATTTCACATAAAAGACGATCACATGAATGATCCAGTGTTTACTTTGTTTAATTATAGTTGTTAATGAGTCCCTTGTTTGTTCTGAACAGTTAAACTGCCCACTGTTCTTCAGAAAAATCCTTCAGGTCCCACAAATTCTTTGGCTTTTCAGCAATTTTGCGTTTTTATGTTTAACGACTATCACTAAACATAAAAAAAACAAAAAAAAAAAAACACAGCTGTAGATCATTCAGTTAACAACACAGTATTAAGAATCAAGTGTATGTAAACTTTTGAAAGGGGTCATGAGTCATTTTTATAAATTCAACCATTATTTTCTCTTGTGGACTATATGTAAATATCTTTTATGTGAAATATCTTATTCAGGTCAGAACTAAATAAAAAAAAAAACATTTTGCATGATCCCTTTTATTTTGTTAAAATAGTTAACATTTGCAAGCATCTGCAAGGTAAATGTAAACTTCTGATCTCAACTGTAAGTATCTGTAAGTATGCTATACTGTTATAAAGATCTCACTGATTTCACATTATAATCTGAATTTCTAATTTCTAATAATCTAATTCGAATAATCTAATTTCCTGGCCATATAAATATCAGCATCTGCACCAAAATTGGTCTTTTCCTTGAGTTTGAGCTCCATATTCTCCAATATCAAACTATATGATAATTGTGTCAGTACATATCCAATAAACGGACTTAAAGTAATTTCACATACACTCAAGCGCATCTGTTAAACAGAAATGTTTCTCAAAAGCTAAACGCAAGTCCTATTTTCAAGTTCACTATCCCCAATCAGGCTCCTCTGATTTGTCTTGAGTTTGCGCTAAGCTAACCTCCAAGTCCGAGAAGCACAGCGTCAGGTGAAACGTCAAACCGGACAGGCGTTTATTCTTCAGCTGACTCATCGGCCTGCTGACAAACGCATTATGCAGTCCGCCCGTCTCTCTGCGTCTTTGTGCTAGCGCTAGCAGATCGTGCGGCGAGGAGAAGCGCTTTGTCTCGAGCCATTTTTAGCATGGTGCTCAATCTGAGCGCAGAAAGACAATGAACGATGCATGGCACTTTTGTGTCACCGACAACAAAATAAATAAATAAACGGCCTAACGCCGCATCTGTCCGCCGCTGATAGAGGCTGACATATAGAAAACACTAGTGCAGCCATTTTCACTTTTCCCCGTGCAATTAAAAAGGCATTACACCTGACAATCAGAGCAAGAGATTGATGCACGTCGTAAAGCTGTTGTCTTCAGAAAACCACGCCGGCTTTTGCGCGGCATGGTGATTGGCTGCCGTGCAGACAGGTAGTTAGCGCTTTGTGCTCGCAGGAGCAGACCGATCGTCGAGGGTCTCTTCTACCGCGGTAATCAGGCTGAAGAGGCGACGTGAGAAGTGGTGCCAGGTGCCCGCGGCTCGTCGAGGAAGGGTTTTGAAGCATGGCTAAGCTCTGGAAAAATGGAAAAGCCCTGGTGAGCCACGGCGCGACGCACACAACGCTAACTAGCGCACTCCACCGCGAAGCTGTACGCTGAACTCTGACCCTCATTTTGGAGGCCAATCCGGTCTTAATGCCACTGGAGAGTGCTAGACGCGGAAGGAGGACTATTATAGTTGGCTGAAAGGACAAACACAGCTGAAAGACTGTTTCAAGCTAACAATAACAATGCTCAGGCATGAGCACAAAGCTTGTGGCAGTAGAAGTGGGAGAAATTAAATGAGTTCTTGATAATTGAAGATGCTACCCAAAAGGTCAGACCTTCTCCATGAGCATTGGCTATAAGAAATTGTTTTCTGAAGCACAGCGGTACTAACTTTATCACTTTAATTACAAAACCCTTTTATTTAAATGAGTATAATGTGTGAGTGAGAAAAATTAGATAACTTCTATGCTTCTGACACACCAGTAAATATGTATATATATATGTATATAAAAACGTGTCTGTTTTTTAAAATATTGCATTTTTTGTGTGAACTATCCCTTTAACTTTGGGGATTTTTAAAAGATGTTTTTGAAAGGAGTCCCTTTTGCTCACCATGGCTGTAATTATTTGATCAGAAATACAGTAAAAAATAGTAATAATGCGAAAAATTATTACAATTTAAAATAACTGTTTTCTATCTGAGTATGTGTTCAAATGTAATTTATTCCTGTGATGCAAAGCTGAATTTTCAGCATCATTTTCTCCAGTCTTCAGTGTCACATGATCCTTCAGAAATCATTCTGCCCTCCAATTAATTTAATTAAATGAGTAATTAATTACTTGATAATTGAGGATGCTACCCAAATTGTCAGACCTTTTCCATGAGTGCTGGTTATAAGAAACAGTTTTCTGAAGCACAGTGGTACTAAATTGTATTGGTTTAATTATTACAAAAGTCTTTTATTTGAATGAGTATAATGTAAGCGAGAAAAGGGAGATAACTTCTGTGCTTCTGATACAACAGTAAATGTGTATATATATATTGAAAAATATCTGTTTTTTAAATCCCAGTGATTCAATTATTTTATTTTTTTGTGTGAAATATCCCTTTAAATTTGGGGAAAACATGTTTTTCAAAGAAGTTTCTTTTGCTCACCATGGCTGCATTTATTTGATCAAAAATACAGTAAAAACAGTAATAATGTGAACAATTATTACAATTTAAAATAATTGTTTTCTGTTTGAACATAATTTAATTTATTCCTGTGATGCAAAGCTGAAGTTTCAGCATCATTACTCCAGTCTTCAGTGTCATGTGATCCTTCAGAAATCATTCTGCTCAGGAAACACTTATTATTATCAATGTTAAAACATCAGTCCCTCATTTTGGTGAAACATCACACTGAGAGTGTAGTTTAATTACCTAATTAAATTACAGTATGACTATCGTATAGCTTGGCTATAGCTACAGTTTTAAATTAACATCCTAACAATATGACATCACAATATGACATCAGACACTGCAAATTTAATTTCTGCTCCATCTCTGCAAGAAACATAGAGGTACACTAGATTTCTCCATATTTAAAATTCATTTTCCAGCTCTGTTTGCTTTTATGCAATCAATCCACAGCGCGCTGGATTCGGTTTGGGCCGTGTTTGCTCATGTTCTTACGTCTAATAATGCCGCCCTGTGTTTCTGCTCAAACAAACACACATTTCCATGAATACAGTTTCAGTAAACACAGGAGGCATAATTGGAGGTTGAGAGGAGCACATTAGGAGCAACGATAAAACTCCAATAAAAAAAACATAATGTAATTTTCCAAGCCTAAAAGACGCACATGCCTTATAAATACCGCATATGACGAAAAATCAATGGACTAAATGAAGGAAATGAGTTTGCTCAGGATTTAATGTGTGGACTCTAAAAAATAAATGCCTGTATATGTTATGTTTAGTATGAAAAACCTACAAAAAGAGAGTTGTATGAATATCTCATATAAATGTATTTATTATTTTCAGATTTATTTCATATTAAATTAATATTTAATATTAAAATAAATAAAATAATATATACAATTTGCTTAATTTAAATATAATTTAATATTTTTTGTGAATTTATTTGAGTATTTTTAAATATTATTTTATTATAATATTATTTAATATTAATTAAACAACTACCAGGAATTGTGTTCAATTAATGTGACAACTTTTACGCTTCTGATACACCAGTATGTATGTGAAAACCTCAGACAGAAAGTATGTGAACCCCTAATACATGTCTATTCAAATCATTTTACTATCTTAAAGTAGTGACTACTAACTCATCTGTGTAGGCAAAAACTTTGAGATTTAAAGTGATAGTTCACCCAAAAATAAAAATTCACTCACCCATTTACTCACCCTCACGTTATTTCAAACCCAGACTTTTTTGCTTCTAGAGCAATGGAGAAGATATTTTAATAAATGTCTGTTTTTGAGATCTCAGTGACTAAAATATTATATTTTTTGTCAACTATCCCTTTAGACTAGGCGATCTTTTAAAAAGTGCTTCCGAAAAAAAGTCTCTTCTGCTCACCATGGCTGCATTCATTTGCAGAAAAATACAGTAAAAACTGTAATAAGGTGAAAAATTATTACAATTTTAAATAATGGTTTTCTCTTTGTATATATTTTCAAAATGTAATTTATTCCTGTGGTGCAAAGCTGAATTTTCAGCATCATTACTCTACTCTTCAGTGTCACATGATCCTTCAGAAATCATTCTGATTTCCTGAATCACTGCTTAAGAAACATTTATTACTATTATTATTATATTTAATTTGAAATTAATATTTAATATTAAAACAAATTAAATAATAAATACAATTTTTATTTAAATATAATTTAATATTATACTTAATTCATTTTAGTACTTTTTTTTGCATAGTATAGTTATTTGTGTGGATGCATCTTAAAAATCAAAACTGATTTATTAATTTTCACTAAGCCCTCTTCATTTTTAATCCAATGACCTTTCCTAGGACTTTTAAGGATTCATTTCAGTCCAGATTAATTTTTTTAATGGATATCCAGTTTCTTAAGTGAACCGCTGACAAAACCGTGACAATCTCTTTGGTCGGACAGTAAAACATACGATTAACTCATGCTAACGCCGTGTCAGTATCATTCACCATCACTCTATAGACTCTGTTTCTTTTGGCAATGCTATTTTTCACACTCTAGTCTATATTCATCTCCACTTTGTGACACCGACGTTCCCGATCCGAGCTCGGCTCACTGTACCATCCTTGGATCGGCCTGATGGATCCAGATGTGCAGTTTCTGCATGGATTGCACTCCGTAATTACCCCTCCACTGAGGCCCAGCGATGCCATTCCTTCCCAGTCATTACCCACACTCCCCAGCGCCCCGGCCAGGTGACATGCAGATGGGCCATCACAAAACAGGTCCCCTCGTCCGCCCGCTTACCCACTAAACACACGCGCTCAAGAAGGACCATCAGCGGCACCGTCATCCAGAGCATCTGCTGCGGCTCCACCAAACCTTTAGACACACCTACTCAATCTTCATTATTATAAAACGACTGCAAACATAAATAATGAAGTCATCTCAGCTATGAAAAACACAATGGCCAGAACCAAACTCTCTTATATTTGAGCTTGTTCTTTGTCTAGATTCTAGCTCTGCTATTAAACATGAAAGAGCACGTCTGATGATGCTTTTCCTTTATCAAAAAATAAAATATTCATATTCATGCAAAATAAAATTCTATTTACAATTATGTACAAGACCTTTAAGCTTTTTAAGGGTAAGGTAATGAAAAAGTCAAGTGTGCCCGAATTTTGACTGGTAACCTGGATATAAAATAAACTTGGAAGTTTGTACATTTAGCAGATGCTTTTATTCAAAGTGATGCACAAATAAAGAACATCACACACAATTTCCCTTAAGAGCCAACAATATTTGCAGTACACAATGCCATGTTTAAAGTAGAAACTATTTGTACACAAGCTACAGCAGTAGAAAAATGCAGAAAAAGTGCTCATACTTCATATGATTGATTTAATATTTAAAATATTTTGTTTATTTTTTTAGTAATAAATATGAAGGTATATACACATGCATTAATTTAACCCTTTAACTGTCACTCCCTATTGTGAACATAGACATGAAAATGCACTATCCAAATGCAATTTTTTATAATTCATGAACAAAAACATTTTGTAATATGATTTTCATGTACAGTTTCCGTGATAATGCAATGTCTGATTTTAAAATGGTTTTCAAAGGATGAATTTTGAGATTTTAAGTCTTCAAGTAATATATAATTTCTTATGATTTCTAAAGCGTGACAGAAAAAAAGGCAACAAAGAAAGTCTTTTTGTGAAAAAGGTCTGAACCCCTGTTATGATGTAAATTTTTTGAGGTGCACTCTTGTCATAAATTAACGTATTACTTTTCCTACATAATTTGTAACACAAAACAGTAGTAAAATATCAATTTAGGAGTCTTAGACCTTTTCAACGATATATAGTTTGTCATGATTAGACTAGGATTTATTTGAAATATGGTGAAGTAAACTTAGGCGACAGTTAAAGGCTAAATAAAATAAGAACGTATTATTACTTGACCACTTAAAATATCTTTATTTTAAACATTTTAAAATAAGAGCATTTTTATGTTTGTCAAGGTATATATTTTATCAGTAGGTCCAGTCTTTGGGAACTGAATCCATAACGCTGGCACTGTTACTGCTATGCTCCAGCAGTTTAGCTACAGGAATATATAAATACATTTTGTTGTTCTATTACATTATTTAGCTTATTTTCCTTTCTTTCCAGTCAACGTCGTACAGTAAACAGCCTTTCTGTGAAATGCCACCTGCCACACAACAGTTGAGGTCACTCAGTGATTTTGGTTTTCAAATGTTTGTTATGGTCTCTTAACAGCATGAATGCGTCACAATTTAGAGATAAAAACAAAAGAAAAAAAATGCAGCAGGCCAAAATATCATTCTTTCACTGCAATTCAAACCATGTCTATGTTAAGAATGAAAAACTGCATACTGTATACTCTTATTATAAAATAGTATTTACTATTTTATTTTGTACTATTAAATAGTATGTGAAAATGTTACATTTATATGAAATATTAAATACAATACATAATTTATAATTCTTTTTTATAATGTTATTTTATATATATATATATATATATATATATATATATATATATAATATACATTTTTTAAAAATAGTGTGAGAATTTTAAATATGTATTTTAAATATTAAATATCATATAATATATAATTTTATATAGAAAACAAATATATATTTTTGTAACTTAGCAAAAGATATGCAGTTTTCATCTTGGTAATAAATATGATTTGTTATTTTGCCATTTCAATCACATTTTCTTAAAATATCTTGCCTTTCATCAGGTTGATCACATAATAAAAAACTACATTTTAAAGAGTTTGGATGCTCAAGATGAATGCATTGCATTGTGGGAAACAATTAAATCCATTAAAATAATTTTGTTTTATAAATATATATTGAACATTTATCCAAGTAATGCGAATTTGCATACATTTTATTATTTTATTTGAATGAATAAAATATAATTTTTAAAAACAGCAAGTGACATCCAATTATCAACTTGCCAATAAATAAATATCAAGCGGTAATAAGCATTAGATGTTAATATCAGTCTGTTATTTTGCCATTTTGATCAAATTTACTTAAATGATATCTGATCAAATAAAATTGGAAAAAATGGTCATAGATGAGTGCACTCAATTGTGGAAAACAAACAAACTATAAATTAGACATTTTTTCCAGTAATACGAACATCGGCATACATTATTTTATTATTTTTAGATATAAAATATATTTTTTTAAGAACAGCAAGTGACACCCAGGTATCTATTTAGCAATAAATAAATATCATCCAGTATTAAATATTAGCTGTTAATATTAGTCTGTTATTTTGATTTTTTTTTTTTTATTTTAATCAAATTTACTATAACAATATCAGATCAAATAACATTGAAAAAAAAAGAGTGGGAAAAAAGGGTCAAGATGAATGCATTGCATTGTGGGAAACAAGCAACCCCATTAAAAATTATATTATGTACTGAACATTTTTCCAAGTAATATGAACATTTGCATACATTATTTTTATTTTATTTTATTTTTAGATATAAAATAAAAATTTTTAAAACAACAAGTGACATCCAGGTATCTACTAAACAATAAATATAAATCAAGAAGTAATAAATATTAGCTGTTAATATTAGTCTGTTATTTAGCTATTTTTTAATCAAACTTACTACAGCAACATCTATCCAATAATGTCGAAAAAAAAAAGAGTTGGAAAAAATGGTCATTGTAGGAAACAAGCAAACTCATTAAAATGTAGTATTACACACTGAACATTTTTCCAAGTAATACGAACATTTGCATACATTTTATTTTTTATTTTATTTTAATACATAAAATATAATTTTTAAAAACAGCAGGTGACATCCAGTTATCAACCCTGCAACAAATATATACCAAGCAGTAATTAATCTTAGCTGTTAGTATTAGTCTGTTATTTTGCTATTTTTATCAAACTTGCAAAATACAAAATAAAAAAAACATTGCATTGTGGGAAACAAGCAACCCCATACAAAAATTGTATTATATACTGAACATTTTTCCAAGTAATACAAACATTTGCACACATTATTTTTATTTTATTTTATTTTTTAGATATAACAAAAAAAAAACAAACAAAAAAAACAACAACAAGTGACATCCAGGTATCTACTCAACAATAAATAAATAAATATCAAGAAGTAATAAATATTAGCTGTTAATATTAATCAGTTTTTTTGCTATTTTTCACAAACTTATTTTAGCAATATCTATCAAATAATAATAGAAAATAGAAAATATTAAAAAAATAAAATAAAAATAATAAAAAAGAAGTTAGAAAAAATACTGAAGAAATAGTATGCAGCACAGTCCATAGTATACTAGTATTGTATTCCATACAGAGCCCAATTCAAAAACCATTTCCTCAAAGCTATAGGCCAAAGGCAAAATTTGACTTGCATTTGCCAAGTGTTCATTTCAGATAGAATGGAAAGATGAGACCGTATGCGCATGACATGTGATTTCAAAATAAAGCAGCCAGAGAAACCCAGAAAACGACAAGCATTCACAATAATACTGTAGACTTCAGCATCATCATGCACAGTAAACAGGTTAACCCAGCAAAACGCTTCTATAGGAGAGACAATCTCGCCGTCTGTATGAAAGCGCTGCCTCTTTGGCGAAGGCTGGAGGGGCTGAAAAACCTCATCACAAAAACGTCCCATTTCCAAGCGCTGACAGAAAACACATTTCCCGGGAAGGTGCTCGAAAAGTAAAAGCACGGATTGACATTGTAATGTGCCGCGTGCCGCTTTGATTGTGTTGCGTTCCCTCAATAGGAGAAAGACATTGGAATTCATGAGGTACTTTTATCACGGTGCGGCGTGGGTAAAAATCAATGCATTACCTCGAGAGAGAGCGCGTTTATGCTCTCTGACCTTGCCTGTCTGTCTCTCCCCGTCTCGCTCTCCTGTTCCTGGCTCTCGGTGTCTCACACTAAAAATTAGTCAATTATAGGTGCTTATCGGGGCTGAAATGATATGGTTGACTTACACATGTGTGCAGCTGCCTCTTTCCCACTGTCACAATCTGCAGGTGCGATGCAGCTCGTGATGGGGTTTATTGAAGTGTACTGACTTCACTTCCCTTTAAATGCGTGTGTACAGGCGTGCGTCTGGCGCACATGAGTGTGTGTGTTAAAGGATTTCTGTGTGTGTGTGTGTGTGTGTGTATGCGCTGATGGGATTATTATTTTATGGGCCGCTGCTCTCTCGGCTCTCCTCTGGATGTGTTCTTCAATAGATTGAATTAAGATTAAAACACTGAGGCCTGTGAAGCAGGTGAGCTGTGGGACAGAGATGTTGTCGTCTGTTTATTTCGCTTTTATTTGCTTGATTATTCAATAAATTGATGGCGAGATCAGACGATCTGTATGGATGGATGACCAGTCAGTTTGTCCTTTTAGGCTTTTATAGAGATTAAACTAGCGGGGAAGGATAAAACATCTAGTAAATTCAAAACGGAACCTTAAAATCTGATTTTACATTATTTTTGTTTATTATTATTATTTTGAGTCTAAGTGATGTTATGCCAGTCTTACTTATGAGATACACTAACAATTTTTTTGTTATGGCAGTACTATAGTACCTAATATAGTACAGATGGTAATACTAAGGTTTTTGAAAATTATGTAACATAGTATTTACTTGATACACATCCTAAATATCATAGTACTTTTTCATAGTAAAAGTATGGTATGGTGAAATATACCATGGTAATGAAATTCATGTTCCACATCCAAGAATACAATGGTGCTATCATATGTCTCAGAAATAAAAAACGGTAACGTTTTCCTTTACAAAAAAGTACTGTGGCATTATCATACTGTAATACTACAGTAATTTTAAAATACACCATGGGGATGAAATTGATGTACTATGGTATTTTAAAAAGTACTAAAAAGACCATGGTATTGGCATGTGTTTTGAGCATGGTACTATGGTACTATCATAGTTTTCTGGACTTCACCTTGAAACGCTTTGTAAAAAAGTACTGTGGCTGTACTATGGTACAGTAAATAGTATAGATGGTGATATTATGGTGCTTTAAAAAATACCATGGTATTGAAGTTTATGTAACATGGTATTTACTTTTTGCAGGTAATACTATGGTACTTTAAAATATACCATGCTACTTCCATGCATAAGACTATCTTCCATAAGACTATTGTAGTACATGTACAAAAAACGATGGTACTTTTTTCTTGTGTTCCTGAATGATAAAGTACTGTGGATGTACCATGGTCCAATTACAGGGGTTGGACAATGAAACTGAAACACTGGCCAGTATAGTGTTGGAGGTTTCATGGCTATATTTGCACAGCCTGGTGGCCACCAGTAAGAGCAAAGTGTGAAGGTTGACTGTGCACCCAATGGTTCAGACATTGTACCCTAAAGGTGGTGCCATGTATAAGGATGATAATGCACTAATACACACAGCAAGACTGGTGACACAGAGGTTTGATGAACATGACAGTAAAGTTGAACATCTCCCATGGCCTGCGCAGTCACCAGATCTGAATATTATTGAGGCACTTTGGGATGTTTTGGAGGAGCGAGTAAGGAAACGTTTTCCTACACCAGAATCACAAAGTGACCTGGCCACCGTTCTAGAAAAGGAATGGCTCAAAATCCCTCTGGCTACTGTGCATGACATGTATTTGTCAATCCCAAAACCAAATGATGCTGTATTGGCCACAAAAGGAGGCCCAACACCATACTAAATGTGGTCTAAAACCAAGTGTTTCAGTTTCATTGTCCAACCCCTGTATAGTAATACTATGACACTTTGAAATACTACAATTTTTGTACCACATACCATAGAAAATACTCTAATAGTAATGTTTTTTTTGTTTTTTTTTTTTTACATTTTTTAACATTTTTTTAAAAGTACGGTGGGAGTACCATTGTATTTAATATGGTACAGATGGTAATACTATGGTCCTTTGAAAAACAATAGTACTGACAATTATCTGTGTATTTACATGGTACATGTCCTAAATACCATAGTACTTTTTGGTAGTAATAGAATGGTATTCAAATTAATGTACCATATCCAAGAATACCATGGTAATACCATAGTATTTTTATAAGTATTCCCTTACAAAAAAAAAAAAAAAGTGGCAGTATCTTAGTACAATGGTGGTATCAAATGGTAATACTATGGTGATTTTAAAGTGTACTATGGTGCTGAAATTTACATACTATGGTATTTTAAAAACCTACAAAAAATACCATGGTATTAACAAATTTTTTGAGCATGGTATCTTTTTTTTTGGACAATTTTGCAGAATTTATTAAAATACCTTGAAACACTGTAGATGTAACATGGTATATATGTGGTACCTGATATGAAAAACGTAGCACTTCTAGCTATGGTACTTCACATTAATCATTGTAATGAAATTTACGTACCATGTATCTATGGTACTTTGTAGACGTGGAGATATTAATAAAAAACTCTTACAAAGAGAGGCTTCTTGGATGTTTTATTTAAAGACAATGTCACCTATGGGTTTAAATGAAGATTTTGATCTTTCATGTTTTATGTGAAAGGATTTTTGGTGCAATGTGTATGATAGACTTGTTGTCTGATGTGTAATTGTTTCCATTGATGTTCAGGTTTTCTGTTGTTAAAGAAGGAGCCAGAGTCTATGTAACTTTGAAGTCTGTGATTGGAAAACTAATTAGTATCACCTGTTGGTCTTTATTGGTCTTAATATAATTATTGAGTCACTGAAGACTAGTCACACTGACAAAGGCAGAAATCCGAAACGTTTGTTTTTTAATCTCCTGTTGAATAAAGATAAACTTTTAGAGTGCAGACCTTGTGCTATATTTAATAAAAAGTAGTCTTTGCACCTATAAGCTGGTAGAACTGTGATTGATCTATGGTACTTTGAAAAATATAACTACTGAAGATGATGTAATTATGGTACTCACATGGTACATGTCCTAAATACCATATGCTACTATGATATAATATATATGATACAATGATATACTGAGTATATGAAACAGTATAATATATAGACAATAATATTAAGATAATCTGAAAAATAGCATGGTATTGAAATTCATGTAACAGTATTTACATGGTACATGTCCTAAATACCATGGTAGTATCATGGTAAACATAAAAAACAAAGCACTTTTTGCTGGTAATACTATGGTACTGCTTCTTCACTGTAATGAAATTCATGTACTACGGTACTTCCATGCATACCGTAGTACTATCATAGAACAAAAAAACATGGTACTTTTGATAAAGTAGTCGCTGTACCACAGTACAATGATGGTAATACTATAATAGTTGGAAAAATCTAAATACTGAAAAAAACAACAACAAAAATACTACAGTATTTTTTGAACATGGTCCTACTTTTTGGACTTGCACCACTGTAATGTCAGAGTTTGCACTGAAGTACCTTGGAATAATGTAAAAAGCACTATGGCAGTATTATGGTACTTTGAAAAATACTGAAAGTACTGAAATAGGGTATTTACATATGCAAAATACCATGGTAGATGGTACAAACAGTGCTTTTGCTGCTAAGGTTACTTTGAAATATACCACTGTAATGAAATTCACTTACCATGGTACATCCAGGAACACCAGAGTACTATAATGTGAGTAAGTGCTTCCTTACAAAAAAATGTGGCAGAACCATGGTACAATACTGGTATCAGATGGCAATACTATGTTTTTTTAAAATATATATGGGGCTAAAATTGGATTTTATCACTCGACTGCAAAAATGTATGCAAATTAGTTTCTTAAAGTGAAACAGGCTGACAGTTTCACCGTCAGTGTTTAATTTGCCCGGAGAGCAGAACAGGACTGACAGGCCTCCATCTAGTTCGGGCGGCTCTTCATGGCGTTTGAGCAGCTGCCATAATATTTACTTAGGAGCCAGATTGACTTTTCTCAGAAATCAATATGTGCTTTGGCTGTGCTGAATATCTGCTACGCTGGGCTGAACCTGCATGGTAATGGCTTCTCTGTAACGCTCCGATAACAAAACATACACCTCTCTCTGTTTCTCCTTCAAACTCTTCCAATCAATCCTCGCGCCTTTAGCCGTCGCTCAGGCTCTCTCCTCTAAATCTTCACCCTCTCCGGCACTCTCTCGCCGTCCTTCGCTAACGTTTGTAGACATACGTTATAATAGAGGCGTGTTAATAATTCATGTCAGAGCAATTGGAGACAATTAAGTGTGTTGACTGGGCCATTCATTTTCCAGTCAGAGAGCTGATGTAGAGTGTCAGAGTGCCGATCAAAGACATCTTCAATAGCTCAACTGTTTCTCATAGACACCAATGAGACTGAATGGAGAACAAAAGGAGACTTTTCTCAAGTGTCTGGATTTTTCTCCTTAAAGCGATAGCTCACCTAAAAAATGTAATTCAGTCATCATTTACTCATCCTCATATTGCTCCAAACCTGCATGAATGTCTTTCTTTTGTTGAATGCAAAAGCAGATATTTTGAAAATTATAACACAATGTTCATTTTTGGGTGAAGTATACCTTTAAAAAAAGACAGTAATGTCACATTTGTCTCTCCTTGAACTTTAGAAATGATCTAATGAATAAATATTGAGAAATATTTATTTTCATTCAGCTCTTGTAATGTTTTATGTTTGATATGCTATATTTATCTGTTTACATTTTTAAAGTTCAAATAAATATATTAAATATTCCTGTACACATTATAAAAGTATTATGTTTTAAAATGCTAAAATATGCTTGAAATGTCTTAATTGTGTATTAATTTGTCGATTTAATTAAGTATAATATGTTTCCTGAAAAAAAAAAAAATATATATATATATATATATATATTTTTAAATATATATATATATATATATTTTTTTTTTTACCAGTTTACATTATAACAGATAAAAAGTAATAAAGTAATATGAAAACATTAAAATGTAAGTTTTTTTTTTTTTTTTTACAAATATTATCTATCTATTTTCACAGCTTAAAATCATTTGTAAAAACTAATAAATAACTACATTTATTTTTTTTTAATCAAAGTGTCATCCCTCTGCTTCAAGACAAAGTCCTTGACATGTGAACCTGTGGTTAACAGTTGCTTACAGTTAATAGCTGCTTCACAGTAACAGGTTTTATATCACAGCTATTACTATATTATATCTTTAGCATGACCGCAATGCTATTTCAACCAATCAGCATCCAGTACCAGAACTATCTGTTTTATAATAGCCCAGTATAATAAAAGTTTCCTCCGAGTTTCTTCCAAACTCCTGCTCTGGCGTCTTTGAGACATTAGCTGAGCTAAGCAGCAGGCTGTTATTTGAGTGGTCAAGCCGTGCTAAGAGTGTAATACACAATGACAGCGTGTTGACCATAATCATGCAAACTTGACCTGACACATCCCGACTCCCCCTGCTGCCACGGCCTGCCAATCAGCAAAGCGGAGCACAGGTTGCCAAGCAACAGTCTGAAAAACAGCTCTGGCGATGTGTGCAGGGGGTTAAAGAGCAGCGGGCAGACGGCTAGTGTGACACATGCTTAGACGCTAGTGCTGCTGCTGCTGCACACGTGTCAAAAAGAAGACCGCCGGAATACCTACAAAGAGACATTTGGCATTCACACTCATCAGAGCAATCTTCCTCTGCCATCTCTGCTCACCTGGCCTAATTTAGTTTTGAGTGAATCACCTGAGCACTAAATGCCATGTGACTAATCAGCTGCAGGAAATGACATCATGACAACACTGATCAGCTGATGGCAGCACACATACATTATTGTATGTGTTTCCTCATGGGGACCCAAAAATGTCCCCACAAGGACTTTGGATATTGCAATCTTCATAACGTAGAGTATACCTAAACCACACACACACACACACACACACACACACACACGTTCAAACTCTTCACTATCGAATAGAAATCAGCAGGCAGAAATAAATCAACAAAATTGTACACTTTTAAGATCCATGCAAAATAAATATATCACTGCTAAAAAAATTTCCTATAAAATAATGAAATATTAAGGCTTTTAGAAAACAACAGGAACATCAATATTATAAAAGACACCAACGTAAATAAATAAATAAATAAATAAAACTAATTATTATTTTTTTATAATATATGAAATTAATATAATTATAATTTTATATAAATATAATAATAAATATAATTATAAATTACATTTATTAGCCATGCAGAATAAATGTGTCCTTTAAAAGAATGTGGTGTTAAGGCTTTTAGAAAATAGGTGCAACAGTATCATTATTCTAATTTAGTAATAATTATTTAGAATTCATACCTAATATTTTTTAAAATATGAGTAGATGTAAAAATGTATCAAATGTATACTATATTAATATATAATATAATATAATATAATATAATATAACATAATACAATAAAAGAGGTGCAACAGCAATATTATAAAAGACTTCAAAGTTTGATAAATAATACAACTTAATAAAAATAACATTTTTATGCCATGTTATGTTTAAAAATATAACGTTAGAATTAATATTTAATAATATAAAAAATAACAATTGTAATAACATGTAAAACACACGCACTAATAAAATGTGCAACAGCAATATAAAAAAAACCCACTAATGTTAATATATCAATTTTAAATAATATTTAATACAATTTAATAATTTTATTTTGCAAAAATATATTAAATGAATATAATTATAATTTAATATGAATATAATAATAAATATAAATATAACATATTATTTTACAGCTGTGTCTCATTCCATCATAACTGACAGTTGGTCAGTTTTACTGTGCTGAGCTTTTTATTTATTTGTGACCCTGGACCAAAAAACAAAAACAAAAACAAAACCCTGTCTTGAAGTAGGATGGGTATATTTGTAGCAATAGCCAAAAATACTAAATTATCAATTTGTCTTTAATGTAAAGTAAAGATCATGTTCCATGAAGATATTTTGTAAATAATAATAATAATATAGTAATAATAGTAATATGCATTGCTAAGAACTTAATTTGGACAACTTTAAAGGCGATTTACTCAATATTTAGATTTTTTTGCACCCTCAGATTTCAGATTTTCAAATAGTTGCATCTCAGCCAAATATTGTCCTATGTTTTGTGGTCCAGGGTCACATTTTTTTTTACAAAATATGAAGCTGCTTTTGCATTGATGCTAGATTTATCATTTGTTATGCATATATATATATATATATATATATATATTTTTTTTTTTTTTTTTTTGCATTTTATGCATAATCTTATATTTTGGTTAGTGTCCATTAAGTTTGAACAAAAAGAGAAAATAATGAAATAATGAAATTCATTTGTAAATATGAATACATTTGCATAAAACAGTATTTAATACATTGGAATATCAGATTACATGGTTATTTCATATACCACATATACATTTTTGATGCATATACTGTGATATGCAGCATAGTCATGACATGAAATGACTCATTAACGGTTTGGTCATACCTCACACCGCACAAACCCGCATACTGTAGATGTATATATGAAAACAGAAACAGCATGTGGAGCGGAGCGCCTGCTGATAGCGCGCTCCAAACCAATTCATCATCCCTGCGCTTATAGAGCTGTTGTGTGTCTGTACAGCAGCGCTAGCCTACACGCTCGCAAAAGCATTAAAAGCAACTCATTAAGTCTGCAGAGCGTGTTGCATCACAACAAAAACAATGTAGAGCTCGCTCCGGCTCATCAGCAGCATTAGCGCTTTGTCAGCCAAACAAGCTAACTAGCTGCCTGCTCGTGTTGTTCGTCTTTAGGTTAAAAGCTTCTTACAGGTATATTGGGGATTGTGTTGTTGTTGTTTTTTTTTTTTTTTGCACCGGAGACACTTTCCCTGAGTGTGAACTTAATTACTCTGTCAAAGAAGAGGCTCATTAGCGCCTCGCTAACACTTCCTTACTCTGGGAAACACCGTGGCACGCTCATCCAGCCGGCTAACACGCAAGCACCTGATAACAACTTGTTTTCCATTTAAACACCTTGCTTTTCCGTTTAAACAGCCTTTTCTTTCTTCAATAAGTAGACAGAGATGTATTTCTGAGGGCGGTCGTCTTTCTGTAGGGGTGATGTGGCGTAGCGGCTAAAGTTATGCCCTCGATCACGATGCCAAACCCCAGGCTAATCCTGAGGGGATTGTTCCTATAACAAGTGTACTACGAGTCGCTCTGGATGAAAGCATCTGCTACATGTTATACCTACTAAGCACTTTGGCCCCGTCTAATGCATTGCTGCTATGTTCACTTACTTACAGTATACTACACACTAAAAAGATGTACTTTGATGTTAACAAGAAAGTTAGTATACTTTTGAGTGTGCAGGAAACTGTTGTGACATATTATCACTGATTCTGAATAAAAAGAAACCGAACAACTTCTGCTAAATAAATAAATAACTTGTGCAAAATAATTAAATTAACAAAAATGTCACCTAAGAAATACAAAAAGTATTTTAATAAAATTAAATAAATGCATAGATAAATATTTTAATGTCATCTAAATAAATGCATAAAACATAAATGCATAACTTTTGCAAAAATAAATAATAATAATTATAAAAAAAACAACAATTTGGCTACATTTAAATAAATAAATAAAAATAAATAACCCAAATAAATAAGTATATACATATATATAACGCTTAATAAAACAGCAAATAAATAAAATAACTTCAGCTTAAAAATAAAAATAATTAAAATAACTTTAGTTTATTTCAATTAGTATTTAATAATATTTTATAGATCTCATATTGAAATTCAGCTAAATAAATACATGCTTTTTGAAATATATACATCCTGCTAAATAAAAAAATAATAATTATCAAACTAAAACTTAAATGCATAAATAAATAAATAAATAAATAAATAAACCAAAAACAAATAACCCACAAATAAATAAATAAATAAATAAATAAATAAATAACTTCAGCTAAATATATAAATAACTGATGCTAAATTAATGCATAAGTAAATAAATACAGGGCATGCCAAACAAATGAATTCATTAAATAAAATGACTTCAGCTAAATAAAAGTAAAAAAAAGATCTATATTTATTTTAAATTAATCTACATAAGCGCATAAAGTAAATAAATAACTTCTACTAAATTACAACAATTACATAAAAAAAATAATTAAAATAACTTTAATTTATTTCAATTAATATTTAATAATATTTAAATTCAGCTAAATAAATACATACATTTGTAAATAAATACATCCTGTGAAATAAAAAATAACTCCAGGTAAATAAATAAATAAATTCAGCTAAATGAATGCATAAGTAAATAAATAAATATCATGCAGAATTAATTAATTTAATAAAATGTCTTCAGCTAAATAAAAGCATAAGTCAATTTTTTTTTTAAATCCATCTAAAGAAATGCATAGAGAAGTAAATAAATAACTTCTACTAAATAATAAAAGAAACAACTACATAAAAATAAATAAAGTATATTTTAAATATTTAATTTCTGTTAAATAAATGTATAATATATGTAAACAAATAAAAAAAATATATATATTAAACAATAAAAAAAATCATCTAAATTAATTAAGTAATCAATTAATTAAGCTTTAAAAATGATTTTTCATTGATTTGCTCTTCACAGCTAGGTTTTATTCAAATTTTGGTTGTACTTGAGCCAGGCGTGTACCCACACATCAAAAACTAATGTTCTGCCATGACAGTAGTTGACTTGAAAGAGTAAACTGACTGTAGAAGACAGTTATGCTAAAGCTTGCTAAAGATCCCCATACTTGTGGGGAGAAATCATAATGTAAAGTATTCCCTATGGATCTGAAGCGAGCACATGGGGCCAGACTGACCCCGCTGAACGCCGCTGACACATCCTGACCCCCGGTCTAGCTGCCATTGTAAACTGCGGCGGTCCGACTTAATTTGAACTTCACACGCTTGCTTGCTCTTTGCAGCAGAGGCCGCCGGGAGCCGGTGAAAACAACAAGATCAAAGTCAGACTAAATGGAGTCTTTCCTCCGCCGGCTGACGGTACTCACCACGGGCGTCTCCTCACATCATACAGGTCAATCTTGTTGGGTGCTCTCCACTTTGTGGCTACAGAGAAAACAGGACACACTCAGAGTCTGCTGGCAGAAATGGATGTACTAGGGTTTACAGCAGGGTTTTCATCAGGAGAGCTTTACCTGGGTAGTATCTGGTGACTCCGGTGGCGCTGCCAAACACCTGCCAGCGCAGTGAAGGATCCTCACGACTGTTTTCAATGAAGACTCTCTCCAAAGACTGAGTCCAGTTCAGCTCGTTCAGGATCGTGGGAGCTGCAGGAGACACCAAAATAACCAAACATTATAATCTGTGGACAAACCTTTCACAATTTCAAACTAGCTTCAAGCATTCACATTTGATTTCAATTTTGCTTTTGATTCTTTTTTTTTGTCTTTTTAGTTATTACATAGACTAATGTATGACAGTGTTTTAGTGCCACATAAAAAAAATACGGGATTAAAGTTGTAATATTTTGAGAAGTCTAAATATTTCAAGAATAAAATCAAAATGTTTCAAGAATAAAGTTGAATTGTTTCGAGAATAAAGTCAAAATTATGAGAATACACTTGAAATATTTCGAGAATAAAGTCGAAATGTTTAGAGAATAAACTCATCGAAATTTCGAGAATAAACTCATTGAAATTTCGAAAACAAAAAAATCTAAATGTTTCGAGAATAAAGTAAAAATTACGAGAATAAAGTTGAAATGTTTCAAGAATAAAGTCAAAATATTTAGAGAATAAAGTCGAAATTATGAGAATAAAGTCAAAGTAGAAATGTTTCAAGAATAAAGTCGAAATTACGAGAATAAAGTCAAAATGTTTTGGGAATAAAGTCGAAAAAAAAAAAAATCGAGAATAAAGCCAAAATGTTTTGAGAATAAAGTAAAAATTACGAGAATAAAGTTCAAATGTTTTGAGAATAAAGTCAAAGTCCAAATGTTTCAAGAATTAAATCTTAATTACGAGAATAACATTGAAATGTTGTGAGAATAAAGTCAAAATGTTTCGGGAATAAAGTCGAAATTACAAGAATAAAGTCGAAAATTACAAGAATCAAGTCGAAATGTTTCGGGAATAAAGTCAAAATTACAAGAATTAAGTCAAAATGTTTTGAATTTGAAATTACGAGAATAAAGTCGAAATTACAAGAATAAAGATTAACAAAATTAATAGAATCCAAAAAAGCCATTTATTACAGTATTAAATGTTTTCAACACTGATAATAACAATATTAAATATTTCTTGAGCAGCAAATTCTGAAGAATTATGTGACACTCAAGACTGGAGTAATGATGCTGAAAATTCAGCTTTGATCACAGGAATAAATTACATTTTACAATATATTCAAATAGAAAGCAGTTATTTTAAATTGTAATAATATTTCACAAAAATACTGTATTTTTGATCAAATAAATGCAGCCTTGGTGAGCATGAAAGTCTCATCTTAAGAGTGATATAAGACATTCCATAGAGGTGATCTGTTGAAGAACATGCAACCTAAAGGGGAACCAGGCCTTTTAAATGCCTGACAAACAAATCCTCATATCCACAAACAATATCAAACCAAAACACAAGAGGCAGATATTTCTGATAACAGAGACACAAATATCAGAACTCCATAAATATGGAAATATTCAGAGAAGCACTTGTGACTGTTGAGAACAGTCGGACACCATCTATCCCTGCAGTGTCCGAGGAGAGCGTTTAGACATCAAGACTGACCTTGGACAATGTCATCACTGTATGGAGGAAGAAACCACTCGCTACTGATCCACACACACTCTTAAAGGAGAAACCAGGGAGGTTTTTACTAAAGGAGAAGCTCTACATCACCTTTTTATTCTCCAGTCAGTAGCTTTTACTGGAACTGCAATGCAATATAACATTAAGAAGTGTATCCGTAAGAACAACCAAAGACATAATGACAAAACCTGACCTTTTAGTTGCTATTGTTAGTATTTAAACATTTTATAGGTGGCTAGAGAGCATATTATTGGACACCGCTTGTATATACTGCTGCCAAAACAGATAACTGTTGGTCCATTTTGGTCTTGGAAGAGAAAAACAATACACTTTAAAGTTTACACTAACATTCAAAAGTCTGGGGGTGTTTTTTATTTTATTTTTTAAATGAAGTTTCTTCTGCTCACCAAGGCTGCATTTATTTGATCAAAAATGCAGTAAAAATAGTAATAATGTGAAATATTTTTACAATTTTAAATAACTGTTCTCTGTTTGAATATATTTATAAAATGTAATTTATTCCTGTAATGCAACACTGGATTTTCAGCATCATTACTCCAGTCTTCAGTGTCACATGATCCTCCAGAAATCATTCTAATACACTGCTCACAAAACTTGTACTATTATTATTATCAATGTTGAAAACATTTAATACTGTAATAAATAGTTTAAACTCCTTAATATTTAACAAAATATTTAATATTTTAATGTCTCTTTTGACCAATTTAATGCCTTTTTGCTGAATAAAAGTACAAATTTCTAAAAAAATAAAATAAAAATCATATTGACCCCATTTTTAACATAAGTGTATATAATAAATAAAATAATAACTAAAAAGACTAAAAATATATTAATCAAAAGCAAAAATTTCTTATTATCAATGTTGAAACATTTGTGCTGTCTAATATTTTTGTGGAAATCATAATATTTGTTTCAGGATTTTGATAAATAGAAAGTTCACAAGAACAGCATTTGACATTTTTCAAAATGTCTTTAATGTCACTTTTGATCTATTTAATGCGTCCTTGCTGAATAAAACTATTTACTTGAAAAAAAAGTAAATATTTACTTGACTAAATTACTTAAAAAAAGGGAATAAATAAATGCTAACCCCAAACTTTTGAACTGTAGCATATTTTATGAACGTTTAGCAATACGCTAGCTTTCAGATGACCTTAAATCTAATAGAACTAATCTAAAAGCCACCAAAACACCTTTTTGATTTCAGAGCTCTTCGTGCATGGTCATGAAGTTAATAAATCCATCATAAGGTTAGATCTGCAAGGCATGATGCCCTTTATAAAATACAAAACCAAAACGGTGTCTGAAATAAAAGCCAGCAGCCTTACAGATTTGCTACCCAATAATTGACATAACATAAAAAAGTTCTGCATGAAAGTACAGATGGAAACCGGCTTCCAAATGCACCATAATATGATGTCTGATGATCTCAAATGAATTCAAAGGAGCTTTAGAGAAGACTAAGCAAATGTTTAATGACCACTTATATCTCAGCTCTTCATAACCCAGGCGGATGAAGGAATCTCAGTCGACAGGATGCTCTGCACACATTGGATTCGGTCGTGTGTTGATATCTTGCCACCTCTGCATGCCGCTTGAGAAGGTTTTCGGACCCAGGCGTACAGTAGGTGTGCTATAGCTTTATTTAACTGACAAGCGTACTCCACTTTTGTCCCAATCAGTTTGTCTCAGAGAGTAAGTAAAACTTTTGCAGCATGTCTCACTCTCACAACTGTCTGTCTCTACCTGTGCTGCGCTTCCTCCGCACGGCTGTCTGCTTCGCTCAGCTCTCTGTTGTCCTCCTCTGTCTCTGTTTGTTACACTCAGCGTGTCAGTAATGTCTCTCCATCTTTCGTGGTCCCTCCGTCACCAGCGTCCGATTCGCAGATACCCACCTACATGACACGCAGCGCAAACGCTGACCTGACGCTGCCAGAAAACGTCCTCCTCCGTCTATCACTTTCTCTTCTCTTTTTCTTCACATTCTTCTTATTGAACGAATGCATCTTCCTCTTCCTAACGTTCTGCTTCCTTGCACGAGCATCTATCTGTCTACAGTCGAAGTCAAAAGTTTACATACACCTTACAGAATCTGCAAAATGTTAAATATTTTATCAAAATATGAGGGATCATACAAAATGTATGTTATTGTTTATTTAGTACTGACCTGAATAAGATATTTCACATAAAAGATAATTACATATAGTCCACAAGGGAAAATAATAGTTATAAAAATTACCCTGTTCAAAAGTTTACATACGCTTGATTCTTAATACTGTGTTGTTACCTGAATGATCCACAGTTGTGTTTTTTTATTTTTGTTTGTTTAGTGATAGTTGTTCATGAGTCCCTTGTTTGTCATAAACAGTTAAACTGCCTGCTGTTCTTCAGAAAAATCCTTCAGGTCCCACAAAAATTTTGTTTTTTAAGCATTTTTGTGTATTTGAACCCTGTCCAACAATGAATGTATGATTTTGAGATCCATCTTTTCACACTGAGGGACTCATATGCAACTATTACAGAAGGTTTAAACACTCACTGATGATCCAGAAGGAAACATGTTGTCCTCAGTGTGAAAAGATGGATCTCAAAACCATAGTCATTGTTGGAAAGGGTTTAAATACACAAAACTGCTGAAAAACCAAAGAATTTGTGGGACCTGAAGGATTTTTCTGAAGAACAGTGGGCAGTTTAACTGTTCAGGATAAATAAGGAACTCATGAATAACTACCACTAAACAAACAAAAAAAAAAAACAAAAAAAAAAACAAACAGCTGTGGATCATTAAGGTAACAACACAGTATTAAGGATCAAGTGTATGTAAACTTTTGAATGGGGTATTTTTTATAAATTCAACAATTATTTTCTCTTGTGGACTATATGTAAACGCCTTTTATGTGAAATATCTTATTCAGGTCAGAACTAAATAAATATTGCATGCATTTTGTATAATCCCTCTTATTTTGGTAAAATAATTAACATTTTGCAGATTCTGAAAGGGACCTCAGTTGTATTTATATTTTTTATATACCTATCGTTCTAAATATAAAACGTTTTTGAAAGACTTTTATGCTCACCAAGGCTGCATTTATTTGATCAAAAATACTGAAAAAAATTGAATATTCTGAAATATTATTACAATTTAAAATAACTGTTGTCTATTTGAATATATTTTTAAATGTAATTTATTTGTGTGATCAAAGCATCATTACTCAAGTCTTCAGTGTCACATGATCCTTCAGAAATCATTCTAATATGCTGATTTGCTGCTCAAGAAAATGTCTTATTATCATCAATATTGAAAACAGTTGTGCTGCTTCATATTTTTTGTAAACAGTGATACATTTGAATTTTCAGGATTCTTTTATAAACAGAAAGTTCTTAAGAACAGCATTTATTTGAAACACAAATCTTTTGTACAGTACTAAACGTTACTAATGTTTAGATTCCAAATATATAGCAGCTCTGCAATAGATAAAGTTGCTTTTTTTGACGTTTGAGAGTGTGTATAAGTGTGTCTTTGAGTCAAGGATACACTGACAGACTCCCGCACACACTGCTTACAGCATTATCAGACACGCACAGGGTGGTATATGCAGATTCAAGCACACTAGGGTGGACAGCAGCTGCGACAAACACACACACACACACACACACGCAGGGCTGTGGCAGGTCGTCCAAGCAGAATTACGAGGGCTGGGTAGATAAGGAAACAGACGCAAAACAAAGGCCCCGGCTGATTTATTTGCCGAGGACAGGACGTGCACCGGACAATTGATAAAAAGAAAAATATCCTCCGAGGGAGAATTTGTGTGTGGTGGGGTGGGACTACACAGGGATCATCCTTCAAAATAAGAGCGTGTGTGTGTATGTAAGTGTGTGTGTGAATCCATCATGCACAATCCCTCAGACACTTTTAAGAGCAGCGGTTGTGCTGAACGCTCGGCCTGTTATGGAGCAAAGCGCCACATGAGGAGCGGCCCAGGTTACGAGGCCGATTTATGGGGTGTGCTGAGAGCCAGAAATCCTTCAGACCGGATCCAGTCATGCTTATTACTCAGCAAAACAGCTCTACAGGACTCCATGTGCTGGATGAAAGCGGTTCAGCACGGATGCTGAATGATGGAGGATGTTAATAAAGACGACAAATCTGTGGTTACAAAAATGTGCATATAAAGAGGTTATATTCATGTTATTTATTCTAGAATAACTGTTATGAACCAATTCAATAAATACATCTATATAATGGATAAGTGTGATTCAAATTGCTGAGTTCACTTTCATTACTGATTTAGTAAGATTGAATGAGTCGTTAAGACTGATTTGTGACTCACGGACTCACCGAAAATAACCAATGCAAAAGCCAATTTTCATAGTAAAATATTTTATGATAAATATATGTATTTACTATTTATTTTATATACTTATTAAATCAAATTTTTAAAAATGGGCAATATATATATTTTAAATAACAATTTTAACCATATTTAATCATTTTAACATAAACTTAACATGAAAAACATGTCCACAACCACATTTTTGTAGTACACTGACAATTTAATAAATAATTTAATTTAATTAAATCACTTTGGCCCCAGTGACAAAAGACATATATAGATAGATATATATTTTATCCTAAATATATATAAATAATAATATATGTGACCCTGGACCACAAAACCAGTCCAAGTAGCAAGTAGCACAGGTATATTTGTAGCAATAGTCAAAAATACATTGTATGGGTCAAAATTATCGATTTTTCTTTTATGCCAAAAATCATTAGGATATTAAGTAAAAACCATGTTCCATGAAGACATTTTATACATTTCCTATCATAAATATACCAAAACTTAATTCCTGAATAGTAATATGCATTGTTAAGAACTTCCTTCGGACAACTTTAAAGGCGATTTTCTCAGTATTTACATTTTTTTTTGCACCCTCAGATTCCAGATTTTCAAATAGCTGTATTTCAGTCAAATGTTATTTCCTAACAAACCATATATCAATCAACTTATTTATTAAGCTTTTAGATGATGTATAAATCTCAATTTCAAAAAATTGATCCTTATGGTTTTGTGGTCCAGGGTCACATATATTATAAAATCCTTCATTAGGCAATCTTTTTATGCAAGCTCATTCTGTTAGTTTTTTTTTTCAGTGTTTATACCTGTTTTATGTATGTTATATATATATATATATTTTTTATGCTATACTTTAGTTTTAAGCTATTTTATTGCACTTATAAGGTGTCATTAAGTGAAAGACACCCATAAATAAAATTATTACTTATTTATTCTAAAAAGCAATTTGATATTTTTCTGTACTATTTCTTCTCATGTTTTTTTATGATTTCAGGGGTAAACACTTTGAAGGATTTTCTGTATATCAAGTTCATCATTCAGTCTTTTTATTTCTTGTTTTTCTATCATCTACTTTTAACTTTAAAGCGGTCATTTTGCAGCCAAAGCTCTTGAAACTTACATTTTCCTGGCATGTTTTCCTCAGTCAAATGGAGCCTGGTGACTGCATTTGACTTAAGTGATTGCCAGTTGACGTGCAAGAAGGGAATAAAATAGCACTGAAAAATAGCCATAAACAAAACAACAACAACAAAAAACATACGGTATAAAAAATTACATTTTGATAAATGGAAACTAAAATGTAAAGCAACAAACAAAAATCCCTGATATTCCATGGCTTAGACCAAAAAATATAAAATTCCCTGACTTTCACTGTCTGGAATAGACCTTTTAAAATTCCATGATAATCCAGAAATTCCATGACCGTGGGAACCCTGTGTATTTGTGCACAATGACATTCACAGCTCTCAAACTAAAGTTCAGCTTAGCATCCACATCTCATCCACACCTGAGCACATCAAGGCCACATACGGCGAGACACATCCACTGTCAGTGTCAGCAGTCTGTCAGAGCAGTGGATCATACATCATAACACACACTGACCTCAGGTGATGGAGCGAACACTATGATACCGACACACAACGCACGATCTGAAAGAACAACAACCCTACAAATCACAGCAACAACCAGCCATCAAATAACAGTGTTCATCTTCCTCTAAAAAAAACTCCAAAACTCTTGTTTAAAAAGGCTCCCGCAAGAATAACAGGAAAGAACGACTGCTTACGGAGGGCGGAATCTCAGAACTGCCGGTGGAAAATGGAAAGGGGAAAAAGTCTTTAATTAAAATGATACTGTAACCAATAAACAGCGGAAATATAATTTGTGAATGTGCCGGTGAATGAAGGAAGGCGTTGGCTGCGTTAAGGTTTTTAATTAGTGTGGCGGAGAGCGATAGTGCCCCTTCACTGAGCAGGACGAGCGTACGGAGCGAGGAGGCGCTGAGGAGGAAGAGAAGAAAAAAACGACTTCAAATCCACTGTTTATAGCAGTCCCACTTCTTATTGTAGAGTCACATCTCAAAGGGGGTTCGCTTATATCTCGCTTCCAGCAGAGGGAAGAAAATGAAAATCCTGGGTTGGCACGCACACAGATGCTGTGATTGACGGTGGTCTGATACTACAGTTCAGTTCTGGTAATGACACGGTCAGGTTTTACAGAAACTGAAAGCATTTGAGGTGGTGGTAACACTTTCTATGAAACCTGTATTTTATAATGCATTACACCGGCATTCTTATTCATTATCATGCATTTATAATGCCATACAGTACACCTTACAATCAGTTGTTTGTTCTCATAAATAACTTTAAACATTAATATTCAAAATTGGTCCATGATTCATGATGAAAGACATATTACTTATATATATATATATATATATAGGCTTATAAAGTGTCACCAAGATAAAAAAAAAAAAATGCATTTATTACATTAAAAATTGCTACAATTTATTTCTACTTTTATAACCACATGCTGCGTGCTTTTGGGCAAAATAAAGTCAACAATTTGAAATTGATCTTTTAATAATAGAAATGCGTTAAAATTGATTACAATTTATTCTTCCTGTTATATTTACATGCTCTAGGCTTATTTTAAATAAAATAAAAAGCTTGAATCATTAAATAAAAAAATACATTAACATTTTTAACATTAACATAGCTTTAAAATCTGAAGAACCTTCTTTTGCCACAAAGAACCTTTTGTGAACCAAAAAGGTTTATAGGAGCATTTAGACAAAAAACGTTTGTGAAGCACCTTTATTTTTAATAGTGTACATGTTTCTGGTCTTATTTTGTAGAATAGAATAAAAATAATAATAAAGTAAAATAAAAAAGCTTGAACTTGATTATTTATTTATTTTAAAAAAGTACATTAACATTACGAGATTAAAATTGTGTACAATTTATTTACACTTTTATATTTACATGTTCCTGGTCTTATTTTGTAAAATAAATAAAATAAAAATTACATTCAATAAAGCTTAAATTTCGTTAAAAAAAAAAAAATACATTTATTACATTAAAATGGCGTGCAAATGATGTTCCTGGTTCCTGTTCTACTTTTATATCCACATGCTGCTTGCTTTTGTACAAAATAAAATAAAATCAAAACTTGAAATTGATCATTTAATTTAAAAAAATGCATTAAAATTGCTTACAATTTATTTATACATTTATGTTTGCATGTTCATGGTCTTATTTTGTAAAATAAAATAAAATAATAAAACTAATTAAAATAAAATAAAAAAAGCTTGAACTTGATAATTTATTTATTTAAAAAAAATACATTAATATTTATAACACTGAAATTGTATACAATTTATTTATATTTACAAAAATAAAATAAAATAAATCTTTAACTTTATCATTTAGTTTCATAAAAAATACATTTATTACATTTAAATTGTGTACAATTTATTTATACTTCAATATTTACATGTTCCTGTTTCCTGCTCTACTTTTATATCCACATGCTGCTTGCTTTTGCACAAAATAAAATAAAATCAACAACTTGAAACTGATCATTTAATTTTAAAAATACATTCAAATTGCTTACAATTTATTTATACATTTATATTTACATGTTCCTGGTCTTATTTTGTCAAATAAAATAAAATAAAATAACCATGCCAAGGTCATGGGTCTGAGCAGATAAATACGTTTAGCTTGAATGCAATGCAAGTTGCTTTGAATCAAATAATGCATAAATGTAAATAAAATATATCTTTTCTAATTTTGTTACGTCAGCTTGCATGTCTTGATCTTTTATTTCCCACAGATGACGTCTGATAGGAACGAAAAACACCATTACAATTAAACCAAACTTGCTCTCACTGCACTGGTTCCTGGTTTATTTTTCCCGAAGTCTGTGAGGAACGGTGAAAAAAGGTCGTCATCATCCACAGGAGGTGCTAATCCGTTCATTCAGACAAATGAAAGCTGCTTCTCCTCGCCTTTCATCCACACACACAATTAGTCTTTCAATTTCACTTTAATAAGCACCATTTCCAACAGTATCTCCAACAACAATTGAGGCCTGAAAAACAACTTGAGACGGGGACAGTTTCTTACAGCGGGGATTAAAATCAAAGCCGTTTGCTCAGAATAATAACCGACGAACTTGATCTGTATTAGCATATGTGTCAGGACTAATGCGGCCGTTTCTCTGTCAGCTGGGCTAATCTGCTGGAGTTGAGCTGACGCTACGATAGGCTTCATCACTGGAGGAGCGGACTAACGGACACAAGTGTCTTCACGTTGAAGGTAAAACGCATTTTAAATGAGAAGATATTATGCAGCAACTTTAAAGGCATGACCAATCCATTAACATGTACAGTATACACTTCAGGTAAATCTTTACTGTAGAAAAGGGGGAAAAAAAACACTATTTTTGTCCTAGGCAAAAGTGAAATTAAAAGGAGATCAAATGGGTTTGGGTTACTTTATCTTAACTAACAGTGAGCAATATATTTGTTGCTATAATTATTATTATTAATAATATCAACGGTATTTATTATTAGTCGCACAACTTTTTTATCTTTGTCAAGGCTTGTTAGTCAAAATTAGTTCATTAATTGATGTTAGTTAATGTATTATTAACATTAACCAACAATACGCAATACATTTGATGCTATAATTATTATTATTATTATTTATAATAGTAACAGTATTTATTATTAGTAGGAGTTTTTTATCTTTGTTAAGACTTGTTAATAAAAAATAGTTCAGGGTCTGTTAGTTAACATTAGTTGATGCATTAACTAACAACGAGCAATACATTTGTTATTATTAACAATATTTTTATTATTTTTTTTTGTAATAGTTTAGCTATTATTCTTTTTTAATGCTTGTTAATAAAAATACAAATATTCATTTTCAGTTCAAGTTAGTTTAGGTTCCATTAGTTAACATTAGTTATTTTATTAACAAGTATTAAAAAAGATTAAAAGTCTCTAATACAAAATACTACAAAAAAATAAAAAAATAATAATAATACAAATAAAACTATTTACAGTTTATATTAGTTCAGGTCCCATTAGTTATCATCAGTTAATGCATTAACTAATTGTTGCAGCATTTATTATTAGCACTAATAACAATATATTACAATATTTTTCATTAGTACAAGTAGTTTTTAATCTTGTGTTCATGTTATTTATTACAAATAAAACTATTTATTACCAGTTCATGTTAGATTAGCTAATGTTAGTTAATGTATGAAATAACATGAACTAACAATGAGCAATACATTTATTGCAGCATTTATTATTAATAATATTTTTTATACTTTTTTATTTGTAGTAGTAGCTATTAATCTTTTTAATGCTTGATACAAAAAATACAACTATTCACAGTTAGTTCATGTAAGTTCAGTTCGCATTAGTTAACGTCAGTTAATGCATTAACTAATACTTGCAGCATTTATTATTAGCACTAATAACAACATATCTATATTTTTTATTAGTTCTAGTAGTTATTAATCTTTGTTAATGTTATTTAATAAAAAATAAAATTATTTATTGTCAGTTCATGTTAGATTAGTTAATGAATTATTAACCTTAACTTTTTTTTAACCATTTGTTGCAACATCTATTAATAACATTATTAACAATATTTGTATTCATTTTTATTTGTAATATTAGCTGTTAATATTTTTTAATGCTTGCTAAAAAAAATATATATAAAACTACTAATTGTCAGTTCATGTTAGTTCAGGTCCCATTAGTTAACATTAGTTAATGCATTAACTAATTTTTCCAGGATTTATTTGAAGTACTTTAAGTAATTGCTGCAGCATTTATTATTAGTACTATTAAAAATATATCTATATGTTTTATTAATACTAGCAGTTATTAATCTTTGTTAACGTTATTTCATGTTCATGTTAGATTTGTGAAATTAGTGAAATTAGCATAACTAAGACTAATAAATTCTTTTAGAACTATTTTTTTTAGAAGTTAACTAGTAACTAAAATATATGTAAAGTGTTACTAATATCTTGAGATGAAGTTAAACATGAATGAGTTGGTAATTAAGACTCCCGAGCTCTGAAAGAGCGACATCTGAGCACTAGAGTTGTTCTGCTGTATTTCTCTAACACCTCATCTGAGCATCGCACCACCCACCTCACTATGGCTTTCCTCCAGTGTCCGTTCCGTAATAGGCGTCGATAATTAGACGGAAACTGTGTGGCTGTTTGACCCGTGCTAATTAGAAAGTTTGCAGACTTGGCAGCGGAATTCATCGGCGGGATAATGAATCATAAAACGGTTCATTACAGGCGGGCGAGGAAACGTTCTCAATCTCAATAAATGGCCAAGGAGGCCTGGCAGAGCCGCCAAAGCTGGACTCACACACACGCCGGCCCATTTACTGCATGAAGAGTGACACACACACACACACACACACACACAACATTTTCACTCAGAGGCGCTGCTATTAGCGGAAAGTTTCTGCTTTGGTCTCGTTCTGTCTCTCAGACGTCTCACATCAGCGGCACACAATACAGCCGACTAAAGCCTGACTGAATGCACAAGTCCTCACTCGACCTGCGTGTGGAGAATGGGAACTGTTCTGAGTTTCTGATGGGACACATCCCAGTAACATAATAGTCAAATTTATTAAATGAAATGAGTTCATTTCACTCAAAGAAGAGAATAACTACTTTTATTTGCTTGTGCACTTGATGATATATACATACATACATATGTATGTGTCCCTGAACCACAAAACCAGTCTTACTAGCACAGGTATATTTGTACAAATAGCCAAACATATATTGTATGGGTCAATATGACCAATTGTTCTTTTATGCCAAAAACCATTAGGATATTAAGTATAAGATCATGTTCCATCAAGATATTGAAGATATTTTGAAGATATTGAAGATTTCATAAAATTCCTACCATAAATATTTAAAAACTTAATTTCTAATTAGTAATATTCATTAATGAGTAATATTCATTTTTTTTTTTTTATTCCAGATTTTCAAAATCGGTCAAATATCAGTCCTAGCAAACCATACATCAAAGGAAAGCTTATTTATTCAGCTTTATAATAATGTACATTTGCAAATATCTACACTAGGGCCAGACAACCACTAAACATTTGTTACAGCATTTATTATTAGCAGTATTAACAATATTTGTTATTATCTTTTTACAAGTAGTAGTAGTTAATAATCCTTCTTGACGTTAATTTTCATTAATAAAAATGTTTATTGTTGGTTAATTCAGATTCTTTAAATTATAGTTCTAGCAATGCATATTACTTGACAGACACACTGTATAGAAAATGTCACCAAGATGGTTAAAAAAAAAAACAACACATTTAATGCATTAAAATTCCTTACAATTTATTTTTAGTTTTGTATTTACATGTTCCTTGTCTTATTTTGTCCAAAATAAAATAAAACGAATTAAATTATTATTATTATTTTTTTAATAATATAAGAAAATTAACAACTTGAAATTGGTGTTCTATTTTGAATAAAATAAAATAAAATAAAATAAAATAAAATACTGGTTATCTTTTTCTAATGTTGTTGTTTTACCGTAAGCAACTGTATTGTTTTAATTATCCTATAATTTATTATCCATTTATTAGTTTGAGTTTGACAAACATAAAATTAGCATGAATCTGTATTTTATGAGTTGGGGCTAAACAGATTTATTAGATGGAAATCCTGCCTGAATTAAAACTGAGTTTGTAAAAGAAAAGAGTCAATGTTTTTAAAGTAAGATATTTTAATCATTATATTTAAGTTTCAGTAACACAAAATAATTGAGAGGAGTTTAATTGCATTTTAGGAAAATGTTCTTTTTAATTTTTTTTAAACTTGAATTGAGGCAATCAGTTTCCACAGATATCACAACTCATTGGGTTTTACGCATATTAAAATTGATGTGAAACTAAAAATTACAGAAATGAATGATTCTTAATAAAAACTTTGAATAGGTCAATTTAATAAAAAAAGGTTCTATTTTACACAACATTTGTGTGTTCAGACCATTTTTATGCTTAGGCATTAGACCAAAGTATTGACTACAGAGCATAAACCAGTCACTTCCATTTCTAACAGAGCCGAAAAGACCAAGAACAGCCATTAATAGAGAAAACAAGGACATTTTTGGATTGGATTTTGGTTTTATGAAAGCAATAAGCCACTTACAGTGATTTTACCGTGGTTAAGGGATGTTAGGCATGAAGTGAAGCAGGTGGGGCGAATTTACTTTGCAGGACTATCTACAAGCTCCTCTCGCCGTTTCCTGTTCATCTCGATGTGTTCATCCGCTGAACTCCTAACCCACCGAGTGTCAGGTCAGGACATCTGCGTTGCCATGGTGATGTTTAATCCCTCATTTTTTTACTTAGCCACTAATGCTGCTTTCCCTCCTCATCCTCCACTATCCTCTAAGCCAAATTAGCAGCGTGAGCCACAGAGAGGTGAAGAGGTTATCGCTCATGCCTTTATTGAACTACAATTCCCATGAGCCCACGGTCATGGCAGACAGTCAGGACCTCACAAAACTTTATTGATTAAAATAGTCAGTGTATTTCCAAAGTAAAAAAATAAAAAAAGTAGCAGGATTTCAAGAGATTCAAGAAATCTTGTATTTACAATATTTTTAATGTTTATATTTTCAGTTTAATTAAAAAAAAAATGAAGCTGAAATAAAAAACAGAAATTGTATTTTAACATTGTTTTATTTATTTATTTATTTTTATTTTTTTGTATTGTATTTTTAGTGTTTTTCTAATTGAGTAACAAACATTGGAGTGGAAAAAAATAAAATAAATAAATAACTACATTTTATTTTATTTATTTTTTTTATTTTCTAATTGGGCAACAGTCATTAAGGAAACATAACTAACTAAATAACTGAACTGAACTGAAATGAATTTAATAATTTAATTTAATGTTAAGTAATGTTTTTCAAGTAGGTAGTAGTTTTAGGTTTAGCTTTAGTTCACAACAATAAAAAAAAAAAAACATATACATTAAAGTCAACAAATCGAAAAAAAAATTAATGCATTCCTTCCTTTCTATCCTTCCTTCCTTCATGAATTAATTTATTTTATTTATTTAATTTCTGGTCCTAATGTGCAAACATACAAACAAATATCAAATGATTTAATAAAAAAGTTTCTTTATTATAAAATGCTTTTCCCCGTGAATGTTTTGTAATTGGGCAACAAACAGTAACACTGGAGGGGGAAAATATATAAATAAAATAAATAAATAAATACATACATACATACATGCACACACATGCATACTTGCATACAAATTAAAAAACTAATTCTTTATTTCTTTAGTTTCTTGATTATTAGATACTCTGCCCTTTTAATGTTTTCTAATTGGGCAACAAACAGTAAGCATGTGTGTAAACTACTAGGCCACTTTCATGTGTTTTACCTTCTATTTATGCATTAACTTGCTTGGTTTTAAAGTAAACAGTCATCTAGAACTCAGATGAAATATATTCTGTTCACAGTTTACATATCCTTCTCAAATAACCTGTGTTATTGTTCCCAGTCAAAGAAACGTCCATGTTATGCATCAAAGAGCTTTGAGACCCTCTATACAGTGACATGTGATGGTTATGCATTAGAGCAGAGCAAAGGTAACAGCGTCCAAATGTTTGATCGCACTCTGCCAGCATCCATCTTCCAGCAATCATCCATTACCCATAAGCCCACAAACATCCACAGACAGATGAAGGAGGCACTCAGGATATTCTACAAACATCCGTCCTAGTCAACACACTAACAAATCACAGAGCGACGCAGAAACTCTTTCTAAACACCAAAAGAATGAACATTTTTCTCCTAAAGCTGTACTCTTAACGTAAAATTGAGTTTATATACGTGTGTCGTTTTAAATTTGTCTGTCATTAGACCGTTCTGTGTGCCTTTAAGAACATGCGCATTGATTCTCGCTGTCATTTCGAAGGACCGCTCAAGGGATTCCCAGGAGATCTTATCAAAGATACAAGACTGCGATTCAGTTGTAAAATCCTCCACAGACATCAGACATACAGATACCACATCATGCACACAAACCGCCGGATATTTTCAGATTCTCGGCTTAAAATGAGAGATGAAAAAGCTTCAGTAACACTCCGCGTTCCCCCGAGGAAAGAGGTAAAACATAGTTCACGTCTAAATAAATCCTACTAAACAGTACAGCAATGCAGCCAGTCAGAAAATGTAAGGAGCTGTACGTGAGCTTTAAATATGAAAGTAAGTTTTACTAAATTACAGTTCTGACTTCACCAAAAACAGCTGGGTTTGACTAGAAGTTCACAACTGGTGATTCACAACCCATCGGTCACAGGTTTGATCTAAAATGCATTACAATAATACAAGAAATACTAAAAAGCAAGTTTTCTCATTCAGTCTCATTCAATTTACCATATTGCTGAGTCAATGCAGTCCAGTATTATTGATTTTAAGGACTTCTGTTCATTTTTAAAAGACAAACCATTTTCATGATGTTAAATCAGGAGTATGATGCAAAATGTAAACAAAGGTTTATACACTAGTGTTCAAACATTTAGGGTTTTTTGAAGTCTCTTCTGCTCACCAAGGCTGCATTTATTTGATCAAAAACACAGTAAAAACAGTAATATTGTGAAATATTATTTCCATTTAAAAATAACTGTTTTTTTTATTTGAATATATTTTAAAATAGAATTAGAATAGAATAGAATTTTTTTGAAGCACAGCTGAATTTTCAGCATCATTACTCCAGTCTATGGAAGCCCGTTTCTGCCACTGAATAAAAAAGAAAAAAAAGAAATTGCGACTTTTTATCTCACAATTGTAACTTTTTTTCTCACAATTGCAAGTTTACAAACTCACAATTCTGACTTTTTTTCTTAGAATTATTAGATGCAAACTCACAATTGCGAGTTATAAAGTGAGAATTATGAGATATAATGTCATTAATTCAAATTTTTTTCTCAGAATTGCATGATATAAACTGGCAATTTTGAGGAATAAGGTCAGAATTGCAAGATATAAACTTACAATTCTGACTTTTTTCTCACATTTACGAGTTTTCATCTTGCAATTCTGACTTTTTTTTTTGTATATATATATATATATATATATATATATATATATAACTCGCAATTATGAGTTATAAATTCAGAATTGCAAGATAAAAACACTTCTTTTCTCAGAATTGTATGACATAAACTGGCATTTGCAAGTTATAAATGCAGATTGTGAGAAACTTGCAGTTTTGAGAAATAATTTTTCCTCAGAATTACGAGTTTACATCTTGCAATTGTGACTTTTTTCTCAGAATTGCGAGTTTATAGCTTTATAACACACAATTCCGAGTTAAGTCAGAATTGTGAGATATAAACTTGCAATTCTGAGAACATATCAGTCTTTTTCCCCCTCAAAAGTGGACTTTATAACTCACAATAACAAGTTTATATCTCATAATTCTGAGAAAAAGTCACAATTGCAAGGTACAAAAGTTTTTTGCTCGCAATTCTGACTTTATAACTCACAATTGCAAGTTTATATCTCCCTATTCAGAGAAAAAAGTCAGAATTGCGAGTGTGTATCATGCAATTCGGAGAAAAAAAGTCCAAATTGTGAAATAAAAAGTCACAATTACTTTTTTTTAATTATTCAGTGGCGGATGATCATTCAGAAATCATTCTAATATGCTGATTTGCTGCTCAGGAAGTATTTCAGATTTTTTTCAATGCTGAAAACAGTTGTGCTACTTCATATTTTTGTCTAAACAGCAATGCATTTTTTTTTCATTCTTTAATGAATAGAAAGTTCAAAAGAAAAGCATTTATTTGAAAAAGACATATTTTGCAACATAATAAAAGTCGTTACTGTCAGTTTTGATCAATTTAATGCATCCGTGCTGAATAAAAAATAAAAATGATGTGTTTGTTGTCAGTACTCACAGCCTTTGTAGATGTCAGTAGGAATCTGTACAGCTGTATATGAGTAGTTGACTTTATTCTTGAAGTTGGGATCGTCCACAAACTCCAAAGAAAGAGAGTTTGGATTTTCCAAGAGGTTTTCTCCATCATCATCATCCGGCTGCAATGAGAAGACGCAGAAAAACATCAGCACACACACACACACACACACTGAACGCATTGATTGACACACAGCAAACCTTTGTGCAGAAAATCACTTAGACACACACACACACACATACACATCCATGATTAATTAGACAAACACTAATTACACAGACATGACAGGGGTAATCCTGCCTCCACAACTCAAAGGTGGTGGCTCTTTGGAGGAAAAGCCGTAATACGTCGCCAGTCTATTCATCCACGACACAATACAACAGCAGGTATCAAAGTGTTCGCAAATTGCAGAAAATCAATTAGCGTCGGCGATGGCTATCGCATTCGCATTGAAGTCCTTCAGGCGATTAACCCTGTCAATAAATCACCACAATGATTGCCGAACGACGGCCGCTTTACCCTCGACTTGAGTCCGCCACACAGGCAGCTAATTAGCATTTTAATGCATCTCGAATCAAAATTCGCCACCAAAAGTCTAGCTTTAAAAGAACTTCAGTGAGTGAAAGTATCAAGCCAGCAAAAATAAATAAAAATGTCAGGATCATAGGATTTTAATGGTTTGCATTTATTAAATACCTTATTCTTGTGTGCCAAGCATAAGAATTGAGTCTATGCATAAACTGCATAATAACTGCATTTAGTCAGAACACTGTACTTCCATAGAAGTTTGAAATAATTAGGATTTTTTAATCTTCTGCTTACCAAAGCTGCATTTATTTGATCAAAAACACTGTAAAAACGGTAATATTATGAAATATTTTTACAATCTAAAATAGCTGCTTTCTATTTGAATATATTTTAAAATGTAATTTATTCCAGTGATGCAAAGCTGAATTTTCAGCATCATTACTCCAGTCTTCAGTGTCACATGATCCTTCAGAAATCATTCTATTATTCTAACAATATTTAAAGTATCCCACAATGCACCCTACTTTTAATTTTCAGTGTGGCAAACAAACCTAAAATGACAATCATAATCATTTTCATTATTTCAAGAACAAGACATTTTTATACAAAACTGGATCAAACATGCAAAATAAGCAAGAATATGGCAAATTTTGTCATCTTTAATTGTCAGTCTGACCCTATCTTCACTAATTGTCATTATTCAATCATTTTCCACTCACAGTGCTTCATTAATCTTTCTCTTTGTCTTTGATTCTTCATCTCACAATCAAACACCCTTGCCTTCATGGCAGGGTGAAGTGCGGTGTACAGTAATAGAGTGGCATGGGTTAATTGAGGTTGACGTAATAAACACTGTTTGTTTTTTTTTGTTTTCCTCAAAATTAAACTCAAGCCTCCTGCCAAGTGTGAGGGCTGATTTATGGCCTGCCTTTAATTGTCTATTAAAATGCAATTATAAACTGTTGTTGAGCCGAACATGGAGACGGTGGTTTTCCAATACCCCTCAATGTGACATGAACACACAGAGGATACAAATAACCTCTTGGAAATGGGAAAACCTGTTGGGATTTCTTTCGGTTTCGCTTACAAATAATTTGAAATGACACGGTGCACTGACTTTACTCATGACTAGTTCACATCTGACTCTCGGTAATAATGTTTTGGCTCCAGTTTCATACATGATTCAGAGCATTAATAATCAGAAATCTTTAGTAGGTCACCTGGACCTGGATCAGCTAACCTGAATTAATAGGATTAACAAATATTGATACTATATAATAATTTATCCAAAAATGAAAATTTATGCCATCCAAAATATAGATGAGTTTGTTTCTTCATCACCATTAAGGTGGTTTAAGTTTAAACAGTTGCTTCCAGCTAGTCCTCAATAATCTATAAAAACACTAAATCAGGAGAGAAATCTGCACAGATCAACAGTTTAAAACTGTTGCAGACAAATATTTGAGTGAATTTTGATGTGAAAAGACAACAGGGGATGGATTTTTTCACTGGAGAAAGCGTTATTATGGGTTATGGACTATATGTGACCCTGTCATAAGTGTCAATTTTCCGATCTGAAAGCTGGTTTGTTATGATAGGACCATATTTGGCTGACTATTTGGCAACTATTTGAAAATCTGGAATCTGAGGGTGCAAAAAAAATACAAATACAATACAAATATTGAGAAAATTGCCTTTAAAGTTGTCCGAAATAAGTTCCTAGCAATGCATAATACTTACCAAAAATTACATTTTGATATATTTATGGTAGGAAATGTACACAATATTTTTCATGGAACAAGATCTTTACTTAATACCATGTATTTTTGGCTATTGCCACAAATATACCCCAGCGACTTGTTTTTGTGGTCCAGGGTCACATATCTTGGCCAGAAGCAATCACAGAAAGTTTAAGTTCTGTTGTTTTTATCAGCTGTTTGGACTCTCATCCTGATGGCACCCATTCACTGCAGAGGATCATTTTGCTCCATAATGCTGTTTTTATGATAAATGTTGCAAACAGTAGTAGGCAACACATGACCTTACTATTTTGCAATCCACAGTGATGTAAATTAATAGTCTGTGAAATAAACAAAGGTTAATATAAAATGGATTTCACATCTTCAATTCAATTTTGTGTGAAAATGTCTTAACCTTTGCCATTCAGATCAAATAATGAGTCAAGATGATGTTATAAATGGCGTCTGCTATTACTAACAGTTCTTTAGTCACACTGAAAATGGAAGGTCAAGTGGAGGACATTGCATTGTGGGATGCAGTGTACACCTCAGTGTGCTCTAGTTTTGCACTGCACATTCCGGCAAATGCAGAAGGTCATGTTGCTTTTTCATGCATAAACATTTTCACATGGCATTCAATGTACATACTGCAGTCATAGTAGTATGCAAGTATGCTCTTCTGAACAAAGCCAACATGAAAAATGACATTTGCAATGCATTTTACTTCAGTGATATTTCTGGTTGCAACAGTATAGTGAACAGAAAGTAAGAAGTTGCAATGCATTAACATAAAACAAACTGTAGTAATGCACAGATGAATCATTTATAATAAAACTAGGAAAGTTTATAAAGGATGCACATAAAAGTCCATTTTGATCTGATGCATAAAATCACTCTGAACTCCTGCAGTCTGCTTGTTAAACTGAGATATTAAACTGAAGGAAAGCTATAAATGACCGCATACCCTTTGAGTGTTTTTCAAGGCAACACATCACCGGCACACACAATTACACCCCATTTTCTGCCCGTTTAGACACGTTTCAGGCAACTGATTTGGAAAAGTCGTCTTTGAGGGGATCTCAGCTCGGTGTCCTTTATTTGTTTATTCTTCCACCTGACTATCCTTCACTCGAGTGTTTTTACCGCCAGTCGAGCCCAGTCATAATTACCCAAGACAGCTTCTAATTAGGAGCTCAAAATCCACACAGGACGGAGTGATTAGTTCATTTTCCCCATCCATACACCACCTGTTTAACTCCATTCATTACCTCATTTGTTAATTTTATCATCCTGTTTTGAAGGTTTAATTAAAGGTTGAGAGAGCCAAAAATGACATTTTGAGGACTCTCTCAATCGCACCTTTATCTTTCAAGGGTTCATTTTAATCACAAACAAAATTATACGCGAATTCCACTTTTGCCTTTTGAGAGTGTTATTGTGCGTGTGTCACGGTCCAAATTTAGCAACGCAATAACCCTAATAATGACTTTTAGAAACAAAAGTGGCATCCTCATGATATTTTCCGAAAACTGCACAAAGAGCAGATCTTTTTACTATTTAAATCTCGTATGTGAAGCAGTATGCATAACGTTAAACATTTCAAACAGTTGCATGCTACACCGTCAGATGACTGTATAACATCACATGCTACACTCCTAAAAATAAAGGTTCCAAGGTTTGTCATGGAACCATCAATGCCAATAAAGAACCTTTATTTTTAAGACTGTAGATTAAATTGGGATCTTTTTTTAATAGCACTTTCTTATAATAAAGGTTCCACCTAAAATATAAACAGGCTATTTTTTCCTTTTGCTATCTTTAGCAGAATTAATAGTTATTGTAATATTTTATACCATATACCAGGGTTTCTGTCTGTTTATTGATGGCAAATTTAAGATTCTTTTTAAGACCAATAAATTGAAGTGAACACATTATGTCAACATGTTCTGGACCACAATGGCATAGCAACTCTTGAATGTTTAAAATACAGCTTCCAACCAATTATAATCCATTAAACATTTTACAAACAAGTACCTGAACGCTTGAATATCTTTTTTCCAGTGATGTTCTTCCTCAGCAGTTTTATCTTGTTTTAAAGTAAATGTTTAAAGATTTTTAAAATCAAGATTCATTTACTTGAGAAGCAAAATGAAGTAAGCTAAGAAGTCATGATTTTTTGGGGAACCTGATCAAAATGAAGTGAGCTTATGATTAAAATAAGAACAATGAAAGCTGCAAGCACCGTTAAAAGGGCCTACGCACTCATGCTCACCGCCACTCAGTGCCTTTGGGAAAACAGCGAACGGTGAGCAATATGCATTTAAAGCGGTAAATATAGAAGGAATTTGTCAAAAGTCAATTATATGTGCCAAACTTCCTGCTGCTAGCTGGTGGTGCTATGACTGTAACTGAAAACTGGCATGTAGATGTCTTCAGGCCAGGACTTTTATCAAACATATGAAGTTTGGTGCAGACAAGTTAGTGTAAAACAGTAGTGTAAAACAAGTAATTTACTGTATGATTATAAGAGAATATGTGTTCAGGCCAAGACTCTTACTGAATATTTCATATGAAGTTTGTTAGTTACAACAACAACTTTTTCCATGATGAATCATCAAACTTTGTCAGGGCGCCATGGACATGGACCCTTTAACAAAAACTCAAGACCTTTGCAATTTCACATTGAAAATTTGTCAGGCACCCACAAACACGCCCTTTAACGAAAACGCTAGATCTTCGCAATTTAATGTCACAAAGAGCTGTAACTTAGCACATTTGGTGTTGATCCGAATAAATCTCTAGAAGGAGTTAAAGTACGACGCTTGAAAATGGCAAAAACAACACAAAATCTGCTGAGAAAATGAAAAATAACTGATTTCTTGTTGGGTTTTGGATTTTGGTCCAAGAGACTTTTTTATAGGTATTGTTGTGTTACATGTGTCTACTGTATTCATACATGTATGTAAAACTTTATTACATTTGTATAGGTGGCGCTATTGAAACCCATATCAGATGTACATTTTTACCACTTTTGGCATGTGTGCAAAGTTTCATGAATTTGAGCATGTTTAGGCCCTCAAAAATGCAATTTATTATGGGGCAGAAGAAACTGAGCAATTCCAATAGGGAACTCACACCACCTGTGTTTGGGTCCTAAATAACTACCATTGAGCTCAGAAAAATCTACTTAATTTTAAGAGAAAACAAGATTTAATACCCCACTGACAGATATTTGTTCACATTTTAAGCAAAAACTCAATTTTGTTCAAATTCATAGAAAACAACCCAGCAACTCGAGAGATGACAGTAAATGATGACAGAATTGTCATTTTTTGGTGATGGTAGGCTAATAAAACAAAACAAAGAAAAATCACTCACTGCTCTTGACTGAAGAAACTTAATACAGTCGCTTTAATAAGAGTCAATGTATAATTTATGTATATAGTGTTTGTTAAGTAAATTTCCTGAATGCTACTGCTAAATACACCTACTGTACCTGAAAATTAAAGTTTGTTTTATTTTGTATATTATTATTTGTGACATGTAGCCTATCTTTGTTCTTATTTTTTATTAACAAAGATTAAAAATGACAAATATTTCTATCTTTGCCCAATTTGGCCTAAACATCTGCCATTCTTTTTATTTTATATTTTGTTACCTTGTAAGGCTTTGGTTTTAAAATGGGGAAAATAGATAGGCTGTACAACTTGCAAAATAGTAAAACCAACATGAATCATGATAAAATCATGATATTTCTGAAAAAAAAATAAAAAAATAAAAAAATAAATAAAAAAAATAAAAAAATTTGATATGATATTTTTGCCATATCGCCCACCCCTAGGATGTTCAGGTATTTCTATTGGTTAATATATATATATATATATATTTTTTTTTTTTTATTATTATTTTTTTTTTTTGCAGTACGTGCAACATTTAATTCTAAAACTTTATGAGTTACAGACTTAAGAGATTCTTAATGCATTGCATGGAAAGGCAAATTAAGTCCTTTTAAAGACCTGCAGAAGCCCTGGTATACAGACAAAAAATTCACATCCACACAAAAATAAAGGCTCCAAATGGGTGTTTTTGCAGTGAATGCCACAGAAGAACCATTTTTGGTTTCCCAAAGAACCGTTTAGTGAATGGTTCTTAAAAGAACCACTTTGAAAAACATTTTCAAAATCACAAGAACCATTATTTTTCAGCATGTATGGTAGAAGACTAAATTCAAAACACACTTATATTGTGCTAGAGACACACTGACAACATAAAACACAAAAAATATATTCTGTATTTTAATGTGCATTCACTTACATTTTTTTCTTATCTCCTCTCTAGCATGCACATGGCATTAGTGAACCTCTAACTCTTGTGCTAATCTGTTATTTGTACATCAGAGCACTTGGCAACTGACATGCAGCAGGCAGATGTTGGTGTTTTAATGTAAACAACTTTGTGCTTTTGGACCAATGGCGACGTAATCAATTAAAGATGAAGCCATTGGACCATCTGGATTATGACGGTGTGCTATGAATTTTAATTTAATTTTTTTTTTTTTTTAGATATCTGTTTACCATCTGGATTATTAAAAGTACTGTAGTTTTTTTATTTTTTTTGCAAACTGTTTGCATTTTCCTGTTGTAAAGTATCTGAAGCACATCTCAAAAACACATCAGTACTTAAAAGTTTTCTGCAACACATCAAGCTAAAGGTTTCCTCAGAAAGTCTGAGGAAGAGTCAACATCATTAGAAGGGCTTGTGATGGAGATCTGCCTGCAGGACTGAAGATTACATCTTCTAGGGCAGGAAAACGAGCAGATCTTTCCTGCAGTAGGTGGAGGAGAGCAAAGCTCCAAAGGGCATCGCAAAACAGCATGGAAGAGGAGGAGAGTGGGAGGAAATGGAATGGCGCCGTGCCACGGTTTGCCAAGCGAGACGACGGAGACGAAATGGATGGAGAAGACTGTGATGATAAAAAGAGAAACCTCAGCTTGGGCTGATGGACCTGATTTCCACTGCCAGTCAGAAAAACAAACAAACAAACTCCACTTGTCTGACTTTTTCAACTAAAACCTTTATTTTTGGAACTGCAACTCCTCTGTTATTGCATTTGTACTCACAGATATTCATAAGTGAAGCATTTATATTTTGAGCATTAATATAGTGAAAATGTAAATACTTAAATAGCACTGGTATATTTGTAGCAATAGCCAAAAATACATTCTATGGGTCAAAATTATCGATTTTTCTTTTATGCCAAAATTCATTAGGATATTAAGTAAAGATCATGCTCCATGAAGATATTATGTACATTTCCTACTGTAAATATATCAAAACTTTTTTTATTATTATTTATTATTTATTCAGCTTTAAGATGATGTATAAATCTCAATGGAAAAAATTATTTACTCTGGCTGGTTTTGTGGTCCAGGGTCACATTATGTACAAATTCAAAGAAATATCATTAAAATAATAAAAACAAAATATCATTATTATTATTATTATTATTATAAACATACTAAAAGTGCTATAAATAAATCAATAATTTGCCAAATCCTCTGATGGCTGAAAAAATAAAAAAAATAATATTAAAAATAATTGTGCCAAAAATACAAATAAATAAATAAATAAATAAATAAATAAATATTTTTTACCAATCCTCAGATAACTGGACAACACTAAATAAATAAATAGTTTTCTTTTGCCAGTCCTCTGACAGTTGGACTAAATTTAGTAAATAACAACAACAACAACAACAACAATAATAATAATAATAATAATAATAATAATAACAGTACAAAAAATAAATAAATACTCTTTGTCAATCACCTGAAAACCGGACAAAATGTAATTATAACAATAATAAAAGTATTTAATAAAAATAAATAAATAATATGTTTTGCTAATTCTCTGATAACTGAACAAAGTTTAATTTATAATAAATAATAATAATAATAATAATAATAATAATAGTAGTTATTAATTAATTAATTAATTAATTTATAAATAATAATAATAATAATAATAATAATAATAAACTAAATGCTATAAATAAACAAAACTTCTTTTTTTACCAATTATACCAAATATCTGACAAATTTTAATGATCAATAATATTAATAATTGTAATAAAACTACTAAAAATGAATGAATGAATGAATCCACCCACCCACCCATCCATCCATCAATCGAATCAAATCTAGAACTAATAAAAGTAATGATTCCTGTCTGTCTTTAGAAATCACCCAGGAATTTATATTTCTAAATAAGGTAAATGTAATAACTGTACTGCTATTAAACATAGATTTAATCAAATCTTTAATCTCTTTAATAAATAAACAATTAAACCTATAAACTATAAATAACTACATAAAACTATAAATAAAAGATTCCGTAAACTGTAAAGGATTTGTAAATATTTGTACCTCTCTAAAGTTGCACAATACACACCTAATAGCCTTAATACAGCAGAAGTTGTTGAGAGTGTTTCTGTAGATGTGCAGGTGTGTGTCTGCAGTTAAGCGTTTGAAGGAATCGAGCTCCGCACACTTTCTGACCCAGCGTTTCTCGGGCCGGCAGGGGTCACGAGGGTGTCCGTCCCCTCGGCCCCTTTAATGATGAGCGATGTCCTCCAATTAGAGACGTTGACAGCCCCTAAAGCGGCCAATCATTAATCACACGCCTGCCGTGCTTCTACCGCACAAAATCATTCTCTGATTTATGACTTCTCCGGCTTTACTGTTCCTACTCTCTCTCATTGTACCTCCATTCCTCCTCTACTCATCTGGCCTGTTATAACCGCGTCCTTCTGCACTCTGCCAGATCAATCAGCCGCAAAAGAGAGTCAGCGTGACCTTTCACATATACAGTGAAAAGGTTGTTACTGAGTATATGGTACATAAAAATACGGTGACGTGTATATTTGTGTCGCAGAGGAAAATTTACTCAAAGGTTGCTCAAGGGTTGCTCTTTCATTACTCAGAAGACTTTAATATCAACATTGTCTCACATTTCTCCAAAAATGACTGATGTGTCTTTGACAAATTCATCGATAAAGGTTTAAATTGACACAATGACTAAAAAAAAAAAGCCTATTGTCAAATATGCAATAAAAATATATAAATATACATGACTGGCAAACAAACTGCACTTAGCATTATTTTTTTTTTATATAATATCTGAAATAAATAAATAATATATATATATATATATATATATATATATATATATATATATATATATAAATAAATGATAACAAACAATAAATAAATAACAGGTGAATTCAAAATATTTTCTAAATAGATTAGTATAAACATACTAGTATTGCTTCATTTATATAATAGTATTTATCATTACTTTTCATATAATAGTGATAATTATAATAAATTATAACAGTAAATAAATAAATAAAAATATATTAAATAAATAACAGATTAATTCAAAATATTTTCTTAGTAGATAACTATTTCTGATTAATTGTCATATAATAATAATAATAATAATAATAATAATACACACACACACACACACACACACACACACACACACACACACACACACGTACACACGTGTATATATTTATATACATATTACTCAAATATTACATAATATAAACATATAATGTTAATCAATATTAAACACATAACTTTTTTAAATAACAAATTAATCCAAAATATACTATATGTTAAATATAGTATGTTAAAATACTGTTACATATATATATATATATATATATATATATATATATGGTTTTGTAGATCTGTATAACTATAATAGTATTACTAATTTGTATAATAATTTCTATGAATAACTGTTATATAACAAGAAGAAGAAGAAGAAGAAGAAGAACAACAACAACAACACATGAAATTAAATAAATACATAAATAGTATTCAAATATTGTACAATATATACAATAATATTAATATATAATTGTAATGAATATTGAACACAAATAACTTTCGAAATAATAATAGATGAATCCAATTTGATGTAATGACACACATTGAAATGAGGGGAAAACACTAATAAGATTTAGGCAAAACCTCTACATCTATTACATAAAAGGCAAACAAGCACACACAACAAGAGCTTTCATTTCAAACAGCACAAAACAAATAAAAATATCTGTCACTTACCACATCCGAGTCAGCTTTGGAGTCGTAGTACTGGATGTCATTTTCCTAAAATAAAACAAAACAAAAAAATTAGTGATGTAAACACTGATGTAAAAATGATCGCCTTGAGGACCATTAATAACTTTCTAGCTCATGTCATTTTGATTCACCTGCCTCTTGTATTATAGTTTTCATGTGAGACCAAAAAGAAGAAGAAAAAAAGATCCTTATTAGCTCATTAGTTCCCCAAGAAAATAAAGTAATGATGAAATTACAGGCCTGTCCTGAGGGTGCTGTCGTGAGACGCTTATTGTCATTTGTTTTGATGCTGTCTGTAATGCTTTTGTATTCACTCTCGCATCTGCGTCTTGTTTTTTGTTTGCTGAATTAGACATTTGCTCACAAAGCAGAACGACTGAGCCTTCTTTAAAAATAATAACTCACTGACTCCTGACATGAAACCTCAACCACTAGAGCTGCACGATTATGACAAAAATCATAATTGTTGATTATTCCCTTGAAATTTTAATGCTGATTATTGATTGATGTTTTAAATAGCTTTATACCATTCTTTGAAGTGCATGCCATTATATATATATATATATATATATATATATATATATATACACATATATATAAAAGCTAAAAACACATCAACGATGCATTGGTTTGGTTTCTTTAAATAATAATAAAAAAAGTAAAAACACTTTCAAACAATATATAGGGCATGTTGTAGTCCAGATTAAAATGTAAAAAAGTTAAAAAATAAATAGCCAATTAAGTCTGCTGTCAGAGAATCGAAGCGCACTTTCACCCAGAGCTTCTCTCACACTCCGCCATGTGCTTCTCATCCGTGCTTGTTTACAACATCCGAGTTCACACACATCTTTGACATACAAAGCAGCATACAGCGGTGTGGTGCATTCAAAATTCAGAATAATTTGTTAGAAATAATTGTTCTTGGTATTTTGATGGGCCCACCATAACAATATTGTGCATATCTAAACAAGCCTCTTAAAGGAACACTCCACCTTTTTTTTTTATTTTAAATAGACAAATTTTCAGAAAACAGATGAGTTTTACGTTTTTTTGTTTGTTTGTTTGAATCCATTCAGCCGATCTCCAGGTCTGCCGGAAGCACTTTAGCATAGCTTAGCATAATCATTGAATCAGATTAGACCATTAGCATCTCCTTTAAAAATGACCAAAGATTTTCGATATTTTTCCTATTCAAAACTTGACTCTTCTGTAGTTACACTGTGTACTAATACCGACAGAAAATGAAATTTTGTGATTTCCACAAATATGTTTGTATAGTAATTTAAAAGAAATGTGAGCTAACATCTCAACAATTAAAGTCAATTTCCAGAAATTTTGCGCTTTCTTGTTGTGCTTGGATGTTAAAATGGCCCTCCTATGAGATGTCAGTCACAGCAATGGCCCCCAGCCAATTTGAGTTTAAGACCCTTGCACTAAGGTAATAGTACAATAGCTGGGGACTATTTTCAGGCGATGCGTAATATCATTGTGCCTGCTGCACCCATGGTCCATATCAGCCTGGAAAATTGCAGCTTTTCATTTTCTGTCGGTCTTTGTACACGACGTAACTACAGAAGAGTCAAGTTTTAAATAGGAAAAATATTGAAAATCTTTGGTCATTTTTGAACAAGATGTAGAGGTCTAATCTGATTTAATAATTTATGCTAAGCTATGCTAAAAGTGCTAACCGCAGACCCAGAGATCAGCTGAATAGATTCAAAAACAGTAAAACTCATTTGTTTAACTCTAGGAGAGTTGGACAATTAGTATATTTTCAAAAAAATGGAGTGTTCCCTTAAGCACGCAGAATAATGTATGCATTTTTAAGCAATCGTGGCTTTAAACAATTACGTAATCGTGGCATCCATCGATTAATTGTGCAGCCCTATCACCTACCATTAGTTTTGACCAGATGATCACTAGAATCTTCTGCCAAAATGTTCATTTGCACATTATTACTTAATCGAAACGCTGACATTACAGGATCACTCAACTCACCCTAACCTAACTTTAATAGTTGATGGTTAATATTTAATGTGAAATCTCACATTAAACACTAACAGATCTTTCCTCAAAAACCTTTCTGTGAAATCTTGGCTAAGTAAATGAAACCTCATGTCTAATACTGGAAACACTATCAAGTGTGCTTGAATTTCTTTCAAAAACAAGAGAAACATCCATGACAGAACAAGCTGATATAGACCAAAGGATGTTCCCTAAAAACATCCCGGTCATAATTTGACATATTTGATAATAGAGAAGCATCCAATGGTTGCATAAATGCGTGTGACGCTGTGGCTGTGATGTGTATGGATCAGCATCAGTGTTGTAGTTTCTCTCAGTAGATCTCAGTAGTGATGACTGACTGTAGTGTAGGACTGTTTCATCTGATTTACAGCAGCATGTTCATGTGTCCTGATGCTCAGCGGTGGAATGTCTCATGGGGGTCCATGTCTGATCTCCTCCCTCTCTCGCGTTCACTCAGGAGGGATCCACTGCTTTCTTGATTTCTCCATTGTAACAGCATATTATCACATTCCTCTTATTAATTCTGAAGCATGCAGTATGCACAATTTCAAAAAATACTGTGCATATACAGTACACTGGTGGAAGTTTGCAAGAATTAAGATTTTTGAATGTTTTTGAAAGACGTCTCTTTTGCTCACCAATGCTGTATTGATTTGATTATAAATACAGTAAATATTATTGCTATTAAACATAACTGCTTTCTATTTAAATATATTTTAAAATGTTATTTATTCCGGTGATGCAAAGCTGAATTTTCACCATCATTACTCCACTCTTCAGTGTCACATGATCCTTCAGAAATCATTCTAATATGCTGAACTGCTGCTCAAAAAAACATTTCTTCTTGGTGTTATTAATATTATTATATTGCTTCATATTTTTGTGCAAATAGACCACGATTAAAACATTTGAGGATTTTTTTAAATTAATACTTTATTTATTCAGCTAGGAAGTGTTAATTAAAAAACAAAGTAAAAACATTTACAACTATTAATTTTTCAAATAAATTCTGTTCTTTTAATTTAGTATCCATCAAATAATAAAAAAGTATATTTCTCACAAAATATTAATGTTAATTTTTTTTTTTACATTTAATATAATAAAAATAATTATTAGTAACTAAGTACCAATAATAATTAAGCATCAAATCAGCATATTAAAATTATTTCTGAAGGATCATGTGACACCAGAGTAATGATACTGAAAATTCAGCTTTGCATCACAGAAAAAAATAAATGTTACAATATATATACATAGAAAACAATTATTTTAAATCGTAAAAATATTTTGAATCACATAAATGCAGCCTTGGTGAGCAGAACCATTTAAAAACATTAAAACATTCAAATTATCCCAAATGTTTGACCACTAACATAGTGGGTATATCTAATAATAATTAATCTTGACTTCATATTTCTAAAGTCACAAATGACTTTTTTTGTTTTTTTTTGAATGGCGAAAATATGAATTAAAAATGCTAATATCTGTATTTATTTTCAAGAAGATGCCACTTGCAGACTTAAAGAGTACACTATATAATGCATACTGCATAGAATTTTTTATATATGCATGAACAATACATATGCATAATACATATGCAATATTCAGCTAGGAAGTGTTAATTAAAAAACAAAGTAAAAACATTTACAACTATTAATTTTTCAAATAAATTCTGTTCTTTTAATTTAGTATCCATCAAATAATAAAAAAGTATATTTCTCACAAAATATTAATGTTAATTTTTTTTTTTTTACATTTAATATAATAAAAATAATTATTAGTAACTAAGTACCAATAATAATTAAGCATCAAATCAGCATATTAAAATTATTTCTGAAGGATCATGTGACACCAGAGTAATGATACTGAAAATTCAGCTTTGCATCACAGAAAAAAATAAATGTTACAATATATATACATAGAAAACAATTATTTTAAATCGTAAAAATATTTTGAATCACATAAATGCAGCCTTGGTGAGCAGAACCATTTAAAAACATTAAAACATTCAAATTATCCCAAATGTTTGACCACTAACATAGTGGGTATATCTAATAATAATTAATCTTGACTTCATATTTCTAAAGTCACAAATGACTTTTTTTGTTTTTTTTTGAATGGCGAAAATATGAATTAAAAATGCTAATATCTGTATTTATTTTCAAGAAGATGCCACTTGCAGACTTAAAGAGTACACTATATAATGCATACTGCATAGAATTTTTTATATATGCATGAACAATACATATGCATAATACATATGCAATATTCAGCTAGGAAGTGTTAATTAAAAAACAAAGTAAAAACATTTACAACTATTAATTTTTCAAATAAATTCTGTTCTTTTAATTTAGTATCCATCAAATAATAAAAAAGTATATTTCTCACAAAATATTAATGTTAATTTTTTTTTTTTTACATTTAATATAATAAAAATAATTATTAGTAACTAAGTACCAATAATAATTAAGCATCAAATCAGCATATTAAAATTATTTCTGAAGGATCATGTGACACCAGAGTAATGATACTGAAAATTCAGCTTTGCATCACAGAAAAAAAATACATTTTATAATATATATACATAGAAAACAATTATTTTAAATCGTAAAAATATTTTGAATCACATAAATGCAGCCTTGGTGAGCAGAACCATTTAAAAACATTAAAACATTCAAATTATCCCAAATGTTTGACCACTAACATAGTGGGTGTATCTAATAATAATTAATCTTGACTTCATATTTCTAAAGTCACAAATGACTTTTGTTTTTTTTTTGAATGGCGAAAATATGAATTAAAAATGCTAATATCTGTATTTATTTTCAAGAAGATGCCACTTGCAGACTTAAAGAGTACACTATATAATGCATACTGCATAGAATTTTTTATATATGCATGAACAATACATATGCATAATACATATGCAATGACTGCAGGCATTTTACATCAGTGCGCTTTTTAAATGTCTTAATAATTCCTCATGTCAGGAAAGAGATGTTAAATATTGGAGCAGATTTGACTTCATATGGAAATGTATTTGTTCATGTATGTTATCATGTAAGTATTCTATGAATAAATCAAATTGACTATAACCAGTGTGCATACTGCAGAAACAGAATGAGTAATTTGTTAGTATGCGATTCCAAAATAGCCTGTTTCACTCTGGTTCTCTTTCCATGCCAGTTCTATTCCCGTCTCTCTCTCCAGTGCCAATCCAAACAAACCAGACGCCAACACCACAGTGACAACAACAGCGCCTGAGCTGGTCATAAGGCAGCGGTCAAAAACGCTGACAAATCTACACAACCCTGCAACACACACACAGCTCACAGCAGCATCTCCCAGGACTCTGTCAGGAGATCAACAGATAGAGACAGAAATAGAGCGAGAGAAAGTTCCATTCCTTCAAATCAAAAAGCCAGTCAATCGTGAGCGATGACCTCCCGCCCTCTCCAAACCTCTCTTCCGGCCCCTCTGGGTCTCTCAGGACAGATACGCACCGCATCTAAAGCTCCTTTCCTCAAGAATCCCAAATGCACAACACACTCCTGCTGCCAATGTCATTCTAGAAAAAAACAGGTGCTTTTTCCATTCCCAAAAAATGTGAAGAATAAATCAAATATTTACATTTATATTAGACAAAGAATATTACATTTCTTTACACAGCATTGTTTCATCTTAATGGGATTTTAAGGACTTAATGAATGCCTCAAAGGATGTTTTCAGTTCAAGGTCATGACACTTTAAGATGTTTTTATTCTGGTAGTTCTGATTTTTCTTTTATTACACAAAAACATGGTAATAAGGTTGGAAGTTGAAGAGATCTTCCGACAAATGTAACAAAAAATAAGCCTAATGTAGTCCTTGATGAAGTAATGGGATGCAGTGATGAAAAAATATGAAAACTATATTTGAATGTTTTAGATTTTTGTGTGCAGATTTTTGTACCATAATCTATGAGTATGGTAATCCATTATAGCTAAACTATTGTATTTAATTCTGGGTAATTAACATTATCAAAATAAAAATAAAAAAATACTCGAAGTAAAACAAACATTAACTGAAGTAAGATTTTAAAAATGTTAACACTGGCTAAAACTACAAATTAAAACCATAAAAAAAGGAATTGCTTGAAACGTAAACATTAACTAAAATAAAATAAAATTGAAAAAATGTAAACACATTTTGATTCAGCTAGTTGCCAAAGCAAAATTTCTAATTTTATCTAGAATAAGTTGAAATACTAAAATTACTAAAGCTAAATAAACTGAAAGTGAAAATTATCATTATTATTATTTTATAGACATATTTAAAAAAAAAATAATAATAATAATCAAAATAATAATAATAATATTATTAATGACTAAAATTAAATTGAAAACAGAAAATATAAAATAAAGTGCAATTTTAAACAGTCAAAATTACAATAATATAATCATTATCAATAAGATACTATTGCATTTACCTTCTCTAGGTTATATTCCACTAAAAAAAAAAAAAAAAAAAAACATGAATAAAATTATGAAAAACTATATTTGAATAAATATTACATATATTTATTAACCATATCTTATAATATTATTTTAATATACACTACCCTATAAATACACTATTCTTTATTTAAAATACAGTATCTATAAATAGAACACACACACATATATACATGGAATACTATTTTAATATTTTAACCAGTTATATTAGAAATAAAAAATCATATTTTAAATTATTTATTCATAGGGAAAATGTATAAATTCAAGTCTTTTAATAATATATTGTCAACTAAAACTTACTAAAAAAATGACTGTACATGCATGAAAAAAGCAAGGCAAGGAATGAAAAAAAAAACCCGGAAAAATATGACTATTTTTTTAAGAGTTACTCAATTTATACTGGCATGTTTAGTTTATACCAGCACATAGCAAAATGCACTGTACAATTCATTATTTACACATATGTTAATAAGGCACACGTGTTGTAGAATGACCCTCATAGAATGCAAAGGTCACACGCTCTCTGAGGGGTTTAAAGGAGGGATCCGGATCCCAGAGAAAGAGACAAGGATGAGGAGGGACAGAAAATGAAAGAGAAGACAGAATGAGCAGAGAGATGGAGAGGGAGTAATAAGAGCTGAAGCGAGAAAAGAGGAGCAACTGATAGAGAGGAGAGAAGAGAAGAGGACTGGAGCGGAGAGGATGGGCAGCAGTAGACTCTATTAATAGAAGTTCTCTGCAGAGACAATCCCTCTGGCGGAGTGTGGGTGTCTCTAGTGAGCCAGTGGGCTGCAGTGTGTGTGTGTGTGTGTGTGTGTGTGAAGTGTAAACATGTGAACTGTGATCTTACAGTCATGTAGCAGCTCAGCACAAGTGGTCTGTCCTCACACACCTGTGCTCAACACACTAACAGACCTGTCAAACACTAATAATGGACATAGCATAATGTTTAAGCCTCTCATACTACTTAATAAAACAGGTATGAGGGTATTACTACTTTCTTTGCACACTGCCATACTGATGTTTTTTTTTTTTAATTTTTATTTTGTATATTTTGTATTTTATCAAAAATACCGCCCCCCCCTCTTGCACTCTTCTGCGCACTTGTTGTTTGCCTGACGAAACCTTGGGGCCGAAACACTGTGAGTTTTAATAAATTGATTTTTGGAAGCAGCAGTGGCAATGCGCAGATTTTTTTGTTTATTGATACATCGCTAACATTAACTAAAACTAAACTAAAATAAAAATAATACCATAAAAACGAATTGCTTGAAATAAAATAAACATTAACTGATTTCTTTTTTAAATTTAAACATATTTTTATTTAGCTAGTTGCCAAAGCAAAATTTCTCGTTTTTGGTGAAATACTAAAATAAAAATAAAAACTATTATTATTTTATTAATAACTGGCTAAATTGAAAAACAAAACCATAAAAAAATAATTGCTTGAAATAAAATAAACATTAAAATGAAATAGAATAATAATAATAAAAAAACAATCAAACTTTTTCATTTGGCTAGTTGCCAAAGTAAAATTCTCATTTTATTTTGAGTAAGTTGACTAAAATGACTAAAACTAAATAAACTGAAAATGAAAACTATTCTTATTTTAATAATAAAAAAATATTGGAAAATTGGAAAAATATGGGAATTATATATATATATTTTTTTTTTTTTTTTTTACTGTAACATCAATGTCTGTAGCAACTAGGTGGAAAAATTCCATTAAATTCCATTTAATAAATTATTTTCTATGATGTAATATTATAATAATAAATTATATCATTTACATACTCATTTTATTAATTAATATGTATTATATTATTTCAATTATATTATAGTAATTGTTTAAAAAATATAATAATATAAAAGTGAATTAACACAATAATATATTTACTATAATATAGAAAGATTATAACATTAAATAATAAAACAGACTGGTCATAACATTTATATATTTATGGGCCGATATTGATTCCATCCTGAAATCATTCACCATGGGATTTGATTTTAAATCAGATATTTGAATTAATTCTAAAAAAAGTGCCTAAAATGATTCAGCAGAATATGAATTAGGACTCACTCCTATATGCGAGTACAGTAAGTTTTCCCGGGATACTCGAGTCCATCATGTCCCTCAGGCTACGGGGCCCATCTGTTATGACCAGTTTGTTTCTCATCTGCACCCTGCTTCAACTCCCTCCATCCCTTTACAATAAACACACATTCATACACATGCCTATTTAGAGTTGTTCCAACATATAACAAGAAATATAAAATCAAACTTTAATTTAAGAGAGTATTACATGAAAGACTACAAGGATGGATGATGTTCATTTAGAAAATACCACAAATCAATTCCAATGCGCTATGGCCAACAGAAACGCAAATGGATTGAATCAGCCTCCGTTTTATTTATATATATTGTTGCATTTGAATTAACTAGACCCAAACAAGCAGCACGTCCATTGTTCACTGTGTGCATCTGCATTTGCCAAAGCGCTTGCAGCTTGGCTGCGTGCAAGTCAAATGTAGTAAAATGATGACAGTCAATAACACAATTGAAAAAACAAAAAACAAATGAAATATCAACAGATTTTCCATTCAGCGCTCATCGGTCTGTGATTACAGCCGGGCTATTGGCGGTCAGCTTCTGTTGCTATAGAAACAAGCATCTTTGTTCCACATCCATAATAATGCTGATTTGTCCTTTTCATTTCAGCGTGTTTCCCCTTCTTGTCATTTCGCTCGCTCTCGGATTCGACGGGTCAGTCATACAGATGTAAAAATTTTGCCATCATTTAGTCGCCCTCATGTTGCTCCTGTCAGAAACACAGCTTTCTTTTGTTAAAGGAGACGCACGGTCCAACAACGACACCTTGGTGTAAAAGCAGAGCAACCTGGACTTTCTGCTTTTCACAGAAGAAAGGGTTTGGAAAAACATCAGGGACAGCAACGACAATTTACTTTCATAACTAGTTAAGCTGCTTCATGCTTGACCGGCATAGCTGTGATAGATGACTAGTCATTTTTTTCTACCAGCAGGGGGAGATGTATTAATCAGCAGACACTTGTTACATTCAGAATAGCATACTACCATACTAATTCTCAATTATACAGTCAAACTGATTTAATACATTCAATAGAATGAGTAGTATATAACTAGAGGACATGTCAGACTGTACTGAATGATGCAATGCACTTGACTAGATCTTTTTTAGGAAAAATGAATAGATTAATAAAAAATAGATCATGGTATTTTCACAAATGCCTACCATAATTATTAGATCATGAGTGCAGAGTTAAGACATTTTCACAAAAACATACAAAAAACATTTTAAAAATAGGAAATATATTTAAAATAATGTAAATATCTTGCTGTATTAAAAATAGCATGCTATTCTCTAAAATGTTTAATATGACATGTTTAAATGATTAATATAATTGGATAAATAAGATATTTTAAAAGTAACAAAACAGATTTAAAATAATGTTAAATATCATGCTGAATTAAAAAAGTTCTTTTTTTATATATACATATATATACATAGAAATTTCAAATATAATTATTTGATTGGACTGCAGTTAAACATTTTACACTTACAAAACAAAACTAAAAAAATCTTAAAGAATTAAAAAGCATGCTATTTCCAGACATGTCTAATATAATTTTTTTTTATTAGACTCCTGAGTTAAGACATATACTGTAAGACTTTGAAGAATTAAGACATTTTACATAAAAAAGTAACAAAAATTTTTTTGAGACTTTTTAAAAAGATTTTTTATTGAGAACAGTAATATTTTTTATGTTTTATAAGAAGTCTCATCTGCTCACCAAGCCTGCATTTATTTTAAATGTTAAAATGTTTTAAATGTTAAAATGATTTCTGAAGGATTATGTGACATTGAAGACTGGAGTAATGATTCTGAAAATTTAGGACAGGAATAAATTACACTTTAAAATATATTACAACAGAAAACAGTTATTTTAAATAGTACAAATATTTGTAATGTTTCTGTTTTTGCTGTACTTTAAATCAAATAAATGCAGGCTTGGTGAGCAGAAGAGACTTCTTTTAAACATATACAAAATCTTACGGTTCAAAAACTTTTTAATGGTAGTGTAGATGTAAAAACTCTCAAATGTCTGATTTTACATACATCATGTACAGTAGAAATACAGTAGACAGTATGCAGTATATACTGCACAGTATGCAGAAAACAGTACGCCAAGTTCTCCATTGCCAACGTTGCCACACGCAAATGATTTGAAACCTGCACTTAAATAAATGGGTTGCGTACTGTGCAATGTGTGTTTTAAAGATCAGATCGGGGGCTACAATGTCTGTGTGTGCGTGTGTGTGCTGTAATTATAAACTAATTAGTGTGTGTCTGGAGGAGATACGGGCTCCGTTCTAAGCTGTCTCCATGGATAACACAGAGATCGTTTGTAATTTAAATGTCAAAGTGTCTGAGGCTGTCATGAAAGGCTGCTGTGAATGTATGGGGATGGAGATGATGAAATAAGTTGAGCCGTATTCAAAAGAGCCTTTGAAAGATGAAAGATGTGTTCATTTGAATCTGTGTGTATTAATTGATACCGAGTAGGTATTAATTGATAAATAGCCTTGCAATTTGTGATTTGTGTGTCATTAAAACATCAATATCAATCATAAATTGATTGGATGATGAGTGTTTCTGGATCAGGATTATTATTGTTAACTAAAAAATGTTTAATAAAGCTGAAAATATTTAGATTCATGAACAGGGAGTATTAAAAGATATGGCATAAGCAATAGATTCAAAGGTGGTGTACAAATAAAATGTTGTTTTTTTTTAATTACAGAAACTATAATAATACTAATAATAATATATTAAATATTTATAGTTTAAAAAAGGGAGGGTCTTATATGAAATATTTATAACTTAGATTTAAAATATTAAATATATAAAAAAATATTAAAGATATATAAAATATACATAAATAAATAAATAAATAAACAAACAAATGTGTGTGTGTGTGTGTGTGTGTGTGTGTGTGTGTGTGTGTCTGTGTGTGTGTGTGTCTGTATGTATATACATATATATATATATATATATATATATATATATATATATATATATATATATATATATATATATATATATATGTGTGTGTGTGTGTGTGTGTGTGTGTGTGTATGTATGTATCTATCCCATTTTGGTGTTCACATTGAATTAAATTTACGAAATGTATTTTATATACGTAGAAAGCCTATTTAATGCAAGTAAAGTGTCACCTTTAATGTTTCAAATAACTTTTGTAAAAATAAAATGTAAAAATATGGGTCATCATATTTCATATTAATCATTCAGCGTAAAACATAAATGTATGTAAAAAAGCAAAAAACAAAAAAAACAATTCTGACCTGTACTTATTTAAATATATAAAATAACAAGTGATCATAATACAAAATGTTATGATATTTTAAATGATTAAAAACTTGTTGACAAATGTGTAAAAATTAGTGGTTTGAAGGATAGTGGCAAAGATTGGTAAATCTTTCGGTTTGTAAATGTGTCTGTACATTTTATCTTGATAAGGGAGATGTTTGATTTCTTTCGATTTAATGTGCATCGACAAATAGTTTGCAATAAAACTAGGAATATTTGAAGACAGTAAACAGGGTCAATTCTGATTTCACAGCGGGACACAATTCATCTTCAATCTCGATTGTGTTAAGTTTAAAGCGGCTGTATTTGTCACGCGCACAAACGCTGACAGATGATCCATAGGAGAAGAGCGACGTTTGGCATGGAGCAGGAATTACTCGTGGAATATGACTGCTCCACATTCCTGTCAGAAAAACTTCAATAGTGCAGATCCACTCGTGTTTAAAGTGTAACATGCAGTTGTTTTCTGTTTCCTGAATATATCAGCGCATGCTTTATTCTGTCTGACAGATGAGTCGTCTATAGATTGTAGTGGTGGGCGTCTGGAAGAAAGACAAAGTGACAGGAAGGCAGAGAAAAAGTGAGATTTGCTCACTCATACAGTAGATGATCCTTGTTGGTCTTGCACTCAGAGAGCCTGAGTTCACATCAAAACCCATTACATTTACTCATTACACACAGGACAGCTAAGATAGAGAAAGAGAGAGATGTGAATGTATCAAATCCTCAAAGAAAGAGGTCTGATTTAACTTTTCAGCACTTTGTAAGCCGTCTATCTTTCAGTCTAAGCGCTTCACTGATCATACATATTGCAAACTAAACTTTAAAGCTATGGCTGAAATCACTAGTCAGTGTTATTTTAGTATCACTTATATAATTCACATATTGTAAAAAATATTTTTGATAAGTATATATATTTTTTTCTACTTTAATGCATTACTTGGTGGACCCTGGACCACAAAACCAGTCTTAAGTGGCTTGGGTATATTTGTAGCAATAGCCAAACATACATTGTATGGGTTGTATTTTTAACACCAATACTTAATATTCTAATAATTTAAGATCATGTTCCATGAAGATATTTTGTAAATTTCCTACCACAAATTTTAAAAGCTTAATTTTTGATTAGTGATATGCATTGCTAAGAAATTCATTTGGACAACTTTAAAGGTGATTTTCTCAATATTTCGAATTTTTTGCACCATCTGAAAAGTCTTATCTCTACCAAATCTTGTCCTATCCTAACAAACCATATATCAATAAAAAGCTTATTTATTCAGATGATATATAAATATCAATTAAAAAAAATATACTTATAACTGGTTTTGTGGTCCAGGGTCACATACAATTATTTGTAAAATACTAGCAATTTCTGAGGGAATTTTTTTCTAAACCATATTTTTGTGCAATGTATGTTAACGTTTTGAATTACAATACATTCAGTTTTTACATTTTGTGTTTTAACTTCAATTTTAGTGCCAGGCTATTGTTTTAAATAAGAATAAAGTGACATTTATTAGTTTCTATATATTGTTTTTCAAGTTTCATGATGAAAAATAGCTAAAATATAAGAAACTTCAAAATATATGTAATTATTTTATTTTAAAATGATTTCATTTCAAATTTACTTTAGTTTATGGTAATTTATTACAGTAATAACCCTGGCACTAGTCTGCTTAAAAGGTATAAATCTGCTCCTGAAAATCACTAGGCAAAGTTTACCAGGTTATCACCTTAAAAAAGTTCTCAATATTCTGCCTGGTTTTCCAGGTTATATCAGTGAAATCATCAGTATTTATTACACATAGTGTCCAGGAGACCTTTTTGGAAATCACTCATAACTGATTTGTTTTGCAAATCCATTTCTTCCCATTAAGTGACTAATGAATAAAACTTATTAAACAATATGTAAACATTCACAATCCATTTAAACGTGTATAATTTGGGTCATATCTAAAAAACTGAGTTTGAAATAAAAAAAGTTATTAATGGTTAATACTATTTTCTTTACACATACATTAGCACAAAGGAAAGAGGCTGGGAATTATAATCTGATGAAAGATTAGTAAGAGTAAAATCTATTTTTAACCTAACACGCACCTATGAGTTATGGCTAGACTCATTTGTTAAGAAAATAAGTAGGATCACTGTTAGTTTGACATCAAATGCAGTTTTGTGTAACGGCCCTGAAGGTCCAGCTCCCTTTTAGAATACGACCCTGATCTCAGGGCTTTTAAACAATTACTGAGTGTTTGTGCAGTGCACAGATGTTCATTTTATTGCCAACGAACAAACAAACATAAAAAAAGCTAAAATAAGTGGCACAAATTTGGATGCTGTCAATGGAAATTTCCATGCGTAACGCATCAGTGTGCTGCATGTCAAACATGTCTCATTTCACCTGCCAAAACACGACCAGCCCAAAACAGACATCCAGTTTTTATTTATGAAATGGTACAATGCAAATAAAACTATTATTAATTATTTTAAATAAATGTATAATAATAGTAATATTATTATTGTAGAAATTAAATATATATATATATATACACACTATTTATACAGTATTTTTTATGTAGAGGTAGTTATATTATTTATTATAATTAATGTTATTGCAAAAATTAAATATATATATACATACATTATCTACACATATTTTATATAGGGATGGTTGTTATATTGTTTTAGTTATAATTTACCGCAATTATTAATTTAAATAAATGTATAATTAATGTTATTATACAAATTAAATACATAAACTTCTACAATATACATATTTTGTGTAGGGAACTTGATTATATTATGAATTATTACATTTATAATTATATACATATTATGATAGTATACTGAAGTATTAAATATAACATATGTTATGTAATAATATTAATATAAAATAACTATAGCAAGTTGTATGCATACAATGCATATTAATAAATTGTGACAAACAAAATAACTCTATAACTTCTCTAATAATTATACATACATTACATTATACATTATACATAAGCATATCTATTACTGTATAAACTAAGAAAACTTAATTTTTAATTAATTTACTTTTTCATACACTTTTGTAAAAAAGCCAGAAGATTTTTATTATGAAGTATTATTATGAAAACATTACATGTGCAGTAAAATGTGATTATAATGAGTGTCAAGCGCTGTATCTTTGTGTCATTCTTCATTTAAAACCATATTATTTAAAATCCCTATCCTTTCTTGGATCTCTCCGCCTTTCTCTTTCATAACCTGTTTTTCTTACACCTTATTTCCTTCTAATTTCTCTCCTTTTGTGGCTTTTCTATTGCCCGTCAGATCGTTGGAGCTGCAGGCAGCACAATCACTCGGTGAATATTCCAATCCTCCGATAAGGCGAGGGAATGCTGGCCTGTTGCATTGTGGGTAATACGGTTGTCTATTGTTCTGTGAAAGGGTTCCATTGAGGAGTCTGTGTCTAGCGGCAGATAAAATCGTAACACGGCGTGGACACACTGCCTGATAACGGCACGATTCATGGCACACACACACACTGCAACAAGCTTAAACTGATCTGGATAAGAGTGTTTTAACGAACAAAGGCGAATATCAAAAGTCAAAAGAGCCCACCAACAAGAATCTATGATATTCTGGTCTCTAGATACGGATCAAGACCCTCTTTCAGTGGGACTTTTTCCATTAGTACATCATTTTGTAGGCAGAATGCACATGTATGGTTGCTTACAAAACATAACACACAATTTGAGGAATCAGATAATTAGAGACTGTGACCAGCCATTAAGTCTTACATTATTGTATGTGTACAACTACACCACAACACATTATTCATAACAACATTGTTCAAACTTTCCAGAAATTCAATCCAAAAATGTTTTATATACTAAATAATCATGTACTGATTAGTGTTGTCTAATCGATTAATCACGATTACTCACATCCAAAATAAAAGTTGGTGTACGTGAGTGTACTGTGACATACATATTTTAAGAAATATATGTAATATTTATGTTTTTACATATAAATATACACACTGTATGCAATTAATCGTGATTAATCAAATTGACAGCACTACTAATAATCATGTACTGATAAGTGCTGTCAAATTGATTAATCGTGATTAATCGCATCCAAAATAAAAAGTTTATGTTTATGTGTGTGTACTGTGACATACATGTATATACACTGAACAAAATTATAAACGCAACATTTTTATTTGTGTATATATGTACACAAAATGCCTATTTCTCTCAAATATTGTTAACAAATCTGTCTAAATCTGTGTTAGTGAGCACTTCTCCTTTGCCAAGATAATCCATCCACCTCACAGGTGTGGCATATCAAGATGCTGATTAGACAGCATGATTATTGCACAGGTGTGGCCACAATAAAAGGCCACTCTAAAATGTGCAGTTTTAATGTATTGGGGGGTCAGAAAAACCAGTCAGTATCTGGTGTGACCACCATTTGCCTCGTGCAGTGCAACACATCTTCTTCGCATAGAGCTGATCAGATTGTGGCCTGTGAAATGTTGGTCCACTCCTCTTCAATGGCTGTGCGAAGTTACTGGATATTGCCAGGATTCTCTGAAATGCCTTTGGCTTATGGTAGAGAAATGAACATTCAATTCGCAGGCAACAGGTCTGTTGGACATTCCTGCAGTCATCATGCCAATTGCAGGCTCCCTCAAAACTTGACACATCTGTGGCATTGTGCTGCGTGATAAAACTGCACATTTTAGAGTGGACTTTTATTGTGGCCAGCCTAAGGCACACCTGTGCAATAATCATGCTGTCTAATCAGCATCTTGATATGCCACACCTGTGAGGTGGATGGATTATCTTGGCAAAGGAGAAGTGCTCACTAACACGGATTTAGACAGATTTGTGAACAATATTTGAGAGAAATAGACCTTTTGTGTACACAGAAAAAGTCTTAGATCTTTGAGCTCATGAAAAATGGGGGCAAAAACAAAAGTGTTGCGTTTATACTTTTGTTCAATGTATTTAAGAACTATATGTAATATATATATATTTATATTTATACATATGTACACAGTACACTTTTATTTTGTACACAGTACACACATAAACACAAAATAAAAGTTTGTGTTTATGTGTGTGTACTGTGACATACATGTATATATTTAAGAAATATTATGTACTATATATTTATATTTATATATATAAATATACACAGTACACACCGTAAAAAACAAAAAACACAATTTGTCGAGTCAACTTAAAACCTGTCTTAAAATATTAAGTTCAGTCAATTCAAATAAGTTTATTCAAGTTGAAATGTTAAGTTGTACTAGGTGAAAACTTATATTCAAGTTGACAAAACTAAATTTTTTTGTTAAACGTATCAGCTGTGTTTGTTATTCAGCTGCCTTAAAATTTTAAGTTGAATCAACTCAAATATCTAAGTTGTCACTTAGTAAAACGTAACATTTCAAGTTGAGTAAACTTTTTTCAAGCTGACTGAACTTAAAACTTTAAGGCAGCCAGGTAACAAATTATTTTAAGTTGACTCAACAAATAATTTTAACAGTATAACAGTAAACACAAACATTTATTTTGGATGCAATTAATGAATAATTGATTCAACAGTGCTAGTACTAATAGCAGAGAACAATTTTTCTAAGTGCAAAAACATTTCAACAAACAATTAAAAAATAGAATGAATAAAAAATAAACATGTTAAAAAGTAGTTAAAGAGAAGCAGTAAAAAGGAAGTTTGAAGCTTTCCTTTAACAAAAGTCAATAATTAGACTATGCAGTAATGACTTCAATTAATAGATTTTTTTTCTGCCCTCGTAACACTGATGCCATCTTTAACAAACAACACTAATAAACAGACCACAACCGCATTAACAGCGCTGATGCATTTCACACTAAATGCATTTCTCCTTACTATTTCAGCACATCTTGTCCTACATTTGTTCGTTTTTCCCCTCTTTCTATCCTTATTTAAAATTGTTTTTAAATAAGCGCTTTTCCAGGAGAGAGCCAAAGAGCCGCTGGCCCTCTTCAGAGCCGTCCTGAGAGCGGCCAATCAACAATCAGCCGCTGCCGTCATAACCCTGTTATTTGCGACCCCGTAATCATTTCCATCAAAATGCAGCGATGTCCATAAAATCCGCAGACAACATCCAAATCACAGGCAACCTTTTAGAGAGGATACGCAATGAGTCAAGGACACACAGAGAGAGAGAGAGTGAAATATCTGGATGCATGTCAGTCCAGATGTAGTCAATGCACTATAGGCTCATTTAATACACATATGCATCGACCACACCAACACATAACCAGATCGTCTACGAGCCATTCTGACACACACACACACACACACACACACACACACACACACGCACCATAATTACCATGCAAATGGCCTGTTAACATTTCCCAGGGATATCATTTACAATTGAAAGTGTGAATGTGCTCGAAACGTCCGGCAATATTGAAGGGGCGAAATTGTTATCTGTCATATGAGCGCAAACATATTTATACATGCGGCAGCCACTCAAATGGCTGTCAAAACAAGTTTTCCCTTGAATGCCGTCTGTTTTTACACTGTCGACCAGCAAGAGCCAAAGAAAAACAAACATTTTGTGAATTATTTAAAAAAAAAAAAAAACACCATGAAGATGAAAAAAGGAATATAATGCAGGTTATTTCAGTTTTATATATTTTAGTTGTGTTGTAAATAAAATTGTACTCATAAATACAAAAAGAGAAAACTTAATTTATTTTTTATTTTAATTTCTACTGATTTTAAAATATCTTACACAATTACATAGAGGAGATAAAAAACTATTCAAAATTGTCTATAACTAATGCCAAATTTAACAAAAATGATTAAAAAAATCATGACATTAATGATACAAAAAATAAATAAATACATGAAGTGAAAGAAAATAAAGTCTTAAACTATTTAAACTGATCTAAAACCACATACAACATTCACAAAGATTCAGACACCTGAGACTATAAAATAAGCAATGACAGACAAATGATGTTTCATTATAAGTCATTTCAGTTTAGTTTTTCAGTGTGGCACAGAAGCAAGTGCGATTTTTGTGTTATTTGCCTCAGCGTGAACGACGCCGGATGATAAACAAAAGAAAAAAGCTTGTGCTGCATGAAAAACGGGTCCCAAGTCTTCATTTTTCCACCTGATAAACAATGTTCTCTTGCAAAAGTAGGCAAGAAAAACCCTTAAGACTTCCTGCTTTTATGCTGAACTTTCAAACATGCATTAAATTGTTGCAGCACTTGAATCAACGCTGCATCGACGGACTAACTAGCTGTGAAATAAACCACTGATTGTTTTCCAAATGACTTTATGCTAAAAGAAGCAGAAGATTACGGCTGATCAACATGTGGCGCTTCACTTTATCTGAACCTGCGAGTATCAATTTTTTGACAAAATTACTTGGCAAACAGCACCATTTAATTCAATGCAAGTGTTAAAAACCTCATCAACAAATTGTGAACGTGTCCATGAGAGAAAATGTGCCGTTTTCAAAAGAGCTACTTTTCTCTTTTCACTTCGCCTCCAGTCTCCAGTCACACGCGCGCACACAGAGACGGAGAGAAAGCCCTTCATGGGGGTTTAGCGTGTGATGAGATGGGCTGTTGTCTTGTGGAGCGTGGCGAGGTGGATTTGGGGAGCTATCGATCTGAATCGTGGCTGTATGGAGGGATCGATGGAGAGGCTTTAGAGACACCTCCACCCCTGAGCCTCGTCTCCTCACTCGCGGGAGACCGCAAACTCCTCGCGGTCAGGGAACTTTCATCCGATTTATATAGACTGCGCAATCATTTACAATTATGTTCTCTGCGGATGCTTTCTTACTAAAGCGACACAAAAAAAGTGCGCATGTGGTGTAAGTGGCAGTTACTAAAGCCGGTATCGAGGGACACAAATCAAGTAATAAGGCGAGACCTCAGGCGGCAAGACGAGAACTGCACGCCAATTACATACATGGGGCTAATAGCGTTTCTGAGAACACGCTTCAGAATACACATTGAGAGAACTCTCATCTCATTAAGGAATGCTAAATAGGCATCTTGATAAGGTCTTTTCGAGATTAAAGGTCCACTGAAGTGCCTTGAAACACGCAGCGTTATTCTACGTGGTGACGTAATTTCAACTGAAACAGGAAAACAGGGCGGGCCATACTGAGCAGCCCCGCCCACTTTTAAAAATAGCCAATAGCGTTCCATTTAGCATTTCCATTCTGCTTGGGCCAGAGCCGTTGAGCTCAGTAAAGCCACACTTGACAGCTTATGACAGCCACAGTCTAATACATTACCCCCTAGATTTCCACCATGCAATCGTGTCTCTGGACCGGAGCCAAAGTCCGGAGTAGGCTCCACGCTGACGCGGAGTCTATTTATAGTGTAGGGGGCGGGACGCTATGGATTCTAGAGAGCATTTGATTGGACAGAAGTTTTGATGAGAAGCTGAAGTACAGCGTGATGTCATCAAAATAGTTGCTTCATATTTGTGGAAGTGATGAGACTGTAAGTTTTAAATGCTCATATCTTGTAAACGCCAATTTTGTTGTTGTTTTGGAGCACACTAGCTTATAGATAACCTTAAGGCTAACATATTCATACCAAAAGCCAAAAAAACTTAACTAATTTTGATTTCATGGGGACTTTAAAGTAACTTGGTCACTTAAATTTTAAAATTGCTGAAATGGACTCACACTTAGGCCAACCAAGATGTAGAGGAGTTTGTTTGTTCATCAGAACAGATTTGGAGAAATGTCGCATTACTCTGCAGTGAATGAGTGCCGTCAGAACTAGAGCCCAAACAGCTGATAAAAACATCACAGTAATCCACAAGTAATCCATACCACTCCAGTCCATCAGTTAACATCTGGGGGCAGCCGTGGCCTAATGGCTAGGGAGTCGGACTTGTGACTGAAAGGTTGCAGGTTCGGGTCCCAGGTCCGGCAGGGATTGTCGGTGGGGGGGAGTGATTAATCAGCGCTCTCTCCACCCTCAATACCACGACTGAGGTGAGACCCTTGAGCAAGGCACCGAACCCCCAAAACTGCTCCCCGGGCGCCGCAGCGATAGCAATATGGCTGCCCACTGCTCCGGGTGTATGTTCACGGTGTGTGTGTGTGTGTGTTCACTACTGTGTGTGTGCACTTGGATGGGTTAAATGCAGAGCACAAATTCCGAGTATGGGTCACCATACTTGGCCACACGTCACGTCACTTTCACTTTCACTTTCAAAAGCTAAAAGCTAAAAGTTGTGTGTTTGTAAGAAACAAATCCATCATTAAGATGTTACTACATTAAACTGTTCTGGCCAAACTACGAGTCTATAATCCATAATAATCCTTCCTCCAGTGTCTGAATTAGGAGAGAAACATGCACAGATCAAGCAATGTTGACCACAAAAAACAGTCCAAAACAGTTCTCAATAAATATGCCGGTGGATTATGGACTGTTATAATGGATTATGGACTAATTATGAATTAGTTTCTTACAAACATGCAGCTTTTTACTTTACAAGATGTTAATTGATATACTGGAGTTTTGACTCTCATTCAGATGGCACCCATTCACTGCAGAGGATCCACTGGTGAGAAGGTGATCTAATGCTAAATTTCTCTTACAACTTAGATGGTCTGAGGATAAATAAATTAATAAGATTATTGGGCAAACTATTTAAGTCACATGAAAAAAATTCTGGATGTCACTGTATTATAACAACATACTGTAAAGAAGAAAGAAAGTAAATGTAACAGTTAGGTTTTCAATAACTGTTGTTAGCTGCATTTCATTTCAGTTTTTTACTCATTTAATTATTTTAGTTAACATACCCATTTTACCATTTAAACCTTGGGACCTTGCAATTAACAAATTAACCACTGGACATCAGTGGTTTAATCGTAATGTTATGGCATGTGGTGCTGCTGATGCCAGAGCCAGTGTTCAGACATAGAACGTCCATCTCTTAGTTCATCGCCTGTATATTCTGGTTCCAATAAGTAAGGCCGGGCAAAAAATTGCAAGTCATCCTCTCTGTTGAAATCTTGTAAACAAGGCACAGCCCATTGGGGTTTGACGCCAGAATGCCGGCTCCTGTGTCAGTGGCAGACAGATTAATTAATGACAGAATGTTCATTGGGTGAACTATCCCTTTAAGTGAACAAATACCTCACATCCAATGCAGAAGGTTTTCTGAAGAACTAGAGAGTGCTTTTGTAAAAGTGCAGATGTTAGGACTGAAGTAGTGTCTGCAGTGCGGCTAAAGAGTCAGTTTCTCGCTTTCTTTCTCTTTGACCTTTCTATTTCTCCTCGACTTTGATACGAACTAAGCGCTTCTCCCGCATGTAGAAGTGTGATGGCTCCCGGAGAGAAGCGTCAGAATATTCAGTGAAGTTGTGGTTTGCAGGAGTGCAGAGGAGGCTGAGAGCTAAAGCAGCCTGAGTGTTTTTACCTGGAGGAGAGACACTCCAGTAAATTACAGAGACGACTCCAATCAGGATGCTAAAATTACAAAAGCTGAAGGGTCACCAAGGCAACCACTGGAGGCAGCCCGTGCAGACGACATGCATGTTGATGTGCGCTGGACTGAAAGTATGGGACGAGTTAAGAATCATTTCATCATGAAAAAGGCTCTTACATCTCTAAGGCTGTTCGCAGCACAGTACTCAATAGCATACTACTTATACCATTTTAGCAGTATGCAGTACTGTACGTATACTGTGCCCAGTATGCAGATTTGTATTTTTGCACTGCACGGTATACTGTATCCCACACTGCAATGCATGCACATGCACATACACAATATGTTATGTTTATATATTAAATATATTTATATATAATATAAATTGTATAAATTTAAATATGTACATGTAAATATTTTTATTTATGTATGTGCGCGTGTATTTATATATACATAATAAACACATTATATACACATTACACACATACACACATTATGTAAACAAAAACTTTTGTTTTGGATGCGAAAAATCATTTGACAGCACTAAAATAAATATATAAATGTATATGTAAATGTGTTTATTATATAAAAGTTTATTATAAACAAATTAAATACATATACTATACTATATTTGCTGCCAACATTTTTAAAATAATGTAAATAAATGTATAAGTAAATGCATAATAACAATATTAAGTGTTTAATAAAACTATATAAATATATACATACATTATCCCTTCACTCTTTTTTCTTCATTTTAGCATTTTTTTTAATAAATGAAATAAATATATAAACAAAATATATAATATAATAACTATATTTAGTGTATAATAAACTAACTAACTAACTAAATAAATAAATAATGTCCTCATTTTGTCTGCCAACATTTTTTTAAATAATATAAATAAATGTATAAACTAAATTCATAATATTATTAATATTTAGTGTATTTAGTAAAACTAAACAAATACATATACATTATCACTTCATTTTATCTTCTAATATTTAAAAAATAAATAATAAAAATAAATGAGTATATACTATAGAAACTAAATGTATATTGTAATAATATTTAGTGTGCAATAAAATAAATAAATATAATATGCATGATTTGATTTTGTCTGCATTTTTTTAAATAAATTACATAATATTTAATACAAATAAACTACACACACACACACACACACATATATATATATATATATATATAGTATAAATACAGTACATATATATATTTAGAATAAAGTAATGTTGTTTTACAAATAATAAATAAACAAAAAATAAATATTATTTTAGAAAGATACATGATCTTGATACATGATACATACATGATCTTATAAAAATAAGGGAAATGGGTTTTTCATAAAGTTTTGCGTATACTTCACTTGCTATTTCAAAAGTATCCATTCCAAACATCTTTGTCATCTCTTGGCATATTTTGCCAGCGTGTTCCGGTATCTGTACAGTACGTCCATTTCTCTGACCACTAATGGCACAGATCGGTACTACGGTCGGTGCCAGCTTTGCCCTGCAGCCAAGCAGCGCAGCTCTGCCACAATAAAAACAGTGTTTGAGATAATTGGCTCTTCAAAGTGGAACGAGAGCTGCTCTCTCTCCCCGGCCCCTCTAAGTGCCTGGGGTCCATTAGCCATTGAATACATTACCGGCCTTAGAGGGCCATCTTTAAGACCTTTAATCAAGCTAAAAGTAGAGATGTATAAGTACAACCTCCATTCTGGACCTCTTCCATTTTTACATCCTTGAGCGTACGAAGTACGGCCGTGAATTTGCTCTTGCTGTCGTATTTTCTTCTTGTTTTATTATGCCATTTATTTTTATTTCTGTCAGCTTGATACTCTTAACACAATGTTAAAAGGTTTTTTTTAAACTCCTATTTTTTTAACAAGCATTCAGTGAATTAGCTGAGTCGTCAAGAAATACATCACATTTAAATTTTAAAGACAGTTTTCATGTTGTTTCCATTATCTTGAAGGGGTAGTTCGACCATTTTTGGTCACCAACATATATCTTATTTTGTGCTCAACAGAAGAAAGAAACTCAGGTTTGGAACTATCTGAGATAAGTTAATGATAGAATTTCTTAAATGTTAAGGCAGTTTTTCACAGAGCCTAGGATTTCTAGGAAATCCATCTGCTGTGGGTGTAAAATGCAGATGTTGAGGGCTGTGGGAGTCTGTGAACTCTATGTAAGTCTTTATAGCTGCAGGTTGAGCTTCTGGAGGCAGGAGACATATCCACAGGAGAGATAATGAACACACAACCTCCATTACTGACCCTCCAGAGGAGAAAGAGGCACAAAATGAAGATGACAGAAGAGTGAGACGTGTTAGCCTCAGGCATCTAATGTTACTGATCATGTATGACTGTCTAATACACGGTGTGTGTGTGTGTGTGTGTGTGTGTATGAATCTTTGAATGACTTTTTTTTTAATGTGACAAACATTTTAAATAGTAACACTGCTTATTTACAATGACAGATAATGACTACAGAAGACTATAGCAACTGCATAGCAAAGCTTAAACTATTAAGAACACCTTAGTAACCACATAGCAACCAATACGATCTACTCAGAAACCCTTAGCAACTGCACAACACATTTAAACTCTTCAGAACACCATAACAACTACATAGCAACACACATAACTACACAAAACACCTAAGAAACCGCACACCCAACACAAACCACCCAAAACTATAGCAACCACACAATGACACCTTTAACTACTCAGAATGCCACAGCAACATACTAACAACTACTCAGAACACCTTAGCAACCACATAGTAACACATTCAAACTACTCAGAACTCCATAGCAACCGCACAGCAACATACAGTACTTAAAACCACTTAGAACATCTTAGCAACCGCATAGCAACACATTCAAACCACCTTAGTAACTGCATAACAACACTTAAACTACTTGAAACCATAGCAACCACATAGTGACACCTAAACTACTTAGAACAGCATAGCAACTGCACAACAACATACTCAAAACTATTTAGAGCAGCTTAGTAATTCAATCTACTCAAACCTCCTTAGTAACTGCATTGCAGAACTATAAAATACACAAAACCATAGCAACCACATAGTGACACCTGAACTACTCTAAACACCTTAGTATCCACATAGTGGCACCTAAATTACTCATAACACCTTAGTAACTGCATAGCAACACATTCAAAATACTCAAACCACAATAGTAGCCATATAGCAATACCTAAACTACTCAAAACCATAGCAACCGTACACTGACACCTAAGATACTCAGAACACCATAGCAACTGCACAGCAGCATACTTGAAACTACTCAAACCACCTTAGCAACTGCATAGCAACACATTCAAAATACTCAAACCACAATAGCAACCATATAGCAAAACCTAAACTACTCAAAACCATAGCAACCATATAGTGACACCAAAAATACTCACAACACCTTAGCAACTGCTTAGCAACACATTTAAAATACTCAAACCAACATAGTAGCCATATAGCGGCACATAACTATTTATAAAATATTGTGACAACTCCCTAGCAACATAGAGCAAGTTTTTTGCATTTTATTAAAAAAATGCAAAAACCTAGTTACACTTTTTATACTTCTTGTTGCTAAGTTCCCACAAATCTTTAGAAGTGTAACTGAGTGTCATACATGCAGTATATATTGCGATCACATTTGTGATTTAACACAGCACATGTGAGTGACTGAATATCCTGTAACACGAAGCTAAAATATGAACACATTTAAACACATGCGATGTCAAAAGAAGAACTGCTTGAAAATAATGCAAGCTTCTTGTTTTCTGATGAAAGGCTTGATTGATTACAGAATGATGATTATGGCAAATGGCCTGGAAGACGGCAGTGTGTCTCTCAGCACAGAGCGCCTCTCCTCTCCTCTAATGGCACAGCTATTAGCGCTAATGCATTTCAAACATACTGCTGACACATTGGATGGAAAGTGCACATCTCTTCCTCCTCTCACTGCTGTCTTACGCAGCGCCAGCCTTTCCTCACAACACCCTTCAAACGCATCTAATCAAACAGGCCTGGGCTTCCTCGCAGCTCTTTACCTTCAGACTGACAGCTACAAGTACAGCGACATACGCTGATAAGCACAGCTAACGCTAGCAGAAACAGATACGGACCAAAGCATCCAAATGCATTGAGTGATAATGAATAGAGCAGTAATTGTAGTGATGGTACGATTGTAGCCGCATTAATGGGTTGTGCCACATTGAAAATAGTTATTACTTTAGTGCTAAGCACAGCAAAAACAAATGTAGCTATTATCATAATAGCATGTTGCAGAGCTTTATTAAAAAGAAGCTACAGCTTGCGATTGCAGAGGACTCTGCTTTTATTTTAGGTACATTCACTTTATGCAAATGTGCATCAAAAGTACTGGTCAAATTCACCAATAAATGACTCTCATGAGTCAAATTTAGTTTTTTTTTTAGAGTTCATTAGCAAAAACACAACTCCTTTTTTTAACAATTTTCAAAAATCATGTTTTGTCATTATGCATTCCAATTAATCTCAAGCAAACTGCAGTTGGGTTATTTTGATCAAGTAAAAATAACTAAAAAAAATACAACAATAAACACAATAAAACATAATAAATAACCAAAAAGTCTGTTTTTGCAAATAAACTTCATATTATTTATATTTAGATAGTATTTTAAAAATGCTGACAGATAAAATGAAGAGATCACGTAAATTATATGTACTTCTTTTATTTAGTTTGTTTGTTATCACTAAATATTGTCATTTTATTATACATTAAGTTTATTAAATATTTGTGTGTATATAGATAGTACATTTTATTTATGTATAATATTGTTTGTATATATATATATATATATATATATATATATATATAAAATGTATAATGTTTATATAAATAAGAAAATAATGTTATTTAGAAATTGTATTAAACATTTATTATACAAATTTTTATATATTTAAACACAATATATAGATTTATAATTATATATTTAGTTTTAATACACACACATACACACACACACACACACACACACACACACACACACACACACACACGTTTACATACATATATGTATATTAAATACTAATTTTGCCAACATTTTTGAATATACATATACATACTATTTTTGGGGGAGGGGAAAAATAGGGGAGAATATTTTACTTGAGATATATTTTTATTAATAAATAAATAATATTATTTTTTTGTAATTTATGTTTAATATATAAAATATTAATAAATACATTTAATAACAAAAATAAATATTATGATTTTTTAAATATATTGTAATAGAAAAAAGTTTCACATTATATTTTATATTTTTCAAATATCATATTATACTTTTATCATATTATGCTGTGTATATGTGAGTGTGTGTGTGTTCAAAGAGTACTGACAACGACATTATTTACAAATTGTATTAACTATATTAATTAAAAATGAATATATATATATATATATATATATATATATATATATATATATATATATCAAAAGTCGAAAAATTTACATTTTTAAATATTAAATAAGGTTTTTTTATGTGTTTTCTATTACATTATTTAAAAAAGTGTTATTATAACTTAAGAAAAAATGAAAAAATAAAGAATAAATCTTATTCTTTTTTTTACATTTTATTAAGCATATTTAATTTTAAATTAAATGTAGAAAATTAAAATATATTAAATAAGTTATAAAACTTTTTTTTTTTTTTAAATGCGCATGCACATATGTATATTTTTATTACATTATTTAAAAATATTTACATTTATTATAACTTTATAATAAATCATATTAATAATATATAATATTATAACTGATTTTAATATTTTATCCAGGAAAATAAAATAAAGAAATATCTGGAATATTTCTTAATAAATTAATGTTGAAAATAAACAAACTAATATGATTTCCATTTTTAAAAATACTGATTATACTGTATATATGTGCATGTTTGTATGTATTCAAAGAGTAAATATCATTCATAAAACCAGAGGAACCTGGATACAAATTTAAAACAGAAAAATACTGACATACTGAAAATACCACATATGTACCACTGAATCAATTGCATTTACACTGTTGAAATCCACAATGCCTGACAGATATACAAGACAACTGCATGTTCTCATTACGTCCAGATCTAGATCTGACACAATCCTTGTTTATTCTTCTCAACAGCGTGTCGCCAGGAGTATTAAATATGGTATTACAAGATCCAGTGAAAACAGTGGCAGGGCAGCGAGCCGGAGGAGATGTAGTCTTTTGGTAGTCGTTGTGCTGCCTGCACCAGTTTAAACGAGACAATCGCATTAATCAGCCAAGAAATGGCTCTCAAACCAATTGTGACAGAGAGGCTGGCCTAAACGACCTTGAGAAATAAGACGCAATAAAAGAATTTAACGACTATTTCACACACTATTGCATTCAGATGGATTTAAAAGGCCGGCGTGCCATGACTAGCGCTGTTGTTATTACAAGCCGAACCGCAAGAGCTCGATACTGTGGTCAAACATGACAAGCCCTGCATTCAAACAGCTCATTCTGTATTGTGGATAGAGACGGCTGGCTGGACAAACAAATATAACACGTCAAGCACTATATATATATATTGTACGATTTGGAATCATACAATGCTAACAGCAGCGCTACAGCAACTATCTTGATTATGCACATGCTATTATATTGACAAGGGCAGTCAGGTCATGTCTGTTACGCGGCACCTTATGAACATTTCGGCTTTCACAAATATGATTGGATTAAGCTCTGACACTTTTTCTATATATTTTTAATTGCAGTATTTACACATTTTATTAACCTTATTTATTATTAAAAATGGGGAAAATACATGTCAATGTTATGAAATGTATTTATTTATACGTTTATTTATATAAATATTTTCATGAATATTAGTATAATTTTAAAATGATTTAAATATTAAATGTGTATATGCATATTATTTTCTATTGCATTATTTAAAAATGTTATTATAACTTAAAAAAAATGTGTGTGTGTGTGTGTGTATGTATAAGTTATAATAAATATATAAATGATAAATAAATAAATAATAAATATAGTTAATACCATATTTTTAAATGTAATAAAAATAAAACATTATATATATATATATATATATATATATATATATTTAACATTTATTATAAATTAAATTTAGAAAACTAAAATATATAATAACAAAAAGTTATACTTTTTTCAAAAATGGGCATGTGTACATGTACATACACTTGTTTTATTTTTTATTATATTTAAAAATATGGTATTAACTATGTTCATTATTTATTTATTTCTCATTTATATATTTATTATAACTTGAACAAAAGCTAAAACGATTTCCATCTTTAAAAGTACTGATTTTATTAACATATCCAAGAAAAATAAAATAAATGAAATACAGCTGATTTATAAAATAATAATGTTTTTATGGTTATATAAATAAGAAAACTACGTTACTTATTGTATTAAACATTTATTTATTCTACATATTTTTATATATTAAAACATTGTTTATTTATATTTGTATTATATTTTATGTACTTTGTTAAAAAATATAAATTACTTTTTTGCGTTTTATATATATATATATATATATATATATATATATATGTTTTGTAATATATTTGTAATATATTACTTAATGAGATATATTTTCAATCAATCAATTAATAAATAAATAACACTTTTTTGTATATTTATTCTAACAATACTACTTTATTATATTTACATAAAATATATAAAGAAAAGTATAAAATAATATATAAATACTATTATACAAAAAGAAATAAATGTAATAAAAATATATTATGATTTTTTAAAATATATTTTAATAGCAAAAGTTTCAAATTACCATCTTTAAAAGTACTGCATTTAATAATACATCAAAGAAAAATAAAACAATACAATCTAATTAAATAAAAAAATAATAATATAATGAAATACCTGGAATATTTTTTATAAATATTCATGTTAAAAACTACCATTCTTCCATCTTTAAAAATACTGAGTCTGATATTTATCCAACTAAATAAAATAAATACCGAAATTATTTGTGATTTCCATTTTTTTCTCATTTTATTCAGCTTATTAATGCAAAAAAAAATGTATGTCAATAATTGACGTCTTTATGTAAAGTGTCTCATAGTGTTTGACGACAGTGATGAACGAGTATGCATGTTAAGAGAGTGACGGCGAGGACAGACGCAGGACTTTGGGTTATCTATCACGCCTGTCATGGTAATTAAGTGTGTATGGCAGCTGCGATGTCTGGCCATCAGGGGAAGCGCGCGGGGCAAAGTAATGGTGACTCGCGCAATGAAGTACGAGCTGCCTCGCCGGTCGCTACGGCAACAGCAGCCACGGTATTCTGGGAATCTGGGCCGATGATGTCACCTCTGTTAGCACAAAGCACAGATGGACTGAGGCAGGTACCGAACAAGAGCTTCGCAAACACACGCGGACGGCCAGGTGTTCTCGTTCACGCAGTTGGCCATGCGTAGAGAAACACACACGTGGACGCGTTTATGGGAATACACTTAAGCAAACAGACGCGGCTTCACGCTAAAGGACATTTCATTCGTGTCAGGGTTTCGATGCAAGCTGTGACCTTGACGTGAAAAGACCATCAAAGAAAGGCCATTTTACCAGCTTTGATATCATTGCTCTGTGTTGGGGAAACTACTCATTATTGAAAGTTGTTCAACTACAGTCAATCATCTTGAACATTACAAGCTGCTAATAAAAGCAGTGGAATTATTTAAAGGGGCAAACCTGGCTTTTTTAAAACTGTCACATGATTTTGAGATCACATAAACAGAAAAACTCACTTTATCTCAGTAAAACTACAATTTTACAAAGCAACTCTATTTTTTAACTGCAGGTGTCACTAGAGAGAATCACCTTCAAATCAGTGTTGTTATTACAAAATCAAATATAAATATTAAAAATAGAAATAATATATAAAATGAACACTTTAAAATATGTCATTCAGACTAATAAAAATACAAATGAACTGAAATAAAAATATGTTAAAGCAACATTTTTTTTATTAATATAAAAAAAATACAAACTTGCATAGCAAAATTACTAAAACTTAAATGAATAATAAAATAAACACAAAAAGAATTATTGAAACTTAAGAAAAATAACACATTTAAATCAGAAATGTTAGCTAAGTTTCATTTAAAGTACTACAGTTGCTAAAACAAAAGCTGAAATAAAAATAAGTTAAAGCAACATTTTTAAACTAATATAAAAAATACAAACTTGCATAGCAAATTTACTAAAACCTAAATTAATATTAAAATGTATAATATTATAATAGTATTTAAATAATATATAATATAATGCATTTAAACAAATACAAATTAGTGAAACTGGAACTAATTTATATAACAGTCAAAACACAGTAATTAAGTATTATTAATATTTAACCAGTGTTATTGGAGATACTTGAGATACAAATAAAATAAAGCCTAGAATATTTCTTAATAAATGTTCATGTTAAAAATAAACAAACTAATATGATTTCCATCTTTTGTTTAATATTTTTTTCCAGGTAAATCAAGTAAAGAAATACCTGAAATATTCTTAATACATTTTCATGTGTTAACTGCTTAAAACTGCTTAAAAAAAAACAAAAACACACAAATACAAATGAATGTCACAATAAAAACTAGAACTCATTTATATTAGTCAAAAACACAGTTTACTTTTAACTATTATTATATAAAAATTATTTAACCATTGTTATTTTAACTTAACATTAAAATGAAAAATGTATAATATTATAATAGTATTTAAATAATATTAAAATTACATACAAATATAAATTAGTGACGTGTTAAAAAAAAACATTAATTAACTATTATTTTAAAAAAAATGTAACCAGTGTTAAGATCATTGAGATATAAAATAAAATAAAATGTAACATGTTAAAAATGAACAAACTAATATAATTTCCATAGTTTAAAATTGTATCCAGGTAAATAAAATAAAGAAATACCTGGAATATTCTTAATACATTTTCATCTTAAAAATAAACAAACTAACATGATTCCCATCTCTAAAAATACAGTGTAATATTTAATTTAAAAAAACTAATATAAAAAAAAATACAAAATCATATTTTTATATCAAGCAGCATAACTTTCCCAACACTATTTCTAAGCATGTCTCCCTTTTGCATCTGATCCGTGCGACACCAACGGCCTCTTTTTCCTCTCCGTTTCTCGTATTTCCTCCAGCCGTCGCTCTGAGACGCGTGCGTTTTTGCGCTCCTAATGTGCTAAAGAGCATGTGAGACTAATCTAATTACAGCGTCGCTCCAAAAGAGAGGGCGAAACTGTTACGAATCTAAAAGCGACAAATGGAGAGACCCCTCGCCGTATCCCAGCATCCTCGACGCCCCTCCTCTTGCTCTTGTCTTTCCCGTGAAGACGGTGAATTGGTTTGGCCCCTACAGTGCTTCATTACCTGGCCTAATTATAAAGGCAAATGAAATCAGCCCCGCAATACATTATTAATGTCCGCACGCCATTAGGATTCAATTGCAGTATTTGCAACAATATGATATTTTCAAACTGTTTTCACGCCTGATTAGAAACGAGGACAGATAAGAGGGAGGTGCGAGAGGAAAGAGAGAGATAGTGAAAGAGGAAGGTGAGCCGAGAGGAGAGACTGATGAAAACTGAGAGAGAGACGCCGTATATGAGAGACGCACTAAATGAATACTGCAAAAATAGACGTGATGAAATAAACAAACGACAAACTGAAAAGAAAGAAAAGATGGGAAATGTGCCACAGTTTTGACCTTTAACATTAGAAAACAAGTGCAAGTCAACATGTGTTTGTACTTTGACTGGTTTCAATAGTCAAGCAGTAGTTTCCAATGCATAAATGAGATCTCATAACTGTCTCAGTTGCATCACTTGCTCACCAGTGGATCCTCTGCAGTGAATGGGTGCCGTCAGAATGAGAGTCCAAACAGCTGATAAAAACATCACAATATTCCACAAGTAAACCACACCACTCCAGTACATCAGTTAACCTCTTGTGAAGCCAAAAGCTGAATGTTTGTAAGAAACAAATACATCATTTAGACATTTTTGTGATTATTCAAACAAGTCCTTCATAATAGGAGAGAAATATGTGACCCTGGACCACAAGGGTCAACTATTTGAAAATCCAGAATCTGAGGGTGCAAAACAATCAAAACCTTGAGAAAATTGCCTTTAAAGTTGTCCAGATGAAGGGTTTGAAGTTACACAACCTCTTAATGGTGGATTTGTTTCTTACAAACTTCATCTTTTGGCTTCATAAGATGTTAATTAATGTCCTGGAGTAGTGTAGATTACTTGTGAATTACTGTGAAGTTTTTATCAGCTGTTTGGACTCTTATTCTGATGGTACCCATTCACTGCAAAGGATTCATTGGTGAGCAAGAGATGGAATGTTATATTTCTCCAAATCTGATGAAGAAACAAACTTGGATAGCTGTTTTTTTTTTTTTTTTTTTTTTTAATTTTCTTTTATAGGTGAACCATTCCTTTAAGGCCAGAAACAGATTTTGCTAAAGTGTGCAAGTGTGTTAACCCATTGTACTGTTTTAACATTATTGTTGAGTGTCAGCATTTAAGATACTAAAGTCGAATATCTCAAAATGAGCTGAAGTAAAACTCTCAAATGATCTAAATGAGCTGTGATCCACATCCATGATTACAAGGTAAAAAACAAAACAAAAAAACATTCTAAATAAAGCATATGCACAGATGAATCATTCACAAATAAGATCAATAACATTTAGAATATATACCACCAGTCAAAAGATTTTGAATGCTCACCAAGCCTGCATTTATTTGATCCAAAGTACAGCGAAAACAATAAAACTTTGAAATATTTATTTCATTTATATTTATTTTTACTATTTAAAATAACTGTTTTCTATTTGTATTTATTTTAAAATGCAATTTATTCCTGTGATTTCAAAGCTGAATTTTGACATTTTTTCAGGTTTCTTTGATGAATAGAAAGTTCAGCATTAATGTGAAACAGAAATCGTTTATAACATTATAAATGTCTTTATCATCACTTTTGATCAATTTAAAGCATCCTTGCTAAATAATTAAAAAAAAAAAATACTGACTCCAGGTTTTTCAATGGTATAGCGTATAATGTTACAAAAGCTTTTTATTTCAGATATATGCTGACATTTGGATCTTTCTATTCATCAAAGAATCATGAATTTATTTATTTATTTATTTTTAACAGAAAATGGGCATATTAGAATGATTTCTGAAGGATCATGTGACACTAAAAGACTGGAGTAATGATGCTGAAAATTTAGCTTTGATCACAAGAATAAATGCTATTTTAAAATACATTTAAATAGAAAGCAGTCATTTTAAATAGTAAAAATATTTTAGAATATTACCGTTTTTACTGTGTTTTTGATCAAATGAATGCAGGCTTGTTGAGCAGAAGAGACCTCTTCAAAAAACATTTAAAAAATCTTACTGTTCAAAAACTTTTGACTGGTAGTGTAGATTGGGTGAATTTTCCTTTCATGCTGACTTTAAAAATAAACCTACACCTACGAAATAAACCCCCACCTACAACGACATTCAAAGACAACCAAGGCTTTACAAAATCTTCTGAAACAGCCTTTGGTGATGCACAGAAAAAAAACACAACCTATGTCTATGTATATGCATATGTGTGTGTGTATAATACAATCTGTAGTCTATCAGAAGTCTGTCAGGTCATATGAGCCAATGCGGCCACATGCGGGGTGACAGACAGCGGTCCTCGTCCTCCATCGCCTCCCTCCTTCACTGCTGACTTTAGTGGCTAAGCAGCCATGAATAGAGATGGGCTCTCAGAGAGGAGGTCTCATAATTATTAGTTTTAGAGCCTTTTCTCAAATATCCCGCGGGAGCAACGGGGTTAAAAATCCATTTGTGGGAAGTGTAGCATGACAGCAAGGCACGGTCTCCCTGGAGACAGCCGACATCACACAGCAGTGTGTGTGTGTGTGTGTGTGTGTGTGTGTCATGTATGTGTGTTTATGTCTGTGTGTGTCCTATGTGTGGAACGCATTGCTATAGTGTCTGTTTTTGTAGCAACAAAGAGGCCTGTTTAAAAAAGTCCATACACATCATACCACGGTGCATTTATTTATCTGTTTGGATTTGGTTAAAGGCTACCAGACAAGTTTTTTATGTTTTTTAAAGAAGCCTATTTTACTCACCAAGCCTGCATTTATCATATCCAAAGTACAGCAAAAACTGTAACATTTTGAAATATGTTTACTATTTAAAATAACTGTTTTCCATTTGAATATATTTTAAAATAAAATTTATTCCTGAGATTTTAAAGCTGATTTTTTTAGCATTATTCCAGTCACATGATCCTTCAGAAATTCTTCTAATATTCTAATTTGCTGCTCAAAAAACATTTATTATTTTTATGTTGAAAACAGCTAAGACGAATTTTTCAGAGAAAAATCAGTAGAACAGCAGTTATGTGAAATAGAAATATTTTGTAACATTATAAAATGTCTTTATCATCACTTCTGATGAATTTAAAGCATGCTTGCTAAATAGAAGTATTAATTTCTATAATTTCATCAAAGAATCCTTGGGAACATGTACTTGATTGTTTAAATTTTAATTATTGATAATAATAATAAACAAATGTTTCTTGACAGCAGATCAGCATATTAGAATAATTTCTGGAGGAGCATGTGACACTGAAGGCTGGAGTAATGATGCTGATGATTTAGCTTTGATCACAGGAATAAATTACATTTAAAAATATATTCAAATATAAAACAGTTATTTTAAATAGTACAAATATTTCATATTACTGCTGTAGCAGAATTCTTTAAAACATTAAAAGTCTTACTGTTCAAAAACATTTGACTGCAGTGTATTATTATATAAAATGTTTAGGCATCCTTGGTATCATCAGAAATATAGAGTTATCATACAAATACAGATTCACTAGATATTACTTTACCTGCATATACTGTACCACCTCAAGGGTTACAAGAACAAAATGTCTAGAAATAGTGAAATGAAATATCAACTAGTCAGCGACCTGCACAATCCTTTGGTTGTCACTGCATATAAGCTCACAGATTCAGACTTTTCCTCATAATGCTGCTGTGGTGTCTGGGCTCTGGCCCTCCAAGGGCGCCCGGGGCTTTTGCTCAAGGAGCTCTCAATGAAAGAGTTACTCTTGCATTTGACAACGTGACTAACTCGGCCAGTCAATTGCACTGAAAAATAGGCACAGTGAGTAGTCAATGGGGCGTCCCATACTAGGGACTATTTCGAGGCAATTGTGTGCCTATGTAAAAATACAGGCCGCCTGATTCGCTTAATGTTAGCTTGTCAGCTAGTTATAGAAGAAAACAAGGAAGGTGTGTCATTTGTACTGACATGTCAACACATTAGCAGCTTTAGCCTGTCTGTCTGTTTATCTGACAATTTTTTTTATGGATGCCCACTTTGGAAAATCTTTCATGGAAGTTTTTTTTTATAAAATAAAACCTTAAAAAAATACTTTATTTGAAATAAACATTAAGTGAAATAAAATAAAACATATTGATAAAAACATTTTTCAGCTACAATTTCTCATTTCATTTAGTTTAACTTCAAGTACTAAAATAACTAAAATAATTAAAAACTATATAGACAAAAAAAACAACAAGATTACTGAAGACTACATTTTTAATTTTTAAAATTTGAAGGGCTGCCCCCTAATAGTCAACTAAGTGTTAGTCCATGAGAAGAGACTTGGTCGACCAATATTTTATTAGTCGCTTAGTCGTAGAAAAAAAAACACAGAAAGTGATAAAGTCACGCAGTCCGTGACGGACAGATCATTAACAGCTGGTCTACTTGGTAATTTGGTAATACAGTACAAATGCTCACCTATCATTCATCGACCTCAAATACAGTGGGTACGGAAAGTATTCAAACCCCCTTAAATTGTTTACTCTTTGTTATAGTGCAGCCATTTGCTAAAATAATTTAAGTTAATTTTTTTCCTCATTAATGTACACACAGCACCCCATATTGACAGAAAAACCCAGAATTGTTGACATTTTTGCAGATTTATTAAAAAAGAAAAACTGAAATATCACATGGTCCTAAGTGTTGAGACCCTTTGCTCAGTATTTAGTAGAAGCACCCTTTTGATCTAATACAGCCATGAGTCTTTTTGGGAAAGATGCAACAAGTTTTTCACACCTGGATTTGGGGATCCTCTGCCATTCCTCCTTGCAGATCCTCTCCAGTTCTGTCAGGTTGGATGGTAAACGTTGGTGGACAGCCATTTTCAGGTCTCTCCAGAGATGCTCAATTGGGTTTAAGTCAGGGCTTTGATTGGGCCATTCAAGAACAGTCACAGAGTTGTTGTGAAGCCACTCCTTCGTTATTTTAGCTGTGTGCTTAGGGTCATTGTCTTGTTGGAAGGTGAACCTTCTGCCCAGTCTGAGGTCCGGAGCACTCTGGAGAAGGTTTTCGTCCAGGATATCCCTGTACTTGGCCGCATTCATCTTTCCCTCGATTGCAACCAGTCGTCCTGTCCCTGCAGCTGAAAAACACCCCCACAGCATGATGCTGCCACCACCATGCTTCACTGTTGGGACTGTATTGGACAGGTGATGAACAGTACCTGGTTTTCTCCACACATACTGCTTAGAATTAAGGCCAAAAGTTCTATCTTGGTCTCATCAGACCAGAGAATCTTATTTCTCACCATCAAGGAGTCCTTCAGGTGGCTTTCATGTGTCTTGCACTGAGGAGAGGCTTCCGTCGGGCCACTCTGTCATAAAGCCCCGACTGGTGGAGGGCTGCAGTGATGGTTGACTTTCTACAACTTTCTCCCATCTCCCGACTGCATTCTCTGGAGCTCAGCCACAGTGATCTTTGGGTTCTTCTTTACCTCTCTCACAAAGGCTCTTCTACCCCGATAGCCCAGTTTGGCCGGACGGCCAGCTCTAGGAAGGGTTCTGGTCGTCCCAAACGTCTTCCATTTAAGGATTATGGAGGCCACTGTGCTCTTAGGAACCTTAAGTGCAGCAGAATTTTTTTTGTAACCTTGGCCAGATCTGTGCCTTGCCACAATTCTGTCTCTGAGCTCCTCGGGCAGTTCCTTTGACCTCATGATCCTCATTTGCTCTGACATGCACTGTGAGCTGTAAGGTCTTATATAGACAGGTGTGTGGCTTTCCTAATCAAGTCCAATCAGTATAATCAAACACAGCTGGACTCAAATGAAGGTGTAGAACCATCTCAAGGATGATCAGAAGAAATGGACAGCACCTGATTAAATATATGAGCGTCACAGCAAAGAATCTGAATACTTAGGACCATGTGATATTTCAGTTTTTTTTTTAATAAATCTGCAAAAATGTCAACAATTCTGTGTTTTTCTGTCAATATGGGGTGCTGTGTGTACATTAATGAGGAAAAAATGGACTTGATTTTAGCAAATGGTTGCAATATAACAAAGAGTGAACAATTTAAGGGGGTCTGAATACTTTCCGTACTCACTGTATATCTTTTCATCTAAAATATATAATTATTAGCAACTTTATATGGCCGCTCAATCTAATGTTAACCTAGAAAAATGTGCGCCATTCATGCATCTGTGTAGAGTGTGGAAGCTACATGACAGATGCGATCATTTGCTCTTAGAAGTAATACATCTTTTAAATCTGTAAAAACTCTACTCTAACAAATCATTGTGCTTTTGTAAACTAATTAAAGGAAACAGAATGTGCTTTCTGCCGCCTCGGTCTCTGCGAACTTGAGCGCGAAACTTTGAAACTCTGCCGTATAGACATGAGAGTGAAATGTCTACTTCTAAAGGAATCAAATCAAATAGAAAACAAATATTCTCAGATTATGTAATCCATATGAAACATGCATAGAGGCGCATCACTACTGTGAAGATGACGAGCCAGTGTCGACGATATCATCTCTTAAACCAAATACAAAAAAAGCAGTTTATTAACAAATTATTCAAATGTTAATGCAGTCTCTTTGCCGGGTTCCCCTTACACATTCATAAATATTATAATTATTATAAGTATTTTTTGCGCTTATTAGGCTGTGTAGGCAATTAAAGGCTTATTATTATGATTTATATGGTTTATTAATAAACATGCAACTAATAGTCATAAGTCGAGGGCAGCCCTAAAAATTTGTATTACTATAACTTAAAATGAAATGAAAACAAAAAATGTAAAAAGTAAATCTAATTAAAAATATTACCAAAAAACTATAATAGTGTATCAGTGATACTAATATAGTGCTTATTCATAGAAACTGTCATGAGAATGTCTGTGACAGTAATTATTACTGAATTACTAAAAGAAAGCAAATCATATTCTTACTTTGACTCCATCTTGCCATGAATGCTCTCGTTGGATGTCTTCAGCTTCTTTAGCCAATCTCTGAAAGAAAGAAAGATAGATAGATAGAATGTCAAAGATGAAGGATCATGGGTGACAGTACACGATTGACCAGAAGTCTGAAATCCAAAACGACAATTTTAAATCAACATTAATATTTTGGCCAAAAATGTACGTGAATTTAACCCCTTAAGTTTCACAACCCCATTTTTGAACATAGATTTGAAAGTGCACTATCCAAACTTAAATAGTTATAATGAAAAAAATTAATTGCATTTATGAACACTTTGGGATATAGACCTAAGGCTGGACTCTTTAAAGAAGACAATCTGCAGATTATTTCAGAAGTGCAATCAAAATATGAAAGTGTCAAGTTGTAGAAGTTTAAATTTACTGTAAAGAAAATGCACTGTACCATTTTTTTTTTTGACATTTAAAATAAATATTTTACAAAATTGCTATAAAATATAAGCTTTATGTCTAAATAAGTTGTGCTCCAAATTTAAAGTAAAAAAAAAAAAAAGAAGGTTCCATGAAATTTTATTTAGGGTGTTATACCACAAACAACCACCAGGTTCTATTCAAACTCCATAGAGTTTGAATAGAACTGTCAGTGTTCTTTCTACCACAAAATAACCACCATGACCAAACCAAAACAACCAAATATGAAATGTTGAGACTCAGACCTTTCAGACAATATGTATTTTGTCAAGAAGTTTTGATTCTAGAAGATGGTAAAAATGTAGGTTTTAAGCTTTCAAATTATATAGAATTTATGATTACAAAAATATGTCAGAGAAAATAGACAATGACAAAAATAATGGGGCCGGTAACACTTAAGGGTTAAGATAAAATGTATATTACATTAGGTCCTGTGAGTGACCACCATTTTAAAAGTTTCTTCACAATTTGTGACCTGGTCCATCATTTTAGGTTACTTAGACTGAGAAACACAAAAGTTTTGTCCTTTTAAGTAAAATCCAAATTATTTTTTTCTTCTTCAAACTATTGCAGACACATCATTATTCAAATGACGGCTGAGACTTTGCTTTTTATTTCAGAGCTTAAAACTCAAAGTGTTTCTGGGTCAAAGTGGCTCAAAATTGATGGAGCCATCCACACTTTCAAACACTTTTTTGTCTTCACCAGTTCATTTTAAAAAAGTCTATGAGGCGTGAGAAATGATTTTTTAAATGTGCAAATATTCCATGAAGTTTCTCAATTAATATGAGCTCAGGCTGCACGAATAATTATAATAATTATAAAAGAATTAGCCATTTTACAGCACTGCAGGAAATCCTTTTCAAAAGTACTTGTAAGTAAAGGTTGGCATTGGTAGTAAAAAGAGAAACACAAATGTACATATAAAAATGCAATGCAATTAATGCAAATAATCCCAAACGAATGCATTATAGTATTTTTTTATGGAAACGTTGCCTAATCAGTTTATTTACTTAATGGTATTACAGGAAAAAAAGTCTTTACAAATTAGCATAAAAGATGCAGCACTGGAATCTTACAAATCTTACATGAAGTGTTTGATGTATTGTTTTTAACGTAGGACAAATTGTCTCTTGACACAGTTCTCAGAACACGTGGGCCGCTCAGCATGCTATAGATTCATTACATGCGTCATCATCATCGAAAAGCTCCAGCTCTACAGAAACAACCCACTCTTCTGTGCTAATGGTGATAATTCACTTCAACCTGCTCAATATGTCAGCAAACTTTTCCCAGAAAGTCAATGTATGACAGATGTTTCACACAAATCTACATTCATGAACAGATTCACTTTCCACTACACTGACACACAGGCTGCTGCACAATTTGCCATCTACTACACACTAAACTATGCACTTCACTGATCTTAAGTATGTACTTTTGAGTATGTAGTAGGAACCAAGTACGAAGTATTGGGATACATACAATAGTATAGTCATCATTTGTGTTTCATGCAAGTGCAGCATCAGTGTTACAGTACAATCAATATTAGGGGCCATTCACACAGAACGCGTCTTTGTGTCTAAAAACGTGAGACTCAGTGCTCAGGAATGGTTTTTAAAAAAGTGCAGCATAGAATGCGAGGCTTATGAGACGTGATGCAATAACCACAATAAGGGGCATTTTCAGTAAATATATATACACTATACCAGTCCAAAGTTTGAACACACCCTTTCATTTAATGTTTTTTTAAAGAAGTCTCTTATACTCATCAAGGCTACATTTATTTGATCAAAAATACAGAAAAAAAGGTTATATTGCAAAATGTTATTACAATATAAAATAATGGTTTTTATTTTAATATACTTTACAATATAATTTATTCCTGTGATGCAAAGCTGAATTTTCATCAGCTGTTACTCCAGTCTTAAGTGTCACGTGATCCTTCAGAAATCATTCTAATGTGCTGATTTATTATTAGAATTATCAATGTTGGAAACAGTTGTGCTGCCAAATATTTTTTTGCAACCTGTGATTCTTTTTTCAGGATTCTTTGATGAATAACAAGTTAAAAAGAACAGCATTTATTCAAAATATAAATCTTTTCTAACAATGTCAATCTAAGCTATCACTTTTTATTCATTTAACACATCCTTGGTGAATAAAAGTACTAATTTCTTTCAAAAAAAGAAAGAATAAAAATTTACTGACCCCAAACTTTTGAACAGTAGTTTATATTGTTAGAAAACCTTTCTATTTTAAATAAATGCTGTTCTTTTTTAACCTTTTATTGATCAAAAAATCCAGCACTGATAATAAATCAGCATATTAGAATGATTTTTGAAGGATCATGTGACACTGAAGACTGGAGTAATGATTCTGGAAATTCAACTTTAATTACAGATATAAATTAAATTTGAATGTATATTAATCATAATAATATTTCACAATATATAAGAATCTTCTTTAAAAAACTGAGTGAGAGGGTGTGTCCAAACTTTTGACTGGTTGTGTATATATTCAATGACAGAGATATTTCTCTCCAAGCTTATCTTAAAGACGCGGCGCTCCTGCACTATAAAAAATAAAAAGCACAATATGTTGAGTCAGCTTAGTTAAATATCTAGTACACCTAGTACAACTTAACATTTCAAGTTGACTAAACTTCTTTGAGTTGACTGAACTTAAAATTTTAAGGCAGCCAACAAATTATCTAACAAATCTCTAACAAATTATTTTAAGTTAACTCAACAAATTGTTTTTTACAGTGTGTGCGAGGCGCTGCAAACGACACGAGACGTGAGCGTAACGGTCATACACGTCCGTCAAGCGCGTTTACATAGAAAAACAATAGAAAAGTAGCGCATTGGAATGGAAAATGCATTCTGTGTGAATGGCCCCTTAGGCTGCATCCTAATTTGCATACTATGCATTCTTAGTAGTATGCAAATTTGCATTAGCGCATCCTACATCATAACTCCTATATGGTCAAGAACACCATGCATACTTTGAAAATGGTATACACAAATGCTAATTATGCATACTACTAAGAATCCACAGTATGCAAATTAGGATGCAGCCTAATATTTCAAGTGAGATGTGGGATATTCCTACTTAAATTTGCACGCTTTTGCAGTTTTCTAAAAATAGGACGCGGGAAATTCCGACCTGCAGTAACAGTCTAAAGGAAGCATGTGTTTAATTGGCTGCATATTGATTGCATCAGCACTACTAATTGGTTAAATGTGGAGCATGCAAATTTTATAAGTAGCTGATCCTAGTAAAACTGTGGAAAAATGCTCTTTCCATCTGGAAGCGGGAGTGGAGTTTTTATCTGACCTATGCAGTTCTCACTTCCTGTGCTCATGAAGGAGAAACGAACACCTGACAGCTTCAGACGGCACCATGGATCAGCGAGTTTGCCTGGATAAAGACGGAGGAAAAGTTTGCAAGAGTTTTTTCCACTAATAATCGCTAGAAGCGTTCAGACCGGGTTTCCAGAGTTTGAACAAGCTGTTCTTCTAACGAAAGCCCTTTTGCGAGGTTCACAGTGAAGATGTCAGTAAAATAATGAAAGGACAATCGGACATGGTAGAGTCCTATTTTTTGCCCTTACAGTGTAACAAAAATTGCTTTAAACATTGAAAAATTGTCTCCCTTTTTATTCATGAGTGTGCTGAATTGACATATTTAATAGAATGTTGAGCAGGAATTTAAAATGGAATGACTAGAATTTAAGGTGCTATTGTTTAAAGAAATTCACAGATGCATTTAGGGAAATTAAATGTCTATCTGTCTGTATGTCTATCTATCTCTCTGTATTCATCCATCCCTCCATCTATCTGAGATTTCCAAACTTTCTGGTTTTATGAATTTCTTTGGATTTTAATTCATTTCCTTTTATACTTTCTTACATTTGAATTCTAAGTTCCAAACTGGCCATTCAGAACAATTACAACAAATATGAAAGTGGTTTGGTGCAGGTTGTAATTTTTATTATTATTTATTTATTTTTATTTTTAATAAGTATTAGTATTTAATATTTATATTAAATAATAATAAATAATAGTTATATAACTATTATAAATAATAGTTTCTAAAATAATTGAATATTTAAATGAATAGTAATATGTTATATTTATGTTTTAATATTAATATTGGTGAAATCTAACACATTTGTATTGTGCCTTGTGTATGAAGTATCCTGAAAAACAAGTTTTGATCTAACAATTCAGACTGAAACACATTTTAATCAATGAGAATTTAAATCAAATTCACATCACATGAATGTAATTTATTTTCTGGATTACCGTCAGAATGGAATAAATAAATAGCCAAGCAACTGAACCTGCTTCCTGTATAAAATCAAAACTGCATTTACTTGAACTATTTTATTTTATTATTTATCTTCATTATTGTTTGCCTTTCAGACTACAAACAACTTAATTGATCTGAAAAGGGAGAAAATAAATAAATCAATTTTAGAATATTATCTACTTTTCAGACTACAAGCAAATCAGGTATCAAAATAGAACTGCATTATTTAATAATAAAGGGTAAAAGAATAAAAAAACAAATTCAGCTTATCATGCTTTCCAGACTACAAACAATTAAATGGATTAAAGATGGAAATGCAAAATAAATAAATACTACAAACAACTAAATTGAATAAAGTTGGAATATATATTCCAATTTTATTCAATTTAGTTGTCCATTCAGTTTTTTTTCATATTTTTTATATATTATATTATATATTATATTTTATATATATTTTTTTATTTTATTTTATTTTTTTTTTATTGCAATTGATTTAAAAAAAATTTGTACAAAAAAAGTAAATCTATGAATCAACAACCTGGTTCTACTACCATAAAAAAAATAAATAAAAATAAATTCTAAATTCACTTCTGAATGGTGCACAACCCTGAAAAATCATGGGTTATATTCTCGAGCAACAGGCAAACTGATAAAATACATCCTTAAATGCTCTCAAAGGCTCAAGAATATGTCAAATGCATACACGCAAGACTACTCTTATGGCGCTTTCTTTCCTTTTCGGACAGGAGCAGAATGAACATTCATCTAAATATCTCCTTTTGTGTAGCACAGAAGCAAGACAGGTTTGGAACAACATGAGAGCGAGTAAAAGATTAGCCAGAATATTCCATTCTGGCTGAGCTACTGATTTAATCGTGCGTGGGAGTGCGATATTGTTTTCAATCTCCATTTTCGGACACCATCGGACGTAGTGTAATCGGAGCAGCTCCCACACAGGTGATTCACGCTCTCTTGTCTCTCTCTCAAGCCCTGTTTTTCGTGATCCTCCTGGGGAGATTCACCTGATCCACGTCCAGACTCACCCACGAACACCTGCCGCCCGTCTCCGGGCTCAAGGTGCAAAAACTCCCACTCGTTTCCAGTGGGAACGCGGGCAGACTTCCAGACGATCTCCTTCACTCGCCTCTCGACAAAAGAGCCCTCATAAAAAGCCTTCGAAAATATCAATTACATACCTTTCATTGACTGCATTCGAAAGCTTTCAAACTGCAGCTTAAACGACTAATAGGCTTGCTGCGGTAATGTACCTAATGTTAGAGAAATAACAGAGCGAGCGTTTGAGAGGTGAGTCTAATTCAAGGGCAGTTGCGTTTAATGGCTACACCATTAGAAGTAATGCAAGCGCCAAATGACACTCCACTGCAGGGTGCCAATTCAAGCCGTATTAAACACTATGTCTTATTGACCAGACTTGCGTGAGGGACATTAGCCACATCTATACGCCATCCTATGCTTTTCATGCATTTTACGTCACGGTCGTGCTTATAAGATTATGAGTAAGACTTTCATTTAATACGAAACAAATTGGTCCAAGATATTAAGTGTAACGCAATGTTTGCTGGTGAAGTTGAAGTGTGTAATTCCTGCACCACTAGCAGCACTAAACAGAACAGCAATGTTTAGCAGCAATCAGCAACAATGCAATTCTGTTCGGTGCCATTACTGGCACTAAATTACACACTTAACATTTACTATACAGTGAAAGCTGCAAAGTTCAAAATATGAGGTAGGAGTGAATAAAAATGAGTCAAACACAACTGTATTATGTGCACCATGTATGAAATATCCTAAAAAACATGTTTTGATCTAATAATTCAGAATGAAACACATTTTAATAAATCAGATTTAAATCAAATGTACTCCATATAAAAGTGATTTGGTGTAGATTTATTGTTATTTATTTATTATTTACTTATTTGATTCTCTTTACTTAATTATTAGATTCTCTTTTTTCAGTTTTTTTATGGAGTCAGAATGGAATAAATAACCTGATTCCTGATGAAATTAAATTTACTTTAATTTGAATAATTTAATTTAATTTAATTTTTTTATTAAAAGGCAGAAAAGCAAAATAAATAAATACATATTTGATTTTACATTAGTTTTATTTTAGTGCTTGTTTTTAATACCATAAAACAACAAAATGTATTACATTTGGAAAAGCAAAATAAATAAACACACATTTTATTTTAAATTTGTTTTATTTAATTGCCTGCGTTTTAGACCACAAACAACTAAATTAGTTCAATTTAAAAATAAAAAATATATATATTTACATTTATTATCTGCTTTTCAAACTACAAACAATTCCTGTATAAAACAGAATTGCATTAATCTTATTTTATTTTATTTCAAAGCAAAATAAATATATACAAATAAATACACATTTTAGTTTAAATTAGTTTTATTTTAGCTCCTGCTTTTCAGACCACAAACAACTAAATTGATTACATTTGGAAAATAAAAATAAATAAATACAAATTTTATTTTAAATATGTTTTATTTTATTGCCAGCTTTTTAGACTAAATTAGGTAAATTTAGAAAGGATAAATATATAAAAAAGCAAAAAAATATTTTATTGTATGCTTTTTAGACTACAAATTCCTGTGTAAAAACAGAATGTCATTACTGTTATCTTATTTTATTTTTGCTTTTCAGACTACAAACAACAACAAAATTAAATAAACAAAATAAATACAAATTTTATTAGTAAAATAAATTAGTTTTATCTTATTGCCTGTTTTTCAGACCACAAACAACAAAACAGATTCAATTTGTAAATAAATAAATATATAAATAACATTTTATTTTAGTTTATTATCTGCTTTTCAGACTACAAACAATTAAATAGATTTAAGCTATAAATGCAAATAAATAACTAATTTTATTTATTTTATTTATTTGTTTTCAAACTGCAAACAACTAAGACTGGTTTAAATTGATAAATAAATATAGAAATATATATTAAAAATATATATATAGCCAGGTGGATTATTAGCCACCACTATTAAAAAATTCACTTGTGAAAGAACTACAGTTTAATGCCACAGCTAGTCTACATTATTATTTACACAAAGCTGCATGTGACAGACTGTATCACACACACGCATAGTATTATAAAATCTGTGGCTGAATATAATCAGCTCAGTACGGTTAACCTGAGGGCATTCGCTGTTAATGTCGAGACTACATTAGCTGACATTTAACTCTGAGAGGCCACAGGATCACTGATTGATGACCGCTAAGCTGTGCACAAATCACACATGCACAGTTAAACAGCTATGACACTTCTGATTGCTGCAATATTTACAGTAGAGAGTGTCTGTATTTGCCAAGTGTGTTTAGCATGGTAACACATAAAGACAATGTGAAGTCAGACCTAATTCTGTACATTGTCTTATTCTACCCTAATTATATTTAGCATTAATAAAATTAATACATTTTTAACCTATTTATTTATATTCAGAATTTAATTTTTTTACTTTAAAAAAAATGGCATACTAAAAATGTTGTGAATGCCATTTCATATTTTCCTTTTAATTAAGGCACTGTCTCAGAGTTTGCTGCAAAATGGCATTTTAAAAGTCAGCAAAAGTGTGCAGAGTGAAAATTCAATATGGCTTCTTTATCTGTCTGATCAGTAATCGTGTCTCTCATCTCTGTGTCACAGCAATTCAATCTCTCAGACTTATTGTTTTTGTACTGTCTTGCTGTTTTCCTCTTATTGCCTCAACTTCCTTTCTATCTATCTATCCATCTTCTTTTCTTTTGCTTGTTTTGTCCGTCTTTTCCTGTTCATCTCTCTCTGTCAGACAGTATTTTGGTGTGATTGCTAAAGCACGCTCCAGTATTACTATTGCAGGGATTTAAACAAAGCCCAAACCCCTGACCCACAGAATTAAAGTGCAGCACGTGACCCGTCCTGCTTGGGGAATGATCCGCACGCTACTGACATCAATACACTAAACAAATGGCTTATAAACCAAAGGCAATGACAGATAGATCTTTTCCTCTTTCGCCTCCTTTTTCATTTCATTCCCTCTTTTCCCTCTCAGCCTGCCCTATCTCTCTCTCTTTCTCTCTCTCATTCCAGGAATATAAAATCCTTTCCAAGAGCTGTAAAAATGAAAAACTTTAATATTCATAACTGCTTTTTCACAGTAACTCAAAGGGCAACTACAATCACATACATACTCAATGAGAACATACTCACTCACACACAGACACACAAAGGCTGAATGCATACTTGAAATAAAAAACATTAACTGAAATAAAACTAAATCATAAAAAAACCCATAAACTAATTTTTATGGAAGCCATTTTCCACCACTAAATAAAAAAATGTAAAATCTCACAATTTTGACTTTTTTCTCAGAATTGCAACTTTATATCTTATAATTGACTTTATAACTCACAATTGTGTTTTTATTTCGCAATTATTACTTTTTTTTTCAGAATTGCGTTATAAAGTCAGAATTACAAGATATAAACTCACAATTCTTACTTTTTTATCTCAGAATTGCTTCTTTATTTCTTTGCAACTATTTCTTTGTAAAAAAAAAGTCAGAATTGTGAGTTTATATCGTGTAATTCTGACTTTACAACTCACAATCACAATCAAGTTTATATCTCAATTCTGAGAAAAAGTCATAATTGCGAGGAAAAGTCAGAATTGCGAGACATTTTAGAATTTTTTTCAGAATTGTTAGTTTATATCTTGAAATTCTGACTTTGTAACTCGATGTAAACTCGCAATTGTGAGTTATAAAGTCAGAATTGCAAGATATAACCTCACAGTTCTGACTTCTTAGAATTGCGTGATAAAAACGTACAATTGTCAGTTATAAAGTCAGAACTGTGAGATATAAACCCACAATTTTATTTGAGTTTATATCTTGCAATTCTGACTTTATAACTTGCAATTATGAGTTTAGATTTAGCTTTTATCTCACAATACTGACTTTTTTCCTTGCAATTATGACCTTTTCTCAGAATTGCGTGATACAAACTCTAAATTCTGAGGAAAAATGTCTGAATTGTGAGTTTATATCTTTATAATAAATTTATATCGCAATTAAGTTATTAATGTTCCAGTTCTGAAAAAAAGTCAAAAATGCACAATGTAAACTCGCAATTGCATGAAAAAAAGTACTAATTGTGAGATAAAAAAGTCGCAATTACCTTTTTTTAATTCAGTGGTGGAATCAGGTTTCCATATATTTCAGCCAAGTGCAGATTAAACTTTTTTTCCATTTTCACTTAGTTTAACTTAATGTACTAAAATTGAAACACTGAAATAAAAATAAAATCCATATAGACATACAGACATACATAAAAAAAAAAATATATATATATATATATATATATATATATATATATATATAAAATTTTGCATTTTAACCCAAGTCTGAGCAAAAAAAATTTATTTAAATAATGAAATGGCATCTGCAACCTACTTTACCTCCGTAATGTGACCCATTTCCAAGTGAAACAGGATATTTAATAAAAAAATAAGACTGAAATGATTGCAAAGTGATTTTATGCATCAGGAACTGGCTGGATAGTGTAAACAGAACATTTTGCATTCTGTGTACATACTATATAGAGTAGTATGGCAGCATGTTTTTCTAAATGAAGGCAGACATGTCAAACATCTGACTGGCCAAAAAGGATGATAAAACCTCACATGAAATCTCTTTAATATATCAACTGTTTCTCATGGAGAATTTTGAGATCCTTAGAAAATGTCAAGACTTCATCCAAACCCTCAATATATCTCAGTTATGATGTGGAAGAACCATTTTAGGTCAAAGAACCTTTCAATGAACATTTTTTAAAAGAAACGTTTTTTTTCTTAGTGTGAAGATCATTTTAAAGATCTAAAGAACCTTTTTTCCACTACAAAGAACATTTTATAGAATAGAAAAGTTTCATAGATGTTTAAGGAACCATCAACGCCAATAAATCACCTTTATTCTGAACAGTGTTGACAGCACTTAAAGTAAGACCTTTGAGATCTCTTTAAATCACAATAATTTCTCCAGGACATCACTGAAAATAAAAGGAGTCTTTTGCACAAAACTTTGCTGCTTCTCAGAAGAAGAAAACCCAAGTGATATGTCTCATCCAAGGGTTCATAAAAGATCTTAACAACTTACATTGCAATGAAAAGTCAGAGACTTCAATATGAAACAAACATTTCTCATCGAATTCTCTGATCTGAGCTGCTATCCACATTGACCTTACACAACTCATCCCATAAGGAATTTTAGAAGAAACAACTGAGAATGCAATTTGAGTTTCATCAGCTATGAAAGAGCAACCTCAGAGCAATATAAACTTCCTCTGTGCATGTCAGAGTAAGTTTGGTCCAAACCAGAGTTCCCAAATACACAACTTTACAAGATCGGACCTCAACCTGAGGGAAGATGAGGCAGCGTCCGGGTCTCAGATGTTTCTAGACGTGGTGGAGCAGCGAGGCTGTGCTCGGCGGCTCTAAACCCTTCATTCACTCCTCAGCGCTCAGCTGGGATTAAACCCAATCACTACAGCCACTGAATCAGAACACACGCACAATAACAGATGGGCACACGCTCACACAGATATGGCCACAGAGAAACAGAGATTGGAATTCAAAACTTTCAGCTTCTGTCTGTCATATGTTCATCTGTGTGTGTGTGTGTGTGTGTGTGTGTGTGTGTGTGCGTTCCTCTCCCTCTTTGTTAATTACTCGTTTGCCCTCACAGCAGCCACTTATTTAATAAATTTCCATAGAACATGTCAAAAACTGTCCCAGTTTTGCTTACAGTAAAACAAGTGCTAATGGCATTTTGTGTTTCAAAACATTCGTGACCCTGGACCATTTAGCTTATATTTGTAGCAACTGTATGAATCAAAATTATTGACTTTTCCAAAAGATCATGTTCCATTAAGATATTTTGTAAATTATATACATAAACTTAATTTCTGCTTAGTAATATGCATTGCTAAGAACTTCATTTGAACAACTTTGAAGGTGATTTTCTCAATATTTAGATTTTTTTTTGCACCTTCAGATTCCAGATTTTCAAATAGTTGCATCTTAGCCAAATATTGTCCTATAACAAACCATACATAAATGGAAAGCTTATTTATTTCAAATAATAAAAAAAGACCCTTATGACTGGTTTTGTGGTCACATTTTAGTCAAACTTATATTAAAACTTATATTTATTCCAGAACTGGAAGATTCACTGAATTAAACATACAAAATGATCAAGTCATATGACAACAATGTTGAATACTAGTTTCAATATTGAAACCAAGTGTTCAATATTACATACTATTTCACATACTTAGAAATATAATGCAATACAATGAGTATACTACCATTTAAAAGTTTGAAAGGAATTAATACAATTAATAATGACAGTAAATGCATTTATAATATCACACAGAATTTCGACTTTTAAAAGAAATCTTGAAAAAAGTGTCTCATGGTTTTAACAATGATAATAATCAGAAATGTTCTTAATCAGCAAATTAATATACAAATGATTTCTGAAGGATCATGTGAACCTGAAGTGGGAGTAATGATGCTTTCATCATGCTTTCATTTTTAAAAATTCAGCTTTGCATTACAGGAACAAATTACATTTTAAAATATATCCAAATGGAAAAATAGTTTTTGAAACCATAATAATATTTTAAAATGTTACTGTTTTTCTGTTCTCTTGTTCCTCCTCCTGGTTTCACTCCTCTCTGTCTGACCAGTCTGTCTAATTCACTCCAGCTGACTGAAGCCAGGATTGTCTGAATTTAACTGAAAGTCTTTGGAGACAACAAGCACAAGTGGACGAGAATAAACAGGATAATGGGTCTGATGGCAAGTAAACATGACAAACACACAAAGTGGAGTGGGTGTAGAAATCCACCGCTAATCTACATGTCTGCTCAGACAACCTAAAAAGCCCATTCTCCGGAAAACCCTTGAATTTCGGATGTCTCCGTCTGATTAATTCAGGGGTTTTCAGAGTCCCAGACAGCGGGCCTTCCCTCCGACAAAACACTCAAGACGACCGCCGTCGATCAGCATGCTGAAGCTTCTGGTCGTGAGATGAAAGAGCAAACATCACTCTTAAATCTGACGTCTGCTCTTGTGTAAATGCACAATGTCTGATATGACGACATCATCTTACTCAACCACATTAAACACTTGTTTGTGGGAAATGCAGCAACATTTTTGCAACGAACAGTCATTTCAAATGCAAATTCTGTCATCATTCACCATTATTTCATTTCACATCCATGGGAAAAAAGGAGAAAAGGTCTTTTTCAGAGAGCAAAATGTAATATATGTAACTATAACTATAAAAGTACTCCAAATGACAGCCAAACCATAATTCAACATTTACTAATGCATTATTAAAATCTGTTATTATTATTTACTGAACCTGATTTAACATAAATCTAAAATGAACAACTGCAATTTTTATTAACTAATGCTAAACAACATCAAAAACAACCATATATACTATATACATATACATAACACCTATAAATGAAGATAATTCAACTATCCTACAAGGCAAAACAAAGACTCAGAGTTCCTACACATTTTCCATCTCAAAATTCCAAACCTCTCAGTAAATTTTCTAACATTATTTTAACATAAATGGTTCCAAAAGCATTATTTTCAGCGTTGTGTTTGATGAGGGGAGCTCCAAAGGTTTCTGCATGTTTTTGCAATGTCAAGTACTGTATCACGGACATATCTCATGAATCCTTTCATAAACAAAGTGTAGAGAAAGATTCATTTTGCAGTGTAGAGAGCTTCGTTGATTATAATGGAACTTTTTGAGATTCTGATGAACTAAGATCAGTGACAGCTTTTAATGATTTTTAAGGGAGTTTGTAAATGAGATATCGATGTAATATAACTGTTAAAAAACAAGTAGCAAATAATAAGTGACTTACATTGTCTGACTATAACAATTTTGCCTGATTTTGCTCTATTTTATCATCATAAATGGTCTGAAACAAGTCACAACTGAGCCACTGTGCATCTCCATTCAAACACAGCGTTGTTTCATTTATGAATGAATTTGTGTTTTGAGTCATGATTCAATTTCCCATTCATAAAGAGAGACACTTGCTTTATTCCTGAATGAATCAGCCGTTCGAAAGGAATGAATGAATGATATGATTCAGTAAATCAGTGACTTGCCGCCACCTACTGGCAGATTTAGTTTCATTTTTAAAGTATCTTTTCAGTGATTTAAATCATTTAATATTTCTGTATTCAAAATTGTATATTTAAAACATTAATCTCAACATGAATTTATGAATTTGATTGCACTCATGCCACATCTGAGTCTCTTTAAACATATGAAAATACACCTACAAGCCACTTTTGTGTTCTTCTGTGGCACCTCTGTAGTACAAATACATTTTTTAATACTGATTTCATTTGATTATTAACTTATTTTTATTCTACTTGTTCTTATTCTGTTGTTTTGGCTAGAAAATTTGAAAAGCTTAAAAAAATTGACATAAAAGATGACATACTTTTAATAAAGTTGGCAAAAATGGCATTACAAAGGTAAAAACAAACTTCCCCTGTAAATCATTTTGTAATAGGAAAACATTTTTTTGATCCGATTTTTTGATTATTGATTAGAAGGTGTGTTTTGACTGTGCTCCTAAATTTTTTAAGTAAAAAAGGAAGCGTACAGCCCTGTTCAATCAATTTTAGAATTGTATTTCTGAAATTAATCCTAATTTGGTCCATATATGAGCTGCTTACTTCATTGGTATTCTGAGTTATGCCTCCACAATGCAGGGTTTTTAGGTTTTACATGGGTTTTCTCTACAAAGATAGCAAAACCTCACACAAACACACACACACTTGTGCAGGTAGCATAAGTGCTGACACGAGCTGAATAGCCTCAACAGTTTTTGTACAAAAGCCAAGCGTGGGCTGAAGAGGACGGCATGAGGACACTCGCAGCCTGCCGTCGTGTTCCACACAAACAAACAGAGAGAGACACGTCGCCACATTGAGTCCGTCACCTGCGCTTGTAAAGCAAATAGAGAACACGCACATTCACACACAAACACCAGCGCCCTGAAAACGCTCTGATGTTGATACGAATATCATCTCGATGTGCGTTTGGCTAGAGGCAGAATGGAAGGTCAGCTTTTTGGGTCTCATAAGCTCTGTTGCTAGTCAGCTTCTTCCCTGTCTGCTATCTACATAGACAGCTACCTTCTAAGACAGCAGTCTAACTCAGAAACAGCACATAGGCAATAACTTTGCACGTCTCACAAATATCTCTTGACACACAACTGATTCAAAATAGAATTTCAAAGCATGCTGCTATAACAGCTTGATACTTTAAAGGGATAGCTCAGCCAAAAAATGTAATTCTGGCATTAATTACTCACCCTCATGTCGTTCCAAACCTGTAAGACCTCTGTTCATCTTCAGAACATCATTAAAATATTTTTGATGAAATACAAGAGATTTCTGACGCACGGACAGCAACGCATATGACATGTCAAAGGCCAGAAAGGTAGTAAGGGCATTGTTAAAAAAGTCAATGTGACATTAGTTGTTCAACCGTAATGTTTTGAAGCTACATGAATGCTTTCTGTGTGCAAAGAAAACAAAAATAACAACTTTATTCAACAATTTCTTCAAAAGGTCGGAGTTTGTTCTCTGTGGCATCTAGGAGCTTGCCTTCTTGTCCAATTTAAAAGAGTCCACCCATAAGTCTTTGTGATATTCTGTTCTTTAAATATGGTTTTTAATTGTGGTTCTCGTGAGAGCACCATTTGGTTTGGACTCATTAAATATAACAATTACAAATATAGTAAAAAAAGAGTAGTAATAATAATATTATTTGTGTTTTATTTTAAAATAAAATATTTAGCAAAATAATAATAATAATACTATTACATTAAAAAAAAAAATTAAATGAAGTAAAAAATGCATTAAATAAAAATAAAATTATTTTATAGTAATACAATGCTAATATTGACTTTTCTTTTTTAAATATGAATTTTTAAACCTAAAATCAGCAAGCTTTTATTTTGGCGAGTTGCCGGAAAGTATATGCACTGCCGAGTCCCTTCTTTTTTAAAGTTTTGTCAATGTAAACTAAAACTATCAAATAAAATAATAATAATTTTGGTAGCTGACATAAGGCTAAAATAAAATAAAATAAAATAAAAATAATAAGGAAAAATCAGAAATGTCAGCAGTAAGCTGAAGTACTAAAATTACTAACACCAAAAATAAAAAATGAAAGGTATATAGAAATATAAAAACTACTAAAATAAATAAAAATGGCTAAACTTTAAATTGAAATAAAAAATAAAACTAAAATTAAATTAATCCAAAATTAAATTAAATAAAAATAAAGATAAATACTGAAAATATTATTCAACACTATAAGTAAGTAATAGTAAAATAACACTACTTCAGTATAAGTTTAGGTATTTTATTAAACTGTTTTGAGTGTTTTGTTTTGTTTTGTTTTGTTTTTTTGTCGTCCAGGTGAAAATCATAGTATTAGAAACCTCTAGAAAACACATGATGTAAAAACAGACCAAAATCTAGTAACTATTACAGTCATGCAAGAACAATTCCAATCTAAAACTACACAAAAACTAGAAATGAACACCAATCACATTTCTGAAAAATACACACTTACTTTAAACAAGAGGGAAAACATTTCGATCTGTCTACTAGGTTTAGAATACCTCAGATGTACTTGTACTATAACTTCTACAAAGCCCGTCTTAGTATAGCCAAAAATACATTGTATGGGTCAACTTATCGATTTTATGCCAAAAAATCATTAGGATATTAAGTAAAGATCATGTTCCATGGAGATATTTTGTAAATGTACTACTGTAAATATATAAAAACTTAAAGTTTAATTAGTAATATGCATTGCTAAGAACTTTATTTGTACAACTTTAACGGCCATTTCTCAATATTTTGATTTTTTGCACCCTCAGATTTCAGATTTTCAAATAGTTGTATCTCGGGTAAATATTGTCCTATCCTAACAAACCATACATCAATGGAAACTATTTATTCAGCTTTGAAATGATGTATAAATCTCAATTTTAAAAAAACGGCCCTTATGACTGGTTTTGTGGTCCAGGGTCACATATAGTCATACAGAACATGCTGTCTAGGTACTCTAGAACAGAGTCTGGTAATATACACAGCAGCAGAGATGAAGAGAGAGACAGACAGAGCGGACGAGATAGTCGGAGAGAGATGACAGCCAACAATGTTCTTTTAGGTACTGACATGGCAGTGTTATCTTAGTCTATCAAGCCGCCCCACTCTCTTCCACGTCCTTCCCTCCCTTCCTCGTCTGAAACACACACACACACACACACACACACACACACACACACAGAGTCTGGAGCTCAAGGGCGAACTGTTTATTTTTGCTTCCCATCTCGTTGCCCTTTACTTCAATCACGTTCATGTAGCTTCAGATCCGCGGCGGCAATCATGAAACGCTGCGAGAAAAAAGAAAGGTCACACGGAGCACGTGGTGACAGATATCTGTGCTGCTGAGTTATTGTATTTTTCATATTCAGAAGGGAAAGATCTGCGCTGAGATGACAGCGTCGTAATGTCGGCGCTTTGGTGAACAGACAGCGTTTGTGTTCGACAACGCGCGTCGGCCGTGTTTGCCGTGGACGTGCGACGGCGTGTGTGCGTTCGTGTGCACCGGAGCTGGTGTTTGAGGCATCCACGAGCGAACACACACACACACACACACACACACACACACACACATATGAGTGTGTGTGTCGGATTTGGGGGGGTTTGAAGAAAATATGCCGAGCCAGCCAGCTCTCAAAGCAATTACAACAGATTGGCAAATTAAAATGGAGGCCTTGAGCAAACGGAGCGTGGAAACGTGGATAGACGGGTGGATGTTGAGGGGGGCAAAATCATTTCCATGATACGAGCAGCTCAGAGCAATTCAACATCCCACCTCCAAAATCAGCACTCGCTCACTTCATTACATTTACATGGACTTCATACCAGCCGCTGCCTATTTCAAGACCCGACACAGAAACGGTCCAGTCTAACAGCAGAAATTACATCAGTCTGACTGCCGTTTACTTACTGTTGCATGCTAGAATTTAGTATGTTAAACATGATGCATTAGCATAGTAGGTGAGCCAACATATGTGATATAGTGCTTTCCTGAGCACTAGTGCTGTTATTGCCAACTAAAACTACTGAAAACCATTGTCAAAGCTAAAACATGAATATAAATATTAGATGAAAAACTTAAGCTTGCCTGGGCAATTATCTGAAATTAGTTTAGGTAATAAAATTAAAGCTAAATAAAACTCTTTAAAAATGACAAAAGCACATTACAAAAGTACTAAAACACACTAAAATTAAAAAACGAAAATACAAAAATAAAAGGCAATTAAAAATATTAATAAATAGTAAAATTGTATATAAATAATAATAATAAAATAACACTGTTGAGCACCACCAAAACATCTTTCAGAAGCTGTTTTTAAAGGAGTATACTGGATTCAAGTCAAGCTCAGTTAAAATCTCTTTCAAGGGAAGTCAGTTCCCTCAGCGGCCACATTGGCACAGTATTTCGGTCATGCAAGACCAACTCCTATCTACTTAAATGGGGACATACTGAAATCCAAGCTGCTTGCCAAACTCACATTTTAACTGAATATTTCAAAGCAGCAATAAAAATGTGCATATGCACATAGCATACAGCACAAAAACAAACAAACAAACAAAAAAAAATAATAATTTGACTAGTCCCTCTTTTATTTAAAAAAGCTACAAATCTGCTGAAACATATATACAGGTAAGGTCAAAAGTTTATATACACCTCACAGAATCTGTAAAATGTTAATTATTATATAAAATTAAGAGGGATCATACAAAATGCTTGTTATATTTTTTTTAGTACTGACCTGAATAAGATATTTCACATGAAAGACATTTACATATAGTCCACAAGAGAAAAGAACAGTTGAATTTATACAAATGACCCCATGCAAAATTTACATACTTGATTCTTAATACACAGCTGTGTTTTTTGTCATGAGTCCATTATTTGTCCTGAACAGTTAAACTGCCTGCTGTTCAAAAATCAAGATCAAAATCATACACTCATTGTTTTTTGGTAAAATAATTAACATTTTGCAGATTAACTGTATAACTGTATTTAACTGTAATTAACTGTATAACGAAAGTAAATTTGGCTAATGTGTAAATGTTAAAAAATACTCACAGGTTCAATAAAATTGCCTCAATGTTTGCCTTTTTAAAGAAAAGGGATGAGAGACAATATGTCATAAACACTGTCAATTAAGTTTAACTTGTATTGAACCTGAAGTGTTTCTTTAAAGGTGAAGTGGAAGTCAATTCTGCTTCACTAGTTGCTCCAAAATTCATTTTTCTACAAAGTTTTGTGACGCTACCTTCGCTAGCGCGAAGCATTGATCAGCCTGAACTCAAACTGCATTCTTCATGTGTCCATCTGATGGACAGATCTGTAAAATCAAAGAAGATCAGACAGAATCAGTGAGTTTAAATAGTCCAGACAGCACTGTCCTCTAAAGGTCGTTCACCGCTCCAAAAATACATTTATTCATCTAAAGATGATGTAAATGAGGGATTAGATGTAATTTGAAGAGTTAGAAAAGAGAAAGGTGCAAAGGAAAGAGTAAGAGATGTGGCGTGTATGTGGGAGACAGAAAGAGCTCTCTAATCTAAGACTAATCAGGTAAAAGGCCCTTGAGAAATCCTCATGCCGAGATGCTGCTAATGTCAAGCCAAGACCAGTCGAGACCAGAAGTATATACTGTTCTTTAGTTTTACCTGTTTGTTTCAGTCAGTATCAGTATTCAGGGCTATTCATGGACATAAACAGGCTCTAAAAGCTTACAAAAATAAAACAGATAGGTCTCTATTCAAAAGCATTGGGTGACCTTGATTTAGAAAGAACACTTTCATCCATGACACTGCTGTAATGATAAGGGAAAAGACCAACATAAAGCAGGAGAAATATGTCTAATAACACCTAGATGACAATATAAATGATAGATAGATAGATAGATAGATAGATAGATAGATAGATAGATAAAATATGTATAGGGAATAAAATGAATGACCTTCGATTGTTAGCAACACATATTCTCCATCTTTGTCGGAAACCTACTTCAGAACATTATAAACTAATGGAAGCACATGTACTAACTCCACCTAGACTACTACACAGCATACTTTGATCGTGTCGTGGGACGCACGTGTCCTTAGAGGTTTCAAAACATCAGTTTTTAATCTTCCAGGATGAGATTTTTAAATTGTCACCGTCTTCTGAGAACAACTGGCCTGGATTTTAACCTGATCTAATAGCAAATTTCCTGCAGACACCTTTTAGAAACCTTTTTGAAAAGTCTGTCTTTTTAGGGTTCAAAATCGCTGCAGAATGGAAATTCAGGCATAAAACTGACCCATTTAAGACACGCATCGCTTTGTAAGTATTAAATGTCACAGTATGTATAGAATGGCGCAATCAAGTACGCAGCTCGCATGTAGTGCACACTATGCAAAATGAGAAGTATAGAATTAGAACTCACTGCTTGAAATACAGCATCGAGAATGCAATCCGTTCAACCTTTTATTTTTACTGTGGCATATGAATCAGAAGCAAATATTAATCATGTTTTTGAAAAATCTCCTTATGGAGGCTTGTTTCTGCCATAGAATAAAAGCGTCTTATTTCACAACTTGAACTTTTTTGTGCACCTTGTGAGCAGTGCTGGAGGTAACGCATTACAAGTAACACTAGTTACATAATCAGATTGCTTTCTCCAACTAGTAAAGTAGTTTTACATTTTTTCAAATTAATCAATATATTTTCCCCCAGTTATTGATTGAAAGCTGCCTTGTCCCTATGTTGAGAGAAATCGGGAGTAAGATGTTACCTCCAGAATAATTCTAGAATAAATGTGAACATGCATCAATTCATCTCACTCACAAAAAAACTGATTTCATATTCCTCAAAATGAATAAAAACTGAACTGCAACTCAAAACATGACGCTAACCTGCAAATATTGCTGTTGTGTTAAATAATACAAATATCTTTTATGTATTTAATCCCATTTTATTAAACAGTTCATTTGCTTCTGACCTCTGATGATCCAATGCAACCATACTAATAAGCAAAAATACTCAAAATGAAAATAAAATTTGTTGAACTTTTTTCTTTTGTGGTCTACTGTACAGAAGTGAATTTATTTGGGGTGGAAAAGCTTTTACATTTGCCAAAAATAGAACGTTTTATATTAAAATTAAACCCTGCCCAGATTTAAAAAGTAACACAAAAGTAATGTAATGCACTACTTTCCATAAAAAATAACTAACATAATTAGTTACTTTTTTAGGAAGTAACTCAATATTGTAATGCATTACTTTTAAAAGTAACTTTCCCCCAACACTGCTTGTGAGTTTATATTTGACGAAACCCTCAGAGTTGCGAGTTTATATAATGCAATTGCAAGGTTATAATCACAATTCTGACCTTTTTCTCTGAATTATGAGTTTACATCTTGCAATTCTTTCTTTTGTATTCTCAGAATTCTGAATTTACATTTTACAATTTTGACTTTTTCTCTCTGAATTATATATTTATATCTTGCAAATTTTGACCAGAAAGTTTGTAAAAGCTGTAAGTTTTAAAAGTTTGATAGTTTTCAGTCTGAAATAGTTTAAAGTAGTTGAAGACAGTACAGTTAGACAGACAGATTACAGATAGATAAGCATGTTACTAGCATGTTTCTAGCATGATTAGCGTGCCACTAGCATGATTAGCAAGTTACTAACATGTTTCTAGAATGATTAACAAAGTACTAGCATGTTCTTAGCATGATTAGCATGTTACTAGCATGATTACCAAGTTACTAGTGTGGTGCTAACATGACTCTAGCATGATTAACATGTGACTAACATGTTGCTAACATGTTTTAGCATTATTAGCATGTTGCTAACATGCCTAACAAGTTGTTAACATGTTTCTAGCATGATTCTAACATGATTAACTAGGTACTAGCCTGTTGCTAGCATACTTAGCTAGTTATTAACATGTTGCTAGCATAATCAACACATTTCTAACATGTTGCTAGCATGTTTTTAGCATGATTAGCAAGTTGTTAGCATGTTTCTAGCATGACTTTACCATGTTGTTAACATGGTTAACAAGGTACTAGCCTGATGTTAGCATAATTAGCTAGTTATTGACATGTTGCTAGCCTAATCAAATTTCTAACATGTTGCTAGCATGTTTTAGCATGATTAGTGTTACTAGCATGATTAGCAAGTTAACATTTCTAGCATTATTCTAACATGTTAACATCATTAACAAGGTACTAGCCTTTTGCTAGCATAATTAGCTAGTTACTAGCATGTTGCTAGCATGATTAGCATGTTACAGCAAGTTGCTAACATTTTTTCTGGCATGATTAGCATGTTACTAGCATGATTGGCATGTAACTAGCATGATTGGCATGTTACTAGCATGATTAACATGTTACTAGCATGATTAGCAAGTTGCTAACATGTTTCTAATGTGATTAGCATGTTGCTAGCATGATTAACATGTTGCTAGCATGATTAGCACATTGCTAGCATGTTTCTAACATTATTAGCATGTTGCTAGCATGTTTCTAACATTATTAGCATGATGCTAGCATGACTAACAAGTTACTAGTATGCTGGTAGCATGCTTATGTTGTTAGCATGTTTCTAGCATGAGTAGTACATCACTAGTATGTTTCTAGCATGATTAACGTGGTTAGCATGTAGTTAGCATGACTAGCTAGTTATTAGCATGATTCTAGCATGATTAGCATATTGTTAGCATGATTTTTTTTTGTATTTTTTACACAATTTAATCAAAACAAAAAAACTGTTTTCAAAATCATAATGAATTATCTAATTAATCACACTTGCTGAATTAATTGCAACATGCAGAGACAATACTGCACCTACTACTGTTCAGAATATGCAAATAGTATACATTATATACATAGTATGCAAATAGTATACATTATATAAAACACACTGTGCAGTACACAGTATGCTAACATATCATTCTGAACATACATGCCAATTATGCCCTTTCAAATAAAAACAGCCTAAAGCAAACACATTTACACACTCATGCACATTTCCTGACGACACACACTCGATAGGTATGGAGAGAGTGTCAGCGTCTGAGGAGATTGTTTGTATTGTGATAGTTTAAATAGTGAAAGGATAAGCTATAGCTGCCTTGAAACTTCTGATCTAATCTCATTTTCTTATTCTCCCGAGAAAGCAATTCATCTCTTATCCATTTCCTTCACTCTCTTTTCCCCTTCACTCGCTCTCTCTCTCTCTCTCACTCACTGCTGCTCGTGGTGTCTCTCTCCACTCGGCACCATCAAACATTTGTTCACAGTTTGGCGTATCATCACTCTAAAGCTCCATCACAGGTCTTTCCAAACGTTTCCCGCTCTCTGTAAACCTGCCTGATATTTATAGAACAATTAGGATACAAACTGAAGTCTTTGGTTCCTTGATAACTTGGCATACATCTGCTGGAATAGATATCCAGTCTGTCCAAAAGAAATCAAACTTTGACAATTCCTACAATACCTCAGAACTAATATATGTCAGACCAACATGGCAACAGAAGACAACAGAGTTAAAAGGTCTGGAGAAGAGAGAGCCCAAGGCCACAGCGCTTCCCAAATGAATATTAGCCAAATTTAACCTCATAAACAAACAACAATATAACTTCAATTTGCTTACAGGAGAACATCTGAAAACAAATATATGAAAACTAGGGCTGTCAACAGATTCAAATAACTCTCTCTTCATCAAAATTTGCTAAATGCAATTTACTGTTGCAAGTTAATACAATTTTGCCAACGAGGTAATACAAATGAAACAAATATATGAATATATATGCGCTCTAGAAACAATATTAAATTGTGCATAATGTATTTTAATTGTTTTATTTTTCTGAAGACGTCTTTTGCTGGATGAGACGAAAAATGTGCATAAAATAATAAAATGATTAAGAAACTTTTTTTTTTTTTGAGTTCTCTTATGGGTAAACGCAAACTTTTAAATAAAAAGGTAAATAAAAAGTATATAATTGAACATATATGCTCCGACAATGCTTATAAAAATAAAAAGTAAATAACTTAATAACTGACTGTTTTAATACATTTAGAAATTTCAGCTGGAAAACAAGATAAAAATACTAATTAAATTTTGTATTATTTTATTTTTTGCTGGATGAGATGAAAAATGTGCATAAAATAATAAAATGATTAAGAAACTTTTTTTTTTGGAGTTCTCTTATGGGTAAATGCAAGCTTCTAAATAAAAAGGTAAATAAAAAGTATATAATTGAACATATATGCTCCGACAATGCTTATAAAAATAAAAGGTAAATAACTTAATAACTGACTGTTCTAATACATTTAGAAATTTCAGCTGGAAAACAAGATAAAAATACTAATTAAATTTTGTATTATTTTATTTTTTTGCTGGATGAGATGAAAAATGATTAAGAAACTTTTTTTTGGAGTTCTCTTACGGGTAAATGCAAGCTTATAAATAAAAAATAAATTTAAAAAAATGCTCCAACAATGCTATAAAAATAAAAAGTAAATAACTGAATAATATTTTAATACATTTAGAAATTTCAGCTGGAAAACAAGACAAAATAATATTAATTCATTTTTTTTTGTATTATTTTATTTTATTTCATTTAACTTATGAGTTGGCGAAAGCCTAATTAAATTAGCTATAAAATTAGAATAAATGAACAGAAAGAACAGCATAAAGCTGGATAAACAAAAATAAAAGTAAATAATGATTTTATATATATATTTATATATATATATAATTTAATCAAATTAATTATTTCATAAATAAATATACAATGAACAGGCATAAAGCTGCATAAATCTGAGGTAATGAAACTGACATTTATGATCTGAAAACAATTTTTATAAAATTATGCACTGATTTAATGTTTAGATAATGTAAAACAAGACAATCTTTTTTTTTTTGCAGTACTCTTTGTACTCAGAATTTAATGAAATTAGCAAAAATATCTCATAAATAAACAAGGAATATTGTGAACGCGGGACATTTTAATTGTGCAGGTGCAGACTTCATGTGATTCTGCTCACAGGTGATATTTCATACCTGTTGAGCTCAATGATAATTATGTTCAACAATAATTATGCCATGAAAAGCCTGCAAATGACTTTATTTTTGTTAAAAGTCCCATCTGGATTAGATTTATAAATAAATGAGACTGAACTGAACATGCATGCCTGAGCTCCTATTCCCATCAGTCTTTAGAAGGAGGACAGAACCAAATAAAGCCGGTTTAAATGTCAAATGAGGTGAACGTGTAAACTGCATTAAATCAATTTAACGGCATTAAAACATTCAGCTAATTAATCTGGAAAAGTTAACTCAAATGTGCAAACCTAATGAAAAACAAACATCTTCATCAAAAGTTGCTTGAATATGCAGTAGGAAATGAGTGAGATGTGCTTTTAGAAGGTAAAGTCCCTCACTCGTTTTGTAGTAATGTTTAGAGCAGCGTAATCACTTGAGAGGAAACGCATAAGCTGATTAACGGCTGCTCAGCCCGCAGGATTTTAATGGGGGAGATATTTGTGTTTTTGGATGTCAATTGTGAACCTGCTATTGCATAATTATAAAATCTACATCCAAAACAGCTCTTCATTTCTGTCTCGCACATTCCGCGATCATAATCACTCCAGCAGAGTCTAATTACATTCTTTACACTACCAGGAATTACTCGGACAAAAGACAACACTAAACAGACAAGAGTTTTCTCAAGTCAGCAAGCTCCAGTCATTTGTATATATTTATTTGGGATAAGTAAGATTTTTAATAGTTTCGAAGAAGTTTCTTCTGCTAATCAGGTATGCATTTATTTGATCAAAATATAGAAATATATTGTGAAATATTATTGGAATTTAAAATAATGGTTTCCTATTTTAATATACTTAAAAATATAATTTATTTCTGTAATGCAAAGCTGTATTTTCAGCATCATTACTCAAGGCTTTAGTGTCACACCATCAGAAATCATTCTAATATCCTGATTAGGCTGCTTAATTTATTCATTTATTTATTTATTTTTGGAAGCTGTGTTACTTTTGTTCAGGATTCTTTAATGAAAAAATGTTAAATAAAGAAAAGTAAGAGCTGACGGGTGAAAACTTTTGAATTTGAAGATCAAATTAACTTATTTTGTCTTCTGGGAAACATGCAAGTATCTTTTGTAGCTTCTGAATGGCAGAACTAAATGAAAAAGATAGGATATTTAGGCAAAATAAGAAAAATGTACACATCTTCATTCTGTTCAAAAGTTTTCACCCCCTGGATCTTATGCATCGTTTTTCCTTCTAAAGCATCAATGAGCATTTGAACCTTCTGTAATAGTTGCATATGAGTCACTCAGCTGTCCTCAGTGTGAAAAGATGAATCTCAAAATCATCATGGTTGGAAAGGGTTCAAATACACAAAAATGCTGAAAAACCAAAGAATTTGTGAGACCTGAAGAATTTTTCTAAAGAACAACAGGAAGTTTATCTGTTCAGGACAAACAAGGGACTCATGAACAACTATCACTAAACAAAAAACACAGCTGTGGATCATATAGGTAACAAAACAGTATTAAGAATCAAGTATATGTACATTTTTTAACAGAATTTTTATAAATTAAACTATTTTTTTTCTCTTGTGGACTAAATGCAAACATCTTTTAAGTGAAATATTTATTCAGGTCAGTACTAAATACAAAATAACATGCATTGTGTATGATCTCTCTTATTTTGGTAAAAAAAATTAACATTTCACAGATTTTGCACTTTTGACTTCAACTGTATACATGTGTATATATATATATATATTTGCAACCCTTTCTTTCAGTGTAAATCTACATGTTAAAACCAGCATGAATGTTAATTCCAGAAATTTCTGAAATATGTGGCAATGCAGTGGCGTTTTGGCCGTATCATTTCAGTCAATCTCACTGCCAGTGGCATCCCTTTTCCATCTGTCTGAACTTTTCTTCCTTTCTCTATTCGTCTCTTTCCATCTGTCTCAGTCATTTTATTCTCTCTCTCTCTCTCTCTGATGGATGTAATGTGGGGGTTGAATGGAGAGATCGATCAGGCGCTGTGCGTTGAAGCAGTCAGGCTGCTGGGCCTCTGCGAGCGCAGATTATTTCCCAAATTATTACAGCCGCCAGATGCTTGTCAGAAGACTCTCTCTGTCAAGGTTAGACTCTCTCTCTCTCTCTCTCTCTCGTTCTCTCTGTGCCTCCATCCCTCTTTGTTTATTCCTCTTCTTTTCTCCTCTGGTCTTGTCAAACCATTAGCATAAAATTTCCACACTGCAGTTTATTTTGGACACAAACTGCACACTTAGACAAAAAGAAGTTGTGATGGAGATGATGGATGGGTTGTGATGTCACTACACGATGAAGGCTTCAGATTCATATTTACATTTACATTTACATTTAGTCATTTAGCAGACGCTAATAGCTAATAAAGCGACTTACAATAGAAGCAATCAGAGCAACATAGAAGCAATCAGAGCAATAATATAACTATATATTTATTAGCTCATTTAAAAAACATAAACAATAATACACTTAATTATGCAGTAAGTGGATGTGGCAAGGTTTTCTACAATACAGCACACACTGAGACGGCCTGAATTTATAATGACATATCAAATGTTCACACTTTGATAAAGTGCTGCTGGGAAATCAGTCGTAAGTAACGCAACATGACAGAGAACTTGAGGTAAATGCTGTCTACATCCTGAGCAATCTTTGAAATTTCCTGGGATGTCCCAAATGTATCTGTGCTCCATAAAATCTCCATAAAAATAGTTCTTTGTTATGTGATGAAGCCAGGATACAATGTGAGATCAGCAAACACGCCGCTGAAAGCTTTCTATTGCATTTTACAGCCATTTAGTGTAGATTTTATCTTAACATTTCTCATTTATTTTAATCTAACTTCTTATAATTGCAAAATTAGCTGCTGTTGTGATAGCAAACTGTTGTTCTTTGTGCTTTCTACCAATCCTTAGACTTCTGATCTAATTAAAAGCAAATGCTAATTAATTAATTATCATTAAGTGTACTGATTTTAGCACTGTATCAATCCAATATTGTGACCAAAGATTAATTACAATTCTATACTGCATTAATTCTCTCCCAATACTGCATTTTAAATACAGCAAACTGGATATGTTATATTTTAAATGCCTCTTTAAAATATCTGATTTTGATTAATGAATAATGATTAATGCATAATATAATATAATATAATATAATATAATATAATATAATATAATATAATATAATATAATAATTAATTATAAAATAAAACATGTAAGGGATAATACACTGGACATTATTCAGAAAGCAAATAATATAATTATATAATTCATTATAAAATTATCTGACATCTAATCTAGTATATTATACTATAATACAAACATACAAATTAATTATAAAATAAAATAATGCATGTTAAAGATAAGCCATTGGTCATTCAGAAAGCAAATATTGAAGAGAATAATATAATTATATGATTTAGTATAAAAAAACTGACATTTAATGAAATAAAAAAATAAAATATTATCACTGATTATAAAATAAAAGAATACATGTTAGGGATAATGCTTTGGTCATTATTCAGAAAGCAAATATCAGAGAGAATAATATAACTATATGATTTAAAATAAAATAAAATAAAATAAAATAAAATAAAATTTGAGGGTTAATGCATTATTATGCATAATGCATTGGTCATTAGTCAGAAAGCAAACATCGAAGAGAACAATATAATTATAAAATTTTTTATTATATATATATATATTTTTTTTTTTTATTATTTATATAGCAAATATTCCAGAGGATAATATAATAAAAATTACATAATTTTATATAATTGGGTTTTTCAAAACAATTTTCCACCCTACTTGTAAATGACATCGAATATGATTGTTTACCCTTTGCATACCAGTATAGCACTGTTGCAATACAAATAGCATAAAATGCAGAAGCACAGTGGCACACCTCCCCTCAACAAGCTGCACTATTAGCTGCATCATTCCTGTCCTAAACACAAGCAGCGAGGAGCGGGATACACCAAAGTTCAATCCCTAACCCTGAACAATGATAATAGTGATGCTTCACTCAGCAAACACCACTAATAATCAGTGGAGACACCAGAGACGTCTCATTATTACCAGGAAAGGGATAAAGAAATCTCTTGAGATGTAAGAATTAAAACGGCTACAAAAAACGTCTATCGAGCGACACATGCATTGACGTGCAAATGGACACAAGTGTGGCGCGGCGCGGGTGAACGGTTTAAACCAGGTAGAGGCTTATTTTGATAAGCTGTGCATAAGCTTGTAAGTTTGTAATCAATGAGGGGGATTAATTTGTATTAAAGCAGTGAAGACACTGGAGTCAACGCCAGCGCTTTTATCTTGAGCCACTTGGATTACTGAAGTGAGAGATCTCAGGAGAGAGAGAGACCGAGATGAAGGACAGGGAAAGGAAAAAAATAAAACAGAGGTAGAAAAAGAGTGAGAGGCAATCTACACACATCCCATAGGTTATTTAGTCAAGGTCATAGTTGGCCTTTCTCCTTCAGGCTTTACATGGATAGAAGGCATAAACCAATCAGCAAGTAGAACTCATTTCACATGCTCATTTAGCCGGCGGGACGACTAATGCAATGGCATACTGCAAAAAAGGCGCAAACACACAGGGCCTAAAAGTAGCATCTTGTAACATCTACCCAAGGCCAGTGACTTAAGAAAATGTACCAGTCATAAATAAAAAATTATATATATATTTTATTTTATTTATTTTTTATTTTTACCTGCCATAAAACTGTGTGCATTACTTCATGAAAAATTAGGCAGAACAAACAGTGGAAACACATCTTATTTCAACTATTATTATTATTATTATTACTATTATTACTATCAATTGAATAATACTCATTTTTATTATTGTTTATTACATGAAATTGATTCTTTCGCACTGCATTTGAATGTGCTTTTAAAATGAACTGAATAGATGTAATTTTTGCAATTATTATAGTAATAATAATAACAAAAATAATAATAATTATAATAATAATAATAATAATAATTATTATTATTATTATTATTATTATTATTATGGATTTTTTATTTGTCTTGATAATTTTATGTTGTATTTGAACAGGCTTTAAAAATTAACTGAACTGAATAGATTTTTTTTAAATTCATATAATAATAATAATAATAATAATAATAATAGCTATTACTATTATTTATAATTTCATCTATTTCTTTATTTTTATAACTATTATTAGTAGTAGTAGTTGTAGTAGTAGTAGTAGTAGTAGTAGTAGTATTTTATATAAAAATTACTATTATTCATATTATTCAATTATACAAAATATTCAAATATATTACACAAATAAAAAACAGAAATATTAATATAATACTACTGACCTGTAATAATAATTATAATATTAATAATAGTAATTCTGGATTTGTGGTTTTATTTGTCTTGATTCTTTTGTGTTGTATTTAAATTAACTTTGAAAATTTTAAAAATGAACAAAATAGATTTATTTAAATTCATATACTACTACTACTACTAATAATAATAATAATAATAATATTTTTTATTATTATCTTTTTTTAGCAGTGTAGTAGTATAGTAGTATGGATGTTTTTCTTTGCCCTTCAAACATTAAACCACAGAGCTTTTATTTTGGTGGAAAAACCACAGGGAATCAGATTTTTAAACCATTCACACTATGCATATTGCGTATTCAAATGCATGTTATAAGTGATTCAAACTCAGCACTTGCAGAAACAGAGTTTGAAGTGTTATTAATATCATTATAACATAAGTTAACTGTTTCAAATACTCACCATGCTATTTTTTACTCATATTTTGATTTACTCACTCTGAAAGTGTTCATTATAGGCCCTGCGCACATCCGCAACATCTCAGCTAAACGCATCAAGGAAATTAGGAAATATACGAACAGCTGAATTATGTCCCAAACACATGCATAAAAAAACAATCTGCCAATCAATATGACAGTCAGGTCTTCACCCAGTGAGATAGCATCAAAAAATGACAAGCTGTCAGGCGCAGGCAGACGTTTGGAGCGCTCTCTGACAGTGAGGCTGTGAGTGATCGGCTGAGATCGAGGCTGAACGCAGACTCGCTGCTGCCGTAAACCGATGGAGCAGTCTGTTATTTATGGGGGTATTAGGGCACAATAAACAATCATCCACTCTAATAGACAATCATTTATAATATCAAACAATGACTCGGCCTCAGACTCTGAGCGATAACGTGGTGTGCTGCTGTAACAAATCAAACGCCGCTTTTGCAATAATCTCAGACAAGCTGCTGCCTGATAGTAAGTCAAAGCAGCAAATGTGTTGAACTGGAGTCTGAAGGCAAGCATCAATATTATTAATCAACAAAAAACAGATGTGAATGACACCTTAAATTGCAAAGTTTACAATAAAAGGTGTGTGAAAAACCGAAGGAGGAACTGGAGCAAACTATTCTAAGACATTTTTACAAAGTACTACAGATAATGACAAATTCAAAGGCACTTGTACCCCAAAATGGCTAACAATTTCAATTTTTTTTTTTTTATTCACAAAGGATGTAGTAAATGAATCAAAAGTGACTGTAAAGACATATATAATGGTAAAAAAAGGATTCTATTTCAATAAATGCTGCTCTTTTGAACTTTCTGTTCATCAAAAAGTCCAGAAAAAGCACAAAGTATCACAGTCTCAACAAAAATATAAAGCTGCTTTTTATGCTGTTTTTAACACTGATAATAAAAAAAATTTCTTGAGCAGCAAATTCTGTATTAGAATGATTTCTGGAGGATTATGTGACATTGAATCACAAGAATAAATTACACTTCACAATATATTCACAGAGAAAATGGTTATTTCAAAAATATTTCACAATTTTTCAGTTTTTACTGTATTTTTGATCAAATAAATGCAGCCTTGGCGCGCAAAAATATTGTATACAAAACTTGTTGCAGCATACAGAAGCATTACAGTGAATAAAAAGTCCCACAGATCACATATTAAAAAGGCACTTTTACCCAAAACTGGTTACCAATGGAGCTTTTTAAAAAGAAATTAGTATTTTTATTCACCAAGGATGCACTAAATTCATCAAAAGTGACTGTAAAGACATTTATAAAAAAAGTTTCTATTTCAATAAATGCTGCTCTTTAAATGTTGTTCATCAAAAAATCCTGAAAAGTAAAAAAATAGAGTTTCCAGAAAAATACAGGGCCGCACAACTGTTTTCAACATGATAATAATCATAAATGTTAATTGAGCAGCACATCAGCATATTAGAATGATTTCTGAAGGATCTTGTGACACTGAAGACTGCAGTAATGATGCTGAAAATTCAGCATTGAATAAATTACATTTTGCAATATATTCACAGAGAAAATTGTTATTTTAAAATCGTAAAAATATTTCACAATTTTACAGTTTTTAATGTATTTTTGATCAAATAAATGCAGCCTTGGTGAGCTAAAGAGTCTTACAGACTCCAAACAGACTCCAAAAAAAGTCCCACAGATGACATATTCAAAGGCGCTTTTACCCAAAAATGGTTACCAGTGGGTCTCTTTTGAAAGAAATTGATACTTTTATTCACTCAGGATGCATTCAATTTATCAAAAGTGACTGTAAAGACATTTATAAAAAAAGGTTTCTATTTCAATAAATGCTGCTCTCTCAAAATTTGTTCATCAAAAAATCTTGAAAATCAACAAGTTATCAGTTTCCAGAAAAATATGAGGCCGCACAACTGTTTTCAACATAATAATAATCATAAAATGTTCATTGAGCAACAAATCAGCATGAATAGAATGATTTCTGAAGGATCATGTGACACTGAAGACTGCAGTAATGATGCTGAAAATTCAGCATTGAATCACTGGAAAAAAATACATTTTGCAATATATTCACAGAGAAAATTGTTATTTTAAATCGTAAAAATATTTCACAATTTTACAGTTTTTACTGTTTTTTTGATCAAATAAATGCAGCCTTGGCGAAAAGAGTCTTACCGACACCAAACTTTTCAAGTGTAGTGTATAAGTATACAAAACTTGTTGCAGCATACAGAAGCATTACAGTGAATAAAAAGTCCCACAGATCACATATTAAAAAGGCATTTTTACCCAAAACTGGTTACCAATGGAGCTTTTTTAAAGAAATTAATACTTTTTTCACCAAGGATGCACTAAATTAATCAAAAGTGACTGTAAAGACAATTCAAATGTTAAAAAAAAGATGTTTAATGTTCAAATGTTTATTATTTATTTATTATATTACTATTATTATTTTATTATTTTAAACAAACGATGTATTCTAATAAAAAAAAGAAAACTGCTCATAGGTAAGAAAATGTCTTTTTTTGCAACCTATTTTACTTTTTTTACCTTTAAATTTCTTCTAATTTCTTCTAAAAATAAAACATTTGCTAAAAGGTAAGAACATTGTGAATTTGTTCACAAGCAATTTAACTTTTTGTAAATTAATAAAATGTATAATTTCTTATTAAAAAAAAGGAAAGAATTGCTAATATGTAAAATAATTTATGAATTAGCTTGAAAACTTTTTTCATATGTTCTCAAATGCTAAAAAAGATTTCTACTTCAATAAATGCTGCTCTTTTGAACTTTCTTATTATCAAAAAATCCTGAAAAAGCAAAAAAGTATGACAGTTCCAACAAAAATATGAGGCCGCACAACATGATAATAATCATAAATGTTTCTTGAGCAGCAAACCAGCATATTAGAATGATTTCTGAAGGATCATGTGACACTGAAGACTGCAGTAATGATGCTGAAAATTCAGCATTGAATCACAGAAATTAATTACTTTTTACCATTAATTTTTACTGTATTTTTGATCAAATAAATGCAGCCTTGGTGAGCAAACGACACCAGTTTTGTAGTGTATAAGTATACAAAACTTGTTGCAGCACACAGAAGCAAGAAAAAAAAACTTCAAAGCTAGAAGATTATTGTTAACAAAAAATGATAAGCATTATTATGCATTATTAATCAAAACAGAAACCACAGACTTGAAAATCGCCTCGAAGAAACTGCCGAAACTAACCCTGCAAACAACTCAAATGATCTACGACCATATAAAACACTCAAGCGCTTCAGCTTGGCCAAAACAGTCAGCATTTGTCCAGACATATGCTGTTTGCTCTCTTAAGAAAATCAGACGAGTCTCCAGTGCCGACGTGCAATTTGTGCCACTAAGCTAATCCTCCAGACTTCCCACACGCTGACCTTCAAGCCTGAAAACGCCGTCTGCTCTCCAAATCTGACAGCCAGGCCGACAGAACCAGCGAGAGGAAAGTAGGAGAGAGAGATGGACAATCTCGCAGCGAGGAGGAGAGGGGAAGCGCTGATGATAATTCGGCAGAAGTCTCTGGAGCCTGAAGGCCGTGGAGAGGCAGCGTTCTTCCTCAGCGGAGGCTGTGGAAGCCAGCGAGCGGCCAGCCAGCAAGATAAGAAGAGGTGAAGCGTAGATTAGCCGTCCTCGCGGACAGAAACCCAGGCTAATGCTCGCGACTGACCTCGAGCCTCATGCTATTTGCGTAGCCACATACCGAGGCATAAGAGATAGGACGCTACGGAACGAGTCGAAAAGGTTAGCACTTCAACTAATTAGGTTCAATCGGCGAAGCCAGCGGACTGCTAATGAAGGCCAGTTTAAAAGGATCCACTTAAAAAGACAATACAAGACTGAAATATTGAGTTTAATTCATTTTCAAAGATAATTTATCAGCTCTAGTGCCAACCAATGAAACATGGGAAAACGAAGCATATTAAACTGTCTTTCTCTCGTGTTATGGATTTAATTTATTTTTCAATCAATCTTCTTTTTTCTATTCATTTTAAATCGAACTAAATTTACTAAAATGAATTTGTAAAAATTTGTTTGCATTATTTATTTATTATATTATTATTATTTCTTTTATTATTTTGAACAAACTATGTATTCTAATAAAAAAAAGGAAAACTGCTCATAGGTAAGAAAATGTTTTTTTTTTTTGCAACCTATTTTACTTTTTTTTACCTTTTTATTTCTTCTAATTTATTCTAAAAATAAAACATTTGCTAAAAGGTAAGAAAATTGTGAATTTGTTCACAAGCAAATTTACTTTTTTAAATTAATAAAATGCATAATTTCTTATTTAAAAATGGAAAGAATTGCTAATATGTAAAATAATTTATTTAAAAAAAAAACTTTTTTTTTTTTTTTTTCAAAAAATAAATAAATGTATATATATATATATATATATATATATAAGGAAAACTTTTGCTAATAGGTAAGAAAATTAAATTGTAAGGCAATTTTACTTGTTATCAAAAAAAAAAAAAAGATAATTTCTTATGAAAAAGGAAAGCATTTGCTAATAGGTAAGATAATTTATATATTTGTTTGCAAACAATTACATTATTTAAAACAAAAATATATATAAAAAAATATAAATTCCAAAATGCCAAAATATATAAATTCCAAAATGTTAGTTTCATTTATGAATTTGTTCACAAACAATTTTGCTTTTTTTTAATAAAAAAAGATTAGAATTTATTATACAAACAGGAAAACACTTGCTAATGGGTAAGATAATTCATTTGTGAATTTGCTCACAAATAACTGTATGTTTTCAACAAAAAGAAAAAAATATATAATAAAAGAGAAAACCATTTGCTAATAGGTAAGACAATTAATTAGCAAATTTGTTCTAATTTATCCTAAGAAAAAAAAGAAAAGGCTATTAGAAAAAAAAAAAAAAAAAACTATTAGTTTGTAACTCATTTTATTTTTTATGCTTCTGAAATTGATTGGACAAAGAGACGTGGGCAATCAATACTGATTTTACTGCAGTGTATTATTCCTGCCACAGCTGTGATTTCTGTCTTTCATACAAGCACTTTCGTTTAGCCGCTCGAATGGAAATCAAAGACCTTGTTTGACTGTGGCTGACCCCGTGGTGCTGCCGTTTGCTCATCAAACAACTTTATACGGTGACATGAAAGCGTCCTCTCTCTCTCTCTCTGTGTGTTATGGACAGACTCCTGATCAAACCCTGTCTGAGAGCAACTGCAGCCCGACTGTCTCCTCCTACTAGTCACTGACAAAATGAGAAGAAAGGAAGAATAAAGTGAGAGTGAAAGCTCGACTCTCTTTAAGCAGGACAAGTCAAACACACAATGAAACACAAAAATAAAATAAAATAAAATACAGACAGATTGATAAATCCAAAAAAGCTCAATTCTTCAACCAGGACAAGTTAAACACAATAAAAAAGAAATTAAAATAAAATAAAATAATGAATATATAAGAAAAATAAAGTAAAATAATGAATCAATAAAATAATGAATCGAGAATATAAAAAATACAATAAAATTAAATTAAATAAAATAATGAATAAATGTATCACTATAATAAATGAATCAATAAAATAATGAATTGAGAATATAAAAAATAAAATAAAGAATCAAGAATAAATAATTTATAATAAATAATTCAATAAAATAAAATGTTATAATAAAATAAAAATAAAAAAAACTAATAAATGAAATAATTAATAGAGAATATAAAATAAAATAAAATAAAATAAATAAATAAATAAATACAGACTTATAAAACCAAATGCTTGATGACATGATGATTTTCTTTCTTGTTGCATATCCTGTTTCACATAATATTATGGTTACGGAAGTAAAATGTTTGGGAATGCCATTTCATGTTGGCTTTAAATATGACATCTTTTTCTCATATATGCAATTGCACAAATATGCAAATCTCACACGTGCACATGCCTATATCTCTCTCTCATTACACTCATCACTACTCTGTATTTGCTATTCAGCAGAGAGTCGCTGTTCACATTAGATGGTAAAGGGAAACATTTTCAAAAGCCCTTTTTCGCACAAAGCGATCGCTTTCAATTGTAGCCCGCAGCCGGAAAAAACAACAAGCTGAATAGACTCGTGAATCAACTCTAAAGGCAACCACAGACAACAACAGAGGAAAAAAGCCAAAAACATTGTTTATGTACTTTGGATACAGTCGGTATTTTAGGAGATACTCTATAATTGTCACGCCACACTTACATGTTTCACGTGTCTCTACAGAAAATGCTAAGAGTGCTAATTTCTATTCATCTCGACGCCCTTGTCTTGCTCTTCCACAGGAAACGCAGGAGTATGGCGAACAGATGCTAGTCGAACAACTGCTCAAACACAGGAGCCATTTCTGTCTCCTCAAGAGCGTCTCGTAACAATTAAGGCGACAAATCGATAGCGTCGGACGCGCATACAGACCCCAGCAGCCAATGCAATCAAGGACTGTGTCAGATGCAGTACTCCTGTTATAAATGGAAAGTGTATTAGTTTGAGAGAAAACAAAAGACTATTTGAATCAGCAGTAATAGTGTGAAGAAATGCACACTGTTTGCTAAAAAACACTGAGAGCTTTAGTGGATTAGAGCTGTTTTAAACAGATAACACATTTCTTTTGTCGGTCAGACAGACCGCTTTTATTTTTTGTGTGGTGTTAGATTCTATTTTGGACTTATTATAGGCTTTAATCCAGTTTTAATAAAGGTCTGATCTAAACTTGCTGCTCCCTGAAGATTTCCACTGGCCTCTCTTAAGTTATTCTCTATTTATACTAATGCATTGTTGAATTCTTGACTCTGATTGGTGCATAGATGTTCCAAGTTATTCATTATATATAAATGCATTGACTAAGATGTAGTTTCAGTTGGGTTGACCTCATTTAAAGTTTCTTTACGGCAATCAGTCCATTTGGTGGCCATCATGCACAGCAAACTCTGAAAATAATGAAAAGTAACGAAAATCAGAAAAATAATAAAATCCGGGCACATTACAGCAATGAGAATTTTGGCTCAAAATAGTTTAATTATAAAGAAAATAATGCGGCATATATATAAAAAAAACAACCCACAAAAAATAAATCTTTATAAAATGAATGAAAAAAAAAAATATATATATATATATATATATTTAAATTCTCCAACAGGCTTAATTTTTGTTATGATTATGTTATTCAAATATGAGAATATAACAATTTATATTAACTGAAAATTACAAATTCATTCATTCATTCATTTATAAAAAAAAAAAAAAAACACATTACATAAATGGGAATCTGGGGACAAATATGCTTAATTTTCAAGAAAATAATGTAAAAAAAAAAGTTTTATATTTCTCCAACAGGCTTAAATTTTATTTAAACAAAATATTTTTTTCTTTTTTTTTTCTTTAAATAAAATAAAAATACTGTACAGAAATTATAACCATTTATATTAATAAAAATATATATTAAAATAATAATTAAAAAAAACATCTGGATACTTTACAGCAATGAGAAAGAATTTGGGGACAAAATTACTTAATTATCAAGAAAATAATGTAAACAAATCCTAATAATAATGTAAACAAAATCTAATTTTTTTATTAAATTAATCAAAAAAAAGTGTTATATTTAAATTCTCCAACAGGCTTCATTTTCATTATGAAAAATATAATTTCTATTTTTTTCCTTTTTTCTTTCCTTTAAATAAAATAAAAATATTGTATGACAGAAATTAAAATATAATTATTTATATTAACTAAAAATTACAACAACAACAAAAATAATTAAACATCTGGACACATTAGAGTAATGAGAATTTGGGGACAAAATCACTTAATTATCAAGAAAATAATGTAAAATGTATTTTAATGTAAAATTCATTTTCATTATGAGAAATATAATTTCTCTCTCTCTCTCTCTCTTTTTATTTTTTATTTTGGGGTTATGAAACCAGTTCCAGCTAGTTATGTCTAGTTAATCTTGTTAGGGCTGAACTAGATGAAATGTGTGAGTTTGAGTAGTTTAAGAGTGTGATGTTTTGGCAGCCGGCAGGTGAGTGAGATTGACTCGTCGATCGGCGGATGTTCTGACCTGGAGCTTCAACATCATAAAGGTGTTCATCTGTCTAATAAGCCAAGCAGGAGAGTGAAGCTTAGCATGGCAACGAGCAGCTGTAAGTTTGTGTGTGTGTGTGTGTGTGTGTGTGTGTGTGTGAGAGAGAGAGAGAGAGAGAGAGAGAAAGAGACAGAGAGAGGCCAGGAATGAGGTGTAATGGCTTTTGCTGCAGGTGGTAACAGATGGTTGCTAATGGATGTTCATAGATCTGAATGACACAGGCTAGAGGGTGGTGTGATGTAGAAAAAGACGAGAGAGAGAAATAGTGAGATGGGGAGAAATACAAATCAGAAGAAAAAGAGAACACGAATAGGAAATGGTTTGCCTTACAAAGCTCACATAACTTCAAAGACCAGACGTCCTTCATAAAATTCTTCAATAAAAATACTTCAGAAGTATTTTTCATTGTCAGTTCATGTCAGTGTTATTTTAGTATCTTTGAGATACTAGTATAGTATCTTTTGATTTTAATAATGTATTATTAATATGCATATTAACATTAGCATCAATAGTAGTATCATTGAGAAATGATTATAGTTTTTAATAATATTTAAATAATCCCAAATTTAACACATCCAGACATTACAGCAATGGAATTTGTGCCCAAAATTCCTTAATTATGAAGATAAAAATGTAAAAAAGAAAAAAAAAAAGAAAGAAAAAGAAAAGTTTTATATTTTAATTCTCCAACAGACTTTATTTACATTATGAAAAATATAATTTCTCTTTAAAAAAAAAACATTTTTATTAATTGAAAATTACAAAAAAAAAAACCTAATTGATTGCCATATTAACATTATCATCAATAGCATTATCAATAGTATCACTGAGAAATTATAGTTTTTAATATTTTGAATCAGGTTTATTTGTATATTTTCCATTTTAATTTTAGCTAACATTTTTGTAAATTAAAATATAAGGATATAACCATGTATATTAATTTAAAAAATAAATAATAATAATAAAAAATTTAAAACATCCATCATCAACAATATTATCAAGAGTATCACTGAGAAATTAGTGTTTATAAATATTGAATCAGGTTTTATTTGTATATTTTCCATATATATATATATATATATATATATATATATATATATATATATATATACCCATTTAGTACATTACGCTACACTAAATTAAAATGAGAAAAGCGTCATTAACAACATTTTATTTCAAGTAATGACAATTTATTAATGGTCTTAGTTTCAGTGTCAGTTTTAGTTAACTATAATAGTAATACCATAACTAAAACTATAATAATGGATTTGGTTAATTCATAACTAAAATATCTTCTGGAACTCCAAAAGAGACTAGGGCATTTTTCATTCACATTTGAGAAGAAACATTTCAGATATTAAAGCAGCCTCATTTGTGATTTTTGAGACAAATGAAGACAAACCTGTTGTACATCTGAGAGGAACGTGTTGCTTTGATGCCGTTATTCACAGAACTGTGATCTAATGACTGCTATGATCTGAACAGGATGCGCACGGATAATTTACAGCTATTCAAGTCAAATGGTTGGAGCGCTTCTGTGTGATTTGCGCACGCTGGTGTTGATGTGTGCTATTTTCGTGCAAGGAGACTGCGGCCTAGTTCTCTCCCTTTCCAAAGGGACCGGAGCGCTATAACCGCTTCACTGTGGGCCTGCAGGAAATTGAAAACTAAATTGCTTTTCTTAGTTTTTTCTTCCTCTTTTTCTGAGGCTCTTGGATGGAGGGGGAGCACAATCACACTGCTTTTGTTACCGCCGTAGCAGTGGACACAGAAACTTCGGGCCAATGATAAGTTTCCGTGTAGTGCGCTGAGGGAGTAGGTTTGCGGCAAGACTGCAAATGGAGAAAAGTTTATTGAACTAAGTGCGTGAGTGCATGTAGATTAGCGCTGTGAAGTCGTGCGATTGTTCTGCATACATTAGCAGCCCCCAACAACGCCTTCATCTCAATATAACTCCTCCATCTGTCATCGTCATACTCGCCTCCTCCTGACTAAGCAAGTACTGCACTGCATCCTGGAGTTTTTCTGCACCACAGATCAACAGGAACTGAATATTTTGTTACCATTAGCTTAAAGAAGATTTTATACCATTTGAAGCATAAATGCCAATTACACAGATTGACTTTTCAGAGGGAATTAGAAGTGCTTTAAATGCACTGCTAGAAAAAGTGTTAAAAGCACAGTTCACCCAAAAACTAAAATTCGGTCATCATTGACAGTTGTTGGTCCCCATTGACTTCTATGCTATTTATTTTTTGTATTCTATGGAAGTCAATGGGGACCAGCAATTGTTTGGTGAATAAACAACTATTTTTTTATGATAAACGACTATGTATAATTTATATAACAAATGGAAATATACATTACATGCAAAAACTGTAACAGATGTATATTAACACAGTTAATATTTTGTGAAATATTTCACAAATATGCATTCATTTAATACACAATATATAATATTTTATAATATATAGTATTACATAATTTATTATTAATTAAAAAATTACAGACTGACAGAATGGAGCTAAAAAGAAACATACTAAAATTAATGCATTTACAACGTATAATTCACAAATTTGTAAGCTAATTCATTCACAATAAAATTTAGTATTTTTGCAAATACCATTCATATTGGCAAAAGTGAATTTAAATTCACAAATGCATGCTTTTATATTTGTGTATTTATGAATTGTACTTTGCAGTTGTGAACCTTATTCTGTGCAATTTGTGAATTTTTATTTTGTAATTTATTTTTCAGACTATTACAGCTTCATAAAGTTGTGTTTCATACACCACCAGTCAAAAGTTTGTGAAAATAAAGATTTTTTTTTTCTGCTCACCAAGCCTGCATTTATTTGATCCAAAGCACGGCAATATTAATTAATTAATATAATAAAATATTTTTACCATTTAAAAAATGGTTCTATTTGAATATATTTTAAAATCGAATTTATTCCTGTGATTTCTAGCATAATTACTCCAGTCACATTTTCTTTCAAAAAACATTTTTTATTTTATTATTATGGTGAAAATAACTAAGTTGAATTTTTTCAGGTTTTTTTTTTTTTTTTGATGAATAGAAAGCTCTTACAAAAGCTTTTTATTTCAGATAAATGGTGATCTTTCTATTCATCAAAAAGTGCTGACACAAAAAATGTACTGAACTGTTTTAAATATGGATAATAATAATAATAATAATAATAATAATCAATGTAAAAAAATAATAATACAAAAAAAATAATAATTATATTTTAATATGATTTTTGGTCTTTAAACTCATGTATTCAAAAATAATTTAAATCTCAACTCTCAACCCCAGAACACATTTCAATGTCAATGATTCACTATGTTTACAGTAAACAACAGAAAGCATCTTAGCAAAGTCGTCTAGGCTTTTCTAGAGTAGATGGAGCTTCCAGCATAATAATACCAGCCGAATAAACCTGACAAGTCCTCACAGAGACCAATTGACTGTCTGTCGCCTGGATCACACTCTCCAGCTCCCTCTGGGTGCCATGTTTGTGACACGGCTCAAAGGCCCAACAAGAGTGAACTATGGGTCACGCTTCCCTTTATTCATCACTCGCTGGGCGCTGACATGACCGGACTGAACTCCGGGGGGAAAACTGCATGAGTCACGGCATGACACATGGTCAGGTGAACTGTACAAATGACAAATTCAACTGTACTGATGAATAATACAGCATCCGCCGTTAAGCTGCTGCTGTTCTCTGAAATGATAAAATACACAGAGAACTGTGTCTGTTAACAGTTTCTGTCAAAAATCAGGAACACTCCAGTTAACAACCTATACACGGTTTCCTAAAGAATAAATAATCGATTATGTGTAGTTTTACACACCTCTATAATATGAGAAGTAAGAAGAAGAATATGAGAAGAACTCAGAGCTAAACTTTGTCAGATCAAATTCATCTTGATAACCTTTGATAGAAAGGTATATACGGATTACAATAAACCAAAAATTCAGACAACTGTTATTATGACAATATTTACACAACTATCAATACTTTGTTGACCAATTACCAAGCATTGCTTCATTTTATTCAGTCAGTTTATTAAAAAGGTCACATTAGCAATTAAAGAAAAAACACTTGAGGCAAAACATGGTCAGGTCAAAGTGTCAGAATAATATTTGGTCCCAAATTTGTATACATTTCACTGGTAGTCCACTGTATGAAGAATTGTTGGGTATAATATGTCACAGTTTACTATATTTTGCTATCCTCATTTATATAAATGAACTATAGCATCCTGCAACCACTAGTAAAAAATATCAACAATTTCTTTTTGGTGTCTGTATAATTTTTGGTTTGACTGTATATATCTCTGAAATGCTTTATAATGACTTACATAAGTAAATTATTGATTTTAAAATTAATAATTGAACTAACATTTCAATAAATAACACATCATAATGGTTAATAGATTAATAACTCAAGTAAAGTGTATTAATTATATGCGTTACGAACGGGACGTGGACATGTCGATCCAAGTGCAAGCTTTTATTAATAAGCGTGGTCAACAAGCAGCGTCAGGCAGGAACAAACATGGACAACGTAGAACAAAACAAAGAAGCGTCAGAATCCGAGTGTGAATGTCTGGGGCCGGCAGCGAGCAGAGTAATCCAAGGGCAGGCAAGGGGTCAATAGGCGGGCGGAGGAGACTCAGGAAACCAGGGAACAAACGGGATCGGCAACGGGAAAACAAACACAGGAAAACACTCGGAAATGACAGTAACTGATCAAGACTTCGCAATGAGACTGAGTAAGAGCAGGGCTTTTATAGTGTGAGAGTAATGAGGTGTAATGACTGTCAGGTGTGTGCGGGTGAAGGCAAGATGGCCGACAGGGGTGAGAGGTGAGAGGACACAGGAAGTTCATGAGAAAGGGATGATGGGAAATATAGTGAATGAATGGTCTATAGAGAAATGAAGGCTCCCTCTAGGGATGAAGTGAGGGAGCCACAACGACGCAGTTCATGACAATATGAAATGAGTCTCTTACATGCACCAAGGCTGCATTTATTTGATCAAAACACAGTAAACATGGTAATATAGTGAAATATTATTACAATTTAAAATAGCTGTTTTCTATTTAAATATACTGTAAATTGCATTTTTTTCCTATGATCGAAGCTGATGATTTTCAGCATCATTACTCCAGTCTTTAGTGTCACATGATCCTTCAGAAATTATTCTAATATGCTGATTTGCTGCTTAAGAAAAATATATTATTATTATTATTAATGTTGAAAACAGTAATCACTAGTGTAGTACACAGATATATGTGACCCTGGACCACAAAACTAGTCATTAGGTTTTTTTTTTAAAGTTGTCCAAATGAAGTTCTTAGCAATGCATATTACTAATCAAAAATTAAGTTTTGATATATTTACGGTAATGTACAAAATATCTATATCTAACACGTAATATCCGATCAAACCGATAATTTTGACTCATTAAATGAATTTTTGGCTTTGCTACAAATATACTCGTGAACCTTAAGACAGGTTTTGTGGTCCAGGGCCACATATTTTGTCAGATTCTGAACTATTTATTTACTACACCACAATGTTTGATACCACAATTAACGAAGTTAATATAAAGAGTTGCCCGTCCCTGTTAATGTGCCCCTACAGAAACACAAAAGCGGCGTGTTACCCTACTGAGTATTTCCTGTTTGATGAGGCCGATCAAAACCGTCCTCTCATTAGTGAAACAGCAGGAGTAATTAATTGTGTGTTTATTTTTAGGGGCGGCAGAGAGCACAGGACTAAATTTAGCACATACGAAGATCAGTGGGCCGGCCAATTAAACGCAGGGAGAGGAGAGCCCACCAGGGAACTTCGTGTCCAAAAAACTGATCGCAATATGATGAAGTGTGTGCGCTGTGATACAGTACACTACAACAAACCTCTGCTTCCCTTGCGTGTCTGCATCCACAATGTCAAACTGGATTTCATGGCGCATATGAGAGAAAAACAGTCTGATTCACTCGGTCACATGCTGCATCTGCGCAACGTCCAGTGAATACGATCCACTTCGTCATAACAGTCCTAATCAGGGTCAGTCATATGCAATCTACATCATACATGAGCACACACACCACCAGCCAATGAAAATGGTGCTTGCTAGTCTGTAAGATTGCATTAGTTTGTATTATGAGAAGGAGAATCTGACATCACAAGCCTTAAAAAGTGACATCATGTAAGTGATGCCATGTGCCGAGTTTGATTGACAGATTCCGTTCTGCAGTATCAGCCGGTTTGAGAAGCAATCCATAACAGAGAGAGAGAGAGAGAGAGAGAGGGCGAGAGACACAAAGCTGAGCTCAGCTGTGATCCGTACAGCTGCAACACTGTTCGTTTACATGACAGCTTCCCATGCCCGGCCTTGACATCTGTCAGTCACACGCACCGCGGTCACAGTAATAAAGATTTAAGAGCTTCTAAAAATACGCGGCGGGACACTAACACACAAACGCGGGCAGAAACAGTCAGAGCGTTCCAGAAGAGCACCATCTCTCCACAAGCACAACGTCATGAGGAGTCTGTCTCAGATCATTAAAATGCTACTAAATGCAGCCGCGAAACTACCAGACAGGAAGCGACTCGTTTCAGGACAACATGGCCGACCCAAATGCACATCAAGCCTCTGGAGTAACACAAGGGAGACCAAAAAAATAAAGGTTGGAAGGAAATAGAGCAGAGAGGGATCTCATTCATGAAACAACGGAATGCAACAACTTCTGAATGATTTTACAAACGGTTTGCACAGGAATTGGTTATATATGCAATTGAATCTAACAATTTACATAAGAATTATGTCGGATTGCATAGGATTGCATAAATATTGGTTGTGTAAATCAAGCAACCAAGGCAACAATTTTTCTAAGAAAAGTTTGATGAACAAATAAGGACATAAATTAAATATACACAAAATTCTATGCTGTTTTACAAACAATTTACACAAACAAATGTGCTAATTAAAAACCAACAATTTAAATGAGAATTGATAGACAAACAGAAACAACTTAGATAAAATGTTATGCACATAATCAAATCCATGTGACAATATATTTAAGCATTGTTGCATGAGATATTCATGCAAAATGTTGTTGCGCATAATGATATGCAACAGTTTTACATGAGAACGATTTTCACAGAAATTGACTCAAATACAGCCAATTCAAAGCAAACAATAAAAAAAGGACAGACGATCTACACAAAATTATTATGCACATGATTTAAAGTCATAGTTCACATAAGAACAATTTTATGAATGATTTAACTAGAAATGTTCTATGTACGTAGCCGATTCAGAGTAACAATTTACGTATTGTTACAAAAAATGTATTGATTAATCAGTTCAGTGTGACAATTTACAACTATTTGTCCAGAAATTTGTTTTGCACATTCTATGCAACAGTTCAGTGTGTTTTGACAAAAAATCAGTTATTTTTTTCAAATTCATTTTTTTTTCTGTTTTAAATTTTCTAGACTCTGTTCTAATGGTTAAATTTATTAATATTCTTTAAAAAAAACATGTCTAATGAACTGAAAGCATGAAACGCACACAATTTAACAGCAATTTATTAAAATTTTAAGAAAAATGACATTTTTAAGGCCTTATGAAATACATATAAATCCATTAATTTTCTGGAGTCCATTTTAATGGTTTCATTAAATGTTAATAATCAAAAGTATCTCTATTTAATTTATTTTATTAAACAATATATATTATTTTATCTTAATAAGTAAATTCTGGTAAATATTTCTTAAAAAGTTTTTTTTAAATAACTGTATAATTAGTTGTATTACCATCATTAGATATAATTCAGTTTCTTCAAGTTACACCAAACTTTTATTTTGACAGGTTGCTGTGAAGGCCTTTCTTCTATTTCTGATTGATATGATATGACCATAGTTTTTCTCAAATTAAATGCTAAAATGCTCATGAAGTGACTCTCAGATCAGTTCTAGAGATTACGTTTACTGACCTACTTTTGATTTACTCATCCCATATTTGGCAAATTCCGTGACTTTCCGCATTATACAGTAAATTCCATTTTTAAGACTGGAGTCTGCAATTCCATCCATGTTTTCAAAGGGCCCTAAAATTTACTAGTTTTACAAATAATTTACATAGACATTCATTCTGCTCCATTTCTGCTCGTTAATAAACCAGTGAAGAATTGACACCCTCCTGGCAACTTTGGTGAACTATTTTCAACAGACTACGATTTGGAACACACTAATCTTACTTTCACGTATTATTTAGGACAGATAGTACGTGAACTGGGGCGCGGGGTCTATCTATCACACTCATTAGCGGTGACCTAAAGAAGCAGGTGCGGATAAACAGGTCGACACAGGTGTGGACCAGTTTCTGCGCTGGAAACGGGAAATTCATTTCTTCTGTACTAATCTGTAGAAACTTAAATGCAAAAATACATGTTTTGCAATTCTTTTACCCAATTTTCAAATCAAATTTCTATTTATGGGTCAAAGACGAAAAAGGGTTTAAACATAAAAACAATAAGTGTAATACTGCTTTAAATCGTTAAATTGTTGTTTTCTCAAAAAAAAAAAAAAAATATATATATATATATATTTACACATGTTTCTGTTTAACTGAATTGAATTTTGTTTTTGTTTTCCTGAGCAAAAAATATATTTTTCCCTTATTCACAGCAGACACCCACTAAAATGTCATTCAGTGTAACAATCTTGTCAGGCATATTTAAAGTAAAAATCAATTTATGACACATTAAAAGACAAATTACTTTCACCCCAAATATTAATTAGTTGTAATTCTACATTTTTTAAATTTGCCACTATCCTAGGTTTTGCCCATTTGTCAGTAATTTTTTACTCATTTAATTTTAATTTTATATGTTCCCTATTCTTTTATATATTTTAATATGCCAGTTGTAATATGTTTAATAAGTCAGAATAAGCATGTTTTTTGAATGAATTTTTACATAAATATTGTGTTGCACTGAATGAAAACGTAACATTATTTCAACTAAATGTTGACATTTTATTCTCCACAAACATATTTTCTATGCATGCGATTCTACGCATGCTTTTAAAAAAATATTTATTTTTTTATGTGTGTGAAAGATTATGAGATCACAGCTAATTTATTGACATTCAAACATTGATTCAATTGTGCGAACAGCCATAAATCACAATACAAGATTTAATATGATCCATCCATGGGCTTCTATTAAACACTGTCAAAACTCATCCCCGCCAACTCTTTATCATGAGATTACAAGACGTCTCCTCATTCCTCTCTTGCTTGTTCTCTCTTGCTTTACCTTGTTCTACATCCTACGTCCTACATCGCTCGCTCTTTCCTCTCGATTTCTCCCGTCTGCAGCTCATTTTGAAATCAATGATTTCAGAACTTCATTTCCTCGCATTTCCTGACGCCTGAAGGGCCGTTCTCATTCTGGGCCCATTTTCTCTCTCTCTCTCTCCGTCTCTCTCGCTCTCTTTCTCTCAGTTGCACTGGGCTTTGGGTGATGGTTCGGTCTAGTCGCCAGCATACTGCTGGCCCCGATAGCAGCGGGCCCTATCTTTAGCTGTTCAGTCAAGAAAGCTGCTCGGAAGCACTCGGAGCACTCCCGCTTTGTGGCCAACCAACTCAATTCCATAGCACTAAAACGTCGGCTCCGTTCCAAAGCCTAGCGAGCTGCCTAGCAAGACGGCAACGCGCGACAATCTTCAGCAGGCGGCGAAATTACATTGCTTTACCAGATGTCTCATTTTGGCACACATTTATATCAGCATCGCTTGCATCATTCGCAAAAACGCCAATCCCGAAATGCATTGTAATGAATCCAAAATGGCGAGGGAAATATAGTTTGATTGTGTTTTCTAAACAGAACTCCAATTCAATCAACAAGCAACATCGTAAACAAACAATTTTTCATTAGTAGAGCAAATAATAAAGGAGCTGGTAGGGATGGGACAGAATTGTGGAGCTAGTATATTGAAGCTGTAGTCAAATAAGCTCTGAAATATACACAACTAAGATTATTCAATTAACTTTGCTCATTTTTATCATCAATATTTCATCTCTTGCTTTTGCATCTTTCTGGATTTCTCAGTCAACTTTTTGACTGATAAAGACTCTTAATCCAGTTTTGGGTACCAGACACAAACACAGGTTTGGGTAGAAGAGAAGACTGTGTTTTGGGTATTAGACAACTCTACTCAGTTGTTCGGATACCAGACAAAATGGATATTTTCTGACAGAATATGGCATCCGAGGCTAGTATTTATTGGCATATATGGCATGGAGACTTTATTTATTCATTTTTTTATATACTACTTTACTAATTCATTATTTATATATTTACTAAAGTTTGCAGTTTTACTAGTATACATATATATTACATATTAATGAATAATAAAACTATTAAATTTACAAGTGTCAAGTTTGTGATTTTTAGTCATAAAAACTACAGCTTTTGACCTTTAAATCAAAATTTACTTGTGATTTTATTACATAAATTACTGCTTTATTTAAGATGATATCTTTCATCCGTAACATTACGTATAGATACAATACAATACAATATTCCTGATTTTATGTTTTTTATTTGTATTTTATTTAATTAATTAATTTAAATTTTATTTTATATCTTATTTTGACAGTATTTTCTTCATAAAGCGATAAAAAGAGAATCTAAAAATCCAAGAATCTAAGAATCTAACTTGTCAAAACAAGAATTCTGAACCTGACATTTGCATTAAAAAAGTTTGCAATTCTTAAAGGTGCCATAGAATGCATTGATAAAATATTTTAATTTGTTCTCTGATATCTACATAGAAGGTAAATGGCTCAGGTAAGGGCAAAATTTCTCCAGAAATGGTTTTACATGTTAAATTAAATGGTCTGTTATTACCTTATTTGGAATGGTCATGAATAATAATGATGAGCTCTGCTCTGATTGGCTGTTTCACAGTGCGGCTCATTTCAGTAGCTCACACAGCAAGAAGAAAACACAGGGAGGAAAATATGTATTTCAATACTTTCTCTTGCAGTTATATCATTGGGTAATTACACTATATAAATTGCGGGTATCAAGGAGACACTATTAATTAAAAGACCTCACGTTGTGTCAATCACGTTTACACACTGCCTCTAAAAATGTTGTCCTTCATAAAAAATTAAGCAGGTTCGATTTTCTGCATTTTTGCATCCATAGCAAACATTCTGATAGGAAAGGATAACGATTACGAAAAAAATTTACAAATGCATATGAAAATTTCAGTGTGCAATGACCTTAAAGAATTAGTTACAGATAATGTACTCACCCCCTTAACATCCAAGATGTTCACCGCTTTCTTTCTTCAGTCGTATTTATGTTTTTTGAGGAAAACATTTCAGGATTTCTCTCCATATAATGGATATGAATGGTGCCCCCAAGTTTGAACTTCCATAATGCAGTTTAAATGCAGCTTTAAAGGGCTCTAAACAATCCCAGCAGAGCAAGAAGGGTCTTATCTAGCGAAAAGATCGGCCATTTACAAAAATAGGTAAAACAGCATTGTAGGAAGATTTTGAATTTGAAGAGGAAAACGAGATGGGAGTTTTTCGACATACCCTATGAGACAAGATGAGCATTTGAGGTTAAAAAGTATATAAATAGCCAATTTGTTTTGAAAATAACCAATCGTTTCGCTAGATGAGACCCTTTTTCATCTGCTGGGATCGTTTAGAGCCCTTTGAAGCTGGATTTAAATTGCATTTAGGAAGTTCAAACTTGGGGGCACCATACATATCCATTATCTGGAGAGAAATCCAGAAATGTTTTCCTACAAAAACAATTTCTTTACGACTGAAGAAAGAAAGAAATGAACATCTTGGATGACAAGGGGGTGAGTACATTATCTGAAAATGTTTGTTCGGAAAGTGGTCTAATCCTTTAAATGTAATCTTTCAACTGGAGAAGTACGGTGATATACAAGAGTCAACATTTGAAGTGGATCAAAACCTTTCATCAAAGTTGTCCTAAAACCAAAACAATACCTGTTCTTGTCTTAGGACAACTTTGATGAACTTCAAACGTAGACTACTGTACACCGATTACATTTATTCACCCTGTTTACCTGTGGCGCCTTGCCTTGATGTTTTTGCAACAGTGCTTTTAAAAGATGACACAACTTCTCAAACAGAAACCAAAGAGAAGCAACTTATCAGTGTTTTAGTGTTAAAAACTCTCAAAGCACTGCCAGCACCAAATTAGCATTTGTGCAGTTTGGATGCATTAGAGGGTCACTGTCTACATAGGGAGCACTGAGCGAGGTAGCACACTAGAACGTGGAGCAGTCATTTTGAGTCTCCTGCGTTTCTGCATGGCATGAGTCACACTGGAGAATCTCAGCTAATCTCGCTCGAACACCAATTTATGATAAGAAATTCTGAGTGTCTCCCAGTGAAAGACCTCAGGCGGTGTTCATATGCTACTTTTAGTCAAAAGTACTAAAGTACTTTACTTACCAAACACATGACTCATTTCTGAAGCTTAATAAACACTCATTTTTCAGCTGTAATTGTCACATGCGCCTGCACATTTCACACACTTTAATCAGCCGCTAAAAGACTCAAACCAGCACAGCGAAAGGAACTTCAGGATCTATAAAGAATAGCATGATGCAAACATGGTAGCACCACAGCATTTTTCATGGAAATGTATAAATGTGCTGCTTCGTTCATCCCTGAATTCATCTTATGTGTCGCTGTGTCGTGTCCTGTGGATTTGAAGAGGGAGCAGATTGGAGGAAGACAAACTCATTACCTGCTTAGTTAAGCAGGCTAATAGAGAACAGTGGGCATTGATAATATTTTTTTTAGAAATCCAATTTTTTTCTGATTAAAAGAGACAGTGGATCGATTCTCCTTTTTAATGCAACAGATAAGAGTTTTACACCGCGATTATCAACGCCTCGACTTCCTGCTGGGAGAAAGCGATTGTTAGCGCTGCTCACCTCCAGAGCTTTGCGTTTCCTGTTGAGCAGTCTGGCGATGTCTCCTGCCACCTTCTCCACCAGCTGCTTGGGCGTATTTCGCTCCACACCGAAATGATTTCTCTTGTCAACATAAATCTGTAAGAGGGCAAAGGTCAAAGGTCAGGCACACGGTATATACATTTGGGATCAAACATTAAAAATTATGAACTTTGCTCAAAACAAAAAATACCTTGAAAAAATATATATCTTTTAAAAATCTCTCAAAACAATAAATATTTAGAAATCAAACTATTTATATATTTTCTAATAAGTAAGTTAACTTTCTTTTCAAAAAAGATTTGCATAAAATATGTATACAATTTTCATAAAGTGGCCCAATTTATCAAGATAAAAAACCCTTATTAATTCAATATTTAGAAATCGAATTATTTCTATGTTTTCTATTTAAAAAATAATAAAGGTAATACAATAAGTGTTAATACAGTTATTTTCTTAAAAAAATATTTAATATTTTAATATTTTTAATATTGTAATATTTAATATTACAAATACATTTTAATACTTTCACATATATTACTATTTTATTATTAATAAAAATCATTTTTTATATACATATAATATTACACTATACTATTTATTATTATAAATAAATATTAATATTTAAGAATACTATATATATAGATGTATATACAGCTTATCATGGAACTGTACAATTGTGCCCCAATTTACCTAATTCGCCCCTATTAATTCAATATTTAAACAAAATAATTAATATAAATATTAATATTAATAATAATAATAACATAATAATAATAATAATAACAAATTTTTCACATTGACACAAAAAAAAAAATATATATATATATATATATATAATGCTTCACTTTTCACCTTGACATGAAATATATTTAAAATGTATATTACATATATACACAACATTTTCACTTTCACCTTGACATAAAGTGGCCCAATTTACCTAGATTCAATATTACCTATTAATTCAATATTAATAAATCTACTTATTTATATATTTTAAAAAACTAAGAAGTATTAATACAACTAATTTCTTTAAAACAAAATTAAGTATTCATTACGTTGCATTTCATAATTGTTTACCTTATTATTTTATATCATATCATATTAATGCATTTAGATATTCATATTTCTATAAATGTAAACGTCTAATATTTAATATTATATATATACATTTTAATTATTTTATTATTAATACAAATCATTTATATCTATAATAATACACATGCTATTTAATATTCTAAATAAATATCCATATTTAAGAATGCAAGTAAAATACTGTTGAATACTGTTATTTCTCTGATATTAAAAATCTCTTTTCCAGTAGTGTCCTGCACACGCAGCACATGTACTAATAAAACAGCATACATACAAAAAACAAAAAGTCAACAATTCAGTGCAATGACTCATTCTCCAGTTGCCAAATAATATATTTATTGCTCCAACATAATTTAAAATACTCCAAAACATTTTAGTTTTTGTTGTACAGTTATGTCTAAATTAGAAATCTTGACGTCTGAATGGACTTGATAACCACACAGCAAAACAAAGTAAAGCACTGCACAGACATTTATCCAAACATAGTGCATTTAAAAAACAATCAGCATGAATTTAATTCACTTAAGCTAAGTAAAAAAGAGAGCAAGTCAGGTCACAATCTGATGTGTACTTATGGGTCAGCATTGTTCGTAATGTCAGCACTTTCCAGCAGTGATTTACACACAGCAGGTCTGCTCTTACAGTCTGACTCAGCACACCGCCATGCCGTCCACAGTAATCTGACCCCCTGGGACGCCCACTTATCCCCTCCACCCCAGGGACTCCATTACCCACAAATCCATCTATGTCAAGCTGAGGACTAGGCAAAAAGCCAATAGCAATCTCCCTAGAAAGAGGGATCCGTTCACTAAAACACATACACGGAGAGCTGGAGGAGGCTTTAGTAAAGGCTTCGGCCTCTAACACTGTGTGTGAAGCTGTATGTTCCCCTGTTACCAGATAATGGCACTGGTTTACGTCAACTTGAGTGAACTGGGACAGAACTGGCGTCTGTGAGAAACCATTACATGGAATGAGCTGGTGACTGGAGAGGGAAGAGACATTAGCGTAACCTAGTTTTAAAACTGTGATACTTGTTATTTTTGGAATACAATTATAAAGCCCTTGAAAAAGTCATTAGCGTGTTTGAAATAAAATACACACAGTTATGCCAGATACTGATCTCATAAAACAAGAACAAAGTTTCCATTTAAAGTACACACACACTCATATGCAAATACACACAATATACAAAATATATATGTTGATGTATGATGTGATAAAGATACAATATACAATGCATTTATGTCTGAACACAAATACTGCCCCCAAATGCCAGGAAGGTCCAAATTAAAAATAAGATTCATTTTGCCAAAAAATTTAGAAGCACCTAGACCACAAAAGGTTAAACAAATCAATGTGTGATAGATACATTTATGCTTTTCCTGCATTACCTTATCCAAATAAATAAATAAATAAGCAAGCTGAAGATTAATTTAAAAATGTTTTTAATATGAATACATTTCATATAATACCTAACATATCAAGCATTTATAAGTTTAATTAAGTTAAATTTGCTTTACAAGATCACCCTGCAAAATTATGTATTTTATATTTTACATTTTATATTATACTTAAAAATACGATTGATTTTGTCCAAAATTCAGAAGCAACTACGCCAAACAAGGTCAATATATAAGGTCAATTATATATATATAATAAAAAGTTAAACAAATCAATGTATGTTAAGACATATTTCTGTTTTTCCTTCACTACCTCATCCAAACAAAAAACAAACAAATAAATAAGCTGTGGATTCATTTAAATGTATACATATAAATAAATTGCATATTTATATTGTTTAATAATACCATGCAAAATAATGTATTTTATATCTTAATTTTTATATTTCAAAATTAAAAATAAAATCTTAGAAGCACCTCGACCAGAAAAGGTTAAACGTTTAAAAAAAAATTTAACTGTTAACATTTATGCTTTTCCTTCAATACCTCATCCAAATAAATTAAATAAATAAATAAATGCACACATAAGCTGAATATTCATTTAAAAACATGATTTTAATATAAAAATGGCATATTTATATTGTTAAATAATACCTAACATATCACACATTTATAAAGTATAAAATGCTTTACAAGATCACTAATCACAATTACATATTTTATATTTTTTTTATATTTCAAAATTAAATAAATATATATATTTTAATGTAAATAAATTGCATATTTATATTGTTAAATAATACCTAACATATACAGTATTTATAAGGTTTAGATTGCTTTACAAGGTCACCAAGTAACATTATGTATTTTATATTTAAATTTTTACATTTCAAAATTGATAATAAGATTCATTTTGTCCACATTTTAGAAGCACCTAGTACAGAAAAAAATTAAACATGTTAAAAACTGTTAAAATGGTAACATTTATGTTTGTCCTTCACTACCTCATCCAAATAAATAAATAGGCTGAAGGTTCATTTGAAATATGTTTTTAATATAAACAAATTGCTTATTTATATTGCTAAATAACCTAACACAGCAGGCATTTACAAGGTTTAAACTGCTTTACAAAATCACCAAGCAAAATTATGTATTTTATATTTTACATGATGGTTAAACATGTTTAAAAACATGTTAAAATGTTAACATCTATGCTTTTCCTTTACTACCTCATCCAAATAAATAAACTAATAATAAATAAACTGCATTTAGGCTGGTGTTTCATTGAAAATATGTTTTAATATAAATGAAAAGCATATTTATATTGTAAAATATTTAATACCTAACATATCAAGTTTTTAGAAGGTTTAAATTGCTATACAAGAACACCAAGCAATTATATTTATATAGTATTTAAATTTTATATACATTTTGTAAGGTCCTGCAATGTGGCTAGAGCCAATATATAATCTTTCTTCTATTTAATTTTTGTATTTTCAATGCCCTCGATATGTTCAAAGGAAAAGAAAAACATTTAGATACACAGCCAGCGCTAAACCACCCTTATTGAAATGCAGTAGGCTATTATTAACAAAACAGGTTTAAATTTAATCTGTAAATATTTGTATTCAGTAAAGTGTGAAATGCTGGAGTGACTCATGGACTTTAGCTTTCAGGAGAAGAAATTAGGTCAAAATGAGGAGAAAATAATATACTTTAGATTGTGTGTGTGTGTGTGTGTGTGTTGAGATGGAGGAAGCAGGAACAGCAGGCAGGAGGGTCTGCTGTCTGGGTCGGGCCAAGAGATCTAGATGAACTGGGCCAAACACGCTCACACTACTGAACCAGAGCGAGCAAAAGCCCGTCCAATTCAATATGCTTCCATTGGCAGTCACACATCACACACACATAAGTACATAATGACACTCTCAAACAAAACACACACGACACAAACTAGCGTGATCTCCAATAACAGGACAGAAACAGAACACACAGTGTCTCATTAGTGAAGAGACTCGTCCCAGTATGCCAAACTGAGACTGTGTTAGTATAAACACACAGATGGTGCAAGAGAAAGAGAATAAGGCAAAAAAACTCAAATATGGTCTGAGATCACACTCAATTCAGACACTGAGTGAGAAAGAAAGAAAGAAAGAAAGAAAGAAAGAAAGAAAGAAAGAAAGAAAGAAAGAAGAAAGAAAGAAAGAAAGAAAGAAAGAAAAAAAGAAAAAATCTTACAATTAAAATTTTTCTGTTGTATATTTGTGTGACTGTATATATATACACACATATATATATATATATATATATATATATATAAACATAATAAACTATTTATGTATTTAAATATATAAGAAAAATAATTATAAATTATCATTTATATATAATTTCTTTTTTATATATGTTTAAATACATGTATATTTCTCAAAATTATTTTTGCGTATTAGCGTTTGACTAACAAATCATATTTTTCTGACATATTTATAAATATAATAATTTAAATGCATTATGTATTTGTATTGTAGGTATTTATTATGTGCTAAAACAATCAAAATAAATCATTAGAAATTATAAAGTATATTTAAATGTATAGCCTATATATAACATTTATAAATGTGTGTGTGTGTGTGTGTGTGTGTGAGAGAGAGAGAGAGAGAATATATTAATGTTTATATACATTATTATAAAAGTTATTTATGTATTCAATTTTATAAGAAAAATAATTAATTTTAAATTATCATTAATAATCATTTCTTTCTGTTTTCTATTCTATTTTATATACATATTCGATCTATTTTTATCTATTTTATATTTTATAGCATTTACCTGCACTGCAAATATAAATTTTCATCAGTACTCCATCAATGTCAAATTATCATTTGGAAATAATTTGAATATGTTGATTTATTATCAGTTTTGGAAACTTTTGTTTAAAATTGGGGGTCTGTAAATTTTTCTTTCTTTCTTTCTTTCTTTTTTTTTTTTTGAAGTAAATTAACATTTTTACTCATCAAGGATGTGTTAAATTGCTGAAACAAAACAAAAAAACAAATAGCAAAGACATTTACATAATTCCTTTTTGAATAAATGCTGTTCTTTTTCCTGGAAAAAAAGGTATAACAGTTTCCAAAAAAATATTAAGCTGCAAAACTGTTTCCAACATTGATTACAAATCAGCATATTGATTTCTGAAGGATCACGTGACACTAAAAATTAGGGATGTCCCGATCAGGTTTTTTTGCCCTCGAGTCCGAGTCCGAGTCATTTGATTTTGAGTATCTACCGATACCGATTCCCAATCCGATACTTCTATAATACATAAAAAAAGAAGAGCGAAGAAACATATCCAGGATGTTCCTTATTTTTTATTTAATTCAACTTATTTTACACGGGACGCAACAGTCACAAGTGTCTAGTTCATTTTCAATGGGAGATATGCGGAAAGATGAACTAAAAATGAACTAAACACTCGTGACTGCCACGTCCCGTGTGAAAGGGCCTTAACTCTGTGTCACCGCATAACTATAGAAGTGTTCAAAAATAATGAGAATATATATATATATATATATATATATATACATATATATCCGAGTCCTGATCGGGAGGTAACGTCCGATTCCGATCGAGTCTGAAACCACGTGATCGGGCCAGATTTCCGATCACGTGATCGGATCTGGACATCCCTACTAAAAATTCAGCTTCGCATCAAAGGAATAAATTACATTTAAAAGTATATTAAAACAGAAAACAGTTATTTAAAATTGCAATAATATTTCATAATATTACAGTCTTTCTTCTGTATTTTTGATCAAATAAATGCAGCCTTAGTGAGCACTAATCCCAAACTTTTGAACATCAGTGTATGTATTTGTATTTATAGATTATTTTCATGATATGCCTAATATTTGTTACATTTCAATCAAAAAATTTGAGAATTGAGAAATTATATTAGTAGCTAATAATAATAAAATAAGTTGACTTGTTTTTTTAAACTGACTTTTTAAACTCACTTTTATTTGTCATGATATTAAATGTGCTTATCGATAAACTTAAAAATGCTAAACCTAAAAACTTAAAAATGTCCTGCTGGACAAAGAAAGTCAAACAGGACTATAAAGTCATGAGGATGAGTAAACGATGATAACTTCAAACAGCTCTCTCAGTAAACACTTCAACAGACGCGCATGTACCTGCAATTACACTCCAGCAGATTTACTTTCCCATCCTGACAACCGCTTGCCTTTTCCAAACACCAAAGACAAAGCAGCAAAAGAGTTTCAATTTGACCTTGTGTCTTATTTTTTCTTCGCAAAAAGATTTGTTTGAGGTTTCCTCTTTTTTTTTTATGCGACCGGCTCGCGTCGGAGAGAAAAACGGCTCCGCTTATCAGCCCATGAAGGCGGACTGTTGACAGAGACAGATGCTGCGTCATTAAGGAATATTAGTGGACTCCGCCAAGCAGACAGCGCACGCATCCCGCCAGGCAGAGGAACAGTTCAATAAAACAGAGAGAGCGAGGGAGACTCTGAAACTCTGAGTCAGACAATGCTAAAAGGAAGCAGTCAATGGAAGAAAAAGATATGGCCTCCAGAGATTCCGACGGAGAGATTCGATACAGATGTGGCGAGACGGAAAGGACTAAGGGACTTGAGTGACAAGAAACATACATAACGTGAGCGCTGCTCCCGCAGAGGCTGGAGACAACAGACTAATAGAAAAGGAGGTCTATAGATCAAGCAGGATAAGAGCAGGCGAGGAACTCGAGCTCAGGAGAAAGAGAGATGGACGTTTGTTGTGAGTAGACAGTCATGGCAGTTGTTTTTATCGACAAAACAGTTTTTGTTGTTTTGATGCTGGTCTTTAAGTCAACATAAAACGCCATTCAAATCAATTTACTTCTACAAAAGGACATTCAACAGGACTTTTATCTATGAGAAATGAGCTGGATGGTTTCTATATGACAGGTGGTTGAAGGGGAGGAGCTAATAATATGAGGTTTTGATGACATCAGCTGAAAAGAGGCAGAGCAAGTTGAATAAAAGATTACAAACGCACATTGACGAATGAAATCTGAGCACTCAAAATGACTGACAGGCAGATTCTCTTCGGCTGTCACAGAGACAGATGTGATTTGTCAACTATCCAGTGATATCTGACAGGTAATAGGGACATTTTATTCAGCAGTTTAACTAGCTTTAACACCACAACATCCTCGGTTAACAAGCTAAGAAGTATTACATTTGGGCTTTATTTACTGTAAAGGGAAGACTTAAACTCCCTTGTTGAAATAAACACCTTAACTTTTTATATTCTTATGGTTAATGTTAAGCATCCTCAATGACTAACACTGCGTTATACATACAACTTTTTTGTGTTTTTTGGTTCTGAAAGATGAACATTTTTACCATATTCTCAATTGAAATGATATATTTTAGATTTTTTTTAAATGTGGGAATCGTTTTAAATGCTAAGACTATAACACTAAAATAAAAAAAATATGTATAATATTATTTAATATTAAAAATAATATTTATAAAAAATTCTTGAAATACATTATCACAAGTGATACTATATATATATATATATATATATATTTTTTTTTTTTTTTTATTATTTATTTTTTTTTCTCCATATCATGTCACAAATTTTAACTTAAATTGCTTTACAAGATCACCAAGCAAAATTATGTATTTTATATTTTAATTTTTATACTTTAAAAATTAAAAATATGATTTGTTTTGTCAATTTTTTTTAGAAGCAACTAGACCAAAAAAATGTCAAAATTGTTACACATTAGTGTATGCTGGACACATTTATGCCTTTACTTCACAACTTATTCCAAATAAATAAATAAATAAAATAAATAAATAAATAAGCTGGAGATTCATTTAAAAATAAGGTTTTAATATAAATAAATGCATTTTTAATTTTGATAAATAATGCAACATATCAAGCATTTATAAAGTTTAAATTGCTTTACAAGATCACTAAGACAAAAAAAGTATTTTATATTTTAATTTTTATTTTCAATTTTATTTTTATTTTTATTTTTTAACTCTCAACATTAGAAGAAGCACATCGACCACAAAAAATTAAACATGTTAAAAACTGTTAAAAATGATAACATTTACACTTTTCCTTCACTACCTCATCCAAATAAACAGATAAATAAATTAATTTGAAACAGATTAATTTTAAACAGAATATAAATTAATATGAATAAATTTAAAATTTATTTTGTTAAATAATATATATAATGCCATGTCACGGATTTTAACTTTAAATTAAAAAAAATTGCCTCCTTGATAAACAAGTACACTAATATTTGTGAAAATAGGGGCAAAATTTCAGTGGAAATTATGCCAAATCTGAACAAGAAAATTATTTTCACAAAATACTGAAATTCTGATAATGCTTCACAATAAGGTGTCATTTGTTAACATCAGTTAATGTACTAAATAACATGAATGAACAATGAGCAATACATTTATTACACTATTGATTAATCTTTACTAAAGTTAGTTAATAAAAATACAGTTGTTCATTGTTTGTTCATGTTAGTTCACAGTGGATTAACCAATGTTAACAAACACAACTTGCGTTTTTATAATGCATTAGTTAAGGCTGAAATGAACAATTAACTAAGATTAATAAATGCTGTAGAAGTAGTTCACGCTAACTAATGTAGTTAACTAATATTAACTAATGAACCTTATTGTAAAGTGTTACTGAAATTCTTTAGAAAATGTGACATTCTTTCCCTCATAGCTTTTAAAATGCCAAAGTTTAAAGTATTATTGTGGATTTTCAATTTGAAATACTGGCTCTAAGTTTTAAACAAGAGTAAGACAATAAACTCAAAATACAATACGCATCTGAAGAAAAGCACAAAAAAAAAAAAGAGATGAAAAAATCCAAGAAAGTTTTAGTGTGACCTTCACATAACAAAAAAGGAAAAGTTGCTATCTATTGTTTTAATAAAAAAAAAAAAAAAAAACAGCTCCTGGGAAATAAAAGTGCCTGAAGCTAAACCAGCATGTAAATTTGTGCTAGTCTCTAGCTGAACTCTACAGCAGGGATGGCAATAAATCAGACACGTTTTCAGTGATGATGTGTCCGATTGAGCCAAACTCTGAAAGACATCGCATTAACTGCTGGCTCACGTCACTGTTTATGAGAAAAGCTGACCATTTGAGCAGATGGTGTTTTAGATGAGTGTGCTGATGCTAAGCACCAATGCACGACATTCAATTCACTGCTCAAATATACAGTTGATCTGGTTGTTGTCTATCATTTCAGACAGTCCTACACACAACACACACACCATCAGCTGTAAAATAACACACAACGATCAGCGGGTCAGAAGAACGGATATGAGAGATGGAGACGCCACACGCTTCTCAGTGAGAAAAAAAGAGCCTCGATCTCTTTACACCCTCATCTCTTTACAGTATCAGTCTTTAAGACAGATATGAACGTCAGCTCTTTATTAACTTGCTGATAGAGAGGATTGTGTCTTGTTCTTTGACCTCTACCTCTCAATCACTTTCCTTCTCTCTACTAGTGGAAAAGTCCATGCCTGATTTATTTTAAGTCAACATGAAATGCAATTCAGACACTAGCTGTTTTTCATCACCCTGTTTTTATGCACATTTTAAAGTATTGCATCAGAAACAAGTGATGGAAAGGCAAAATTCAAAGAAAAAAACCTTAATTCATCAAAAAGTTTTTACGCTCACTTGAGGTGGTTTTTGAATTGTGCGAAAAAGGTTTAAAGTGAATAATGGGAGAAGGAAACGCATTTTGTGAATAAATTCCTCCCTGAGCACCAAAAATCATGTGACTTTGCACTATGGAAAGGTGTAACTCGACTAACCAGTGGACCGATCTCATTGCACAGCATCTGAAATGTTGCTATGGTCATTCTGAAATGCCTGAGCGAAGTCTGTCATCAAAGTATTTCTGTATAATTGCCTCCAAGAACTGTCTTACAAGATTGCATTCCCAAACAGCAGGCATCCACCTCCGAAAGCAGTTACCTCATTTATGGTTTCGTCTGCTCTCTCTGAGGCACAAGTAATTTATTATATATAAAAATTATTAGGTTCAGTGGCTTCTCCTACTTTTTTTAGTGATATTTAGGGCCAGTATCAGGAAGTGATGACGATGGAAACGGTGCTTCTTCACAAATGTTTTTTGCGATATTTCAATTTTGCGCACTAGTTAAATTAATTGCATTAACTTTGGATTGACAAACTTTATGAGACAAACCTAAAGTTATTATTGTAAATTCTTTATCACATAAAAGTACTATCTTACTGTATGTTGGATTATCTACAATAGCTAAAACAAAACTATTAGCAAAAACTATTGGTTAACATTAGTTAAGATTAATCACTAGCCCTTTGCTGACATCATGTTGACTTTAATTACATTTTATTTAATATATTGCTGATGAATCCATTATATTCATTACAATAATAAACTAATTTACAGAAGGAAGACAGAAATGTAAACCCAAAAACCACCTATAAACATGGTTTTAACGTTTTATGTGACCCTGGACCACAAAACCTTAAGTAGCACAGGTATATTTGTAGCAATTATGGATTTTAAGTAAAGATCATGTACCATGAAGATATTTTGTAAGTGTCCTACTGTAAATATATCAAAATTACATTTCTGATTAGTAATATGCATTGCTAAGAACTTTATTTGGACAACTTTAAAGGGGATTTTCCTCAATATTTTGATTCCCGATTTTCAAATAGTTATATAAAAGCTTATTTATTCAGATTTCACATGATGTATAAATCTCAATTTAAAAACAAAATTGACCCTTATGACTGTTTTTGCGATCCAGTGTCACATATAACGATGCAATACAATAAACTGGAGGGCAAGGGGCTGACGGAGGTTCAGGTCTGAACCTTTAAAGACAGACCTGTTGTGAGCTACAAGGTTGTTAAATGATGGTATATGCTTTTGTTGAAGCCACTTGTTTTCATTATTTCAACTAATTTCTAAAATAATTATGTTTATTTTAGTTTTTTATTACAGCAAAATGTGTTGGAAAAACTACACTACCCATGATGCTGTGCGGACAAATCCACCAATCAGAGGGTTATGGCACATAATTCACACCAAAAGAATTTGCAATCTTTTATGAGGCATGATATAATGGAGTCAGTCTCCCTATGCTATCAACATATTATGCATTTTATATTACTTTGTATTAAACTTAACATATATTGTTTCTATAGATATAATCAGCAACTTAAAATCTCACCAGATTTTCCTCAATATTTTGATTCCAGATTTTCAAATAGTTGTATAAAAGCTTATTTATTCAGATTTCACATCATGATGTATAAATCAAAAAAAAAAATTATGATTGGTTTTGCGATCCAGTGTCACATATAATGATACAATACAATAAACTGGAGGGCAAGGGACTGACGGAGGTTCAGGTTCAGTGTGGGTGGGTTAGTTACGCATCTAAAGTCAATGTCACAACACAGGATGCAATTAAGGAAAATTGTGCCGTAATCTGCCAATTACGTCTGCGTTCCTTGGATAGAGCTGATAACTAATTAATGTAGAGAAGGTGGAAACAGGAAACCAGCTGTGACACATAAGTTCTCACACACTCGCAAGCGAGCAGACAAACACACACTTCAGGCTGTCTTTGATTGAGTTTGACACACAAACTCTCACGGCTACAAACCCCAAAGCCTCCCCTTGTGAGCTGATTGTACTGATAGCTGGAAGGAGTGTGTGTGTGTGTGTGTGTGTGTGTGTGTGTGTGTGTGTGTGTGTGTGTGTGTGTGTGTGTGTATGTTGAGCTCATCATGCTAATCACTCCTCTATTTCCTGCTTTGCTGATGAAGGTCGTCATCTGCCCATCAACGTGAGCACAATCTATCGGCTGCACACGCTTATTCTCCTCCACTAAATCACTGTATTATTAATGGCATTTGTTAAACCATCATTATTACTATTGCTCATGCATAGTTGTATTTAGAGGCCTTAATAGCACCTAAGCATTAAACTGTTGCATGTAACTCAACTTTACTAACAAAATATCATGCCATAAACCATAAAATTGTGCTTGTAAGTGATCAGACTTAAAATTTCACTCTGTAAAATACCTAGAACCACTGTGTTTTGCAGTTGTTAATGTCTCGTCTCCATCTCTCTCTCTGGCTCCTGTGTGAGAGTCCGTCGCCTGCAGGCTTTTACTCAGGGTTGAGCTAAAATTAAAGTGTGTGTGTGTGTGTGTGTGTGTGTGTGTGTGTGTGTGTGTGATTAAGAACAAGAGCATGTTTAGATGTTGCTCTTAATTGTTCTCGATTACTGAAAACCCGAAAGCCTTTTTGTCTGTTTTGGATTAAGTTACTTAATTTATACCGAATGTACTCTCCCAGAACTCACAGAAAACAGATCATACCTCAGTGATTCATTAATCCTCTCTGGGCAGAAGACTGAGGCATGTTTTGTGATTGTCCACACGCACGGACCCAAACATAGACTTAATCTTCAAAGAAGCCAGACTGAATTAAGATATCACTCGTAGTATCACCGCAAATAGATGTGGATGGAATCGCAAACGTTAGTCAGAAACCTCAAGCTTTTCAAAAATAATAATAATGTATGTGCTACGACATGCAATTAAACCGCCTGATCAAACGCATCAAGTCACAATCCTAGACTATTAGTTATGCCTTATTTAAATATCAGCTGTCTCAGATGTTTTTCCTAGAGTCTTCAGACTAGACTATCAATGAGACTGAAATGAGACTATCATTGAAATACAGTAATAGTATTAAGCTAATTAATTAATACGGATGGGAATGCTAAGATTTGATTTGAAATTGTTGAGAAATGTTCATGTCACAATTAAAAATTGTTATTGTCCAAATTTGGATTTGGATTTGGATTTTTTTTTTTTTTTCTCAGGAAAAACCTCTGAGAAGCATTTGCTCTGCATTCAATCTCATTGCTGTCTAGTTGTAGAGATATTAATTATATTTTTATTTCCCTACACTGAGAAAAATGGCATTGAATTTACTTTCAAACTATTTTCACTCAAAAATGGTCAATTATAAATAATTATAAAGAAATAAAAATTAGATAAAATTGTAATTATTTATTTTACATGATATTTTCTTACACTGGTGATAATTTGGTGTAAAAAATGTTTAGTAATTTTATTTTTATTAGCTTTTTTTATTTCAGAATTATGTATTTATACAACAAATATTCAAAAAAATGATTAAAATGATATTTGCTATTATTGCTGTAAACTTTTTATCACAATAAATTACTATATTACTAATGCTAATATGAGGGGGAAAACTGAATTATCTACAACAATAGCTAAAACTAAACTATTAGCTAGAACTATGTATTTTTTTATTATTTTTTTATATTATGATGTTATGTGATAATGTGATGTAGAAATTGTCACTCAGAAAAACAATAGCACATAAAAATAACATTTTAAAGCTGAAATACCAAAAAAAAAAATTGTAAAACATACTCTAAATAATCTTTGTTTCATTTACTTAGATTTATTCTATTGCTTAGACTTGATCTATTGCTTTTACTGTAAATTACAATACTAGATGTGCACTCCACAAAAATGTATTTTCTTTCTGAAAATGCTCGAGAAATGTATAAAAAGATGACTTCAGATGGCTCTGAGAGCAGTTTCTGCTTTTATGAAGGGATTTGGGGATTTTTCTTCCACCTACAGAGCATGTACGGGTCAGTTGGTAAAATTACATACGAATGTGTCCTTGGACAATACGTGAAAAGACCGATGTAATCGCAGCTTTTCTTATCTTTGAATTCTGCCGGACGCATTTCTGTAAATGGCGGCGAAATGTCACCAAACGAGTCCCCTGCCACCTCAAATGTCAAATGAATTCTAAACGCGCAGCCATTGCCCTTGTGCGGGCTAAGTCAATAAAGTTAGCTCTCACTTAAGGAAATATCCCTGTCTCAGTCCATAGAAACCCATTCAGATATGAAGCCATTAAATTCAGTTTAGAGTGATTTATTCAGCTGCGCAATGAGGCATGAGCGAGTGAGGGAACCGGACCAGCGTCAAGCGTAATGTATATGGGGGCTGTTTTCACCCCCATGGACAGCTAATGATGGGATGACCGAGAAGTTTGGAAATGTTCGAAAATAGGAAAAGAAAGGCAGGTTAATGTCAACATGAAATGGCATTCATAACCCATTTCACTCCCATAACAGAGTGCAACAATGGGGATCCTATAGAGAAACTGATTTTGAAAAATAACTTCTGAACCTTTAAAGACAGACCTGTTGTGAGCTACAAGGTTGTTAAATGATGGTATATGCTTTTGTTGAAGCCACTTGTATTTCTAAAATAATTGTGTTTACCAGCAGAATGCGTTGGAAAAACTACATTACCCATGATGCTGTGCAGACAAATCCACCGATTGGAGGGTTATGGCACATAATTCACACCAAAAGAACTTGCAAACTTTTATGAGGCACCATGAATAATACAGTCAGTCTCCCTATGCTATCAAAGTATTATGCATTTTGTATTATTTTGTATTAAACTTAACATATATTGTTTCTACAGATATAATCAGCAACTTAAAATTTCAAAATCTATTATTTTATTTTATTTTATGTCACTTGCAATACCTCATGGGATTGTAGTTTTTTCCCCTTAAATAATAATTAATTAAATAAGTTTTAATGTTGTGATTTATTTATTTATTCCTTCATTTATTTATTAAAATAAAGACTACAGGAAAATTTTTTTTAAAAATATAACTTTTTTTTACATAAAAATAAAAAATATATAAAAATATATAAAATAAAACCAACACTTCTAAAAAAGCGATCTGCATGACAATTACATGATGAAAAAATGGAGGATAGGACTATTGTTTTTTAGGTTGGGATTAGACTGATTAGTAAAAAAAAGTGAATAAATGTATATAAAATATACTCAGTTGTAAAGTTTACTGTATAAGCTCAATCTACAAATTCATTTATATATATCATCATTATTTATAGATCATTTTTTAGCACTGAAACAATTGAAACTATATATATATATATATATATATATATATATATATATATATATATATTCATTTCATTTCAAATTTCATTTCATAGCACCTATATATTTTGCACTAATGCAATTTTATATATTATGTATATTTATATAGTTATTTCATATTTATATAACTATATATATATATATATATATATATATATATATATATAAATATATATAAAAAATTATTATTTATTTAAAGACTATGGTAAAAATAAATGGAAAAAATATTTCCAAAACCAACACTGCTGAAAAAGTGGGCTATATGACAATTAATAATGAAAAAAAATGGAGGATAAGACTCTATTTTTAAGATGGGATTTGACAGTTCAGTAAAAAGTAGGCGAATAAATGTATACAAAATACAGTATCTCACAGAAGTGAGTGCACCCCTCACATTTCTGTAAATATTGTATTATATCTTTTCATGTGACAACACTGAAGAAATGACACTTTGCTACAATGTTAAGTAGTGAGTATACAGCTTGAATAACAGTGTAAATTTGCTATCCCCTCAAAATAACTGAACACACAGCCATTAATGTCTAAACCACTGGCCACAAAAGTGAGTACACCCCTAAGTGAAAATGTCCAAATTGTGTCATTTCTTCAGTGTTGTCACATGAAAATATATAATAAAATATTCACAAAAATGTCAGGGGTGTACTTACTTCTGTGAGATACTGTATATATACGTACATACATACACACACACATACAGCAGCAACAGCACTATATATATATATATATATATATATATATATATATATATTTGATTATTATATATTGCATATATAATTTTTTTATTGTTTTTTTTTTTTTTTTTTTTGCAATGATGTACCAATGAATTGCTCACTTTCAAACATGTTGACTTTAACATGTATGCAGAACATTTTTTTAAAATATGCACTCCCATGTGACAAAACGATTTCACCCTGTTACGGTCCAAATAATCCCTACAGGCTTTTTTCCCCTCTCCTTCTTATCCTGATAAGTGAAAACGTAATTTAATTGATGGCCACATACTGTTAATTTCAAACCGCAAAAGAACACTGCTTTACGGCTACTACTCTGATCCGACGTTTGACAGGAAGTTTGCAAACCCAGACAGCCGAGGAGGAGGAGGTAGATGAAGGCTTGCCAGATGTGCATCCCGCTGGCGAAACGACAGGTCTGATCTGCGTTTAATTGCTCGCCATTATACCCCCCGAGGAACGCAATTAACACACGAGGAATCTTTTGATAAATCGGAATTGAGATCGCGTCCACTGACGGGATATTTTATTTTAATCCAAAGTGTGCCTCTATCTTTAAACATGATTCCAAAACACGCACAATTTAAATAATCTATTTCTACAAGAATGGCTCCTACAATCTGATCTGATATTATCAACTACGTCACAATAAAGGCAGTTTAAGTTTTACTTATAAGCATACATTGCAATGCATGTTAGAGATGGTAATTGGGATGCAAGTTTAAGCAAAGCTCACTGACAAGGTCACTGGAGGAAAACATAATGACTTGTTGAAAACAATAATTGGGGCGAGTTGTTCCCATCATCGTACAAGTGCATTTGACCTTCGCTGCCGCATGAGCGGTGTGTTTACCAGCCCTTTGCAAACAGATTTTTGTTCAAGTGCAGTATGAAGATTTCAGAAGACCTCAGAAGGGCTGTTGAAGCTCATAAGACCGCAAAGGGTTACCAAAGGATTTCGCTTCACAATCAGAATGAAATCCAGCACCGCTGCTTCTCTCCGCTGGAGTGGTTGTCCTACAAAAATAAGTCCAAGGGCACACCGCAGAATCCTCAAACAATCGACAGAGAACTCTAGGGTGATAGCAACAGATCTGCAGGGATCACTCGCACTTGATAATGGCTGTGTTCCTGAGCCGACTAGAGGAAAAACACTGAAGATTGCTGTTCATAGGAGGTTCGTCGACAATGACAAACACAATCAAATGAAAAACCACTGCTGCACATTCTATATGTGACCCTGGACCACAAAACCAGTCATTGTACATCTGAAATCTGAATAAATATGCTTTCCATTGATGTATGGTTTGCTAGGATAGTACAATATTTGGCAAAGATTTGAAAATCTGAAAATCTGGAATCTGAGGTTTAAAAAAATATTGAAGTATATATTGAAGTATAACTGAGAAAATCGCCTTTAAAATTGTCCAAATGAAGTTCTTAGCGACTCATATTATTACTCAAAAAATACGTTTTGATATATTTACGGTAGAAAATGTACAAAATATCTTCATGGAACATGATCTTTACTTAATATCCTTATGATTTTTGGCATAAAAGAATATAACTTTGACCCATACAATGTATTTTTGGATATTGCTACAAATATACCCTTGTTACGTAAGTCCAGGGTCACATACAAGGTCTGAATCACAGTAAATCTCATGCATTAACACATTACATTCATAAAAAATACAAATATATTGTTTTATATTTTGTATGAGCAAAAAGATATTTTCATGATAGTTAACCACAAATGCATTTACTTTTTTATGTATGTATGTATGTATGTATTTAGTTTTTTTTTTTTTTTGGTAATTTAAATGTTTTTTACAGTGTTTTGGAAAATACATTGCTGTTCAGGTCTTCATTAATAAACCGAACAGTTTTAAATTCTGCCATACAATGGCTTGAATGTCCAAGCAAAATGTCCAAGAATTGCTGAAACTAAAATGAAAACTAATTTAGGACAGGACTAAAAACTATGTAGGCTGATCAACAGTTACATAAAACATTTGGTTTACATTGTTCCCAGTAAAAATGGATACATTTAAGCCAATTTTCACCAATGACCTTGACTGTTGAAACCGTGTTAGTGCATAAAAAAGCTCTACACTCCTTCAGACAACACCTAAACCACATCAACATACCACTGCACTGGACCAGGTATATTCAAGTCTGTTTAACACAGAAATGGCATTTATGCATAGATATACTGGCGTTTAAAAAGCATTTTCACACATTAGGTTTGTGCAGGCATGATTGACATCTCAAATATATATAAAACAAGCATGTCTCCCATTACAAGCAGCCCTGGATATTCCAAAGTTTAGCATAAATGCACAAACCCACACACACACGGCATTCAACGTGTCGCCTGGCGAGGGAGATAGAGCAAGCAAAGAGTGTTGGGAGACAAAACGAGAGAGTAATTAAAGGGACGTGCCGCCCATGTAAAACGCCAATAGGGTCAAAGCCCTTTAAAAGGGACTGGCAAGAAGAGAGGACACTTAAAGGGAAGTGTAAGGAGATAAGGCTTTTAGCACGCCGTGTTAATGCGCACATTCCGTTAGAGCAAACAAAGACCGGACGAGGTGACTCTCAGGAGGTTGTGAAATAGGTGATCTCTGTGAAATCCTGATTTTTTTTGTTAAAGGAGCAATTCACACATAAATGAGCATTCTGACTTCATTTACTCACCCTCACATCACTCTAAACCTGTATGACTTTTCTCCTTCTGTGCAACTCAGATGTATTTTTATGCAAATTTTGAGACATTGCACAAAAAATGCTGAACTATACCATAGCTTTTGTTTTTTCTATGCTGGGGACAATCAACTGTTTGGATACCCACATTCTTTAAAATATCTTGTTTTATGTTCAACAGAAGAAAGAAACTCATACAGGTTTGGAACATCTAGACTGAGTAAATGATGTAAATTTCTGAAGTCATTTTTGTATAAAATACGCCTTTAAATTTGCAAATTCCTTTAAACTTTGGATAGCTGTTGAGATACAATTTGTTAGTTTATTTTCATTTATTTTTAAAATTATTTTTAATTGTATTTTTTTGTTTTCTTTTCTGTGTTCAATTTAATTTTAAAGTTGTTATCTACTGTTTTATTTATTTATTTTTTGTTTTAGTTATTTTAGGTACATTTTTAATAGTTCTATTATTTATACATTTTTGTAAGATTTTATTATACTTCTAAAAACCAAAAAAACAATATATATATATATATATATATATATATATATTGTTTTTATAAACTTTTTTTCCCAGTTTTTCCCAAAATGTTGTGGGTTTTTGATGGTTTTGTTTTTAACTAACTGTATGGATTGATAAATTGTATACCTTGAATGCAATGTAAATTTTGGCATAAAAGCCAAACACATAAATGCAAAATGGCATGTTGAAGTGTCTTTTTGCCATACACAATGTGCATGGTCACCAGGCACTGTCAAGTGCCAAAAAAGACAAAAACGCACCAGTAAAAGCATCTATAAGACTTGCGCATTACATTAAAAGTCTGCTGAAGTCGTTCAGTATAAGGAACTGAGAACAGAATGTAAGGACAGAAACTGAAGTCTATATTCATGTACATGTTCATGTGCATTTAACTAAGGCACCTTAAAAATTGGTACCTGAAGATGTGTCATGTTTGATGTTAAATATCATTGTTTTCTGTACATCTCATCCTTGATGTAAAAACTGATGCAGTGCATTTTGGGCTCCCATATTTAATATCCATTCATTCATTTAATATACATTCATCCAGTCCCCATTCACTTCATATTAAAAAAAGTGCACCCAGGGCTCTACAGTGCAACCATTTCAGTTGCATTTGCTCAGATGAGTGACAGCTTTTAATTACTTTCAAGGGAGTTTTTAAATGAGATATCGATTTAATGCAACAGTTAAATAAACATAAAGTTAATATCAAGTGACTTACATTGTCTGACCATAACACTGTTACTTGATTTTGTTGAAACAAGTAACAACTGAGCCGCTGTGCATCTCCATTCAAACACAGTGTTGTTTCGTTTATGAATTAACCTGCGTTTTTAAACGGATCTAGTGAGTCGATTCAATTTCCCATTCATAAAGACAGTCACTTGCTTTATTCCTGAATGAATCAGTTATTCAAACTAATCAAATGAATGATATGATTCAGTAATTAAATCAGTGACTTGCCGCCACCTACTGGCAGATTTAGTTTCATTTTTAAAGCATCTTTTCAGTTATTAAAATCATTTAATATTTCTGTACTCAAAAATGTACATTTAAAACATTGACATTTGACTGCACTCATGCCACCTCTAAGCCTCATTAAACATGAAAATACACCTACAAACTTTTGTGTATTTCTGCACCAGCTCTGTAGTACAAATAAATTGTGTTAATACTGATTTCTTTTGATTGGTAGCTTATTCTTATTCTACTTGTTCTTATTCTGTTGTTTTAATTAGACATTTTAAAAAGCTTAAAAAATATAATTAAAATAAAAAAAAATCACTGCAAGGAGTCAAATATCACCTCATAATGGGAAGGCTATTTTTTATCAGATTTTTTGATTATTGATTAAAAGGTGCTCCTGAAGTTTTGACTGTGCTTCTACATTTTTTTACGTTAGGAGCACCAGTGCTCCTAAAAAGAAAAGTAAGCATAGAGCCCTGGCATGTATGTGTGAGACATCTCATAATCGACTAAAAAAACAGATGCAGTGCATCTTGAGGTGTTATTTGTATGCACATGTGTCCCAGTCCCCATTCACTTAATTGTATGGAAAACAGCAGCCAGAACATTCTGCCAAACATCTCCTTTTGTGTCCTACAGACGAAACACGAAGGTGAGCAAGCAATGACCGAACCTTGATTTGCGGGTGAGCTAACCCTTTAACTCTAGTCTCGCACATACATGTGACCTTCGCATGTAAACCGACGGCTGGCGCGAAAGCGCACAGCGGTGACCTAGAAGAGCACGCAGACCTTTGCAGCGTGACGAGGTAATTTCACCACGTTTGACCAGAGGCCAGTTTACACCCTACCAGGCCATCTCCAAACCGCCGTCGCCCTGGAAACCAGCCACTTAATGACTGATAACGGCAAACGACCAGGAAACGAGCAAAGATTGAGAGCGGGAGAGAGAAAGAGAGAGAGAGATATTACGTGGAACAAAGACGGCAATTTAGTATCGGAGGACAGCGTGAAGCCCGATTATGTCGTCAGTGCAAATGATCATTAATTTCCCTCTGTCCGACCGGCGGAGATTAATGCCTCGTTCTCCGCACCGTAGCAATGGAGAGGGATCGTACCACTTAGAAACACCCCTATCTCATCTACAACTGGCATCCAGAACCGTATGGGAAAGAAATAAACAGCGCTGCTTGCGATTTCGCAATTGAAGGGGTGATTGTAAATGATGGCGCCTGGTAATATTAATACGCCGAGCGCTATCTGCGGTTCTGCGCCGGCTGGGTCTTTATATGCGGTGTCAGAATGAATTAAAAGCCACTTAGGAAGCGCAGACATAAACTATTAAAACAAACTCATTCTGTGGTTTGACTGAATATGTGACCGCCGCTCATTTCTCTCCGAGCCACTATCAGAGAAACTCCCAGACGTCCACGGAGGGCATCATAACCCTGGGGTGCTTCTCAAATGCACTCCCATTTCTGCTCGGGGAGATTTTTTACAGACTGCCATTTCGAGATATTCACTCGGCTTCAAATGTGTAATCTAAAATGGCTTACCTGTGCCAGAAGTGCTTTTATGAAAGCTTTGATTTCTATCTTGCCTTGTGAGAGCTGTCGGAGGGTATTTTTGTGATTTTACGCTGCATTATGCCAAAAAAGCTGCCTATTCTGTTGCGTCCAGAAAAAGGCATCCAGAAATCAGTCGCAGTCGTGAGAAATAAATAATATGGTAATCCCATGCATCACGGAAGATCAGTTAACTGAAATAACGGAGGTGTGCTAATAACCTTGAAATTAACCTAAGACTATATTGGGGTTCAAGTGGCACTTAAATATTAAAAAAGCAATTAAAAACAGTACTTTTTTTCCATTTTGTTCAAACATGATTATTTATGCATGGCTAAATGTGGTTTCTTTATGAATTATGCAGTATATACACATTTTTGTAAAATACAAGTGTTATTATATATAAAAGTATTATATAATTTGTGTCCCTGGACCACAAAACCAGCTCTCCATTGATGTAAAATAAGCTTTCCAGTGATGTATGGTTTGTTTGGACAGGACAATATTAGGCCGAATTACAACTATTTGAAAATCTGCAATCTGAGGGTGCAAAAAAATCTAAATATTCAAATGAAGCTCTTAGAAATGCATATTACTAATCCAAAATTAAATTGATATATTTACATTAGGAAATGTACAAAGTATCTTCATGGAACATGGTCTTTACTTAATATCTTAATGATTTTGACCCATACAATGTATTTTCAGCTATTGCTACAAATACACCTGTGCTACTTAAGTCTGGTTTTGTCATCCAGGGTCACATTTAAATATACACTATACCAGTCAAAAGTTTGGACACACCCTCTCATTTAATGTTTTTTAAAGAAGTCTCTTATGCTCATCAAGACTACATTTATTTGATCAAAAATACAGAAAAAAACAGTCATATTGCAAAATGTTATTACAATATAAAATAATGTTTTTTATTTTAATATACTTTACAATATAATTTATTCCTGTGATGCAAAGCTGAATTTTCATCAGCTGTTACTCCAGTCTTAAGTGTCACATGATTCTTCAGAAATCATTCTAATATGCTGATTTATTATTAGAATTATCAATGTTGGAAACAGTTGTGCTGCCAAATATTTTTTTGCAACCTGTGATTTTTTTTTTTCAAGATTCTTCGATGAATAACAAGTTAAAAAGAACAGCATTTATTCAAAATATAAATCTTTTCTAACAATGTAAATCTATGCTATCACTATTTATTAATTTAATTTATTAATTTAACACATCCTTGGTGAATAAAAGTATTCAAAAAAAGAAAGAAAACTGTTTCCAGCACTGATAATAAATCAGCATATTAATTAGAATGATTTATGAAGGATCATGTGACACTGAAGACTGCAGTAATGATTCTGGAAATTCAACTTTAATTAAAATTTTTTTCTGTATTTTTAATCAAGTGAAAACAGCCTTGACAAGAATAAGAAACTTCTTTAAAAAACATTAAATGAGAGGGTGTGTCCAAACTTTTAGAGAGTAATATTACATTATCATAGTAAGAATAAGTTGTGGTTGATACTTAAGAGTTTTTTTTTTTTTAAATCAAGAAAATAACAAAATTAGCAATAGCAAAATTTTGCTCAATTTTACTTCTGCATTATTCTTTTAATCTTTAGATTAAATATTACTAACAAAATTTTGTGACATTCACCCTTCTGTAATTGGAAGAAATAAATCTAACTACAAAAATAATCATGCTCACCTAACAAGACGTTTTATTAATTTACAGACATATACATGCATGCTGTCAACGAACACACACTGACGTTTAAAAGTTTAGGATGAGTAAGATTTTTAGTGTTCCTAAGTCTCTTATGCTCATCAAGGCTGCATTTATTTAACCCAAACTACAGAAAAAACTGTAATATTGTGAAATAATATTACAATTTAAAATAAGAGTTTTCTATTTTAATATCATATAAAATATTATTTATTTCTGTGATGCAAATTTTCTGAATTTTCATCAGCCATTAATCCAATGTTACTTGGCCCTTTAGAGATTCTTATTTATTGTCAATATGCAGATTTATTATCAATGTTGAAAACAGCTGTGTTGCTTAATATTTTTTGGAACCTGTGATACTTTTTTTCAGAATTCTGTGATTAATAAACAGTTTAAAAGAACAGTATTTATTTAAAATATAAATCTTTTCTAACAATATAAGTCTTTACAGTCACTTTTTAATAAATTTAACACATCCTTGCTGGATAAAAGTTAAAAAAAAATAAATAAATTTACTTTTTCTCCATAAAAGAATCCTAAAATAAATCAGCATATTAGAATGATTTCTGAAGGATCATGTGACTCTGAAGACTGGAGTAATGATGCTGAAAATTCAGCTTTGCATCAATGGAATTAATTAGATTTTAAAGTATAATCAAATAGAAAAACATTATTTTAAATTGTAATAATATTTTTACAATATAACTTCGAATAACTGATATAACTGATTGAGTAAATGCAGCCTTGATTACCAAAATAGACGTCTTTTAAAAAAAGTTAAAAATTGTACTGATCCCAAACTTTTGAACAGCGGCGTATAATATTATTTCAGATATAAAATATATTTTCTTCTCTAATCTATTGCAATAAAATATTGTGACATTTCAAAGAAGCTCGCTAGGCAGGCAATGAATTGTGGGTAATTTTGCTCTGCCAGTGTGACTCCGTATTCACCTGGCCAAGCATGGCTGATTCTCTCACAGCCCTTTCTGCTGTTTATCAACCTCAAGCCTATAATTTCACCCCACTTTGATAATAAAAAAAAAAACACCCAATTATGATGCGATTAAATTCTCTGAACACAAAAGCAGAGCTCCGATAAAAGGTGTAGAAACACAGGGTCATTCACTACAGAGCCACTGACGGCTAAAAACACGGATAAAAAGGTGCTGCATCACTGACGAAAAGAAAGTGTCATCAAGAAACAAATGAATGGGGCTTTTAGTCTTTTAGTTGTTTTTTTGTAAGATTTTGCAAATAGATTAAAAGCACATGGAAATAAATCAACCGCCAAACTGAAAGACCATGTCAAACAGTCTATTTCTGTATTCAATTAAATGTCCCCTGAGAGTAAATATGAAGATCAATGGGATATTTGCTGTTGAGTCATCACTTGGCCTATAAAAGAAAAACTAAAGTAAAGAAAAACAAAACTGTGTCACCTTATCAGAACAAATACATGCATTTACAATACAACAGAAAATCAAGGGTATCTGACTTCAAATCCAGTGTTCTGGGTCAAAAATAACCCGTCTTTTAAAAATTGTGTGTAAATAAGTCATTAAGCTACATTATCACCAAATATTAGATTCAGTCTTATCATCAACTTCTTTTAATTAGCATGTTTTGGCCTCATTGATCTGAGCTTATACACCACAGCTTTGAGTGAAAAAAAACACACAATATTTTTGGATAATTTTGGCAATGTTCACTCAGAAACTAAGGCGGCTGAGCTAAGATCAATCAAGCCTATGATCAATCACCTCCAAAAAGAAATACAAACCCTGTGCTAATTGAAAGAATAAAAGTTGATAAAAAAAAAAAATCTAGTCTAGTATTTGGTAATAATATAGCGTTGCAAGAGATTTACAAGCAATTTTTTGTAGGTTGTAATTTTTGACTGGGAACACCACAAGTGTAACCATGTGGGGGATTTATGCAATCTATTAAGTCCACTGCAATAACATTAACTAATATTGTTAGGAAAAAGAAAATCTTTGTCAGAATAACCAGAACTATCTTAAACTTTTGGAAATAAATAAACAAAATACATTACATTATTTAACAATATTTATTTTCTAAATATAATTTATAAAATAAAATAAAATAAAATATTTAAAAATACATATATTTATTTATATTTTTATTTCATTAATTGATTTATTTATTTGATTATTTATTTTATTTTATTTTTTTTAAACCTGTCAGTAAGTTTTAATGCAATCAAGTGAACTGCGAAAACCTTAACTAGAATTTTCATGAAAAAGAAAATCTGTGTCAGAATAACCAGAACATGGGTTAATAGGGTTAAAGGTTAAGCTATATTATTAACATCTGTGATGTGCAATCTTAAACTTCTATAAATAAATAAATAAAATGTATTACATTATTAAACTACATTTAATTTCTAAAGATAATTTATCAGATAAAACACAAAAATAAACTGTAAAATAAAACAAAACCAAGCATTTTATTTATTTATTTATGCATTGTTTTATTTCATTAATATATGAATTAATATATTTATTTTTTATTTTAAATATTTACCAATATTTAATTTATAAAGAAAATTTATAAAATAAAATAAAATATAATATAAAACAATTATTTATTTATTTCATAAATTTATATTCTTTATTTATTTATTTATTTATTTATTTTTTGTTTGTTTGTTTAACACTGCCAGTAAGACAGAAGTCTATGGGACAAGACATTGCACTGGGAAAAAAATATCAAAATACACAAACTTTTGGTAAGTTTAGCCACCAGATTTAAACTTCATAGATGTTAACATGATCAAACCACTTACTAATTTTGTCTGGTCAAAGTTATAACCAATGTTTCACCTTCTGCAATGATTATGTAAAGCCGGTTATCCTGGTAACTTTACAGAAATATTGATGTTGGTTGGTGATGTATATCTAGAAGCTCTTCCAACAGTAGTCTCATGGTTAAAAGATGGATTTATGCAACTTTAAATCTCGAATAACATACTTACAGTATGGATGAATGAATATAAGCAGTTTTGCGCTGCACTTTTCTGCTTTAAAGCCTCTATATCTTCCCCCATTGACTGCCACTGTAAGTGCATTACTGTAAATGTGAGTTTTGCATGCGTTTGCAAAATAAAGGACTAGTCAAAAATGATTATCTGTGCGGCAATCAACATTATATCAAATTTCCGTCAGTAGAGTTCATTTTAAAAGCAGAACTTTTTTTGGAACTAGCAGTCAACCATAAAAAGGATGGAGAAAACCGACACTATGAAGTGTGTCTGATCCGTTTAGACTCGAGGAAAGTTTCTGCTGTTACAAATTCCACAAAAGCACCAAACTTAGCCTGTCTGGAAGATGAACAGAGACGGAGATGGCAGCCGAACATGGCCGTAATGCAAAAGATACATCTCACATGTTAACGTTTTACAAAACAAACGCGTCTTTTCCCTCTTGTGTTTTCCCCTTTTCTGCTTTGTCTTTCAGTCACATTAGAAACGAACAAAGACTTTGAAAAGCTGCCTATTGAAAATCATGTTCCTTCTTTTGTGTCTTTCATTTCCATCACTATGATAATTGCAGCAGGACAAAGGACCTGACAGAGAGAGGCAGAATCGGAGAGAATTCACGCCGCCTTTCAGACAAAACCGTGAGGATTTCACCGCAGCTGCGAGACAGAACAAGCGAAGGGAAAAAAGACAAGCTCAGGAACGTAAAGAGAAGAGAGTAAAAGCTCTGAGCGGATATATAACCAGGAACTAGCACTGAAGACAAAGCGCAAAAACATGCAACAAGCAATGACGGCGATGAGCGCTTACTGTACATGAAGTAGAGTCTCATACTGTACATCAGTCACATGCTAAACACACTAACACAAAACGCAACACTATTCAGTTTAATCTGTGATTTTTTAATCACACTTTCTGCATAAATGTAGTGGAAATACAGAACTGTATACAGTATTTACTAATATTTATAAAAAAGAATTAGAAAATAAAATAATAATAAATAAATAATAAATTATATTTATATATATATATATATATATATATATTACATTAATTCTGTGAAAAAACAAAAATCACATTATTTGAGGTTTCTAAAGTGATTTTTAGTGGTCTCCAAACTTATTGTAATGACATACATAAATGCTGATGGGTTTTACTGTATTATTATTATTAATATTATTATTAATATTATTATTATTATTATTATTATTTATAGCAGTATTTAATATAGTTTATTTTCTCAAATAATTTAGAAAAATAAAATAAAATAATAATTTAGAAAAATAAAATAAAATTGTTATTAATTATTAAGTATTATTTATTTATAATATTATTTAATATTATTTTCTCAAATAATTTAAAATTTAAAAAAATAGACAACTTTATGATAGTTGAACATCTCGTTTTTCAATTTTTTTATATATATTACATTCATTCTGTGCAAAAATGTATATTATTTGAGGTTTGTAAAGCTATTTTTAGTGGTGGAAACAATGGTCCCCAAACTTATTTTAATGGCATATATAAATGCTGAGTTCTACTGCATTATTAGTAGTAGGAATAGTAGTATTGCTATTGTCTTTATTATTATTTAATATTTAAACCATTAAACCAAATACGATTATTTATTTTCTCAAATAATTTAATACATCTAATAAAAAATCTAAAAAATCTAATAAAATCAAATAAACATCACCAAACACTTCCATGGAAGCAAAGCTTGTTTGTGGTATGTGTTTTGTATAATATTGAATGTAACCTAATAAGTGTTACTGACCAATCAATCAATTAAATTTACAATCCTAAATACTACACAAATCTCATTTCAGTCTGCTATCATGTGTAAAACACATCCACGCTGCTAGTGTTTGCTTAAACCATATGATGAAGAACTCATGCGGCGTTTGCTGTAACACTTCACAGGACTGTGCTAAATGGGGTCATTCAGGAAGCCATGACTAAAAGCTGTTAATTAGAGCAGTAACGTCTCACTGGTTAACGCCGACAGAACACACAAGCAGGATTTAGACGTTTTAAACCTTCACAATAAACTGACACACACATAGTGGGATCATCAGTGGCTATAGAAAGCTGTGTCAGACATGTACACACTCCACTAAAATAATATAATAGAAGAACAGCGAGTTTTCCCCATTTCAAATGCTCTGTTGTAATTCCCCAAAGTTTACATTAATGCACTCAGAATGGAAGTCTACCGGCATTCTGGTACAAGCAAAAATGTGCAGCATGTATTTTTGTTTGTTAAATTAATTCTGTGCAAAAATGTGCATTATTTGAGGTTCCTAAAGCATTTTTCTGTTGTGGAAATAATGTACTAAGTCTACCAATTTAATGGCGAATTTTTTAATGTCAGATGTAGTGACAGAAAGAAATCCTAGATGGGTTTTACTCTATGTATTTCTATTATTTATTGCATTATTTAACAATATTTAATTTCCAAAAATAATTTACAAAGAAAATATTGATTTTAAATTAATTAAATATTAAATTAGTTAAAATGTTATTCACTTCAAACACTTCAACAAAAGCACAATATTATGATAGTTAAACATCTGGTTATTGTATTTTTGTATCTAACATAATTTTGTGCAAAAATGCAATGTTTAGTGGTGGAAATATTGTTCCAAACATATTTTAAAGATATATAAATGCTGTATGGGTTTTACTGTATTTCCTATAACACGTTCCAGATAATTATTAAAAAAAATAAATAAATAAAATAAGATAAAATAAAATAAAATCTAGCTCTCCAAACATATTTTAATGCCATATATAATTGCTGGATGAGTTTTACTGTATTCTTTTTATAACACTGTTTAATATTTCTCATATAATATTCAAATTATTTGATCAAATAATAAAATAAAATAAAATAAAATAAAAAATAAACAAATACTAATTGATGCATTTGGCAAAGTTTCCTTCATGACATCAAATGAGTTTCTGTGTTTTGTATAATAGTGTTTATATAGTGTTTTGTAACCTAGTAAGTGTTACTGACCATCATTTGAGGACATTAACAATCCTAAAATCCTAATAATAATAATAATAAAAAACACAAGTTCTAGCTCTCCAAACATATTTTAATGGCATATATAAACGCTGGATGAGTTTTACTGTATTTTTATAACACTGTTTAATATTTTTCATCTACTTTCTCAAACAATTTATAAAAATAAAATAAAATTGTATTTAATTAAATTAAATTAAAATGTTATAGCTCTCTAAACATATTTTAATGGCATATATTTAAAGCCCATTAATATATATTTTACTGTATTTTTTATAATACTGTTTAATGTTTTTCACTTATTTTACATTTCATTTATTCCACAACAAGTCACAGATGCAGTAGATTTGAGGTGAAATCTCTGTCCTGACGATGGTGCACTTAACCCCATGTTGCTCCACAGCAAATGAAACTGTGTAAAGTAGCACTGCAGGTCGCTGTGAGTATAAAAACATCTGTTAAATGACAAATAAGAAATAACTAATTATTCCCAGTGACATACAAACACACAAACTCTATTATACAGCTCAATCAGAGATTTGCCCATCGTTTTTATCATCTGCTTTCTGGGGCAAATCCTATCCAATACAAACAGCTTTATCCCTGCCTGAGACCGGTCCAGCTACACACACACACACACACACACACACACACACACACAAACAACATTATCCCTGCCATAACACACCAGTCCAGCTAGAGATTCATAATTCATCAAGAGCCAAAGCCCTGCAGTTCAGCCCCAAACACAGTCAGAGTTTATACTGTAAAAATGACAAATCTACAGCACACTACAGTAACACCGCTGAGATCAAACCAGTGTTAGTCACAAGGGAGACTGTATCTGTGAGAGAAAATACACAACAGAGACAATGGTTGGGTTATTACACGTTAATCCTGGTCTTCAACATATTCCTGCAATTAAATATTATTTTATAATGGCCACTAAATTTATACTCACATAATTTAAACATAATTTAATATTATTTAATTGTAATTGTATGCATATCACCAAAAACCCCCATAGAATTTTGTTTGCAAGCTAAATAAATAAATAAAATAAAAAAACAAAATATATATATTATGCACATCACCAAACACATCCACGATATAATATATAAATATTTATAATATATAAATATAATAATAATAATAATAATAATAATAAAAATTTCTATGAAAAATTAAATAAAATAAAACAAAATAATAAACATCACCAAACACTTCCAAGGAGGCACAAACTGCTAATAAATAATTTAAAATAATCTAAAATAATATATTAAAAAGGTGGAAGTAATGTTCTAGATCTACAAACTTATTTTAATGATGTAAATAAATACTGGATCGGTTTTACTCCTTTAGTTATTATTTTATTTATTTATTTATTTAGAAAACAAAATAAAGCTATTTAAGAAAAAACTTCAAAAAAATAAAACAAAATAAAAAAAATTATAAAATGTAATAAATAAATATTTAATTTCTCAAAATAAAATATTATGCACCAAACAGTTCCACAGATGCACAAACTGCTAAATAAATAATAACAAATAAAGAAATATTTAATTTCTTAAATAAAATACAACTAAATAATAAAAAGGTGGAAATGATGATCTAGATTTACATTTCCACCTTACAGAACTTATTTTTAATGATGTAAATAAATACTGAGTCAGTTTAACTCCATGCTTTAGTAAATGATTAAAAATAAAGTAATAGTTTCTAAAATAAAATTAAAAAGGCAATTTAATAAAAATAATAAATAGTAAAATAAAATAAAATAATTATAAATAAGAAAATCAAGTATGAAAATAGAATAAAAAAAAATCCACATCACCAAGCACTTCACAAGTAGTAACTGCTGCATTTGGCAAAGTTTGTGAGCTAAATGGCATCAAAGTCTGAGACAACTTTAAGATGGTTAAACAACTGGTTATGCTACACTACGTGTATATAGTCATAATTAGAGGCCATTATCAGCATCATATCATAATACAAAGTTTTATCATTATCATTGTCATTAGCACACAGTTCTGTGACCATTATTAGCTTTCGGGTGTCATCGTTAAGACTTTCAGCATCCTAACTACCATCATTATAATCAGCCTAATTGTCACACAGCGATCATTAACGCTCAGTTAGATTAACTGGTTGATCTCTAAAGCCCGATTCTGAAAGTTTGCAGAGTTTGACCAACAGAGGCTGACTTCAAGGCATCTTGACGTTGACTTTACCATGGTGTCGTCCGATGTCGATGTCACATGATCAAGTTGACACGTTTTAGGACACAGGGGAAGTCAGTTTCCCAATATCATCAATGCTGATTACAGAAGCATTCAGATCTTCGTCTTCATGCGACATCTGTGCGCCGTCTCCCACCTGAGGCGAGGCGCTGACTTTACACACACCTGAGCGCGTGCATAACTCGTTTGAAGTTTTATCTTTGACAGACGAGGCACACATCGGGTCATTTCAATATGAATGCGGGTGTGAAGGGAGACGATGGAGAGCAAGGCAAGACGGGAAATGCGGTTTCACGCAGGGTTCCGCCACACAGGGTTAATGTGGGCTGCCTTTGAAGTCTCAGCTGTGTGTGAAATGAGCTGCTAGTGCTGGCCACTGCCATACACACACACACACACACGCTACACAGTTCACTCCGTGTCAAGTGCTATGTCACTCACTTAGTTTCTCAAATACAGCTGTACATGTTCAAATTTACACATTCCTCTACAGTCACACTCAGTCAGTCACCTGACTGAGACTCACAAAAAATTTCACAAGAAAAATAAAAAAAATGCTAATAATATGTCTAATTTATTACACATTTTAAATATATTATCTTCACTTAAGTAAATTCTTTATAATTCAAATATATGAAGAGTTTATTTGCAATTTTGTAATTTTTAATTTTCAAAAATCATGTTTTTATTATATTATAATGCTTTTGTGTTTTTTTTTTTAGTTATTTTTATTTTATATCAATTTTATAACCCAACTGCAGTTTGAATAAGATTAATTGGAATGCACAATAAAAAAACTTTTAATTTTAATTTTTGAAAATTGTAAAAAAAAAAAATTGCAAATGAACTCTTCATATATTAAAATAAAAATATATAATAATAATAATAATAATAATAATAATTATTATTATTATTATTGTTATTATCATCATCATCATTATTATAGCAAGCAATTTTGGTTCTGAGTCAGATTCTATCATAAAATTTTACAGTAGAAAGCACTAAATTTATACTCACATAATTTAAACCTAATCATTTGTATTACGTATAACACAATTTAATATTATTTAATTTCTAAAATAATAATTGTTTATTTGAAAATTAGAAATTTGACAATTTAATAATATCTCTAAAATGTAAAAAAAAAAATACATACAAGATCTACAATATTTAAAAACTTATAAATAAATATGTACTATATATATATATATATATATATATATATATATATATATATATATATATATATATTAATCCCGGGCAAAATATTAATCGCAATTAACTGAATCCAAAATAAAGGTTTTTGTTTTATGTGTGTGTGTACTGTATATATTTATTATGTATATATAAATTAACACACATACGGAATACATTTTGAAGATATTTACATACTATTCATATAATTAATATTATATGTAAATATATTTAAAATATAAACATAACATATATTTTTTAAATATATCCATGCATGTGTGTGTGTTTTTATATATACATAATAAATATACAAAGTACACACATATATTGTGTAAACCAAATCTTTTATTTTGGATGCGATTAATCATGATTAATCTTTTAAAAAATATATAATCTTTTATCATTTATTTTAATATGTATTTATAATATAAAATACATATAAAATCTATAATGTATTATATAATGTACATGTAATATAATATAAATGTATAACAAACATACAATAATATATAAAAAAATATATAATACATCTTAAAGTAATAATATATCATGACATTATAATTAAATTAATTTATATTTAAAAAATAAAGACATACAATATTTAAAAAGTAAAAATAAATATATACAAAAAAATAAAAAGAAAAATCAAAAGAAAAAATAAGAATATAAAAATAATATAACGTACATTTACATAATTTAAATACATATTTATATATATTCGTATTTATGTTCTTTTTATTTAGATATGTATTTAAATATATAATATAAATACATAATACTGTATATAATATAAATATATAATACATCCTAAAGTCATACAGGGTCGATTTCACAGACAGGGCTTAGACTAAGTCAGGATTAGGCCAAAGTTCAATTAGGACATTAATAATTTTTATAAACGTTTCTTAGAAAAAAAAATACTGCTGTACATCTTGAGACAAAACAAAATCACTGATATATTTTAGGATCAGTCAAGTTTCTTTCAGTTGAAATAGCTCAGACTTACATTTTAGCCTAGGACTAGGCTTAAGCCTTGTCTGTGAAATCAGGGGATAAATATATAATATGTCCTGACATTACAATTAAATTAATTTCTCAAAAATTCTCATTATTAAAATGTGTACATTTATTAAGTACACCTGCAATCACACATCACTAGTATTTGTTGTACTGAATTTAATTAATGGTGATTTTAATCATTTAAAATAATCATTATATCCTGACGGAATAATTTCCATTACGTTACAATTTAAAAAATGAAGGTGAATTATGAGCTAAACTGCCATTAAAATATTGTCACAATGCAAGAAAATTGTCCAAAACAGGCATAATTTTGGTACATTTTCTTTTGATTTTGAGGAACACAGTCTTCATGAGCTTGACCCATCTACCAAAAAAAATATTATATACATTACTTAAGACATTTGTAGTATTATAAATAGCTTTTATATATTTAAAAGTAAGTAAATACATACATGTTTGCTTTCAATGACATACCCAAAGTGAGGTTTTGTAAGATTTAGGTAGCATTTGGAAATTTGTGTCACTGAAGTATAGCCAAGCAAACCCACCCACACACTCTTTACACATCAATCTCACAAATGTGTTTCTGGAAAAGATCACGGAAAAGACACGAAACATACTGTACACTTGCATATAATGCAAGCTCAACGGCACACACATGCAAACTGCTCCAATGCTAGTTCAAAAAAAGCAGATAAATCATACTTGTGTAGGCTGACAGGAAACCAGGCCATAGTAAAAGCTCCAGGAGAAGCGGCGAACGCAGATAACCTTTATTCTGATTCCTCTCGCATTCATTTATGCATCTGTACTCATACAGAGCAAAGAGCGATTCTTTGTCTTGGTCGCACATGTGTGCATGTGGGCTGCTCTGTATCTGACAGGAATGGAAGTGCATGCAACTGTCTGATTTAGCTTTTATAAGCCGGCATACATGTGCAGAGTTCCTAAACGCAATCATTTTTATTGTATGTACTGCAGGAAGTCTATATGTGTGTGTGCGATAGAGAGATGTTGCAATTGTAATGCCAAAGCACAAATCCCATCAAACAACGAACCCTGGGAGAAGGGCCAGAGGCGCAGATCAGAACCAAAGCCAGCTTTAAGAGTGTGTGCATGCTGGAGAGAGAAAGACAGACCATGCGGAGTGTATCCGAACTGATCCATTGGAGAAACAAGGGTGAATAAACAAATATGAGGGAGAATGCAAGGAAGAAGAGGTGTGGGCTGGTGCTTCAGAGGGAAGGATGGATGAGCGTTCGGCTTTAGGAGCGTAACAATGGATCGAGAGGGCGTTCTAAGATTCCACGAGAAAAAGAGAACACAATAGGAAACGGAGCACTGATCTGAAATCGGCTGAACACATCCGCTTGTACATTTTCCAGCGTTCCCTGCGAGTTGCAGTGTCCTTTCAGTCAGATCGGCAACTTGCCTGCCTTTGCTCAGGGTTTAGGTGGGAAAAAGAAAGCTGGGTGCAGGTTAACACAAATGAGAAGCAAATCGGGTGATTGTTAGAAAATGGAAGATGGTAAGAAACCACCTAGCAACCACCCAGAGCACCCTAGCAACCACCTAGCAATATAACATTTGAAAAGAAATTTAAATATATTAATGTAAATATATTGTATTAACAACAATTATTATTATTATATACTTATTTTTTTATTATTATTATTATTATTAGAGCAAACAATTTTACTGGTCAGGTCAGACAATAAAAATTCTATAATATAAAAAACAGTCTAAATATATAATAATATTCTAATATTCTATTCTAGCACATTTGAAATATTATTATAAATATTATTATTATAAAATAAATGTCAATATGTTATATTAATTAATATTAATATAATATTATTAATATTATTAGAGCAAACTATTTTGGTTTTGAGTCTGACCCGGGGCCTGTTTCAATAAGGGGGTTCAACCAACTCTAAGTTTAAACTTGAACTCTAAGCTGAGTTACCAAGAGATGGGAAACTCTGAGTTTTCAGTTTCAGAACAGCTTAATTGAGTTAGTTCAATCCACTCTGAGTAGGTTGACTCTGAGTTTAGCGCGTGCATCACAACTATTACAAGCCCTGATCAACAGAGCTCCGAAATTATGATTCACCATGGCAACAGATCCCGCCAAAAAGACCTCTGCATACTTCGAGTCAATGCCACTTTAATTCTGAATCACTGTTATAATATCAAAGGTAAAAACTGGCAGAACGGTACATTATTAAACTAATATCAATTGTCATGATATTCCACAGACAACAGAAAAAATAAAACAGATATGAAGTATAAAAACACAATTCAATCAGGTAAAGCTTTAACCATAGAAGGTTCATGGGTGTAGGCGACATGATTTTACAAACATGTGACATATGAAATAAATATCATTCAGTGTCTATTTTAATGTGCAGCAGATTTTTCCATGTAGTCTAATACTCTTTTCACATAATGAAATACTCTCTAATCCAAACGGTTGCATTTTTTAATTAATGTAATGAAATTAACATTTCAATTCTAATCAGCCAACAGCAAGAAGGCTTGCAAAATAATGAAGAACAGATGAAAAGGAGATGGCCACAATACCAAGTATTGAAAGAATATTAAAATCCAACATGAAAAAGAATAAAGGTGAACAAGTAAATTTAACAGCTGTGGTGATGATGGTTACGACATATATCTCAGTAATCAGCTTCGTTTTCGGTGGGTTTGTGCTCAGGAAACTACACATAAATTCTCATAAATAGCGTGAGAGCGAGGCACACTTTCTTCACCACTCTGCAAACAACGGCCATACTAATGTGTGCTCTGCATCCCTGATGTTATATAGCCTAGAAAAGTGCCATTTAAAAATGCTACCACTCAAATAAATACATACAGCATGCATGTGGATATGGCAAAAAAATCTAAATAATCCTGTATATAATAATAAAATAATCCTAAAATGACATGCCATTTTTGTCGTTTAAGTATATTTTTTTTTATTTTGCAAATTATCTGCCACCTATGAGGTAAGAAAAATAATCTTGTTTCCATTTGCATTAAGATTATTTTTCTTGTTTTAAGTAAACTGCATTAAATTTACATTCCAAAATACTCACTAAGAAAAGCATTTTTGCAGTGTAAATGATTGAATGAGGCATTTAAACATCGCTTACAATTTAAAAAGGGGAAGGAGACCGAAAGAAAACCTGATCCTGACCAGGTTAGGTTCACAGAGTAAGTTACTAAGGTAACTGACTCTGAGTATAAGTTACCTCTCTTTCAGAAACAGGCTTGACTTAACCTGCATGCTCAGGTTTGACAAACCTCCCATTCTGAAATGGAAAACCCAGAGTTACCCTCTTTTCAGGGTTGACATACTCAGAGTTTTCACTTAACCTCCTTTCTGAAACGGGCCCCTGGTCAGGTCAGAGGAGAAAATTGATAATGTAAAAAACAGTCTAAATATGTAATAATATGCTAAATGTAATATATAACATACAAAAATACATGTATAAATAAAAATATTTTATTTATATAAATGGCAATATGTATTATTATTATTATTTTTTTTTTAATTATTATTATTATTATTAGAGCAAACAATTTTGGTTTTGAGTCTGATTTACTGTTCAGGTCAGAGGAGAAAATATATGATGTAAAAAACTGTCTAAATATTTAATAATAAAAAAAAAATGATTCTAAATATACAAAATATAATACATAATAAAAATCCATGTATAAATAAAAATATTTTAATATGTTGCATTAATATATTATTATTATTATTATTATTTATTTTTATTAATATTAGAGCAAACAATTTTGGTTTTGAGTCTGACTTAAAAAAATAGTCTAAATATATAATAATATTCTAAACAAATATAATGCATAACAAAAATACAAGGTTAAATAAAAAATATTTTATATAAATGTCAATATGTTGTGTAAATATATTATTATTATTATTATTATTATTATTATTAAAGCAAGTAATTTTAAATTTGATTCTGATTTGATCATAACATTTGACAGTACTGGTCAGGTCACAGTACTAATAAATATTTTAGTATAAACTACATTTAAAAAATCTATAATAATCTAAATATAGAATATAATATAGAATATGAAAACACTATAAATAATGATATGTTTTATAGAAATGTAAATATATTAAATGTATATTAAAAAAAGTCTATAATATTCTAAATATAATATATTATTATCATCATTTTTAAAAATAATATTGCAAGACAACACCAAGTAAATCAGAGTAAGCAAGGTAAACTGCAGTAACACTTTACAATAAGGCTTCATTAGTTAATGTTAGTTAATGTAACATAAACAAACAATGAACAATACATTTATTACAGTATTTATTAATCTTTGTTCATGTTAGTTAATGAAAATACAGACATTCATTGTTAGTTCATGTAGGGCCCTACGATTTCCGCGATGCGGAAAACGCGGACGGAATCGCGGAATCCAGTCATAAAAATGGAATGTATTATTAAATGCGGAATGTCATGGAATCTGTCAAAGTTTGGAAGAACTAATCAAAAGTATGTCATCAAGCTAATCAAATCGCTATCAAAGACTATTTATATACGAATCCTGGATGTTTGTTTACTATACATAGTGACGCATGCGTATCGCTCGCGTGATTTCAGCATCTGACATCTCAACAAATGAGGACATAAATGCCTGAACAACATCTCCAGAACTGCTCTGAGAGTCACTTCATTCGCATTTGACCGTTCAATTTGAGTAAAATTCATTGTTAGCTTTCACCCTCAGCTGTATTCAATCTAGCCACAAGAAGCGTGAGTCCCAGGTATTCCCGGCAACCCGTCAAAATAAAAGTTTGGTTTAACTTAAAGATGACAGAAATATATTTTTAATATTTAGAATGTACTTAATGACACTACTACTACTACTGTTGAAAAATTAATGAAACGTTCTTTTTTTAAAGAAATAATTACACAATATTTCTTTAATTTTCATTAATTAAAAGATATATTAAATTATTTTGCATGTCTTCTGTTAAAATAAATACACAACACAGAATAAAAAAATAAATCACAAAGGTTTTGTAAGAATAAATAACAGTTATGTATTTAAATAATTAGACCACAATAATAATACCAGAATTTGGTAACAATAAAATACAATATTTCATAGGACTCTAAACATGTCAATTTTGTTAAACCTTTAATAAATGTATGTTAAATTGTATAGGTTTTGTGATTGTAATGAATTAGACATGCTTTTTTGATTAATAACATTTTATTTAACCATTAAAAAGGAGTCCAGCAAAAATTAAAATGGAAAAAAACGGAATCCAGAAAAATTAAAACGGAAAAAACGGAATTCAGAAAAAAATAAAATGGAATTTTGGAAAAAATAAAATGGATTTCATAGGGCCCTATGTCACAGTGCATTCATTAATGTTGACAAACACACATTTGGATTTTATTAATGCATCAATAAATGATTAAATTAACATTAACTAAGATTAATAAATGTTGTAGAAGCATTGCTCATTCTTAGTTCACGTTAACTAAAGTAGTTAACTAATGAATTTTATTGCAAAGTGTTACCCAAATGCTTACAGCTAGCTACCAGAATAATATCACATCTGATTTAATTTACCGTTTCTATTTAGTACTGAGGTTTGTAACCACAACAGTAACTGCTGTATGATATTTTCTAGTGTGTTGAGGAGGAGGAGATAAGATACAGGACTGATGACATCTCCAGCAGGGGGTTGGTGAAGGATGAGCGAACAGTGGAAATCATCATTCTACATTATACACACACACATACAACACACACACCACAGCCAGCGTTCATGTCTTTTGATCTCATTGTACAAGGAAACAAGGGGAAGGAAAATGTATTTTAAGACACAGAGCAAAGTGATACAACCTTAATCTTTTCTTTGCAAGAAAACTGACACATATGGAAGACAAAATGTGCAAATCCTCTTTCAAACATCACATAGACCTTCTCCAAACAAGCACAGATGGACACACACAATCTCTCCTTCAAATGTCGAATTTAACGCCAAATTAAAATGCCACTAGCTATTTTTTTTTCACTATATCTTATAGGATGTATAAAAATAGCTGTACTAAGATAGGGACAGACTTGCCAAGTAAGCTAAAAAGTTCTTGTAAGGCAGCAAAAGAAAAGTTTTCGCATGAGACTTTCAGCTCTGTTCTGTGTAAGTTAAGTTCAACATCAGAGCTGTTTTAACTTAGATGGTTAAATACAAGAAAGTGGAGGCCAATCACAATTTAGAACACAAATAAGTGCAAGAAATGAGACCAATTGTAACAATGCAAATATTAATCACTGTCTGGGATTTTCAAACTTTAAATGTTACATTTCTTTAAAGTTAAAATGTAAAAAAGTAACACATAGACAAAAGAAAAAACTATCTACAAAAAGTTGGAATGGAGCCTGTACATTAAGCTGCTCAAAGTAAATAAACTGCTGAAATGTGCAGATAATAAATAATGCTTTTGTGCAAAAGAAATACCAATGTGTCAGTCTATGAGGGAGATGCACTGAAAGCGTAATAATCAGATTTTCAGCCAATACACAATATTGCCCTCACTTAAGAAAATGCAGAGGACTGTCTCTTCCTGTGTCTCTTCAGCTCATGCCAAAGACACATCAGTGAAAAATAGCATTTGTAAATGCAAGCAAAATGCTGAAGACCACACAGTGCAGGAGTAACAAAAGAAAGCAATGGTGAACAAGTGCACTATAAATAAAAAAAAAAGGCTGTGAATTTAATGGTAAAAAGCTGTAAAAATGCTACATTAAAAACTTGTTAAATGGTTAACGGTAAAAGACTGTAAAATTTATAGTACATAACCGTAAACAGACATTCCCAGAATTCCCTGTGATGTTTTTTTTTTTTTTTTTAAATAACTCTTTTTTTCTTCGTTTTTTCTTAGCAGGTTTGTACATTAGGGTTGTATGCTACATCTAATTTTGTTAAATTAATGTTTATTGCATTATTTCATTTTAATGCGTTCTACCATGATGTTGTTTAGTGTTTGTATTTTGTTTGTTAGTATTTAAAAGCTAATAGTGTGGCCGTTGGTTCATCAAGTAGACTATCTCATCACTACCTGCTTTTGGTGTTTATCAGTGTATTACAGAGGTATAAAACAGATTTCAGTACTTCAATAGGTTGGTATATTAATATTATATCAGTTAATGAAATTACGGTATTTACCTGTTAATTTAAGTGAAAGCCATAAACTGTAAAATGCTGAAACTGTATTTTCTATGGTAAAATTCTGGCAACCACAGCTGCCGGTTTTCTACCGTAAATGTTTTTACAGTGTGTTGTAATGCTCAATTTCTCACACATCTACATCTTGGATGGCCTGAGGGCGAGTAAACGTTAAGCTAATTTTCATTTTTGGGTAATCTATTCCCTTTAAAGAAATGTTTGAGATGGTTTTCAAATCTGAGCACACTGTTGTTGTCTCCTAAAGAGGACACACTCTGAGATTAGTGGAGTCTCAGGAGAAACATCTTAGAAGCAGGAGATTTAATCTCCATTTGGTCTCTATGTAATCTCATTGCAGTCTAGGCAAAACAAATGAGATATTAAAGAGATCTCATTTGTGATTTTGCATTCCCATGGGTAATGATGTGAATGCCAATGTCAACCAGTCTAGTGAAAAACTTAAAGGGGTAGTTCACCCAATTCTGCCATGAATTATGCCTTTAAGACAATCCTAAAGGCACAAAGGTTGAGAGACAATCCCTGCAAACTCTGAACTCTACATTTAAAGACACATATACACACATATATACACTGATGGGTGAATCTGGTTCACCGGGTTTGCTTTAGGCTTTCATCACTGAAAGATAGAAAAGTGCTCATGGCGCATTTGAGGTCTATGTGATTGTATTTTCCTTTGTGGCTTCAAGCTGCAAGAGAAAACAGAACAGTAAAAGAAAAATCTCCTAATATTTTTTAGCGGTTAGCTAAAATAAGAATTTCTCATAATTCGCCGTTCCTCTTAAACTCAATACAAAATTACATCCTTTTCAATCCTCTAAAGAGTTAAAGTTTTGAATTTAATTGAATTAAAATGGTTAAAACAACATGGTTATTGTCCTAACATAACATGAATATAACAAAAACCAGTGAGATATAGAGAATTTAAAAGTGTAATTTTAAAATTGTTAAAAATGCAATTCATTTATTTAATGCAAAGCTGAATTTCCAGCATTATTACTCCAGTCTTCAGTGTCACATGATTCTTCAGAAATCATTCTAATATGCTGATTTGCTGCTCAAGAAACATTTCTGATTATTATCAATGTAGAAATCATTCCATCAAATTTAATTTCATGTTGACTTCAGTACCAAGTGCAATTAAACCAGAAACTTAATTAAACCAAACCACAGATCAGCGATTACGTCTGCAGTCCCCGATGAAACACCAACGTCCAGAAGTGTGTATGTGTGTGTATGTGAATACATGGGTGTGTGTGAACAATTCATGTATAAAAGATGAATTCAAAGTGCTGCTGTCAGCTGAAGCCTGAAGCTATGATTATAAGGACCACTGAGAACAAACCGCCTACATACACACACACACACACACACACACACACACACCTGCATCATACAGCTTTACAAATCAAGGCTGTCCAGTGGAAAATGTAACTGCTAAATGTAAAGTTCTTTATCCTACAGACATCTTGGAAAAAAGATGTTTCTTCTAAATGCCTTGGGAGAAATAATAACACACACCAGTAAATAGTTATCATAAAATAAGAGTATAGAGCCATAAAATCAATGTGAATAGCAGCTTATTTGCTTTTTGATGAGAAATATCTGAGATCTCCTCTGAGACATGTGTGAGTTTACTGGGGTCTTTTTATCAGGAGAAACGTCTGAGACTTAAGATAAAGTGGCAATCATGTTAAATCTTTATCGGCAGGTGGATTTGCCACATGCTAATCAAATCTATGTTGATGTTGTAGCGTTAAGCGTTTAGAATCAAGTCAGACTCTCTCTCAAGTTTGTGCTTGTGTTTACAAAACATCAGACTATGTGGGCTGATGCCGCAGACGCTTCAGCCTGGAACATCAGCTGCATTATGGGTAATGAGCTGGAGGCCCGAGATCTTGGTTAACGGCTAATGTATTTTCTTCCTATTCTGAGGGTTTGAGCAAGAAGTAGAACACAAATAGCACTAGTCATGTGAAACACATAAGAGACTTGAGCACATTCCTACACTGAAAAAAAAAGAAACAGAAACAACGTTCTATAAAATGTAGCATTCCACCACTTGCTTACTAATGGATTCTAATGCAGTGAATGTGTGCCATCAGAATGAGTCCAAACAGCCGATAAAAACATCAAAATAATCCACAAGTAATCCACACCACTCCAGTAATCCACCACTCCATTAACATCTTGTGAAGTGAAAATCTGCTTGTTTTTAAGAAAAAAGTCCATCATTAAGGCATTTTTTAACTTCAAACCATAAGTATATAATTCATAATTCCCTTTCAAACAGTTCAAAACAGGTCTAAAACAGGTCTAAACAAATATGTTGTTGTATTTTGTAAATTTGTTGTCGTACTGGAGGAAGTGTTATTATGGATTATGGACTCGAATTTTGGCCAGAAGTGAAGGCTTATAGTTAAAAACGCCTTAATGATGGATTTGTTTCTTAAAAACAAGCAGACTTTTGGGTGGTACGGATTACTTGTGGATTATTGTGATGTTTTTATCAGCTGTTTGGACTCTCATTCTGACGGCACCCATTCACTGCAGAGAATCCACTCGTGAGCAAGTGATGTAATTCTTAACTGTTCTGATGAAGAAACAAACTTGAGTAAATTTTTAGAAAATTTTCATTATTTGGTTAACTATTCCTTTAAGTCCGAGTATATAGATGTTTTCACTATGGCGTGACATGAAATAGATTAAATAGAATTTGTTACACAATGTGATAAAACAAATCACACTGACTGCCAACTTGTGGCTTGTGCTGTATTTCTTAAGGGGGCATCAGTAGCAGTTTCAGTATTATTAGCTGTGAGCCGTCAGTTTGAATTATGCATGGTCTCCAGCAGAAAGCAGGCAGAGATCAAAGGTCATGAAGGGCAGCTTTCTAGCGTCACTCTCAACAGTTCACATTACTCCAATATGATTCCTGACTTCATCCTAATTAAGTCATTCAAAACACTAGCTGCTGGCTGCAGGACAGAGAGAAGGAGTAACATCATATCCTGTCTCTGAAAGCTTACTCAAAGACTTTATATTCAGGAAGACTGTGCACTCCTATTATTTACGAATTAAAGAAAGTGTAATGCCCAATATGGCAAATAAAAGCCAGTCGTTGATTAGTTAAGTCACTACAGCTGCTCTTAGAAGCTCTGTTTCCTATAGAAACAGGCAGCGTTTGCAAAGATGGTCACCGAGTGAAATGACTTGTCTTAAAGGGACTTTGGCTTAGTCTTTTTACATTTCTATTTCTCCATCTGCATACTACTACTACTACTACTACTCTTCTAATTATCAATCTGCTGCTTGCAAACAATCTCTATTGTATAAAGCATCAAACAGCATCAGCACCGAGAGTTGATTGGCGGAACTATCGGTTATCGACAAAAATCCATGCTGATAGTTTTTCCGGGTTGCGTCCATTGCTGAACAATGAACTATAGTGCATGTTTTCATATCATTACTTAGTAAGCACTTTGTTGAATAGATGCTGCATTAGTAGAGAAAGCACAGCAGTGTGCTATCAAGGCGAACATTAACTGCACCTCAAGAGGTTAAAACAATGTGACCAAAACAGTAACTCCAACCAAAATGTTTATTGTCATGATTGTTACAATCTATTTGCATTAGTTTAATATCCAGCTGATGATGTTAATGCATTTGTTAGCAAGCAAGTTGCATATTTAAAGCTAGTGAGGTAACAGCAAACCGTGTTTATTCAGCCGACGGAACTCCTGCCGCATCACAAAGCACTATCATTTTACATTAAATACATCATATCTGTCCCAAATCGTAAAAGACTTCACCATGGGTTGGAGAACTGTGTATATTGTGCATTTTCTCTTTCTGTGGCTCTAATAAAGTCTGTATGTTTTGTATAAAGAGGTATAACATAGATCGTGCTTTCTCTTTCCGTTTACTCTGTTGTTTTAAAAACTGAACTTCAAACTCATCTATGCCACTTTTTGATCATTCTTGAAGTAAACTTATGTCTGTTTGGTGATTAAATAAACAGTTTTAGACCGCTGTTTGAACTGAACGCGACGAGTCCGGTATGTGTGATAACTGATATGAGATCTCCGGATGCAGGGCTGGGCTTTTACTCAGTTTGTGACTAAAATATTTTGCTATTTTGATTAGATATTCATCAAGTGTTCTAGAATAAAAACAGTTATTCCATGGAATGTCTGGATACTGGATTCTGATTGGCTGGCAGGTATGCATTAAAATCATTTAATGCACAGGTAGTTCCCAAGTCAGTTTAATCACCGTTCTATATTAGTGCGCTGCTTTAATTGATGCACGCAAACGTGCACAGACAGAGAGAGAGAGAGAGAGAGAGAGAGAGAGAGAGAGAGAGAGAAGTCGGAGATCGCATTGTGCTGTGCAAATACATAAACTTGTTGTCAGGGCTCCCCTTGATTTGTATTAATAAAATAGCCTGGATACTAGATCACTACATTATATTCCTCAGCAACGAGGTGGTAAAACCGCTGTTTTTGAATTAATTTGTTGTTTGTAGAGAGAGACGCGCAGCAGGCAGGTAATAGGCATATACAAGTGTCATCTCTCCCTTTCTCACTCTCTCTCTCTGTCTTTCTCTCGATCAATTGATAATTAATTTAAATAAATGCGGTTATTAGCCTCCACCATTGTTTATCCCTTTCTTAAACTGTGAGACTATACATACAATATCCATACGATGTAATTTCAATATTATGGCTTTTGTGTAGACGTGTAGGTTTGTTGTGCAGTTTAAAAACTGTTGATATGAAATGGTAACACTTTACAATAAGAGTTTATTTGCAGCATTAACTAAGATTAATAAAAGATGTAGAATGAAAGTATTGTTCCTTGTTAGTATGTTCATTTCAACATTTACTGTTACATTTAATGATATTTTTCAATATATAATTAATATTAATACATTTCTTCTTTTACAAAGTATGGTTCAGTCCCTTTTTTAAAAAGTAAACCACTGTTTCAGTTTCTATTCAGTATCCATTTTAAAAACTATCGGTCGATTAATCCGTATCGGCCAGTGTGGTCCAACCTAGCCATCAGTATCGGTAAAATGCAGTATCAGTCCACCTCTACTTCAAGTCAAGCAAATCTAGTTCATACTTGTGTCTGAATCAGAAAATAGTGTGCATTCAGCAGCATTTTCTAAACCTTTTCTTGACTCAGTGTCTATTTCTGTCTCTTACAGAAAACACAGAACAGTCCAGGTGTCCAAACATCCAACAAACACACACACACACACACACACACACACACACACACACACACACACACACACACAGCTGGCTTCAGACTGAAAAAAAAAAGAATTAAACAAGAAAGAGATAAACTTAGGACAAGGCATAAAATATGCAGATGTCTGGCTCAACATGAGCTGTCATAACCTTGAAGAGGAGCCCAGAAACGGCCACACGAGTGTGTTCTATTTATAGGCGCGCTACTGAACTAAGTGTAGTTTGTTAGGGAGTGTGTGTGTGGGAGTGAAGCTGTACGACTGCTTATCTAACATCACTGACTAAAGACACAGAGAGGGACGGAAATAGAAACAGAGAGAGAAAGAAAGAAAAGGAGCAGCGCTTTCAACGTCCGTTCTATTTAATTTTGAGAAGCCGAGTAAATCAGGATGGAAGTGATGCAACTCAAAGGATGTTTTGTGTGTCTCAGGGGTTCCCAAACTCTTTTTGTCAGCTGGATCTCTTTAATCTAAATTATTCAGGTGGAAAAATGTTAGCTTCCCACCACATACACAGTAAAAATGTTTTGTCAAGGAAAACAAAATGTGCTTCATATGGTAGCATCTAAATGGGTTTTATTGGGTTTTATTTAAGTCAAAAATATTAGGACCAAATCAATGGCAATAATTTAAACTAGTCTTTCTCAAACCATGAAAGCCAAGAGCTCAGTGAGAAATTTCTGAACTGTAAATGGGAAACTTTCCCATTCATTTTTGTCGTAGATAGAAAAACAGCTTTTTATGATTTACCTAAAATAATTTGTTAATATTATTTAGTTATTTATTTTTATATTTATAATATATACTTAGAAACATAGTTTTATTTTATTTTATTTTATTTTATATTTTATTTTAAAGTTCCAGTTGTACATCTCAAAGTTTTGGATGCCGCACAATATATTTACTTCAAAATAATCATTTTTACAAACCTGAAATTCATACTCTGAGGTTCATATTCAGCCAAACAGTTCAAGATATCAGCCGATTCTGATCATCTCAAAACGACCAAATGTCATCAGATTTTATCACTAGTCCTAACCATGTTTACTGAGTTTCATCTAACTGGAGGTCTGAATAGCATCTGCTATCTGACTTTTCGTCATGGTTAAGTATTAGTGTTCAGCTTGCATTAAGATCATTCTGATTCGTCCTTTCTCCGTTTCTCCATCGCAAATATTTCCAACTCACCTGCTTGCAATTTTTCAACCATTTGCATTTGAGATTGTTGCGAGCTGAATGCAGCCAGTCCGTTCTGTTTACTTTCCCCAAAATAACTTTGAGAAGCAAAAAAAATGCTTAGAATTCATTTGCAAGACTTTTTTTCCCCCAGAAAGGGTGGGAAAAGAATATCAGAATAAACTGGGCATGAAGAGGAAAGAGAGAGTGACGAAGGAAAGCAATCTTGTTAGCGGGCCGCCGTAGCCCAGGGAAGATTTCTATCAGATGCACATATAGGGAGAGGCATCCATTTAGAAAATGGCTTTTTCTGCACATGCTGGGCCATTTAGCACTCCCTGTGACGACTCCTGTTTGGGCCGGAGATAAATGCGCTTTCACAGACTCACTGCACACACACATTCAGACCACAGACTCAGCAACCTCCAGCTACTGAGAGTGCAAACACAGACTTGCATGCATTCAGTGTCCCAAACTGATTTTCTAAAAGACACACACACGCACACACATATGGATGGACAAATTAAAATGTATTTTGCCCTCGCAAATAACTGAGAATGTTTAGCCTCCCTATCAGTTACTCTGCTGTGTATGCCAGCAGAATATATTTAATGCTAACAAACAAAAACTGCCAGAGCTTGAAAACAGAAATAGCCTGAGATACGGTTTACTTGAAATAATTTATTAATATTTAAATACATATTTAAAAACAGATTTCTGAACTTTTATGCTATTATTAATATTAATATGTATCACTATGTGAACTGAATCAACTGATTCACTATAAAGATGTGACAAAAAAAAATCATTCCCCAAACAGCTGTTTCTTCTTCTTTCATATATTAAATAAATGAATTAAATGGTTTGTGGTTTGCCATTAAAAAAACTTATTGTGTGACTTCAAAAGAACCTTTTACAATATTTTTGGTGCTTTTCTATAATTTTTTGTAGCTCACAAGGACCAGAGATTATACTGATTGGACAAGAGATTGTTGGAAAACTAATTAATTAGTGAAAATATAATGTAATTCCTAAACATTTAAATGTAAAATATAATAAAATAATAAAATGTAATCAAAATTAATACAATTATAATACAATAAATAACTGGAATGGCAGTGCTCATTATTTAACTAAAACGAAATTATTATAATTATAAAAATATAATACTTATTCTTGCATATTACTAATATTTTTATTTTGTCTCACTGTTTAGGACATTATCGATGTCTCAAATACAATTATTATTATTTTTATTATTAATATTGTTGTTATTATTATTATTACTTGTATTTTAGAAGCTGATAATGATACAACTATTTAACATTTTTACATTATTATTGTTTTAAATAATTATTTTCGCTCAAAAAAGCATCATGGTCTCAGACTTTTAAAATACTTACCAATTATTTCATGCAATTTAACAAATTATACAGAATACTCATTTAACAAGTTAAACTGACTTGTGAAACAGAAAATCTGAAATATTTGTATTTTTTATATTTTATTATTATTTCCACATTATTTTTATGTCTCACTAATTAAGTCTCAAATACAATAATAATAATAATTATTATTATTATTATGATTATCAGACAGTCATAATGATTGTTGATTGCGATTCAACATGTTCAACTACTCAATATTTTTTATACTAATATTTTTATGTATTTTTTTTTCGGTTTATATACATTTATATGTGCTTATTATTAGCCCATAATCTAATTTACACAAATATATATTTTTCATAGTTTCAGACTATTTAAATATTAACAAATGATTTCTCATAATTTCACAAATAATACAGAATACTCATTTAACAATATTATATACAATACAAAATAGTATGTCAAGCTTTCAGAAACTACCGTGAAATTATTGCTTAGTGCTCAAGATTGTGTGACCGCTGTCAACAGAAAAGATTGCTATGAAATGTCACTACTGAAACGACCACAAAAAACACACTGCTATTACTGTAATCATCTTACGCAAACAGTGCTATCATAACATCAGAAACAAGTTAAAGCTTCTTCCTAAGGCACCACAACAAAGGTAAATAATACGGTGTGATTATTATGGTCGCTTTCACACTGATGTACTGAAGAGAGGAGCCTTTGCCCTGAAGCTCTGAAACTACACAATATTTTCCATCTAGCATGGCAGTACGGTGTAAAACATGTTAAAGATGTTCTACTTACTCCTTTCATTTGCTGGACTCCGGTGACGAGCTGCAGCACCTTCTCCAGTTCCTTCTCTATGCGACCTGCCCAGTGCATCATCCTGTTAGACACAGAAAGCAACGGTTAACAGCAATGCAAATTTGTGCAATACAAATAATGGCTAAAACCTAATTCATACACTATCTGTCCTAAATAGTAAGCAGCAATACAATATGAATTTAACAATTCAATGCAATAAAATGCAATGCAATGCAATGCAATGCAATGCAATGCAATGCAATGCAATGCAATGCAATGCAATGCAATGCAATGTAATGTAATGTAATGTAATAAAATAAAATAAAATAAAATAAAAATAAAATAAAGTAAAATAAAATAAAATAAATACATTTGGTGCTACTTGGCAATTCAATGCAATGTAATGCAATTCAATAAAATGCCATAAAACACAGTAAAATAAAATGCAATAAAATCAAACAAAACAAAATAAATAATGAAAATGAAATGACAGCCCTTATTTTTTCCAACTGTCCAAGAGTTGACAAGGTGACTGTCAGTAAATAAAACAAAACAAAATAAATTAAAATAAATGGAATGACAGTAAAATAAAATAAATGGAATTTTCTAAGTTTCAGGAGTTGAAAAGACAACTACAGTAAATAAAATAAAATAATATTGTTTATTTTTCTCCAACTGTACACACAGTGTACATACATTTAAAAATAAAATAAAATAAAATAAAATAACAGTGTTTTTTTCCAACTGTCCAAGAGTTGACATGGCGTCAAAAAGAATCATCAAAAATAAAATAAAATAAAACAAAATAAAAAAAGAGCACTGACAATGTTTGCATTAAAGATACTATAAATTAGGACAGTCGTAGACAAAAAGTCAAAGACATTAAATCAAAACAAAGACAACAGTATTTTCAGACGCACAGCAGGAGTTTTATGGGTTATTAGCATTTGACAGTCATTCAGTATCAGAAAACTGTGACAGTCTGTTTCATACTGGCTGTGGAGATAATGAACAATTAATATAAATGCTTTTCTTTTGACTACGATCTTGTGACTTTGAATGTCTCCGGAGCCATCAATCTTACACTTTTTATTGATTTCTCAAGTGCAATTCTTTTTTAGTAGTTCAGGCCTCCAAATGACAACGTTAAAGATTTCAGTGAAATCAAAATTGGAGTTGCATTGCTTTTAGTGCATGTCCATTAGCTTTAAGGTCATCTAATGCACTCCATCTTCTTGTTTTAAGAGCTAATATGTCAACACATTAAATAAAACCGTGCTCACTGAGTCATTTCATTGGGTCTTATATTTAAATGATTCCAGTGAGCGATCCGCAAACGCTCTACATTCATATACCGGTTTTACAGACAGTGTGACATTTCATAAAAAGCGTAATATCTACTAGAGCACATCTGCAGTCATGAGGTGTTTTAACATTAGGTGTTCGGGAAACTGATGGAGAACATTACAGGGGAATTTCAGCAGTGTCACACAAACCCTGTAACAGTTTTATCTGCTCGAGCCTAATGGTCAGAGATTTGCAACCACAGCCCGGGGTCAGAAATAACCCTTATCTGTGTAACACAGCCTGAGAATAGCCCCAAAAGAAATGCTGCACGCGTGTGCGTGTGTGTCTGACTGAGCAGTCTTATTTACTTGATAAGAATGACTGAACCCAGCTATTCTATTAGCATTTAATAATACAATGTGTTTAAAAATATATATATTATTTTTTTAAGAGTGCGCATTCCCTGTGAATGTTTCTGTTTTTCCTCATACACTGGCTTCTAGTTGAACTCCAGAAATCGGATCGTGAACGAATCACTTTGTCACCTGAATCAACTGATTCACTACAAAGATGTCACTCAAAAGAACAATTCATTCACCAAACAGCTGTTGCTTCTTTCATAAATTAAATGAATGAAAAGGTTTGTAATCAAAAAAAGTTAATGTGTGACTTCAAAAAGAGTCGTATCAAATTTTCTTTTGCTTTTCTGTCATTTTTTTGTAGCTTACAGAGATTATACTGACAAGATTAGACATGAAATTGTTGAAAAACAATTCATCAAGTCTTGTGAAGGAAAAAAATTAAACGTAAACGTAATTTTCAGATAAAAATAAAATAACTGATTGAATAAAATAAAATAAAATTAAAAAAAAAAAAATCAAGTGACAATAAGTCTAACTGAAATAAGCCTGGCTTATTTGATAAACTTGTTTTATAAAACACCCCCCAGGGTTTGACAAGGTGAAAAATAAAATAAAATAAAATAAAATACTTGTACTGCCTAAAAGTTTGTTTTTAACTATAATAATAATAATAATAACAATAATAATACGAAGGAATTTTCTATATGATTTTTTTTTTTTTTTTACAGGTGTTCTACCTGTATTTTGAATTTTGCACTTCATTGTGATGTGTTTTAGTGTTAATGGATAACGTCCTGGCAATACCAGTACCATTTTTTTTTTACAGCGCAGTGCTAAATGCAACTGATAGCTTTCAGTCATGTGACTGGCTCGGCAGCTTGGAGGGCAAAAGCGCAGCAGAAGCATGTCAATTTTCCATCTGTTTCACAACCGCAAATATTTAAATCACCTCTCAAAAGAATAAAACAAAGATATGTGAACAAAATGCAAGTTTGGGCCATTTGCAATATATATTAATCACCTGCGTCAATATTTAAATCCTAAACAGTGAGACAAAACATTGTAAAAGCACTTAAACAGTACTATTAAAAGATCAAAATCATTAATAACTATATTAATGATTTATAGTTTACACAGGCAGGGAGATGAGGTCATAATATGAAAATCTGCTTAATGGTTTAGTGCAGGGCTATTCAATTGGCAGCCCGCAAATCATTTTAATCCGGCCCAAGGGAAAGTACACTCAGATCGCACATATGGCTTAAATTGTTTTTGCACTAATCAGTTTGTCCACAAGGTGGCAACTCTGGCCCGGGCTAGGCGAAAAAGAAAAGAAAACGACACAAGAAAAACAACAATCTACCGGAGACCTCAACATCAATAGACTTAAACGTAGACAAGTGCTTCTATAAGGGAGTTACGAGATGTCCACAACTCTAGTTTAACCGAGTATGAACACAGTGTTATCGGTCATAACGTCTGGTGAGAAATAGCGCAAACACTGGATGGAAACTATTATCAAATTAAGTTGAAAGGCTGCACATTTGGCTGTATGCATATGCTGAGCCGGTGTTCATACAGAGCGTTAATAGCGCTTCAATGGACAAAAATGCATGGTTTGGGCAAGTTACCTCATAAACGTATTCTTAAATGAGTTATGAAGTCTTAAACGACCTTAAAAGTTGGGAGAAAATCGAAAGTGAAACCAGTGAAATCAGCTGAAGTGCATCATTGATGAAAATCAAAGAGCAAAAGAAAAAGAGAAATCTCCTGACCCTAGTCGCTTTTGTAGCTTGAATAAAGAATAATCTATATAGTTTATGCATATACAATGTATAGTTGATATGAAGTTTGTTTTAAAACCACTTAAATTAAAAGTTATGTATTTGAGAGCCTATTAAACGTTTTAGAAAAATGGCTTTCAATTATACTGTAATGTTGAAAGGCTACAATTAATAGGTAAAATTGAGGGAAAATGCATTTAATAGAGACACAAGTAGCAGTATTGGTATCAATACTTCATTAATAATTGGCTACTTGGTAAAAATATACTCTTTATGTTGTTTCTAACAAGTAAGTTTTAATTTGGAGGTTCAGTGTGAAATTATGACAATATAAATATATAAATATGCGATTATTCGTGATTAATTACAGAAAAATTAGATTTTTTTGCATTTTTTTGCATTTCAATTTAATTTCTAGTTGTATAGGCCCCCTTAAAAAGAGATTGGGACAGCTCTTGGCCCCCTTCAAATTTTCAGTTCAATAATCCAATCCTCAAATGAATCTAATTAAATAGTCCTGGTTTAGTGTTTTCCTTATTATGGTTTTCTATGGGAAACCATTTAACGCAAAACTTTGCACATTGTGTTTATATTCCAGGTTCATCTACTTGCCTGTACAAAATATACATAATCAATAAGGTGTTTACTGAATTTCGCCTTTTAATATCTGCGTACATTACTACTTAATGCAAACTGCATAAAAATAACTGGCGGTCAGTGATGCAAAGTTGCTATTTGCCCTCCAGGTGTGACGTCATGAAAACGATCAATTGGTGTGCCTAATAAACATACAGTATGCTATTTGGGATTTAGCAAATAAGTAAACTAATTAATTATATTCTGTGTCATAACATCAAAGATGTTAGTAGAAATTAGGAGAAGTCAAAGGCATTCAATCAAAACTGTTTTTTTTTTCAGACACGCAGCAGGACTTTTATGAGTTATTAGCATTTGAGAGTGATTTTATATCAGAAAACTGACAGTCATGTCACAAATAATATAAATGTTTTTATTTGGACTGTGACCCTGAACAACCCAGGATGAGAAAGCACAGCACATAGCTTAGCAAAGACAGCATGAGTACATGACGACAGGATCGGTTTTTTTTTAAGGTGAACTGTCACTTTAAGAAAGTAAACAGGCCCAATTTGGATTCATCTTGACTTTAATCACTACCCTTCCAAACTCTCATCTGCTCTTTCTCTCTCTCTGGCAATGGGCTGCTCGGCTGTTGGCAGGTAAGAGTGGATGTTTAAGGAGCCGAATGATAAAGAAAGCCCGGTTCTGACAGAAGTGCCTCCCTAAGCAGCAACAACACTTGCAAACTGGGCCAAACCCGAATGAAGCGATCAAATGTCCGCAGATCAGAGCTGTATATCTGCCTGCAGCTCCTAAAGCTCTTAACACAATGAGATTCAGCAGAAGAGAGATGGATAGAGAGTGGAAGGTATGAAAATGCTGTCTTAGGCCAGGAACGTTCTGTACGCGAGTACACAAACACAGACGCGAATGAGCAGGACTAAAGCTTGTTGTACGTACTTATAGGGATAGTGCAGACTAAAATGAATCTTCTGTCATCGTTTACTCATACTCATGTTACAAACTTTCTTTCTGTCATGAAACACGTAAAACATGCTGTGGTTTTAAAATGTGCATAACATTTCTGTTTGAAGTCGTATTATAGCTTTGTGTGAGGAACAGAATTAAATTGACTTGTTACTCACTCAAAGTCATGGTCACCATTCACTTTCAGCAAAACTTTTTATTGTAACATTTCATTACAAAAATAAAATCTGATAAAACTAAACATAAAAAAAATTAATGTAAATGAATGAAATTAAATAAATTAAATAAATTAAAATAAAAAAAAGTAGGAATGACAGTCCTTGTTCTTTCCGAATGTGCAAGAACCAAAAATAAATAAATAAATACATAATTAAATAAACAAATGGTCCAAGGAATGTAATTGAATGAAACAAAAATGGAAAGACACCGACTGTTCATGCATTGACAAAGGGACAAACAATTTAAAATTAAATTAAATTAAATTAAATTAAATTTTAAAATATATATATTTTTAAACGGTTAAACAACTTTTTTATGTTTTTTCAGGAATTAAAAGAAAGAAAGAAAGAAAGAAAGAAAGAAAGAAAGAAAGAAAGAAAGAAAGAAAGAAAGAAAAACATTTTCAAACAAAAAAACGTTACAGACTCAAAGCCACCAAAATAACAATGTAAAGTTTAAATATTATAAAATTTAAATAAATATGATCAAATACTACCAAATTTAAACAAAATAGATAACTGGAATGACAGTAATTGAAATTAAATGAAATAAATATGCAATGACACCAACTGTCCAAAACAAAATAAAACTAAATAAAATAAAACAGAATAAAATAAAACTGCAGAGAAAATAATTAATTAAAAATTTTTGTGAAGTTTTATAGGAAAACCAATAACTGGAATGAGAGTGGTTGTTCTTTAAAACAATTATAGAAATTAAATTAATTAAATAAATATGGAATGACACCAACTGTCCAAAATAAAATTAAATATTGGCCAAAAATGTATTAGTTTAACAAAGTAACTAAATAAATAAATAAAAATAAAAATAAAAATAAAAATAAAAATAAAAATAAAAATAAAAATATGAAGGAATTTTCTGTATTGATTTTTTTTTTTTCTTTTTTTACAGGTGTTTTACCTGTATTTTGAATTTTGCACTTAATTGAGTTGTGTTTTTTTGGGTTAATGGAAATGTCTGTAAAATTATTGGATAATGTATTTTACTGAATGCAATTGTTGTGCTTAAAGATTTATAAAGTTTATTAAGGAAAATAAAGAAAAAACAATGTAAACACAAAAGAAGAAAGAACGTAAAAGTAAAAAAATTGCTGAATTGCGCAATTATGTTATAAACTGTGGTCTGATCGTGCAGGCACAATGATGCATCAAATCAAGTATAGACGCAAACATTAACGTACTAGAGTACATTTCCGAGTTCAGACCTAAGATTAAAGATAATGGATGCCCGCATAAGCAAAAACACACAATGAACGGACTGACTGTTCTAATACACACATGCACATATTCACACTAAAAGCTTTAGGGGCTTTTAGCACCTACATCTCAATGTACACCGTAAAAAGCACTAAGGCGCATCGACTGTGCATAAATGCAATCGTAACTTCATTCAGTGCTAAGTAAACCTTAAAACACCCACAAATAGTCCAGTGCTTTCAGCGCACTGATTTCAGATATTTACGCTCTCTATTACAGCTGTTTCACTGCAAATCCAAAGACGCCGATAACAACGCTACCCTCTCCTGTCTATCTCCGCCATCAGCCAAGCAACATGGTCATTTGTCATTTAATGATAGCACAGAAAAAGAAATGTCAACGGGAAATGTCAGCTTCATCTGAATGACAAGAATAGGAAGATCAGCAGGAGAATGAGTCACAACGGCAACAAAGAAAACACACTTCTCCACAATCCACAACTGCCATCTAATGCGGTTAAAGCACTGTTTTCCTCATAAGCAAGTGGCGACTCACTGTGTTTTGTAAGATATAGGGTTGACAACAAATGACTTACAGCACACAAGCATTTTATTTCCTCTAGAGTGCCCAACAACACATAATGAACTGCTTTTTTCATTTTTTGAAGAAAATTGTGCTTGCCTATGCATAACTCACTGCCATGTTGTGAGTTGGCCTGAAAACTATACTTTTGTAATACACTGCAATGGTGTTCCAAGTGATTTCTTCATTTTATTTAATTTATTAATTTTTTTTTTCTGAGAATAAGCACATTGCAAAAGTGTTCCAAGTGATTTCTTAATTTTATTTTATTTTATTTTTTCAAAGAATAAGCACATTTTTAAGGTGTTCCAAATGATTTTTTGAAGACATTTTTAAGGTGTTCTAAATGTTTCATAGGGGGCCGCTGACACAGAATGTTTTTCCATTCCACTGCACTACTTCTCCTTCGTTTTGATATGTAAATGCGATGTGATGAACGTGTATGACCGTTGCACTTATGTCTCGCATTTTTTGCAGCGTCTCGCACATTAGCGTTTTTTAAGATGCAGCACCACTTAATGTCAGTTCTAAAACAATGAACCAATCAGAAGACCCTGGAGGCGGGGCAAGCCTACTGTTTGTTTACAGTAGCAAGTTGGCATGGCAACGGTTTTATTTGACAGCAAGCATTCTTGAGCGCTGCATCTCACATTTTTAGACACAAAGATGCGTTCTGTATGAACTTAGGGGCCGTCTAAAAAACGCAAGGGAACCCAATCCTAATTTTTTTTTTTTTTTTTTTTAAAGGGACTTATATAGTTTCTTGTATAAAGACCCTTTTTATTCTGTGAAAGATTAATATTGTATGTCAAAATATTATTTCAAAAATATTTCTTTACTCATTTATTTAGTTATTTGAATATATATTATTCATTTGTATCTATTTTTTATTTATTTAATCTATTTACCTTTTCATCTATTGTTATGTATTTATATAAATCAAATTTTTACTTATCTTAATAAAATGTAAATTTATTTAAATCTATTTTAACTTACACTGCCAGTCAAATGTTTTTAATGTTTTTTAAAGAATTTAAAACTTCATTTATTTGATCCAAAATACAGCAAAAGCAGTAATATTGTGAAATATTTTTACTATTTAAAAGAATTGCTTTCTATTTTAATACATATATAATATATAAATGTAATTTATTCTTCAGAAATCATTCTAATATGCTGATTTGCTGTTCAAGAAACATTTTTGTTATTATTATCAATATTTAAAACAGCTGAGTAATTTTTTTCAGGACTCTTTGATGAATAGAAAGATTCAAATATCAGCATTTATCTGAAATAAAAGCTTTTGTAACATTAACAAAATACAATTTAAAAGCTTGGAGTCAGTTAAGAAATTAATACTTTTATTTAGCAAGGATACTTTAAATTGATCAAAGGTGATGATAAAGGCATTTATAAATGTCAAAATTATTTCAAAAGATTTCTAATGATGCAAAAAATTCAGCTTTGAAATCACAGGAATAAATTACATTTTAAAATAATCAAATAGAAAACAATTATTTTAAATAGTAAAAATATTTCAAAATTGTACAGTATTTGCTGTACTTAATAATAAATACAGGCTTGTTGAGCAGAAGAGACTTTTAAAAAAACATAAAAAAAATCTAACTGTCTAAAACTTTTGACTGGTAGTGTATATTTATTTAATCTTATTTTTGATTATTTTTGCTCTGAGTCTTGTATCTTAAACCTAATTCTGATCACACATAAAAGTGTTCATTTCCACACATCTTGTGTCTATAGCACAAACGTGTGATGAGTGGATAAAAGGCCTGTCAGTGCATGCTTGCATGCGTACTTATAAATGATGGGTATGTTCAAATCCATATCCCTAACTATGAGATATAGTAATAGTAAAAGGGAAACAAGCATCAGTTACCAACAGTCAATTCAATTTGAAGGCTACTTTGGTTAAGTGTCATCTTACAAAACATCCATTAGAGGTTGATCCAGTTAAGTTAAATGTCATTTGGCAGCTGAGATTCAATTCACTCAAAGAAAAAGGAAGTCGATTCACTCTGCGGCCAATTCAGCATCTTTTGGCAAGAACAAATCTCCAATATAGTTTGCCAAGATTTTACCGTAAAACAAAATTACGTTGAGTCAAATAATGCTGTCAGCTTTTCCCAAATGTGTTTTTCCCATCTGAGACTCACCACTTCCTCTGAGGTTTCATGCTTTTCAAAAGTAATTAACCGAACTAAGCCGAACCCTGTTATTACAAGTACTGTGACCTCAGAAAGCACTAATGCAAATGCCACTGCAGAGGGAGATTCCTGTAATCTATCGATCTGATACTGACGGACACACAGGAAGTGAAGAAAGAATTGAGCGTGTTTAGATTACACAGCTCGTAATGAAAGATCTAGGAGGAGATGGTAATAAAAGGTTTACGGGGACGACGACGATGCTGCTGAAGGAAACGCGTCAAACGAGAAAAGGTCACAGAGGGAGAAATAAAGGATTTTTAGAGTGAGGGAGTACTGATGCTAACCGCTAATGACAACACCTCCAGCATGTGCAGGAATCTAGAATGCTTGCTCTTTTATACTCACACAGGCGATAAAATGTGCCAGGTCATGCTTTATGACTCCATCATCCAAATGCCTTTATAACAGTGCCTGACCAGAATGTAGCAGAAGATGTTTGGTCAACATTTTTATAGAAAGATAGATTCATTCGTTTTATCCAAAGTACAGCAGAAACAGTAACAGTTTGAAATGTTTGTATTATTTAAAATGCCTTTTCTATTTGAACTTATTTTAAAATGTAATTAAGTTGGCTTGAGAATGCCAATTTACTAATCTGCTATTTTCTTCCTAGCCAAAATTTTCTGACTTCTACTCCTCCTAGAGCTTTAACTCTACAAACTCCAACCTCAGCTCAGATCTTCAGACTGTTCTGACTCAAGTTTCTATATCTTTTCTATCTGATCGGAGGTACGATTTTCCTAAAAATGACTATTAAAACTGGGAAAAATCCCATAGACTAACATTGACGGAATGTTCAAATGAGCCAAGACTATTCAAATTTCAACTGACAAAACTCCCAGAATCCCTTGAGCTTCAATCAAGCTTCCCTTCTGTTCTATTTCTGACCCATTCAAACTCATTCAAACTCATTCAAACTAACAATATGCTAATACCATGCTAATCATGCTAAAAACATGTTAGCAACTTGTTAATCATGCTATAAACATGCTAGTAACTTGTTAATCATGCTAGAAACAAACTATCAACTTGCTAATCATGATAAAACTATGCTAGTAACTTGCTAATCATGCTAAGAACATGCTAGCAACTGGCTAATCATGCTATAAACATGCTAGTAACTTGCTAATCATGCCATAAACATGTTAGTAACTTGTTAATCGTGCTAAAAACATCGCTAACAACATACTATCAACTTGCTAGTCACGCTATAAACATGCTAGTGACTTGCTAATCATACTAGACTCATGCTAGCAACTTGCTAATCATGTTAAAATCATGCTAGTAACATACTATCAACTTGTCATGCTAGAAACATGCTAGTAATTTGACAATAATGCTAGTGACATGCTAATCAAGCTAGAAACATGTTAGTAACATGCTAATAATTCTAGAAACATGTTAGCAAAACTTGATAATAATGCTAGAAACATGCTAGAATCTTGATAATTATGCTAGAAACATGCTCGTAACCTGTTAATCATGCTAGAAACATGTTAGTAACTTGTTAATCATGCTAGAAACATGATAGCAACTTGCTAAGCATGTTAAAAACATGCTAGTAACATGATAATAATGCTAGAATCATGCTAGCAACCTGCTAATAACTTGTTAATCATGCTAGTGACATGCTAATCATGCTAACAACATGTTAGCAACTTGCTAAGCATGTTAAAAACATGCTAGTAACATGCTAATAATGCTAGAATCATGCTAGCAACCTGCTAATAACTTGTTAATCATGCTAGTGACATGCTAATCATGCTAACAACATGTTAGCAACTTGCTAATCATGCTAGCGACATGCTAGCATCTATCTATCTATCCAGCCATCCATTTTTATACTTTTTAAACTTCATAAACTTTTTAAACTTTCTGGTCCGGCTTTCTCAAACTTTTTTGATCTAGTTTATTCCTGTGATTTCAAAGCTGAATTTTTAGCAGCTTCACTCCAGTCACATGATCCTTCAGAAATCATTCACTTTTGATTAATTTAAAATCAATTTTGATCCATTTTAAAAGTATACATGTCTATACCCCCACTGTTTTAAGTATTGATAACAATAATAATAATAATAATAAATGTTTCTTGAACAGCAAATCAGCATATTAGAATGATTTCTGAAGAATCATGTGACACAAGACTGAAGTAATGATGCTAAAAAATTATGCTTTGATCACATTTGAAACTACATTTTAAAATACATTCAAATAGCAAACAGTTATTTTAAATACTAAAAATATTTCAAAATGTTACTGTTTTTTGCTGTACTTAAGATCAAATAAATGCATGCTTGGTGAACAGAAGAGACTTCTTTAAAAAAAAAACATTCAAAATCTTACTGTTCACAAACTTTTGACTGGTGTATATAAAAACCCACATAATCACCCATATAATCAATAACTGTATAATATAGTTAAAACACAGCACTGACCACTTGGTAAATGTTAATTTTCCCAACTGGCTGAAAACTCTCTCACACTGGCCCATCTCTATAGCCTTTTACAACTTCTCTTTCCAAAATCTCTCGTCTTTGAAGTTGCCTTCCCAACCAGCCTGAATATCCCTGGTTAAATACCACAAAACCAGAAGTAAGATCCAGAGAGGTGCTCACTCAAAGCAGGGTTTCAAATTCACAGCACATGTAAGAAAGAAAGATTAGGGGCCGCAAAGATTGAAAACCAATCACAAAACTGGTGCCTACAGCATGTTAGACAGGATGTAATCCTCCCATTATCGCCAACAGATGCTACAGGTTATTTTATTGTGTTCAGTATCAAAAATAACCCAAATAGCCTACATTAAACTTTAGTGCCTACTACTAATCATTGCCTGTGAGTCATCTACTGATCCTGGCACAGTAACAAACCCAATCTACACAAGCTCTACATACAATGCTCATTATTTCATAACAGAAAACAAAAGCACTTTTTAATCCATGGTTGACATTTCATCATTACAGGTTTTTAAAATTGTATTTGTGTATATCTGTGAAGAAAAAGTTAAAATTCCCAGCATGCATGTAAATGTGGTTGAACAGTGACCTTTCAGCACCATGGAGAGCGCACTACAAAGACATAAATAACTCTGAGATGGCCAAAGTATCTTTAGACCATGTTATATTAAAAATAATGTTTAGTCTGCACACATCTTAATTATTTACAGATAAAATTCTAGTTTTATGTACTTGATTTAACCAAGATTAATTACATCAGTATTCTTACAACATAAAATATGCAATAAATAAATGCTGTTCAGCACTTTTGTAAAAAATATTTAAGTTGTAAATAAAACAGAATACCTTTGTATGTTTTACGAGCAACTATTATTTTAGTTTTTTTATTTAAATTTATGCCTGATTCGATGTGTTGCTGTTTTTTGCAGTTAACTGTAAAACGTAATACAAATTACAAAGTAAAAATTAGTGTGTAATAATAATAATACTAAGAATAAAACATATGATGAAACTCTGTAAGACTCCTAATTTCAATGCATTTATTAGAATTTGAATTTAATTGGCCACACCTTCACAGGAAGTTGAAATGAAACGACAAAAAAGTGAAATCACTTGGAATTCAAAGAGTGTTGTGACAAAACAGAAATAATTACATCAATAGTTGAGACTAAATATGATATCTATTCACTGGATCCTGTTACCTTAATGCTGAATTTACATTTAAGAGGTGCACAAACATATCCAAGTCTTTTTCAAACCTTGAGCTTAAAGCTGAATAAAAGGAAAACACAGATGAAAGAAGACAGGAGACTCGGTTTGTGTCACTAAGAAGAGGTTACTTTCCTCTCCAAATTAATTATTTAAATGCTGAGTCATTTAGCCATTAACCAGCCTGCCGTGTGACTGGAGGTAATCGGTACCATGAGAGCGCATGTCTCTCACTCGTATTGCGTCAGCATGATGCAAATCGGTACCACAAAACACCCTTAAATGCTATCAGTAAGGAGAATTTTGGGTTGACCTGTATATGACCTACACAACAGGTACACGATTAACTCAATGGCTGATGTTTATGAATCTAAAACATTTAGGCTCTGTTGCCTTATTAGTGAGCTGTCTTGTTGCCTTATAAGGAAGCATACTTTTTTTAATTGCTTTGTCCACCACATAACTGCCTTTCAAAACAGCCTCCATGTCAGGAATGTGCATACGACGCCTTAAATGACTGACGACATAGGCCACTTGTCTATTATGACCTATATACGATTGAAGGGAATAGGCTTTGATGAACGTAAGCATGATTTAGTTTTGGTTATTGGTAGCTTTTTTTTGGCTTTTGTTAGATCCTTCTCCATGGTGGTCATGCTTGCTTACTGCCTGGGTTTGGTAAAGAGGAGCAGGCCTTGAGGCTCAAAGCGCTGTGTAAAATAAGCGTTACAAATCTCTGTGACTACAGGCCACAACACCGCGAGCAGAAAACACACAAACAGAGAGAGCAAAAGACAGTCTCTATCAGCGTATTATGAAGATTATCAGTTATTAACCGTACAGGAGTTGAAAACCAGCCTAATGTACTACACTTAGGCATTATACTACCCAGACATGGGCTATTTGTTCTCTGGCAGCGTCTCTGTGCTTCTGACAGGTTGATAGACATCGCTTATCAAGGTTGACAGATTACATATGCTGCACCGTTTGCAAAGTGAAACAATCCTTTTAAAAGCAAGACACTGTTCTCATGCAAGGCAGGAATCAGTTAAAGACCTATAGGTTCATTATTAATACATCTTTGTTATATTTATTTAAAAATCTGATCAAATGCCCAGATAAAATACTATGCAAAAAGCAAAATCATGCAAGTGTCTAAAATTGTACACTTAACAAAGATGAATCATTATCACTGTCTCAAATACAAGTGTTGTTGTTGTTGTTATTATTATTACTATTATTATTATTATTGTTATTATTATTATTATTGGTGCTGGGCAATGAATAATCGTGATTCATAACATCCAAAATAAAAGTTTTTGTGTACATAACGTGTGTACTGTGTATACTTCCTAAGTATATATGAACAAACACACATGCATGTATACATTTAAGAAAATATGTTGTTTATATATTAAATATATTTATATATAATATAAATTATCTGAATATAAATATATGTAAATATTTTCAAAATATATAAATATATACTGTAGTCTGTACATGTGTCTATATATATAATAAATATACACAGTACACACATTTGTTATATAAACAAAAACTTTCATTTTGGATGTGATTAATCGCTGCCCAGCACTATTATTATTAAAAATTGTACTTGACACAGTGATAATTGTCTCAAACACTGAGATAATAATAAAATTATCAGTAAATAAAAAAATATATAATATAATATGCTGCAACAAATTATACAAAATAGCCCTAGTACAAAATAAAATAATAAAATAAAATAAAATATATTACAGTGGATGAGGAGTAGCAAAATAGTTTAAAATATTTAATTTAATAACAATATGTAATATATTGTATTAAAATAAAATATTAAATTATATTACATATATAAATGTATATAAAAAAATACTATCTAAATGTACATACATACATACATACACTTACATATATATACAGTATATATATATATATGTAAAATTAAGAATTTTTTAGACTGAAATAAGACATTTTTAATACTTGAGTTTTTGTTTTAGTAAAATAAAACTGAAAATAATAAATATTGCCGTGGCAAATAGCTGACATGAAATAAGTTTACTTTTTATATTTTGTACTTTTTTCTCAAAACTATAAATAAAACAAAGATCATTATATAAAAAAACACACATTCAATTAAATTATTATTAATAAAAATAATAATTTCAGTTTTTCTTCAAATTATCATGTTACTTGCCATTTCATTCTGAAATTTAGTAGCAATTTCTTAGTGAAAATTACTTATGCATAATTTTTTAGTGTATAACAACCACAATAACCAGTTAATATGTCTGTCTATACTATCACACCTATGCCTGATCATACAGTTATTTCCATTATCGCAACCCTATCTAAACAGACTTGTGACCCATTTTTGGATTGCAACCCACCAGTTGAGTAGTGAAAACCACTGTACGCATAATTTGCAATAAAAAAAGATCAGAAATATAATTTTTAGCTGCAAATGTTGACAATTACATCACACACAACTTCATTTCACATTACGTAAAACCTTACATAAACAGCATCAGAATTCTATGATTTCATACGGCATGAGAGACGAGATAATCCACTGGGGACTGGCATGTGTGGGCACACAGCGGACAAATCCAGCCTCTGCCCCATTCGAGCGCAAACTGGCACGGACCCAACACCCTCACTTCAGAAAGCGGCTGGTGCACAGTACAAAAATTAGATGCTATACATGCCTCCAGGGCAAACACAACCAATTCTAAACTTAATGAATGGAGTACTTGCATTTCAGACTAAATGCATTAGGAATCTAATGCAGTTTTTGAAGAAAATAAAAGGAGGAGAACTGATTTACTTCCACAGGAAGGAATGTCTTTAACATCACAAATGTTTCAGCTGAACACCAATGAACGCATTAAATGAAGAGCAAACCATATCAACAGTTGTCTCACTTGAGTCTAATTTTAAGAGAAACATCTCAGACTGAGTTGATGTTAAAAAAAAAAAAAAAACATTGACCTCCAGGCACTAAACATGTAGTTTTTAAGCTATAATCAATATTGACAAGTCTCTCAGCATCTCAGTTCAACCTGAGACTCCTTCAAGAATGCGTAACCAAAACTAAACTAACTTATGTTTTAAAGAAACACAAGTTGCAGGATTCACTGTAGACCTTTTGACCAATAATTTAGTCAGTTAACAGTCACTGCACTTGGGGGGGAAAAAAAGCATTTCGGAGCTGAGCGGAACTAGGTAAACAATCACAAAAATGAATGAAAACAGCATTTTTAAAATTCCCTTTTATTTTCAGATTATTCAAGGCTGTGGGAATCCCGCATCTACCATCAATCTGTACAATAACAAAAACCCGTTTGACTGATGATGCGCTTCCGTCAAAAAGTATCAGCGTTCAAACGCCCGGAACACTCTCCCGTCGTTACCGTATCTGTACCCGGTAACATGACAGCAAAAACAGCAAGCAACTACAAATACATCTACGCTGAAGCACTAACTATCGCCGTTCTTCTGTCACGCCTCTTCCGATCAATAATTAAACGGCGAAGCTCCTTGGAAATGGTAAACAATCATGTAGACTTGCTTAGGACTACAAAAATGAACGGTGATTAAAAATAAAAAGAGACTGACGCGTTAACGTCCCCGTTAACGGACATATCTTGAGTGTCTCTCGAAACTGGGACGCTGTGAAACGCGCGCGTTCGACGCCGCGCTTCCTGAGGTACTTACGTGTAGTGCTGAGGGAAGAGGAACGTCGCCGTTCCCGATGAGGAGAGGCTGAGGAGCAGCACAGTTTGGACGGAGAGGAGGCAGAACAGACCGGGGGACTGAGCAAACATCGCCATTTTCCATTAAAAATTCAAGAAACTCGGTAGATATAAACGGAACCGGTCAGGCGAACGGGGGGCTGACGCGGAGCTGTCGACGACGATGGAGAAGGCTCGTTAAGATCCAAAGTCGCTGTTAAATCTCAATCGGTAACGGGGCTGAGGAATTGATTGGCCCGAGACAAGGCAGTTCGGAGACGCGCAGATGCGTTGACGCTGCTGCTGCCGCCACTGGCGCTGCTGCTGCTGCCGCTGCTGAGCCTTATTTGCTCTCTCTCTCTCTCTCGCTCTCTCTCGCTCTGTGACGAGCGGGGGAAGCGCGCTTTCACTACGCGACAGACGGGGGCGCGCGTCTTAAGAAGACCCTTTTGTCCCCTAGTTAGCCAAACTATACTCATTAAATAAGACAAATGCTATTCGTTTAAGTGACATAAATTGTAAATTTTAGTACCATAGTATAACATCACTGTACTGCCACTGTATTTTTTGTATTTGTGATACTTTTTTGTATAGTAACTGAGTATAGTAAGTGAGGCCAAGATACCCATGACAATGACATATTTTTTAAACCATGCACCATGATATTTATTTATTTAATTATTTATATGGATCAATGCATTAATCAAACATCAACACATCATGTAAAAAACATAATCTGAAAGCTGAATAAATAAGCTTTCCATTATATGGTTTGTACAAGAGATATACAACCATTTTATATGGAATATGAGGGTGCAAAAAAAATCTAAATACTGAGAAAAATCACCTTTAAAGTTGTCAAAATGAAGTTCTTAGCAATGCATATTACTAATCAAAAAATAAATTTTTGATATCACATATGGGTCACATATGATGTATCAGTACAACATGTAAAAGATTTAAGGGGTTATTTTCATTATTTATTTTATTCTATTTTTTTTTAACTATGCACCATGATTTTTATTATTATTAGTAGTAGTAGTAGTATTAATTAATTAATTTATTTATTTATCTATGTATTTATTTATTTATATGGATCAATGCAATTATACAAACAATTTGATGCATCAATACAACATGTAAAAAAATATATTAGGAATCAATTTTAAGATTTAAGAGGTTATTTTCATTATTTATTTTATTTTAGATTTTTTTAACCATGCACCATGATTATTCATTTATTTATTTACTGATTTGGATCAATGCATAGATCAAACAGTATGATTTACCACACAACGTAAAAAAAAGTGATAGAAATTAATTTTAAGATATAAGGGGTTAATTTCATTATTTTATTCTAAAAATTTTTAAAACAATCAATCTTGATTATTTATTTAATTCTATATTTCTTTTAACCATGCATCATAATTATTTATTTATGTATTTGTATTTTTTGATATGGATCAATGCATAAATCAAACTATATGATGCATCAATACAACATGTAAAAAATTATTTTATTCTATATATTTTTTAACCATGCACCATGATAATCTATCTATTTATGTATTTATTATATATCAATGCATCGATCAAATGATGTGATGTATCAGTACATGTCAAAATAGAAATCATTTTTAAGTTTTAAGGGGTTATTTTCATTATTTTTATTCTATATTTTTATAACCATGTACCATGATTATTTATTTATTTATTTTTATTTTTTATTTTTTTATATGGATCAGTGCATTGATCAAACAATATGATGCATCAATACAACATGTCAAAAAATGATAGAAATCATTATTTTCATTATTTATTTTATTCTATATTTTTTTAACCATGCATCATGATTATTTATTCATTCATTTATTTTTTGATATAGATCAATGCATTGATCAAATGGTATGATGCATCAATACAACATGTCAAAATATGATAGAAATCATTTAAGGTTTAAGGGGTTATTTTCATTGTTTTTATTCTATAATTTTTAACCATGCACCATGATTATTTATTTATGTATTTGTATTTTTTGATATGGATCAATGCATAAATCAAACTATATGATGCATCAATACAACATGTAAAAAATTATATAAATCAATTTTAAGATTTAAGATTCATTATTTTATTCTATAGCCTATACCTTTTAACCATGCACTATGATTTTTTTTTTTTTGGATCAATGCATCGATAAAACTATATGATGTATCAATACAACACATAAAAAAATGATAGAAATCAATTTTAAGATTCAAGGGGTTCATTTCATTATTTTATTCTATATTACGTAAAAAATATATTTTAACAGTATTTATACATACACATTTATTTTAATATTTTAATTATTTCTACCTCTACACCTTACACTAACTGGCCACCATTAAATTAGAAAAAAAAAAGGCTAAATCAAGCATCATTATTACAATTGCTTATACTTGTAATATATATATATATATATATATATATTTTTTTTTTTTTTTTTTTTTATTATTATTTACAATATACATTATTTTAAATGAAGATTTCTATGTAAAAAAAATTAATAAATAAAAATAATTACATAAAAATCTATTTTTCCAAAATAGATAAATAAACTAAAGCGTGTTTTTTGCTAGGGACCTCCAAACTGGGACACAAGATTTGCCTTTCTTTAGATACTAAATTAAATGTTTAATCAAAGCAAAACTGTGTGGCATCTTTTGAAGTATCAGCCAAACTTGTATTCATAGCTAAGAGAATTGATTTCAGATCATGTTGTGATATTCATGTCACAACATCATGATTTCATGTAGAAAAATTAGGGTACTTTGAGATGTACTATGGCACTAAAATTCAGTAGTTCTAATAGTTTGTTAGGCTTTAGATGATAAAACTATAGCTATACTATATAATGTCAATACTGTATTTTAAAAAATGTTTGCAAGGAACTTAAAAACACCAGTTGATTAAAAGACATGAGCAAAAATGAAAAACACTGAAGTCAGAGAAAAGATCCTGCAACATTCAATACTGTGTTATATAATCCAGTGCATTTTAAATTCATTTAATCAATGCATAAATGAACCAAAATCATGAACACACACACACACACACACACAGACTTTGTGTTCTGTGCTCAATAAACAGAAAGCCTGAATTCCTTCCATCTTGTGGGAATTCCCTAATTCATGAATTGGTTATTCTCTTGTTGTCTGTACTAGTTAGAGCGTGAAACACAGATGTCCTTCAGGACCGCTGCGTCACAGGGATGTTATCGCACAATCCGATCAGAAAGGGACAAACGACACACTGCCTCTTCCTCAAACACGCTGTCTCAGGTGCCCTTGACTCAGTATTGATCAGAGCAGACAAAACACAGTCTCTTTCACACACAGACACATACACAACACCGTCACTCCTGCATTCAGTTTGTCCTTATTTCCCGTGTGCGTTTGCATGATGGATAATTGCATTATGATTTAGGTTGCCTGCATCTGGTAAATTCCTTTCCATTCATTTTCGACTCCCTGCTGCGTGTGTTTGTAATCATACATTTACACGTTCAAAAGATTCAAAGTAAACCTCTTTTGTCTATTCTGAAAGCAGTAGTGGACTCTGAAGAGGCTGAAAATTACTACTTAAAATCTCTAGAAAATTGCAACTAAAATTATTGCCACCGTACATTTGTCTGTCTGTTAAATGTTTTTATATTCTCGCTAAATATTTAAGTTTAGATTAGGGATTAAAAAAAAAAAAATCATTTATTAGTAAAGTGATACATTTATATAATAAAGTGATAAAATGAATACTAAATAAATAATGAAAAAGTATTTTTTTTTAATATTAGCAAATAAAATGTAGAAAATACAAAAGTGATAAAGACATACACTATGTTAACAATAAATGGTTGTAGTGACAGTGCTTACATATGCACAGCTTTAGAAAGATAAATATTTATTAAAAATGAATATGATCAATTAAATTATTATTTTTCAAGTATAAGCAATAGTAATATAGATGCTAAATTAAATTAGTTTTACCCTAATGGTAGCCAATTACATTGAGATGTAAAGTAATTAAAATAAAAAAATAAATAATATTAGATAATAAATAATATTATTTATTTATTTATTTATTTATCTATCTATCACTCACTTTACATTACTATAAGTAGGGACCCAAAAAAGTACAAAATTGTCTTAAGCTATACTATACTATACTATACTGTACATAAAATATGAATTAATAAAATTGATAAAAATTGTGTATTAATTAATTAATTAATTTATTTATTTATTTATTATAAATAGAAAGAATTCATTAAATGTGTATGTAAATATATAGCAATAAGTGAATAATTTATTAATTCTAATTAATATATTATTCTAATTTTACATCTTACCATAAGTAATTAGACACAAAAAATTTAGCATCATACTATAAATATTTATTTAGAATATACACACAAAAAAAACAATACATAAATGTCTATGTAAATGATAAGTGCAAATACGAATAAATTACGATTAAAAGTATGGACCAGATCACAGACCATTTTGGTCTTTAGGGTGATTTGATTAACATTATTTTGTAAACATTAAATACTATTGTCAACGTATTGGTTTTGCAACTTTCATGAGGCTAGTTTCACACTGGGCTGAGAAGAATTGATTGGCTGGATATGAGAAAGCATTCATGCTGACATGTAAACCTGAGAAGTTTGGCCATTAAATGTTAGGTTGTCTAATGCATGATGACAGCATCTTTCTTCGGAGTCCAGTGCATCAGGGTTGCTGTAAAACACATCACACCTCTCCTGGAAAGGAAGAGTGAAGGAGAAGTAATGATAGACGAGAGAAAGAGAGAGAGAGACTGAATAAAAATGCAGTCTTATATAGATATGTGGCATGTAAGGAGAGAGAGAGAGATGCAGGGAAAATATATTGGGAATGACCTAAAGTGTTAGAAAGCTGCATACTGTATTGATCCCTTGTGTAAAATTCAGCTGTAGTCATAGGTGGATTAATGATAATCAATGGTCACCTTAGACAGAGGGCAACCTGAATTGCTATGCTGTATTCACCTTCACGTTTAAATAAACACTGACCATTCATTTTACAATTAATCACATCAAAACAAAACTATAAATAAAAAATAATTAAATGAATAATTAAATGAATGTTATTCATTTTAATATAAAATAGTAAGAACTGTTAAATCAAAAAAACGAAAATATAAATAAAACCAAAATAAATAACAAAATATATATGCAGTGTAAAATGCAATATATAAAAAATGTAAATACAAATGTTTATTAAGTAAAACTACACTGAAAATAAAATAAAAATAAATATATATAAATAAATATGAAATTACATAATTACATTAAAATACATTTTAAATGAAATAAAAAGTAACAAAATAAAATTAACCAAAACAAAACTAATAATAGAAAATAAGTAAATAATTACATTAATAATTAACTGAATGTTATTCATTTTAATTTAAAAATATAAAAAAAATATAAACTAAAATAAAAATAAATGAATAAATATAAAAAGTGTCACATTAAAATAAAAAGCAAAAATAATTTAAATAAAGCAAAAATATCAAATAAAAATAAGTAAAACATTTTTAACTTGAATTAAAAAAAATAATAATAATTAAAATACAAATACTAAAATATGTTTTTAGTAAAATAAAATATATATATATATATATATATATATATATATATATATATATATATATATATATATATATAAACGGTGTAAAATAAAAATAAATATAACAATTAATTAATTAAATTAATTCAAATGAAAATACAAATATTAAAATAAGTTTTAAATAAAAAAAAAAAAAGTAAAAATAAATTCAAATCAACCAAAACAAAACTAATGAAAAAACATAATTAAATTATTAATGAAAATAATGCTGTTTATTTCATTCAAAAAATAGGGTTAAATTCATTTAATTAAAAATAAGTGTCAAATAAAATATAAAAAAAATAATAATATAAATAAACTGTGTAAAATAAAATAAATATGAAAAATATGAAAATAAATCATCTATTTTAATTAAAATACAAATATTAAAAGTTTCAAATAAAATAAAAAAGTTCAATAAAATAGATATTACTATGGATTGAACTGTGTCAAAGACATGATAGCTGATGAATATGCCTCAGTACCATGCTAGTATTTTTATAATTCTGTTTTATTTTTTCCAACCATGACATTTATGCAAACAAATCTCTTAAATGTGAAAATTGTATAGGCTATCTAAATTACCCTGCCACTTAATCTGAGTATAATTGAGTGTATATGTTATTTCTACCAGAGTAAATGTGTTGAGCAGGCCTCCTTCAGCCCAGACATATTAAGCAGCAGTCCCTTAGTAAAAGCGTAATGAGGAGACCCCGCCACCCCCTTCCAGAATCCAGCCAACCATCAGAAAACTATTGATTCCTGGGAAGTGGCCAATGCTGGAAATGAGAAGTAGGCACTGATCCCTCTTCCTCTGACACGCAAGCAGCTTAACTGAGCATAGAGGAGACCAATGGAGTGTGTTTGGCATTGCTGTAGATCGCTGTTCTCCCTAATTGAGTCTTACATTGTGTCGAGGAAGAGACTGAGAGAAAGTGAAAAGCCTGGAGGAAAATTTCATAGCTCCGAGGATCATCTTAATAGAGTTCACAGCTCGCTTTCGTTTAAGGATCAGCTTTCTCAGATGTTTCTCCTAAACGCCTGAAGAAATAAAAATAGAAACGAGATTTTTGCATTTTCTGAAGACACGTGAGTGTGTTTGTCACCGCCATGATGATGCTGGTCTGGATGACTACCGTAGAAAAAAAAACATGTAGAAAATGAATGTGTATAGCTCATTTTTCACAGAGATTACTCAGTCTTTTAATGAGAATTTAATGAAGTTCATTTTGAGATCTTGGTGTCCTGGTAATCCTGAGCACAATTTGAGATATAGTTGAGATCTTTTAAAGTCTATAGGAGGCACATCTGACAATACTAGGATTGTTTACCCAGGAGAAGCAAGAAATAAAAGTTGTTATATTAAACAAGACTGTGTGACTAGAGGCAAAAAATGCGATATAATTGCGATATTTAAGATAATTATTTTTTTTTAAGCTGTGATCATACATTTATCAGTATGACTTAAAATACTACTACTACTAATCATAATACTAATAGTAATAATAATAGAATAAATGATTATTAAACAAATATTATTAATAAACTGGACTGCGTGACATTTTGGGGGAAATTATTTAGATTTTTCTGATAAAAATTGTGAATCTGATTTTATTTAAAGCTGTTTGGGGGAAATAATTGTGTGGTGATTTATCAATGTGACTAAAATACTATTATTATTATTATTATTATTATTATTATTATTATTATTATTATTTTTATTATTATTAAATACAGTACATACAATACAATAAAATAAAAATTATTTTTATTATTATTATTGAACAGCACTGTAACTTGGGAGGATAATGTAATTGTGTTTTTTTGTTGATTTTGGTTTCTTCTTGCAAAAATTGTGTGATCATTTATCAATAGGACTATAAAATAATAATAATTATTATTTTTGAATTATTTTTGTTGTTGCATAATAGAATAATTTATTTTTTGGTTTACAATGTTTACTTAGTAATAACAATAATAATAATAATAATAATAAATTATATTATATTATATTATTATTATTGTTATTATAATTATTATTATTTTACAATAGTAAATGTGTGTATAATTTAGAAATAGTAACGTTTTTATTAGTAATATTATTAGTAATATTACTAAATTTTTTAAACAAAATAATACATTTTACTATTTTAATATTTCACTATAAAATAAATATATTAAATAATAATAAATATTAAAAAATAATAAATAATCAAATTAATTAATTTGATTAAAATTACAATATTAATATTTGATAATTGCACTTAGCCAAATCATGTTTACATGTTAATTTCAATTAATCACGCAGCCCTAATCATTCACAGCTCTTTTTATTTTCATTAATATGAAGTATTTCTGAGTAAACAGGGCGTGGCCTAGCTGACATCATTCAGAAAGAAAGGTCGTTTCAGAGGCAGAGCGAGTTACAATTACAATTTCATGACGAAGATTGTGAAGACAAACTATTTCTGGCCTTGCACTGTTTACAATAAGATCAAGAGCACATATACAATCAGTATAACTCATGTTGACTTAAAGTCTCCATTTAAACTGAATGCTGTCTAGGAAATAAAATTGAGATGTTAAAGAGATCACATTGGGGAATTTCCTTTCCTACAGGAGGCAGAAAGACAGACAGTGCAGGAAATACAGTAAAATGAGTTCTCCAGCAATCGCAACAAGATACAACATACTGAACGACGGACCGAGAGTAAAACACACTGACGAATGGCCTCAAACTCAATCGATCCTTGCTGGTCTGAGAGCCACAGTGGTGAAAGAGCCTGTCAGTAACCATCAGATACTGATCAAGAAAAAGAGCCAGAAATGTGTAGCGTTAATCTAAAACGCTCAAGGCAGACCTGAGGGGGAAACACACACATACTCACATACCTGGATACATAAATGCATGCATGGCCACACACACACACACACACACACACACACACACACACACAAACGCAAGTAGGACATGCTTGGAGAGAAATTAATCATAGTGTATGGCTCCTGTCTCTAAGATAGGAAGAGGGCACGAAGCATTCTCTCACTAATACTAAAATAACCCGGCCAGCGGCCCACACGCTTGTCTTATCTTCTGCTCTCTTTATCCATTTCTCCTCTCTCTGGCCGTGCAGCAGTACGTACGAGAAAAACGACCTGGACAACAGACCTCTCGCCCCGCAGAATGCAGAGACCCTCAGTGCTGGTGTGTTTTTAACAGCGCTTTACCACACAGAGTCATGTCTGCTGATATATAAGCCTGGGAAAACATGCGCCCACGATAGTAGCACTTAAAGTCAACATGGAAGCAAATATATATATATATATATATATTTAAAAGTAATCCACATAATAAAAACATTTAGAAACATTTTGTTTATAAATTCTAAAATAAATCTAAAATATACTTTATACATAAAAAATAACATATCTAATTTTAATATTTTAGTAATTATATAAATATAAAATATTCCATTTTAAATGAAAACAAGAAAACTATAATGTAGTTACTATAATATAATTAACTAACTATTATATAATAATTTATGTATATTCCAGTACACAACACACTTGAACAATTATATAAATAATAATTAATAATAATAATAATAATAAATATTATATATTAAATTAAATAATTGAATATGCATTCATTTATTATTCATGTATTTATCCATTTATTATAAATGACATTGGTTGAACAATTAAACCAATAAATAATAATAAAATGTTATAATATAATAATAACATTAAATAATTAAATAGCAATTACAGTATAATGTATTAACTCCACATTAAGAATAATGTATTAGTATTATATAAATGATTAAAATTAATTCAAACTGAAAACTAGTTATATTTAGTTATTTATAAATATTTTTCCAGTACATAAAACACTTGTTGAACAGTTATATAAATAAAAAAGAATAATTAATAATTATATATAAATAACAATAATTATATGATAATAAATCATATAATAAATACATTCTAATAAATATACACACACACACACACAAAACAATATTGATAAATATGTATTAATTTCAAATGTATTTATTTATTTTTCTATTTTTCTTAAATATAAATACTATATATTTTCCAGTACAGCATAAATTATTTAATCATATCTTATTTATTTTTTAAAAGAATCCACATAAAAAACATTCTTAAATGAGTTGTTTTGTTTATAAAATCTAAAATAAATCTATATACTGTATACATATATAAATACATTTACTTAAAAATATATTATATTTTTTATTTTTTACCATTATATATATATATATATATATATATATATATATATATAAAAACAATAATACTCATAATGTACAACCATTTCCATCTTTAAAAAGCAAAATTAAATTTTAATCATGTCAAATTCTGTAACACTAACACTTTTCTTTTTTTCCCCTGACATGAAAAAAATCTTGGCATTTATGTACATGTGGTTTTTTAAATATTTATATGCCAAATAAACAGTGAATTCCTACACTGTCATTACACCTAATAGCAAGTCAATAAGCTGTCCAGGACATCATTTGATTTACAATAAAGATTAATCAGCAGCTGACAGGAGATAACAGTGTTGTCCTCAGACTGCAAAACACTAGCAGAGACCTTTCCCACCAGCTGCAGGGCATTCTGGGAGTTTTATGCTCAAATGCCAGAGTGTCTTAAACTGATGATGAGTCACACACACACACACACACACACACACACACACACACACAGGCTCATCCAACCCTCAGAGAAGGCATAAAACAGTGATGTTTCATCAGTCAGATTCATTAAAGCTGGAGGAAGTGCAGCAGCAGCTGATCTGAGTTGTCTTGAAGACATTTTTATCACTATTAGGACTGGATGAGCTCTCAGTTATGAGTACAGAACGTCTGTCATGCACTGATTCAGACGGGACTGGGATCTGCGGTTCATAGTCTGGATGTGGGTGTTACAGACGCTCGCTAATGTGCATCAAGATGGCAGCAAAGAACAAAGCAAAACTTTTGAAGAAACACCAGCTTTAATCTCTGTGAGGAGCTCTTATCATTTCAGCTTAAGAAATGCAAAGTGTGTGAGGAAACCTGGGAAAAACTGTGCAAACATTTCAACATGTGAATGGAACTTGAAATGACAAAGTTTGCCTGTAAAACACAAATGTACCTCCTTAGGGAAATGCAGTCCCATCTGAATAATGCTTTTAGATGTATTCGACAGGAAAAAATGCAATTTCACAAATTTCATTTCTATTATGATAAGATTTGTGCATTTGGAAGATTTTTCTCCATCCTGTTTTGAACTCCCACGACGACATGTGACTGTAAAAGACATTTTACTCTGAATATTGCATGAGCAATAAAAATATGCATGCTTTTAATGCCATTTCTTGAGCTTTTAAACTGGTAAGAGCCAGCGGGGACTAAATGTACTTTGAGGGGGGCAATCATGCTATAGACCACCTTAAATGTCAAGAATAAAACAAATGTAATGCTGTTTTTGAATAAGACTACAACTGGAGACTGAACAGCTAAAACTGAATAGAAAAATGATTGAATAATAACCACAAATGTGACCCTGGACCACAAAACTAGTCATATGGTTAGTTTTTTTTTGAATAAATAAGCTTTTCATTGATGTTTGGTTTGTTAGGATAGGACAATATTTGGCCGAGATACAACAATTTTAAAAAAATGGAATCTGAGGGTGCAAAAAATCAAAATATTGAAAAAAATCACCTTTAAAGTTGTCCAAACTAAGTTCTTAGCAATGCATATTACTTATCAAAAATTAAGTTTTGATATATTTACGGTAGGAAATTTACAAAATTTCTAAATTTTACAAAACAATGTATTGCTGGCTATTGCTACAAAATATACCTGTGCTACTTAAGACTGATTTTGGGCCCAGGGTCACAAATAAACTCAAAATTACCATACCAGACCAAATATTGTTTGTCGAAACACTGAATTTAAAGCTGCAGTATTTGTATTAGAGAAATCAAGAGTCTACAGTCATTTCTGAACTCATATGCACCACAAATGAAAACGTTCGACACACATTTCTTCTGCATGTACAGAAGTTCATGCAAATGTGTGCTATGAACACACACACGCACAAATAGAGTTACAGCGTTGACATGCTCTACTTGAGGCCTAATGACCCCTGGGTAATGGCCCTCTTCGGTCTTCAGGAAATCCTCTTTCATGCATGCCTCAGCAGTGTGTGTGTGTGTGTGTGTGTGTAGTATAGGAAGAAAAACTGATTAATGGGGAAAAGCAAGAGGAAAGATAAATGGAAAGAGGTAAAAAGGGAACAGAGCCAACACATATGGGGGAAAAACTCAAACTCAAATAGCTAGCTACTGTGATAACATATCTATACTGTGTTAAATACTACTAGCATTTGTACGAAATAAATATTACATGAAATCATGTTTTTTATATTTAATACAAATTTTATTTTATTTTTATTTTTTTACAAATATTACAAATAAATTTAAAAGAATACATAATTTATATATTAAAAATAAGTTATATATTAAACTATTTTTCAATAATCAATAATATTCAGCAAGTATAATACGACTTTGTATCTCATTATTTCAACCAGTAAAAGAAATTTGTGATATATTATTATAAGAAGAGTTCGGATGCGACATCTTTCTTTAAAAAATGCATTTTTATCAGGCTCCGATGTATAGGTTTCTATGCAAGTACTGGTATTTCTGATCGGGCTGAGAGTGGGATTTTAGCAAAAAAGCAAAGTAAAAGTATTTGATGGATGTATAATGTGTGTGGAGAGCATTCATTCAGTAAAATAAATAAATAAATAAATAAATACACACACACACACACATATACACACATATATATATATATATATGTATAACAGATGTTATGTATATCAAAAATGAAAATATAATATATTTTGGATATATATTTAAAATATATATATATATATATATATTTTTTTTTTTTTTTTTTTTTTTTTTAAATATTCAATACTAAAATTTTACAAATCTTAAACTAATTCTTTCATATTATTCAAGAAACTATTATATTAATTTTACATCTCATTATCTTAAATAAATGTATTCATTTGTGATACATTGAAGGAGAAGTTCATTTTCTGAATAAAAATTTTCTGATAATTTACTCACTCCTATGTCATCCAAGATGTTCATGTCTTTCCGTCAGGCGCCAAGAAATAATGGTTTTTGAGGAAACAATTCCAGGATTTCTCTCCATAAGGACTTCAGTGGTGGGTCCAAATTGCAGTTTCGATGCAGCTTCAAAGGGCTCTACACGATCTTAACCGAAGAATAAAGGTCTTATCTAGCAAATCAATTGGTCATTTTCTAAAAAAAATACAAATTTATATACTTTTTAACCACAAACGCTCATCTTGCACTAGCTCTGCAAGTGCATAATCACATTGGAAAGGTCACACCAGTTTAGTTCTTTGTCTGTGTACTCCAGTTCAAAAAGGTAGGATATTGCAAAAAAAAAAACTCTCTTATTCACCTCCAACTTCAAAATCTTCTGATATCATTGTTTTACCTTTTTTTTGTAAAGGTCATTTGGTGGTGCAAAACGATCATTTGTGGTTAAAAACAAATGACCAATTGTTTAGCTTGATAAGACCCATATTTCTCAGTTGGGATTGTATAGAGCACTTTGAAGCTGCACTAAAACTTCAATTTGAACCCACATCTCGTCAGTCCCCACTGAAGACCACTACATGGAGAAAAGTCCTGGAATGTTTTCCTCAAAAATCTTAATTTCTTTTTGAATGAAAAAAAAAACATCTTGGATGACATTTTGGGTGAGTTATTATCTGGAAACTTATTCTGGAAGTGAACTTCTTTAATGCAATATTATGCTTAGATTGAGATATTAAAATTTCAACAACATATTGCTAATAATATTAAACAGAAAATAAAAACAATGCACCGACGTTTAGTACTTAATGTTTGTGCTTGCTACTTGTTCTAGTTTGCTCCCTATTCTAGTTGTCTAATAAACCTGGCTCTAAATATGTTGGCTCTTTGACTTTGTTTTTGTTCCTCTTTTGTATAATTTTGTTGCTTTGGATTAAAAGTGTCTGCTAAATGCATAAAGGTAAGCGTAAAAGACTTTTCAAATCTCTGAGCAGTAATAATAGCGGTGCTGCTGCCTTAGCAAAACACTTCTAACAAGATACTGCGTCTGAGGATTTCAAAAGTGTTTAGAGCTTCAGGGTTGTGCTGTTAAACACATCCGATTGCATTTGCTCATCTCTACATCCATCTTAATAACACCTACAGTGATGTCAGGCCTGAGCGTGTAACGCATCCATCTCCAGCTGAGAGCAGAACCGAGTCGGTCCCGCGCCAAAACACACGGCCCAAAACAGCCCTGCACACAAGAAGAGACACCCACAATCCAAAAAATACACACAAACCTTGGCATTATATTATTTGCATGGTACTCCAAAGTATAGTAAATACAGTCAAAAGTTTACATACACCTTGCAGAATCTGCTAAATGTTAATTATTTTAGCAAAATAAGAGGGATCATACAAAATGCATGCTATTTTTTATTTAGTACTGACCTGAATAAGATATTTTACATAAAAGACATATACATATAGTCCACAAGAGAAAACAATAGTTGAATTTATAAAAATGACCCTGTTCAAAAGTTTACATGATTCTTAATACTGTGTTGTTCCCTGAATGATCCACAGCTGTGTTTTTTTGTTTAGTGATAGTTGTTCACGAGACCCTTGTTTGTCCTGAACAGTTAAACAGCCTGCTGTTCTTCTGAAAAAAATCTCCCACAAATTCTTTGGTTTTCCAGCATTTTTGTGTATTTGAACCCTTTCCAACAATGACTATATGATTTTGAGATCCATCTTTTCCCACTGAGGACAACTGAGGGACTCATATGCAACTATTACAGAAGGTTCAAACGCTCACTGATGCTCCAGAAGGAAAAATTATGCATTAAATTGCAAGAAATTTGAAGTTTTGGCCTAAATGTAACTTATTTTGTCTTCTTGGAAACATGTAAGTATCTTCTGTAGCCTCTGAAGGGCTGTACTAAATGAAAAAAAATATGATATTTAGGCAAAATGAGCAAAATGTACACATTTTTCTCTTCTGCATTTATTTTTTTGATACTAAATAATATTTTTACGATTTAAAATAATTGTTTTCGATTTGATTTCATTAAAATGTAATTTATTTCTGTGATGCAAAGCTGAATTTTCAGCATCAGTACCCCAGTCTTCAGGGTCACATGATCCTTCAGAAATCATTCTAGTATGCAGATTTGCTCCACAGGAAACATTTATTAGCCATTTTGAGGAAAAAAGTTATTGATCACCTTTTTCTCAAAATAAGAAGCAGCAGAACTGTTTTCAATATTGATAATAATCAGAATGTTTCCTAAGCAGCAAATCAGCAAATGATTTCTGAAGGATCATATGTTCCTGAATGGAGTAACAATGCTAAAAATTCAGCTTTGCATCACAGAAATAAATTATATTTTAAAATATATTCACATAGAAAACAGTTGCTTTAAATTGTAATAATATTTCTCATCATTACAGATTTTTCTGTATTTTTGATTTAAAAAATACAGCCTGGGTGAGCAAAAGAGTCTTCTTTCAAAAGCATTTAACAATTATAATCATTACGAACTTTTGGCCAAGTCCATGTCCAAAAATAAATAAATAAAACAAAACATGCAATGTAGTCTGGGTCCATGTAAATTTGGAGAGGAGGTTCAATCCGACCAGAAGTTCTGGTTTGATTAATGCTAGTCACTGAACGGATGCACTGAAAAGTACCATTTAAAACAGTCGGTGGACATTTACTGAGGAGGATCTGAGTAGCACATGCTGGCTTTAATTGAAGACTGTTGAGAACCGAGGGCTGGCCAGTGTTCGGGTCAATGAGAGGCTTACAACGAAAATGGGACACCAACAGACGCTTCGATGTACTTCTGTAAGACAGAGACTGCTTATATGAACGTTGATGTGTAAATAGGAAAGTGTGTGACTGTAATGTTTAATATTCAATATAGTGCAGGTGTGTTAATTGCAGTAATGTGAATATTTATGTATGTGCTAACAGTTTGAAGTGAACATTGCATGTGGTTCCTCATTAGCTGTCACTTTAAACTGTGTCTTAATTAGCATTAAACCATTGATAAGGTCCTAATGAGTGTATTAAGAGATAAGGCCTAATTCTACCACACAAAAGCTTCACTTTATGGTAAAATGGACTTTAAATAGACTTTGAAACCTGACTGGATGAGTCACGTTTGATGCTTTTATGAAAATATCTAATTTGCGCACACACCTGTGACTGCAAATTAATTGTTTGGCAACTATAAGTGTCTAAATTAAAGCTGAACTGTATTACTATTGGTATAGATGCTAGTATTAAGGCAGACTTTGCAGTGCTGTTGTTGGTGTTCAGCTAGATACTAAAGTCATCATGGTAAACAAACCCTGACGGTGGAAAGCAAAGAACAAAAGGCCAGTTCACGAGGTAAACTGAACCAGCAAAGCAGTTCAAGAGGTAAATCTGTGTAAGAAAAATGCCTACAAGCCTCTAGAGCCAAAGCATGCCGGTTTGTGATGATGACTTTATCTATATCCACGTGTAATCTGTTTTAATTATGAGTTAACTAATGAGTTCATGGTACTAAGCAGCAGAGCATGTCTGAAAAGCCATTTATCAAGGGTTCATCATGTCAAATAAGTAAAACAGGTTTCATAAAACTCTGATCGGTTGATTTCTATATTAAATTGCCAACTGTAAATATTCTGAACTGTATTTCTTAGCTGGTTGATGTGGCTATTATACACAAAAAAAATGGTGCATAAGTAATTTTTACAGAAATTGCTACCAAATTTAAAAAAGAAACAGCAAGTGACCAAATTATTATTTTTATTTAAATAATTTTGAAAAAAAAAAAAAAAAAATTACAATGTATTTATAGTTACAACTAAAACTATAAAACATTACTTGGTTATACTTTCAATTAAATTAGCATTAACTATTAGGATAAAAAATTTAACTTTTATTTTATTTAACTGCCGAAACAATATATTTTTATTTTTGTTCAGTTTAATTTGATTACTAAAACAAAAACTGATTTAATATTGTTGCTTTAGTTAAAAAATAAATAAATAAATAAAGACAATATAAATGTACATATATAAGGTATGACAACAATCAGACATAAAAAAAAGTTATTTTAAATAAAAAAATAAAAATATAAAATATAATAATATTTTAAAATATTATATAAAAGAACATTTCTATTTTTTAAATAACATCTATTTTATTTTATTTTTTATATTTTACATACTAGTGTCACAGTACTTGTTATTTAGTATCCCAATAATATTTGACTGAAGCAAAGTAAATACATTAGTAATGCACTTAAAATGGATGTTTATTTAGTAAAAAACACCATAATACTCTCTAACACTGTCATACTGTGTTTGTAGGCCTGGTCTGGTCTTCCAGAGATTTGGCTGCAGATGCGTCTCTCAGTCCCGCAGGACGGCAATGGCACACATGCTAACTCACACTGAGCTGGTCACATTATACACACCATGTGCGCTCCGTAATGTGTAGATCTGTGTTTGTGTCCGACAAGGAGACACTAGAGACCTCATGGAGCAGACACACAAATAACAATTTGCACAACTGATATCTGTAAAATTAAACCTGTATCTGCAGTATAATTAGATATGTAAACACAGAAACGCTTCAACTGCGCTTCTGTTTTTTTACAGCTTCCAGACAGACCAATGAACAACACTGTATTTATTTTAAAATACTTTTTTTAATGGGAATCTGATTCAATTATCAGTGAGTTATAATCCACATGAGCTTTAAAGGGATAGTACGCCCAAAAATTAAAATTAACTGTATATTTACTCACCCTAAAGCCAACCAAGATGTAACTGGGTTTGATTCTTCATCAGAACAGATTTGGAGTGGCATTACATTAATTGTTCACCAATGGATCCTCTGCAGTGAATGGGTGCCGTCAGAATGAGAGTCCAAACAGCTGATAAAAACATCACAATAATCTTGTGAAGTGAAAAGCTGTGAGAAACAGAAGCTTTTTGTGAGAAACAAATCCATCATCAAGGCGTTTTTAACTTTAGCCTTCACTTCTGGCCCATAATCCATAATAATATTTTCTCCAGTAAAAAAAAAAAAGTCCATTCCCTGTTTCAAAATACACTAACATATTTGTTTAGAATTGTTTTGGACTGTTTTATCTTGTAAACAGTGATTGATCTGTTCCTATTTTTCTCCTGATTCAGATGAATTTCACAAGAGAAAGTAATATTACACATTGTGGACTTGGCCAGAAATTATGGTTTAAAGCTAAAAATGCATTAATAATAGGTTTGTTTCAAACAAACACACAGATTTTCACTTCACAAGAGTGGACTGGAGTGGTGTGAATTACTTGTATATTATTGTGATGTTTTCATCAACTGTTTGGACTCTCATTCTGACGGCACCCATTCACTGCAGAGGATCCACTGGTAAGCAAATCTGTTCTGATGAAGAAACAAACTCATCTACATCTTAGATGGCCTGAGTGTGGGTAAATATTCAACATATTTATTTATTTTTTTAATTATTTTTAAAGGAATGAACTATTCCTTGTGTTTCTGAAGTGTTTTTAAACTCTTCAGAGACAAATTAAAGTCAGTTTATCAGATTTTATTCTGGTCAGTCTTGCTTACATCATTTATAATACTCAAAAGTGGATTTTTAAATTAAATTCTCTTTCTAAAACCCTAAGTACAAGGTTCGCAATGCTAAAGTAAATTGCAAAGCATCTACCTTATTTTATTGAAGGCATAATTTCATCCTCACATAATATTTCAGATTGGTTTAAGATGACAAGATGCAATTTACTGACACAACCATGTTATTTATTTGATAGAGCATGTTTAAAAATCACCTGCTTCACAGAACATCCTATAAACTCTCACACTTATGTGGGAAGAGGTTCATTTGTTTATTTGCAAAGCCATTAAATGTTTCTTTGTGCCCTTTAAACACATGCCGACTTCATGAGAGGTCTGAAGCAGGCTGGACTTTGTGGCGGGCGTCCATCAATTAGACTAATGGGCTCTCTATGGGCACAGACTGGCGCTTTCAAAATCCCTCTCTGTTTATCTGCTCCAAAATATCTTTTTACTTTTGGGAATCTGTCAGACATTTTTTTTGGCAGCACATCATCAATTAACTCACACAAACATACATTACACACTGACGCTCATCTTGCATGCAGGCTTTTTAATGCCAAAACACATGATAGCATACACCAAAATACGAAAATGGGCCAAGAATATTACCATATTCTAGGATGATTTTTGCCTCTGTACTTCCAATATACATGCTAAAAACAATGAACGCCAAGGTGAAGCTAGTGCCATGTTTAACCAATTCAAACTATTGTGGGAATGCATGAAAGCACAATGTTTTGCCAAAATGTTCTAGCATGCACACTTCAGAACATGGACTTCACATTAAATAAAATCTGATTCCTTATTTTATGAATATACACTACCAGCCAAAAGTTTTTTTAATGTTTTTTTTTAAATAAGACTCTTCTGCTCACCAAGCCTGCATTTATTTGATCCAAAGTACAGCAAAAACAGAAAAATTGTGAAATATTTTTACCATTTAAAATAACTGCTTTCTATTTAAGTATATTCAAAAATGTAATTTATTCCTGTCATCAAAGCTAAATTTTCAGAACATTACTCCAGTCTTCAGTGTCACATGATACTAAAATGCTGTTGAAAATTCAGCTTTGAAATCACAGGAATAAATTACATTTTAAAACATATTAAAATAGAAAACTGTTATTTTAAATAGTAAAAATATTTCACAATTTTACTGTTTTTGCTGTACTTTGGATCAAATAAATGCAGGCCAGAAGACTTTGGTGAGCAGAAAACCTTACTGTTCAAAAACTTGTGACTGGTAGTGTACAATTTACTAATCAAAATATATTCAAATATATGTACTTTCCTAAAATGTAATTGCTGTTTTTAGTTTAATGATTAAACTGCTTTTGCTAGTGCAAAATAAAAAAGGATGCTTATTAGGAATATATACAATTACTCTTTCAAAAAGAAAGGTTCCAAATACTTTTTTTTGCAGCAATGCCAGAATAACTATTTTTGGATCCCAAAATAACCTTTCAGTCAACATTTCTTAAAATAGTCATCAAATAACTATAAAGACACATTATTTTTACAGAGACATTAATTTGCAAAGAGCATTTATGTTAAAGGTGTGGCAGATAGTGGTTAAAATGGGTACTATGGTCAAAATTCAAAATATAAGACAGGGACATTTCACCCGCCGCTTCCTCCTCAACGTTCACGCAGGTTGCCAGATTGAGGACACGCAACAGGAACTTTGCGCAAGTCAAAATGGTGACAAGCCTTTCACTGTCATGTGCTGATTTATCAGTTTAATATGCCTTTGGTCATTCAGATTTTCAGACAAATGATATATTTTTGGTTGAGTAGAATCTGTGATTCCTGACCAAGTTTGTTTGTCGCCTTCTTCAGCTGCAATATGTGCTGTTTCCCAACAACTGGCAACCCAAGGTCTTAAAATCCTATTGGGTAGATTGGCAGTGGGCAGAGTCACACAGACCAAAACAAAACCAGACATTCTGACATGGAAAACACATTTCAAAGCAGAATAACTGGCTGTGACAGTATTTTTTCAAAGAGAATGTATGTACACTTTATTTTATGCATTACTACGGAAAAAAAATTACATACAGCACTTGTAATATTAAGCAGTTGGTTGGAATAAGTCTCACTATCTAATTTGACACCACCAGCAGAAATTGTGTATAACTGATGCTGTTTGATTGGTTGAGGCCTGTATGAATGTATGAGTGAGTCTGTATATTCCCAATCATCTTCCCTCTGATTAGGTGACAGATAATGTCTGCTAAGAAATAAGTGCTGCAGCCTCTGAGACAATTATGATAAAGTCGTTGAGCTGGCATAATTCACACACACACACACACACACACACACACACACACACACCTCAGATGCAGAAGTAAGATAGCGAACGAGGGTTGTTTGGAGAAAGCGCAGCTCCCCGCTGAGATTTCCCAGGAATTACCACTAAATATCTTCAGATAAACTCTTCTGCTAAACACATTTACACATTAAAGCAGGGCTACAAAATTACACACAGCAGACTACTGGAGCCATCACATAGATTTGGTGTAATTTGGCTTTAAAAAAAACTAAAGTTTTACATTTTTGTGAGTGATGCCAGACAATGCAAGACTACACAGTCATGATGCTTGCATGATTGCTTCAAATTGTTTTTTATACATAAAAAAATGTTGTCACAATGCAAAACTTTCCTTTTTATCTTATTTTCCCTTTTCCACAAAACAGACAAGGTGTTTCTGGAGAATATCCTGCCCTTTATTTTCTATATACTGAAATAAAGTAAAGTAAATCAGGACTACTTTTATTTAGCAAGGATGCTTTATATTGTCAATCTTCAAAACAATACAAAAAAAGCACTACAGAAATATTTAAAAATTTATATTGCATGACTTACATCCAATATACATCTAAATTAAATAATCAATTACATTTAGCAAAAATATGATTTTTACTTTTAAAGAGTTACTTGTTCTAAGTAACTGACAAAACTGATAATTTAATAAATGATATATGATTTAAATTGAATATATTTAATAGTGACGTCATATTTACAAAACAAATCAAAGTAAAACATCACTTAAATAATCTATATTTTTTATTTTTATTTAAATTAAAATATGTTTTGTTATAAATATAAATATTTTTATTTATAATTTACTTATAATATTTATACATGTAATTATGTGTATGTATTTGTGTGTGTGTGTGTGTGTGTGTGTGTGTGTGTGTGTGTGTGTGTGTGTGTGTGTGTGCGCGTGTGTGTGTGTGTGTGTGCGTGTAATATTTACACTACCAAAAGGTTTTGGACAGTAAGATTTTTAATGTTTTTTAAAGAAGACTGTGTTTTTTGGTTGAAAATACAGCAAAAGCAGTAATATCGTGACATATTTTTACTATTTAAAATAACTGCTTTCTATTTGAATATATTTTTGAATAAATTTAAATGCAATTTATTTCTGTGATCAAAAAATTATAGAAATTAATACTTTTATTTAGCAAGGATGCTTTATATTGATCAACAATTATGATAAAGACATTTAAAATGTTACAAAAGATTTCCATTTCAAATAAATGCTGTTCTTCTGAACTTTCTTTTCATCAAAGAAACCTGAAAAAAAATAAATAAATCTACCAAGCTGTTTTCAACATCACAATAATAATAATAATAATTGTTTTTTGAGCAGCAATATTAGAATGATTTCTGAAGGATCAAGTGACTGGAGAAATTATGCCAAAACTTCAGCTTGGATTACAGGAATAAATTACATTTTAAAATATATTTAAATAGAAAACGGTTCTTTTAAATAGTAAAATATTTCAAAATATTTTTTTTTTTGCTGTACTTTGGATCAAACGCAGCCTTGATGAACAGCAAAGAGAAGACTTCTTTAAAAAAAAAAACATAAAAAACCTTACTGATTCTAAACTTTTGAATGTCAGTGTACATAAATATACTTATATATTAACTAGAGACCCTAATACGTACATATAAATTAGACTTGTGTCTCTAGTGTTTGACATCGTTGAGGCAACACTGTTTTTCCGCACCCATCACAGGTGACAAATGTCATACATACAATTTGTTTTCAAAGACAAATACACAATTGTGATGTTTGACAGATGCTGCACATCCCACACACACTCATTTGTCCTTTACACACCAACACACATTTGCCCTTGAGTCGTAGGGAGCAGGGATTCTCCTAGTGTTCACTGCAGGCAGTGTGTCCATGCTAGCGTTAATCTGCAAAAAGGTCTCAAACACACACACACACACACACACACACACACACACACACACACACAGAGGAGATTTTAGATGTATCTAAACATTCCCTCATCTGCAGAGGCACAATGATTATTGATTGGCAGCTGCTGCTGCTCATGGAGGGGAGAGAGCCTGAGTTTATCAATTAAGGAGTGACAGTCAATTCTCTCTCCTACTTTAACGCTTGACAAGAGCGGAATTCTGATGAGTACGAATCCTAAATCAGCAGAGCGCAAAGTGACACTGCAGACTGACCACCTCATACACACACACACACACACACACACACACACACACACACACACACACACTTGCATGCAGGTCAGTGATCAAACTACAGGAGTCATTTAAATGATTTCAATTACAAGCTTTTGAAAAAAAAAAAAAAAACTGTCCACTCCAAATAAGATACTAACAAAAGTAGCTACTCATTAGAAGAAGAAGAATAAAAAATAAATTACAAAAACAAACAACATGTATTTTAATGTGGTGACAGCATAAAACATGTAAATATGATATGCATTTTTACTAATAGGGCCCTATGACTTCCACGGAATCCAGTCATAAAAATAAAATTTGCTGTGTAATGCAGAATGTCATGGTATTTGCCAAAACTGTGTCATTATATATCATAAACAAACAGAAACTTAAAGGTCTTCACAGCAACCAGTCAAAATAAACGTTTGGTTTAATTTGAAGAAACTATGACATAAAGGTATTACTTAATGTAGTAACAGTACTGCTATTAAAAAGTGAAAATGTACAAAACTGTTATTTTAATGAATGTGATTTAAATTGATGCAATATATTTAATAGTACAAAAAATCACTTAATTACCATTTTTACATTTTTATTTAAATTAAAATAATTGTATTATAAATATAAATATTTTTATTTATAATTTACTTGTATAATATTCATATATGTAATTCAAAATAGAAATATTTTCTAATAATGTAAGTTTATCACTTTTTATCAATTTAACACATCTTTGCTGAATAAAAGTATTAATTTATTTCTAACAAAAAACGGTGGTCTATATATAGTCTATATTGTTACAAAATATTTCTATTTTAAATAAACACTGTTTTTTAACGGTTTTATTAAAAGAATCCTGAAAAAAGTATTGCAGGTTTCAATATTATTACAACAAAATATATATATTACTACAACATTTATCAGAAATATTATTTAGCTGAATTTATTTACTAGAAAAAAAATTTAAATACAGTTTTTTTTTTTTTTTTTTTTTTTTAAAGAAGAAATAAAATAATAATAAATTTATTCCAAATGTATTAATTAGACATGCTTTTGATTATTAAAATTCAATGAAACTATTAAAATGGAATCCAGAAAATGAATAAAAAACAGAACTTGGAAAACAGTTTGCTGTTTGCTGTTAAATTGTGTAAGTTTCATTTTTTTCTATTAATCAGATATGCTTTTTGGTTTATATTTTTAATTTAACCATTAAAGCAGAGCCTAGAAAAATTGGAAACAATTAAAAAATTAAAACCAGAAACCAGGAAAAAAGGAAATTTGGGGGGAAAATTTTTTTATGGAATTTGGGAAAAAATTTCATAGGACCCTATACTAAAAACATTTAATAAAAGTGAATTGAAAATGTAGTGATAGACAGCCATATTTATATGAAAATTTAAAAGTTAAAAACATATACAACTAAAAAAAAAAAAAAAAAACAAGTGAAACAGTCACAAGGACTTTTGTGAAATTAATTGAATGAATCAAGGAATCAACTTTCAAAATTAACAAAATGATCAAAGCAAACCAACGTTTGTGAAAATTATGACTCGAATCATTGAATATTTTTTTAAAACTGGCTCACTGAAATAAACTGAACAGATTCATTAAAAACAATCAGGACAGACTTTTGTGATCACTATTGAATGATCACTCAAATGAATCGGCAAACTATCTATCAATGAATCAATGAATCGATTCACTGTACAAACCGACTTCTCTGAACACTACTTAGTGTTGGATTAAGTGAATCTGTGGTTTATGATTGACAAAGATTTAAATCTCTTTAACCACCCAGTCAAAACTGAATTCTGTGAACACTATTGAGTGATGACTCAGTCAATTCTGAATCAAATATACTTATTGGATTCATCTGATTCATCAAAATAAACCACCAGGATTAATTAGCTAAAATAATCCATTCTAACGGATTTATAAAACTTTTTATTAATATTTTTATTCACACTACTGAGTGATGACTCAACGTCAATTCTGAATCAGATCTACTTATTGGATTCATCGGATTCATCAAAATAAACCAGGATTCATTTGCTAAAATAAACCATTCTAACATACTTTTATTAACACTATTTGAACCATTTCACTAAAATGAACCAACTGAATTACCAAAAACTGAATCAAGTCCAAACTGACTTTTGCAAACTGAATAAATGATTCAGCGAATCTTTTTTGAACTAAAATGACCCGTCTGAATGAATAGATTAGCTAAAAAAAAAAAACCACCCAGCTTTTAATAAAAACATTCTGAATTGTGAATCACAGCAGCAGGTCGTAGCTGCAGGACTGATGAAGTCTGAGTGTTTGTGGAGGTGAGAGAGACACCAGTGATAAACACAAGGTGTTTTTCTAGCATGTAGCTGCCATGGTAACAGTAACATCCCACCGCTAGTCTGATGTGGACTGATGAGAGGTTGCTTCAAAAGGAAGACTGAGGAGAATGCAGAGTTTCCTCAGACCAACTTTAATGTTCAGTAACCGTCTGTCATCCAGCTCAAGTGGTCATGAGAGGCTCTTGGTGTGACTGTGCTAATGCTAATGGTAAATGAGCACATCTTTGAAGTCTAAAAGCATAAGATTGAACCTGAATGTCAACCTCTACTATTTTAGGTCTCTAATTGCTCTAATTTTTTTCAATTACTTTAAATTTTTCCTTTTTCATCCATCCTTAAACAGCAGGGAAATTAAATGGAGCGCAAACAGTAATACAATGCATAATATAATACATTCTTTAAAGCAAGTTAAAGCAGACAAAAAGCCTTAGAATGTCACTTCAGTCCAGTGCACATAAGTATTCATTTTAATTTTTAAACACATTTTACTGAAAACCATAGCACTGACCACGAAATATCCAATTCATTCATTTGAGACTTAAAAACTTTTCTGAGTAAGCAAGGCTAACCAAGTAACAAAGTTAAGCGAAGGAAAAATTGCCCCACACTGCAAAAAAATATTTTGTGTTTATTTTATTTTATACTTAAAAGAAGAAACTTTTTTTAACACTAAACTACAAAATAGCAATGTTATTGCTAAAAACAAAAAAAAAGTACTTTGTTTCTCTATAAAATACATACCTGTTTGAGGTTACTAAGATTTTTTTCCCTAAATTTTATTTAGCAAGGACATTCATTTGACCGAAAGTGACAGTAAATGCATTCCTAATGTTACAATATATATATATATATATATATATATATATATATATATATATATATATATATATATATTATTTTATTTTATTATAATTTTTTTTTTATAAATGCTGTTGTTCTTTCTATTCATCAAAGAATCCTGATAATAAAAATGAACCATGGTTTCCAAAAAAAAGATTAACAAACCATTTTCAACACTGATAATAATCGGAAATGTTTTTTGAGCAGCAAATCAGCATATGAGAATGATTTCTGAAGGATCATGTGACACTGAAGGTTTTTATAACAGAAATAAATTACATTTTAACATATATTCAAATAGAAAACGGGTGTTTTAAACGGTAATTAGATTTTTAATCCAATAAATGCAGCCTTAGTGAACAGAAGAGACTTTCAAAAACATTAAAACTTTTACCAGACCCAAACATCACAGGAGAAACATTTGAGGGCAAGTTGATCAGTAATGCAACATAACTATATATTTCTGTCTGTTTTCCTTCAAACGAACATCTGAATTGTTGTGTTTCCTTCTTGCCCTCTCTCTATCTCTCTCTCACACAAAACACAAAGGGCTCCAGTGACTTTCTCTTCGATCGAGTTACCAGAGAATAAAATTGGCTCTCGAGCGGCTCTCCAGAGCCCAGAAGTCCTCTAATCCCGACCAACCTTCAGCCAGCGGGGTCTCTCTCCTCTCCTTACCTCTCTATTCCTTTCGCTCTTGCGCTCTGATTCACATCTGATCCGACCACCAATTTCATGGCTGCTTTACCGCCTCCTCCCTCTCCTGAAATTCCATCATCGGGCCTCAATAAAACAAATCCTGCTCCAACTCCTCTGGAGTCGCACGCTAAAACTCCTGGATAAATATATCCCGCTGCACTCTCTCAAAGTCTCGGAGGAATCAAACACATTTAGTGAAGGTCATACAAACACAATGTTTGAGTTACAGCTGTATGAATGCCAAGCAAAGCCTTCCGATTGGTCGACGCGTTTGCGTTAAGACCGTTCAGTAGGTACAATAATCCCAAATGGCTCTGCTAACAGGATTTAGAGTTATAGGAACTTTTAAACCAATTTATGGATTATATTTATGGACTGTAGGGTAATGCATTGCAGAGTGTGTGCATGTTTGTGTGCCAGAGATGGACTCCAGAACATTCTCACTGAGAGCTGCCAAAAAATTTTTTAAATGGGGACCAACAGATACGCCAAAAAAAGAGATTCCTTCTAAAAAACAAAAGTGCTGAATTTAAAATAAATACACATAATGGTTATTAGTCAATAAAGATTGAGTTGTAGATCTCATAAAAGTCTTTTTCCTGCCAATCTAAAAATTACATGATTAATAAACTATGGCAAGATACGTTTTACTGTAAAATGCTGTTTAGAGGGAGAAACTAAGAAAATAAAAAAGTAATGTAAAAAACTAATTCTAAATAAAAATGTAAATAAATAAATAAATAAATAAATATGCACACATACAGTATATAAATCTACATATACAGACAATAAAAAAAATTAAGGTAATAGTTTGTAAGGTTAAAATATTGTTTTCAATTTGTAAAATTATCAATCACCTTATAAATTATGTTATATGAAATGGGTATTTAAGTTATTGATTAACTTAACAAATATATTTATATTTTTCAGCTATATTATTGTTTTGACTGTAGTTTTGATCAAATAAATAGAGCCTTAAAAAAATATTTAAAGATACATTAAAAATTATGTTAAGAAGGAAAATGATTAATTATGGAACAGAAAAAAATCTAAATTAAAATAAAATAATTAAATTACTTAAATAACTATGAGAAAACACAGCAAAATGTATACAAATATAATATGTATTAAACTAATATTACGGTCACATCATTTTGACTAATATCATGAGACACAGGGAAAAATGTCTTAAAAACATGTACTACATACGACAAGACAAATGTACCATTTTGTCAAAGGTTGGTTTGTATTTCTGCAGAACTGTGCATCCCTGTCCATCTGAAATTTCAAAGTTTTATGGCAGTTGACTGAAAAAAGGGCTTATGAATTAGTATTTGAGATAATGAGGGAGAAAGAGAGAGTATATCCATTTCATAAAGCTGAAATCTGCAGATGTGAGACGGTTGTCTCGCTGTCTGTCATCTTTCTCTCCTCACTGATCTCCGCTCTCTGAGGTTAATCTGGGGTTAATAACTGAGCCATAATATGCCATAAGGTTACATAATACTGACCTCAAGCCTCATGCAACGAGCACACACATAAAACAAACATACAAACAAATAAATACAACACACACACACAAACATAAAACAGAGAGATAAAGAATAAACACACACTGACACACACACACACACACACACACACACACACACACACACACACATTTACGCACACTAAAAAAGAAATTGGTGTAGAATAAATTTTTTTCTCTGAAATAAATGTATAGTGTACCAAAACACTAAACTTCCAAACCTCTACTCTGCAAAAAGAAATAAATACACAAACAAAAAACAAATAAATCATGCATGGTTAGATATTGTACTGAAAAAATTTATATGACTAAAATAACTTAAATTACCAAAAAAAAAAAAAAATGCATATGTCAGACTGTAATAGTTTTATAATTTTCTTTTAAAATATTGGCATAAATGCCTACAGTTTTGTTTATAAGGTATGAATCGCCCTGTGTAAAATATGCATAATAAGATGGTACAATTTTTTGTAGCAATATAATTTTACTGTGAAATATTGTTTTACATTTTGCTTTAATGAAGTATGAATCAGTTATTGTATGAACCATTACACTGTAAAAAGCTCAAATTTGTAGTTTAAGTATTTCAGTTGTATATTAACATTACATCAGTTAATGATGTATACAGTTATGAATTGTGGAATATATAACATCACCAAAATGGCATCTCATACAGTAATACCTCAGAATTGAACATAACATTCTGGCAATCACAAGTGCCAGTTTTAAAATGAAGGGAAAAAATGTTTACAGTACTGATTCACATTTCATTTTGTTCTAAATATTTCAACTCCATATTGCTTATGGAAAAAGATAAACCTCATGGAAAACACACACAAACAGCCAATCCTTATCATAAAGAAACACACAGCTCCTCAGAGACTTTACTGTCCTTTAGCAAATAAACAGCAGCCAAATGGGTTACGCTGTACACATGTGAACATAACATTTCCATTCACAACATAAACAATTATTACCAGGTTTGATGCATCATAATTTTAGCAACTGATGTTTAAATCAATGCACTTAGGTTTGTGCACATTGGATTACAGCTAAAGTAAATCTCATGAATCAATGCTGTCTAGTAATTGTGTATGTCCACACTTAAATGCATGCACAAACATACAGTAACAAAAGCAAAAAGCAATAATGAGTTATCACCGCATGAACTTGTTTCATTTAACTGTTTGCAAAAGCTCATTCTCATATCAGTTCTATAGACAGCACTGGAGCCATTCAAACACATACACACACACAAGCACAAACACATACACACACGCACACTGAGCGACCTGTAATTGTTTGAAAGAGAGAGTAGGAGATGCTGGACAGAGTGCAATGGAGGTGAAAATGTTGATTGTCTACACAAAATGATGTCGCAACAAGCAACGCAGTGAAATTCATGCTGTAATGAAAGTCGTCATTGTAAAATGGAGAATAGAAGATATGACTGTCTGTGGAATATCTGATGTTGTAGAGATGAATCACACTACAACTGCATTCAGAGTAGATATATTCAGTGTCATCTTTAGGAGTCAAAAGTATAATTCAGCCAATTAGATCTGAAAAAAAATAATATATTAAATGTTGAATATATGAATTTGTGAAAGAGCTGACAACAGAGTGTATGGAAGAATTAAGGGCACAGCTTTGGGTTTTACTGATGAAGGAGCCATTATTGCACTTCACAACTGTTGAGTAAAAGCAGAAGAGGGAGGGAGGGAGTGATGGACGGAGAGAATGATAGAGATGTATATATGGATGGATATAGATGAAGGGATGGAGATGGATGGATGGATGGATGGATGGAGGGAGGGACAGACAGAATGATAGAGATGGAGGGATGGAGATGGTTGGAAAGATGGACGGACGGATGGATGGATGAAATGATACATTGAGCTAGATGGGTGGATAGATGAACAGATGGACAAATGGATGGAGGGTGGGAGGATTGGATGGAGATGGATGGACGAATGATAGAGATGGATAAATGGGAGGAATGGAGATGGAGGGACAGACGATGAACGGAGGGATGTAGGGATGGATAGAGATGGAGGGATGGATAAATGGATGATGCTTAGATGGAGGGATGGGGATGGATGGATGGAGAGAAGGAGGGAGGGATAGAGATGGATGGACGGAATGAGAGAGATGGAGGTATGGATGGATGGATTGATGAAGGGATGTAGGGATGGATAAAGATGGAGGGATAGAGAAGAAGGTATGGACAGATGGATGGATGGAGGGATGGTGGATTGATGGAGGGAGAGAGGGAGAGATATATAGAGATGGATGGACAAAATGATAGATGGATGTAGGGATAGAGAGAGATGGATGGATGGATGGAGAGGAGGAGGAAGGGATAGAGATGGATGGATGGAATGATAGATAGATATAGAGAGGATAGAGTTGGATGGATGGATGGATGGATGGTGGAGAGAAGAAGGAAGGGATAGAGATGGATGGATAGAGATAGAGGTATGGAGGTATGGATGGATGAAGGGATGGATAAAGATGGAGGGATGGAAGGACAGAAGGAGGGAGGGATGGATGGAAGGAGGGAGGGATGGATGGAGGGAGGGAGGGAGGGAGGGATAGAAAGAGATGAATGGAAGAATAGAGAAGGAAGTAAGGACACATGGATGATGGAAAGAGGGAGGGATAGAGATGGATGGACGGATTGGTAGAGATGGATGGATGGAATAAAGGACACGGATGGATGGATAGGGATGGATGGATAGAGATGGAGGGATGGACAGATGGATGGAATGATACATAGAGATAGATGGACGGAATGATAGAGATCGATGGATGGAATGATAGATACGGAGGGATGGATAGAGATGGAAGGATGGATGGAATGATACATAGAGATGGATGGACAGAATGATGGACGGACGGGCGGATGAATGGATGGATGAATAGGGATGGATGGATAGAGATGGAGAGATGGAAGGAGTGATACATAGAGATGGATGAACGGATGGACAGATGGAATGACAGATGGATGGATAGATATGAAGGGATGGATGATGGATCGAGGGATGGAAGGATAGAGAAGGAAGGAGAGATAGATGGCTGAAGGATAGAGAAGGAAGGAGGGACATATGGATGGATGGAGGGGGGACAGAGGGAGGATAGAGACAGATGGATGGAATGATAAAGATGGATGGATGGATGGATGGATAGAGATGGAGGGATGGAGATGGAAAGACGGACGGAGTGATGGATGGATAGATGGATGCATAGTGAAGGAAGGAAGGATAGAGATGTAGGGATGGAAGGAGGGATGACTGGATGGATTGAAGGATAGAGATGGAGGGACAGAAGGATGGATGGATAAAGGGAGAGGGATGGAGATGGTTAGAAAGATGGACAGACAAATGGATGGACGTATAGATGGAAAGATACCAAGAGATGGATGGATGAATGGACGAACGGACAGAATGATAGATGGCAGGATGGACTGATGGATGGAATGATAGACGAATGGATGAATAGATGATGGAATGATGTTTCAGGTGTTTCATGTTATCACATTTCACAAGTGTTGAGTAAAAACAGAAGATGGGGTGAGGGAGGGTGATGGATGGGCGGATGGACGGATGGATGGAATGATAGAGGTGGGTGGATGGATGGACAGATGGACGGACGGATGGAGGATAGATATAAATGGATGGATGTCCTTGATGTTGCAGAGAAAATTAGTAAAATGAAGTAAATATATCTTGTTTCAATGACTATTAAGAGAATATTATTAGAGAAATTAGACAAGGATTCTGATTAAAAATATGAATATGCAACGAAATTAATGTAAGAATTTTGTCATGAGCATCAGCATGCCTTCTGCAGAACTTCCTGTGAATATAAGATCAGTCTCCAGCTTGTGTTTTCTCATTGCCTGAGGCAGCGGATTTGTTTGTTCTAAAAGATTTTGCTTCTAATGGATAACATTAACCAACAGGACAAACACTAGTACAGCTCATCCGTCATTTATCATGCAAACCAGAGCGTCTCACACACTCGTGTACATGCTGTTATATAACAGGCTTGTGAATAGAAAGAGGTGAAGGTTAGCAGGACAGCAAACAAAGGCCATCTGCTGGGGTGAGGGTTATCAAAGGTGACAGACCCTGTATGTGAGTGTGTGTTTCCCAAGTGAGGCAGGCTGATATGTAGCGGCAGCTCTTGTGTAAAAATCACACAGCAGTTCAAAGGAACTAATCGAATCCAGCTCAATCAATACGCTCAGAGGAAACACACACACTTGCATGCAGATAGATGCACACAAACACTACAACCTGTTCTCCCATCTAAGCTATATATTTTAGTTAGAAGTCTAACTAAAAACTTAAACGGGACAGGTTTGAAACGCTCTCTCCATATATAATATGAACTTTTATACTTATATTATTAATATAAACAAACATTTTCTTTGTTCAGGTTTGACTACATAATCTTGCCGAGCAGATTAGTTCAAATTAGTTAAACCATCTGCATGTTTATGGCTAGGTTTATAGCTGTTAACATCAGAACAATGCGCAATAAAAACACCAACGAATGCACACAACCTGAATGCCTAAAAAGGCTGTCTAGGTAGGCAGCTCACTACTTTTCTTGATTGTTTGGAGCTAATTTCTTTCTAATGTTACACACACACACATACACACAGCTCATTTTATCAAGTGGGAACAGTCAATTGCACAATAGACTAGCATGTGACACAATTTGCCCCCTCCATTCTCTTCTCCCTGGTGTTTGTGTGTTGTAGGTGTGATTGAATTGAATTGCACAGAGATTTGCTTTTGCAGACGGTTAAAAAGAGAAATTTGATTGTGGTTTTAATTAACAAACATAACAAGCCTTTTCATTGGCTCTGAGGATTACAATTACGGCCCACAATGCAGCAGCATCCCTGCCAGTGATTTGGCCGTTTGCATTCGAGACCCAGCGGGGGTCTGTGACGGAGGACTGTTTTAGGACCAGTTTAACTCAACTCAAGACGCAAGTAGATTTTATATGGTGTTTACAATACCGTTTGTTCCTGTGGTGTTTTCAGGTAGCTGTAATATTCAGCCTCAACTCTATATAACTACAACTGTTTCTCATTTACTGAAGCAGAGAAATGTTCATAAAATAAAACAAAGCTCCTGATATTTCTAAATTATGGTGATGCATTGCTGCCACATACATATTATTTTTTGCACTCAATTACGCCGTAATAATGAGAGCTATTATCCTTCCTGCAGTAACTTCAGAAGTGTGCAAGACAATAACTTAGCGACATATCACTTTTATAACATAATATATCATTATTACAATAAATGTGTTACATTTAATGTGTTAAATGTGATAGATAGATAGATAGATAGATAGACAGATAGATAGATAGATTTTGGCAGAATTTTGTGATATATACACAACAAAATTACTGAAACTAAAATAAATATGAAAACTATATGAAAATATGAAAATAAAAGCTAATGAATAAATATGATAACAGTATTTTAATACTACTAAAATAACCGCTAACAGACGTAGTCTAATAGCTACAAAAAAATTAGTTCACAGGTTCATTAAAAATTTCAAGTGTAGTATGAAAAAGTATTATTTTATTATAATATTCATATTTTTATATTTTATTTGTAGATGTTTACTCTTTAGTTTATATGTATATAATGTGCATTTAAAAATGTGTATTTCCCAGTTGCTTTTTGTCTATTTTGACATTTCAAATTAAAGAAAATGTATAATTCTGTATTTTTTTTTAAATAGAACTTTCTCTTTTGTGCCATGCAAATAACAACATTGGAGCAAAAACACGGGCTTGCTTTTTTACCCTGGACCACAAAACCAGTCATAAGTATTACTATTTAAAAATTAAGTTGAGATATATTTACGGCATAATTAGCTAAATATCTTCATGGAACCAAAAACAGGGTGAATTCAGGTTGATTGGGACACTTTTTGTCATTGAAATGACTTGGAAAAGGTGTCCCAAACAACCTGAATTCACTACATTGTATGGGTCAAAACGATGTATCTTTCATGTCAAAAATCAGTAATCTCAGCCAATTTTTGTCCTAACAAACCACACATCAATGGAAAGCGTATTTATACTTTCAAATGATGTATAAATCTCAAATTAAAATAATTAAATAAATAACCCTTACGACTGTCTTTTTAGTCCAGGGACACATATAGGCTATCAAACTATTTAGATTAGCTTTTTACGGACTGATCACTTAGACTCTACAGCTCCACCTACCAGCGATCATATGTATTGCATCCCACTATTAGCGCCATCCGGAGCTATTGATAATTCAGCCAAATAAACAAATCTGTTATCATCAACATTTATTGTATTACAATGCCTGCCAGCTCAAGAGAAATAAATAACCGCTTAGCGCAGACATTTCATCAGCTTTGTGTTTTTAAAACTACATATTAGCGTTAATGATACCCTCTGCGAGCTCGCTCAAGTGCCGGCGCAACAAACAACAACAAAAACAACACTTAATCGCTCGTATGTTTTTAAATTGGAAGATTTCTGTTTTGGCCCCCACGGCTAATTCCTGGGGTGAGAGTGTAATATTTGTTTCCTCCGACACCGGCGGCAGCAACAAATGGCGGTACAAACCGCGCTTTATCAAGGGTTGCCGCCGCAGATGCGGAGGTTGTTCTTATCGCCGAACGGCCGGGAACGAGCCAACGCGACCGCGCCACCTCACACGAGAGCTGCAGCGTTTATCGAGAACAACACGGTGGTCCTGGGCGGCCGCGGAGGGTGGGACTGGGTGGATGTGAGGGGGCAGTTGAGCGGTAACCGTGGCGACGACCTCTGGAGCATAAGACTCATGTTAACTAGGCCTTTTCCGCGCCTCTATCTTATCAGCTCCGAGCTGCCGATGCTCGTCAGTGAGCTTAATTGAATAAAAGCCAGCCAGGCATCTGTAGGACTGTCTCTCTCTCTCTCCATTTGTACCGTGCACTCTCTAGCTACTGTCCATTTTTTCTCCACCCTTTTTGCACGATCTCTCTTATCTTGCTCTAGGGGGGAGGGGATGGATGGAGGGACGGGGTGATGACTTAAGAGAATGGGACATGCTGATAAGAGCAGCGTCCGCCCGCTGCGCTGTAAAGACAGAGGCAGTTGTGATTATCACATCCATGTGATTAATCTCTCATTATCTCTGTCTGATCCAACACCACTGCTGACTGTATTCACACACGGGCTGCAGGCACAAACCGCTGACAGATTCAATCATGCACATACAGTAGAGCAGTGCATAGCATGCATGCATTTAAAGAGACAATTTCAAGAAAAATTGTACAGCCAAAAACTTAAGTCTAAAAAATCTGTCATTACAAATACATATGGGCTCAAAAGGAGACAATCTGATGAATGTTCTTGCTGCTCTTTTCCATTCTATGAAAGTGGGTGATGTTTTTTTTTTTATGCTGAAAAATATCCTGAAATACATACCATAAAATACTTTAAATTAGGGCTGCATTAAATCACATTGATTTTGATTTAAAATAAGAAAAATAATATAATATTAACAGTTTTACTTTACATTATAAATATACAATTACAATACAGTTATTTTGATTATTACTATTATTATTATTATTATTATTATTAAAAGTAAAAAAAATGCCAATGTAATATTTTACTGTAAAAAAACAGTATTTAAGACAATATAATAATTTTATTTTCATTACAACTGCAAAATTACAATATTATTATACATTATTATACATTATTATTATTATTATTATTCTTTTTATAACAAAAACACTAAAAGCAGAACTGTATGACAAATAACAATATTATTTTTATTGTTAACTCACAACTGTAATATTTCAATACCAATTACAAAAGAAGAAATATTACAATTGTTGGATGGATGGATGACTGACTGACCGACGGATGAATGATGGATAGATGGATGGATTTATAACAGAGTGAAAAATGAAGGATGGATGGATGGATGACTGACTGACGGATGGATGGATGATGGATAGATGGATGGATTTATAACAGAGTGAAAAATGAAGGATGGATGGATGACAGAGTGAAAAATGAAGGATGGATGGATGGATGACAGAGTGAAAAATGAAGGATGGATAGATGACGGAGTGAGCAATGAAGATGGATTGATGGATGACAGAGTGAACAATGAAGGATGGATTGATGGATGACAGAGTGAACAATGAAGGATGGATAGATGACAGAGTGAAAAATGAAGGATGGATAGATGACAGAGTGAACAATGAAGGATGGATGGATGGATGACAGAGTGAACAATGAAGGATGGATAGATGACAGAGTGAACAATGAAGGATGGATGGATGGATGACAGAGTGAAAAATGAAGGATGGATGGATGGATGGATGACAGAGTGAACAATGAAGGATGGATAGATGACAGAGTGAACAATGAAGGATGGATGGATGGATGGATGACAGAGTGAACAATGAAGGATGGATGGATGGATGACAGAGTGAACAATGAAGGATGGATAGATGACAGAGTGAACAATGAAGGATGGATGGATGGATGACAGAGTGAAAAATGAAGGATGGATGGATGACAGAGTGAACAATGAAGGATGGATAGATGACAGAGTGAACAATGAAGGATGGATGGATAGATGACAGAGTGAACAATGAAGGATGGATGGATGACAGAGTGAACAATGAAGGATGGATAGATGACAGAGTGAACAATGAAGGATGGATTGATGGATGACAGAGTGAACAATGAAGGATGGATAGATGACAGTGAACAATGAAGGATGGATGACAGAGTGAACAATGAAGGATGGATAGATGACAGAGTGAACAATGAAGGATGGATAGATGACAGAGTGAACAATGAAGGATGGATAGATGACAGAGTGAACAATGAAGGATGGATGGATGGATGACAGAGTGAACAATGAAGGATGGATGGATGGATGACAGAGTGAACAATGAAGGATGGATAGATGACAGAGTGAACAAGGATGGATGGATGGATGGATGGATGGATGACAGAGTGAACAATGAAGGATGGATAGATGACAGAGTGAACAATGAAGGATGGATGGATGGATGACAGAGTGAAAAATGAAGGATGGATGGATGGATGACAGAGTGAACAATGAAGGATGGATAGATGACAGAGTGAACAATGAAGGATGGATGGATAGATGACAGAGTGAACAATGAAGGATGGATGGATGGATGGATGACAGAGTGAACAATGAAGGATGGATAGATGACAGAGTGAACAATGAAGGATGGATTGATGGATGACAGAGTGAACAATGAAGGATGGATAGATGACAGAGTGAACAATGAAGGATGGATGGATGACAGAGTGAACAATGAAGGATGGATAGATGACAGAGTGAACAATGAAGGATGGATGGATGGATGACAGAGTGAAAAATGAAGGATGGATGGATGGATGACAGAGTGAACAATGAAGGATGGATAGATGACAGAGTGAACAATGAAGGATGGATGGATAGATGACAGAGTGAACAATGAAGGATGGATGGATGGATGACAGAGTGAACAATGAAGGATGGATAGATGACAGAGTGAACAATGAAGGATGGATTGATGGATGACAGAGTGAACAATGAAGGATGGATAGATGACAGAGTGAACAATGAAGGATGGATGGATGACAGAGTGAACAATGAAGGATGGATGGATGACAGAGTGAACAATGAAGGATGGATGGATGATAGAGTGAACAATGAAGGATGGATGGATGACAGAGTGAAAAATGAAGGATGGGTAGACACACACAAACACAGACAGACACACACACACACACAGGCACACACACACACACACACACACACACACACACACACACACACACACACACACACACACATATACACAAACAGGTCTTTTGTCATCTGCAAGGTAACCGTACATCTCTCCTGCACACCAGAGTTGATGTTTGGGGGGTGTTCAAATCTCTAATTTAGAGCATGAGCAGCAAGGGTCAGATGATGTAGAACAAGCACCTGCACAGGTTCAATCTGTACATGTAATTTCTCTACACAAAGCAGTCCCTCATTTCAACTCCAGGGAAACTTTCTCTTGTCATTAGCCTCCCTTCCGCTGTCAAACATGAATATACCAGTATAATTTACATACAATAGGGCAGCAGAGGTTGAAATCAAAGCTGCACAAGGCCATTTCTATGAGTTATGAGACACGTGTGACTCACTCATCAAAAGGAAAATCAGGACCTATGAGCAGAGCACATTACCATCACAGGGATGAGATCATGCTGAATGCAGAACAATTCAATTTACAATCTGGACAGTATTTTGTATCTGTAAGGCTACTTACAAAATGTACACCAACCCCACCACGCAAAATAAATAAATAAATAAATACAAAATTTAAAACATATTTATATAAAATATTTTAATATCATTTAAATATATACATAAATTCATTATTAAAAATAACAAATTACAATTACAAATATTAATATTATATTTATTAAAATATTTATTTTATTTATTAAAAATAATTAAATATTTTATTTTAAATAAATATTTCCCTTTCCTAGCTGAACAACTGAAGTGGAAAGGAATGGAAATGTTAGCAAAATTAACGCTTACTAGGTTTCTGAGGGTGATTTTTCACACTTGCAGTGTATTTAGTGATACTATCATAGAATCTATAATAGTCTTACACACATTGTTTCACAGACCATCAGACATGTGTTGTGCGTGTGTGTTTCAGAGGCCCTGGCGAGCATGCGGGTGTAACACTGTCACTGATGAGGTCATCCGGAGAGGGGAGGCGGGTTAATTGGGAGGTGCTTGGCAAATCTCAGGATGAATTACGATAACTAAGTCTTCAAGTGTTCAAAACGAGACAGAAATGATAAATATAGCTGTGAGCTGCTCCCAAACCACTCCGCTGCAGATGAAAGAGATTCACCTGCAAGACTAGATCTTACAAAATGAGGTCATGATAGTAGACTGCGAACAGGACGATTATCTGGACAGAGCACTAGCCAGCACACGAGAGAGAGCGAATTAAATACACACCGGCATCTCCACACGCTGCAACAGATAAGATGTTTTTCCACTGTTAAAGACAATGGTTTCTAAGCTGACATGACAGGCTTACAGACCAGAGAGTGAATGACAAATACAATCTCAATGCAAACATGTGTTCAAGACACCATGATATTGCTTATTTTCTTTATTAAATGCATTTTTAATTAACGTCAATATAGTAAACTTGTAGGCGTATACTTCAATCTCAAAACAATCAGCCAAGATACAAGACTTTATACTTCAAAGGATGTGTAAGTGTAATTTATAGGACTGATGTTTTATTATGTTTTGAGAAATGAGAAAGATTGCAGAATATAAGTATAGTTTTGCAGAATATGAGCAATGTCATTTTGGATAATTCTCATTATTATAAATTAACAATAGACCTCACAAATAAAAAAACAAAAACAAATAAACCTCGTCACAAAAATGTGACAGAAATGAAACAAAAATGAAAGCAAAAGAACAAATATATTCATGCCATATCCTGCAATTTAAAAGAGGAACATTAATTTGAGATTTCCTAAAAGTGCTTTTATCTGTTGAGTACAAATCAATTCAGCCTGTCAGACATACAGTCTCCTCTAATGGAACTATTTCAAACAAATATAGACACACAATCCACAAACACATACACACCCCTCACTCAAGGTTTTTCCTATTTCAGACAGTATTTGTTGAGTATCTGTTGCTGGTTTGGCACCCCAGTACATGTTCACAGAACCAAACATTAGGGAAAAGTCAAGATTCATAACAGCGTGCATTGCATACATGAAACACTTCCATGTTTCTTTAGCATGCACTATATATTAGGAACATTGTTCAAATCAGAATTCTTTAGTGTGCATTTATATAGGAACATACGGAAGATAAATGTTTAGCGCACACTACAGTCTGTACTAGAAACTGTATATATATTTAGTATGCAATGCATTCTGGTAACATTTACACAGCATTTAAAGAATGTTTGTTTGCAACCATTGCTCTTTAGTATGCACTTCATGCTTAGAACACTGACGGAGCATACAAAAAATGTTTTTACCATGCACAACAGAATGTAACATTGTCTAATATGCATATACTAATACCAGGAACATTAACCCAATGTTCAAATCAAGACTATATAGTATGCACTGCATGTTTGTAACATTTACACAGAAAATTCCTAGCATGTTTGTTTTTACTATATACTATAAACAGCCAATGTTCTAAGCATGCCTCATTGGTGTACTGTTTAGAAAATGATTCTAGAATGCAAAGGATGTTTTTTTTGCATGCAGTATATACTAGTAACATGTATCCAATACTAAAATCAGGAATCATTAGTATGCAATGCATTCTAAAACATTTATGGAACATTTAATGAATGTTTCTTTAGCGTGCACTACACTGTAAAAAAAAAAAAATGTTGAGTCAACTTAAAATCATTTGTTACTTGGCTGCCTTATAATTTTAAGTTCAAAGTGTAGTCAACTTGAAATGTTACGTTTTACTAAGTAACAACTTTAGGTGATTCAACTGTTAAGGCACACGAGTAACAAACACAGCTGTTAAGTTTAACAAACAATTTTTTTTACTTCAGTCAACTCAAATATCTAAGTTGTCACTTAGTACAACTTAACATTTCAACTTGAATAAACTTTACAATTTTAAGGCAGCAGGGTAACAAATTATTTTAAGTTGACTCAACAAATTGTGTTTTTTGTTTTTTAGTGTATAATACTAGAAACAATTGGGCAATGGTCAAAGCATGTCTCTTAATATGCAATGCATGCTAGGAATATTTATTGCACACTAAATGCTCTTTAAATCATCTGTCTATACAAGAAGCCAATGCTCAATCTCTTTAATATGCACTGCATGCTAGCATGATTACAGAACATTCAGAGTATGTTTGTTTAGTATGCAGTATATACGAGGAAAATTGTACAAAGCATGGCAGTTTACTATGTCAGAACATTCAAAGGTTTGTGTGTGTGTATGTGCACAACTACAGTATACTAATATATATTAGAAACATTCAACATGTTCAAATCAGCAATATTTCGTGTGCAGTGCAAATTTGTAACATTCAAACAAAACATTCAAAGTATGTTTGTTTTACATGCAATATGTACTAAAAACATTCAGCCAATGTGCTAAGTATGTTTCATTTAGATACACTGAAAGTTACGTAAATGTTCCTAGCATGCAAATATTTTTTTTAGCATTTAGTATATACTAGGAATATGCAGCCAATGTTAAAATCAGGATTCATTAGTATGCAATGTATTACAGGAACATTTATGAAACATTCAAAGAATGTGTGTTTAGCACACACTACAGTATATTCTAGAAACATTTAGGTAACGATCAAAGCATGTCTCTTTAGTGCAATGCATGCTAGGAACGGTTACAGAATATTAAAAGAATGTTTGTTTAGCATTCAGTACACTAGGAAAATGTGGACAATGTTCAAAGCTTGTCTCTTTAGTATGCACCACATATCTGGAACATTTACACATAACTTATCCATTTCACATGCACTGCATACTAGAAACATTTAGCCAGTGTTCAAGTCAGATTTTTTTAGTATGCACCATATACTAGAAATGTTTAGTATGCACTGCATGCTAGGAACATTTACACACAACACTGAAAGAACATTTGTTTGGCATGGACTTTATTCTAGAAACATTCATCTATTTAAAGCACATAGTTTTAGTATGCACAATATATTTTGGAACACAACATCCAAATACAATGTATTTAACATGCAGCAGCAGTACATACTTTACACACATTTAGCCAATGTTCAAAGCATCTCCCTTTAATATGCACTACATGCTAGGAGCATTTACAGAACATTCAAAGAATGTTTTTATATTATGCAACATATACTAAAACATTTAGCCAATATTCAAAGCATGTCTCTTTACTATGCACTGCATGCCTGGAACATTTACACAGAACTTATTTCACATGCACTGTATACTACAAACATTTAGCCAATGTTCAAGTCAGAATTTTGTAGTATGCACTATATACTAGAATTGTTTAACAATGTCCTGCACTGCATGCTAGAAACATTTACACACTATACATACACAACACTAAACATTTTGTTTAGCATGGACTTTATACTAGAAACATTTATCTAATTCTTTAGTAAGCATTTCATTACAGGAACATTTACAAAACATTCAAATAATGTTTGTTTAGTATGCAATACATATTAAAACATTTACCCTATATTCAAATGTCTCTTTAGTATGCACTGCATGTTTGGAACATTTACACAGAAGATTTAAAAAATATTTATTTCACTGCATACTAAAAACATTCAGCCAGTGTTCAAGATTGTTTTAGTATGCACTTTATACTAAAAACACTACATAAAATGTACAAAGCATGCATTTTTAGTATACTAGGACACAACATTCAATGTTTGTTTAGCATGCACTTTATACTAGAAACATTTAGCCAATGTCTCTTTAGGATGCACTGCATTTTTGAAACACAGTATTCAAACAAAGTTTATTTAACATGCAGTACTTACATACTATAAACATTCAAAGCATCTCACTTTAGTGTCCACAGCATCCTAGGAACATTTACAGAACATTCAACAATGTTTGTTTAGTGTGCACCACAGTATGTACTAGCAACATTTAGCCAATGTTCAAATAAGGATTTTTTAGTATTTAATTACAGGAACATTCACAAAACATTCAAATAATGTTTATTTAGTATGCAATGCAGTCTATACTAAAACATTTAGCATGTTCAGCACGCCACTTTAGTATGCACTGCATGCTTAAAACGTTTACAAAACATTCAAACAATATTTGTTTAAAGTACACTACATACTAGAAACATTTAGCCAATGTTCAAAACATGTCTCTTTAGTTTGCACTGCATGCTAGAAACGTTTACATTTAGCAGACGCTTTTATATCCAAAAATCGTATCTTTTATCCATTTACAGAACATCAGAGAATGTTTTTTAGGGTGCACTATAGTATGTACTAGAAACATTTAGCCCATGTTCAAATCAGGATTTTTTAGTATGCACTGCATGCTAGGAACAATCTAGCATATTTCTCCAGTATGCACTGGATCAGACACGAGTGTCCATGCGGCGGCAGATTGCGGTCACTCAAGGTTAAACCCATCTCAATCAGAATTTGAGACGTGAACCAGCACAAGGGCTACTTACACTCCACCTTCATCCCTCCAAGAAAAAATGCTGCATTAAGTTGCTTTAACAGAAACTGCTTAAAACACAGATATAACCTTGATCACGCAAGCAGACAGAATATGAAAGACAAAGTCACAGCTGGGAAGCACTCACCATATGGCCAAGACTGCTGGCTATTACTCACTACAAAGGGAATAACAGGCAACCCACTTTCGCAAACATCTCGGCACAATACAAATGCATTACCTTCATGCCCGTTTTTAGGTTCAAAACACCAAACCAGCCATTAAAGCTCTCAGCGAGCCAGGAAGATGAGGTGCTCAGAACTCTTGAAAGGAGAAACTTGTGAAGCGTTTGGCCTTGACAATGAATATTACACATCCTGAAAACATGGATAGATGACTCTGCCGTTCAGGATATTTTCAACCTTTTTGCTCTCAATGTTTATTGCGCCAATTTTGCTTGTGTCACATTTCCAGCTGAGGTGTCATGCCTGAATGATAAGCATGCAGTGACATTTCCATGGTTGGAGTGGTGATAAAGTGTGATTTTATATGGTTATGGAAAGACTGGCACTTTCTTTCATCTGTGACACAGGTCCTCTTATAACACAGACAGATCTATCAATACATACCAAATGATTCCATCTATGATTCTATGGAAAAGAGCATGAGTTTAGGGGTGGGACTATGTGATTGGCTGATCAATGGCAAACGGAAAACTGATATTTTGGACCGTTATATATGTCTGGTAGAAAAAATTTAAATGAATGTCAAAATTAAAGGAATAGTTCACTCAAAAATGAAAATTACCCCATGATTTCCTCACCCTCAACCCATCCTAGCTGTATATGAATTTCTTCTTCCAGACGAACACAGTCAGAGTTGTTTTAAAATTTATCCTGGCTCTTCCAAGCTTTATAATGGTGGTGGATAGTGGCTATTATTTTGAAGCTCCAAAATGCGCAACTAACCCATACGCCTCCGGAGGCTTAGCACATGTCTTCTGAAGCGGATCCATGGGTTTTTGTAACAGAAATATTTGTATTTTCAAATTATAAACTCGAATCACTGACTTACAGCAATGGTGTTCGCAAGAGAGACGAGTTCTAGCTTTCTCCCTGACCTCTGACTCGACGTGTGACATAAGCCGCATTCGTAGTGTAAGCTTAGAATAAATAAACAAGAATACTAAACACCAGTAATTAATTAAAAGTCGAAAAATGTCAGCAGATTTCACTGTCAGCGGAATTCACTATAAGAGAAGAAGAGCTTGAGTTTTTTGCACAGCCTTATTTGTTTGAACTGGAGTAATGTTACACCAACCAGGAACTCGACTCTCGCGAACGCGCATACGGCCATTGATGAAAGTCAAAAGAATAGAAATATAAATATTTGGCTTGGCCAAAAATTGGTCGACCCCCATTTGAAACGACCATTATTTTGCAATTCTAGTACATACAATCACATCAAATCATATGTGACCCTGGACCACAAAACCAGTCATAAGGGTAAATTTTTTAAAACTGAGATTTACACATCATCTGAATGCTAAATAAATAAGCTTTCCATTGTATGGTTTGTTAGAACAATATTTGGCTGAGATACAAATATTTGAAAATCTAAAATCTGAGGGTGCAAAAAAAAAATAAAAAATCTAAATATTGAGAAATTCACCTTTAAAGTGGTCCAAATGAAATTCTTGGAAATGCATCTTACTGAACAAATTTTTTTATATATATATTTTAATAGTGGGTGCATTTATATAAGTGAGGATAGCAAAATTAAGTAAACAGTGACATATTATGCCCAAAAATTCTTCATACAAAATTTGGGACCAAAAATTTTATTTGACACTTTTACCTGACCATGTTTTGCTTAAGTTTGACTGAACTAAATCAAGCATGACATCAGTAACTAAACAGATTTCCCAGCATGCAGAGCAGGACTGTTTAAAATATCAGTGTAATCAGATGAAACCTGAACGATGGTGCTCTTAAATGCTGCTCTCTTACCAGTACCTGTTCACTTTGCTCACTTATGAGTGTTTCCCAGCATGCTGCAACAGCCACCAGACCAAATTCATGATGAAAGCAGGATAATTGAGCTAATCAATCACAATGATGAGAAGGCAGGAGGTGGCGGAACTGACAAAGTGGTGCCACAATAACAATCTGCTGCTGATTGTCAACAAAACGAATGAGCGAACACAAGATTTGAGATGACAGACCTGCTCGCTTTAGCATTAGTGCTGATAGTTTACAGTAAAAACTGTTAATGATCTCAAGTTATATCATAAAGCAATAAGCCATGAGAGGTTGCGCAACAGTGATTTTACTGCAAATAAAATGTGCGGATGCTATATTAGCTGACCATCTAGTGAATATAATTTTTTATGCTGCATTCTAGTAGTCATTATCAAAATAAACAACAATATTCTGTGAAACTGTTGCTCAGATCATGTGTAAATAAGTAGTCATTAATAGTAGCAGCAAACAATCACTAACTGTACCTTTAAATGTGCTGTATTTTGCTGTCATACCTCTGAGAAATCGGTGAAACTTTCTGCTACAGCATTAACTCTCTGATTAGCATGAAATGATGTTTAAGGAAGCATGAGATTATTGGCTGGTGTTTAAAAATGTAATTTGTGATTAATTCAGCTGACATACCTCCAGTGGATCCAGACAACAAATGCTTTTAAACTGAATTTAGCCCTGTAGATTGTGTAGAGTGACTCTGAGACTGTGTGCTGCGCTGAGACAGTGAGTTTTCGACACAACATGCAGATCATGTGAGCAAATCACTTACTAGATTAGAAAGAAAAGCTGATGGCAGAACACACTATGGTTGTAAAGGTGATCACAAATGTTTAACAGGTTACTACACGGTTTCCAGGCCTTTGCTAGGCGGTTACTAAGGTGTTCTAAATGAATCCCAAACTGAGGCTCTAGATGAATCACTACTGCACAGACTCAAGCTCCAAATGAATCACTATTGTGCAAACTCAAGCTCCAAATGAATCACTACTGCGTAGACTTAAGCCCCAAATGAGCACTACTGCACAGAATCAGCCTCCAAATGCACAGACTTGAGTTCCTAATGAATCACTACAGCGTAGATTTGAGCTCCAGATGAATCACTACTGTGCAGACTCAGGCTTCAAATGAATCACTACTACGCAGACTTGAGTTCCTAATGAATCACTACTGGGCAAACTCCAAATGAATTACTACTGTGCAGACTTGAGCTCTAAATGAATCACTACTGTGCAGATTCATGCTTCAGATGAATCACTACTACGCAAACTCAAGTTCCCAATGAATCACTATTGGGCAAACTCCAAATGAATTACTACTGTGCAGACTTGAGCTCCAGATGAATCACCACTACACAGACTTAGGCTTAAAATTAATCACTACTCCAAAGAATCGGCCTCCAAATGAATCACTACTGCACAGACCCAGGCTTAAAATGAATCACTTCTGCACAGACTAAGACTTAAAATGAATTACTACTGCACAGACTCGAGCTCCAAATCATTACTGTGCCGACTCAGGCTCCAGATGAATCACTACTGCGCAGACTCAGGCTTCAAATGAATCACTTCTGCACAGACTCAGGCTTAAAATGAATTACTACTGCACAGACTCGAGCTCCAAATTAATCACTACTATGCCGACTCAGGCTCCAGATGAATCACTACTGCACAGAATTGAGTTTCTAATGAATCACTACTGCATAGACTTGAGCTCCAGATGAATCACTACTGTGCAGACTCAAGCTCCAAATGAATCACTACTGCAAAGACTTGAGTACCAGATAAATTACCACTACACAGACTCAGGCTTCAAATGAATCACTACTGTGCAGATTCAGGCTCCAGATTAAACACTACTACACAGATTCAAGTTCCTAATGAATCACTACTGTGCAAACTCCAAATGAATTACTTGAGCTCCAAATGAAATCACCACTACACAGTCACAGGCTCCAGATGAATCACTATTGCACAGACTCGAGTTTGTAATGAATCACTACTGTGCAAACTTGAGCTTCAGATGAATCATTGCAGACTCAAGTTCCTTATGAATCACTACTGGGCAAACTCAGGCTCCAGAATAATCACTACTGCGTAGACTCAAGCTCCAAATGGATCACTACTGTGCAGACTCAGACTTAAAATGAATTACTACTGCACAGACTCAAGCTCCAAATTAATCACTACTATGCCGACTCAGGCTCCAGATGAATCACTACTGCATAGACTTGAGCTCCAGATGAATCACTATTGTGCAGACTCAAGCTCCAAATGAATCACTACTGCAAAGACTTGAGTACCAGATAAATCACCACTACACAGACTCAGGCTTCAAATGAATAACTCCTGCACAAAATCGGCCTCCAAATGAATCACTACTGTGCAGACTCTGGCTTCAAATGAATCACTACTGTGCAGATTCAGGCTCCAGATTAAACACTACTACACAGACTCAAGTTCTTAATGAATCACTACTGTGCAAACTCCAAATGAATTACTTGAGCTCCAAATGAAATCACCACTGTGCTCAGGCTCCAGATGAATCACTATTGCACAGATTCGAGTTTGTAATGAATCACTACTGTGCAAACTTGAGCTCCAGATGAATCACTGCAGACTCAAGTTCCTTATGAATCACTACTGGGCAAACTCAGGCTCCAGAATAATCACTACTGTGTAGACTCAAGCTCCAAATGGATCACTTGTGTGCAGACTTGAGCTGAAAATGAATCACCACTACACAGAATCAGCCTCCAAATGAATCACTACTGCGCATACTTGGGCTCCAGATTAAGTCATCGCACAAGATGACAGGGGCCATATCTGGAATAATTTGGCTTTACTTTTTTTAATGTTGAAGGAGAGACACCTCATTCATCTTTTTTGTTTGGTGGTACTGCACATGTCAAATGCATCCATCCACGCTCATCCGCAGTTGAGTATACTTTGAAAGCTGTGTGGACATGCCTGTTTGTGATGCAAAAAAATAAGTATACACAGGCCTTAACCCTTAGTGTGAGCAATAGTAATAATGATGCATGTCTTAGCTAATTAATACTACTGGTTTTCATTTAATACATTTCCTGGACCATTTTAAGAGCAGGCAAGAGTCACCAGCTTTTGTCTCTTACTCCATTGTGTCGTCAATACAAACTCTTTCGCAAACACACAAACACAAATGAAAGTCCCCCGCCCTCTCTAGCACTCGCCGATAGTGGCACATGTATAATTGCATTGTGCAACAGTGCGCACCTTAGAGGAAATAATTACCACCATAAAAAGAGCAATTACTAACCTGGCAGAGAGCAGCCGTGGATTTTAATGCATCTGCTTGGTGACGGCAGCTCATACAAATCTGTTTGTTTATTTGTCTGAGTTACAGCATTGACAGACATGAAAAAATGAAAAACCTCCAAGTCACGCCAAGCAGATGCACCGAATCAAACCAAATGTTTCAAGATGCGCAATGAAGGCACTTCTCACTCCACGTTTCGCTCGTGCTCATAAAGATTTTATTCCAGCGTCAAAAATAGAACTCGTGCACAATGGGAACTATCCATTTTCGATTGAGTCGAGGTCGTTCAATTCATCTCACTGTACTAAAGCTTCTACAAATTGGAAGTCATTGTCAGAGGGTAATTCGTTTTCATCTTAAAAACCCCAGCTCGTAATAAAGAATCATTTAAACGATATGAACGCACGACTGAATGGTTTCAGTAATTTGCATCACAAGCAGCGGCGCGGGCCTCGGGTGCCGTGACACAAGCAAATGAAAAGATGCATTAAAGACAGCGCCGAGAGCTCCGGCATCCGGTCAACGACACCCGAGTGCCCTAAAAAAAAAAAAGTGTCACGTTTTGGGGGGACGATTCTAGTAGATTCTCGCCATCAGAAAATGAATCACAATCTGCTAGCTGTCACCGTCTGAGGAAACGCTCATCAATCACAGTCCTCCTCACATTATGATGGCTGGAATACGACTGTCTGCGATTCGAACTCTTTTGAGGTTGAAAAATTAAAAACTGATTGATTGTAAGAGGCGGTTATTAAAGGTCATCGTTTGTAATATTCTCAGGGAGCATTAGCATGGTGTCGTCTTTCAGTCGGAATAACAATAGAGAGGCTGACATACTCAGAGAAGTGGTGTTCATTTATTAGGTTCCGCTCAGGAAAAGGAAGAGTACTTTTTACAGCCTGCCAGGTAATAACAGAAGGATGGATGCATTTTTACTCTACAGTATGTTATTGCTAACCAATGTGAAAAAAGGAAGCAAAATGCATTTCTAAATATGTGAACAGCAACTTATATTTTAAGTTTTAAGTTTAAAGTTTTAAGTTTAAAAATATTTGTAACTTTGGACCACAAAACCAGTCTTAAGTGTCTTTTTTTTGTTATTGAGATTTATACATCATATAAATGCTGAATAAATAAGCTTTCCATTGGTGTTAGGATAGGACAATATTTGGCCAAGATACAACTATTTATTTAGTCAGAAATCTGAAGGTGCAACAAAATAAATAAATAAATAAAATGATCAAAAGCGCCTTAAAAAAATAAAGTTTTGATATATTTACTTCACAAAGAATAATGTGATTTTAATATAAAAATGTGATTTTATTATAAATAAAGAATGAAAATATGTAAAGTATGTATATATTTATGTATGTGTGTGTACATATACATATAAAAATCATATGAAACTGACACGTTTATATATTTAAATTATGCACCTAAAACCTTTGTTTATAAAAATGTAAATCCCAATTTAAATAAACTGATCCAAGGGTCAGCATTTATCTGAAATAAAAAGATTTTGTATTAACATTATACCATTCAAAAGCTTGGTCAGTATATTTTTTTTCTTGTTTTTGAGGGGTGGGGGAAGGAATTATAAAAAGAAATAATTTTATTTAGCAAGGATGCTTTAAATTTATCAAAAGTGATGAAGACATTTACAATGTTGCAAAAGAAACCTGAAAAATTCTGCTCAGCTGTTTTCAACATAATCATAATAAATGTGTTGTGAGCAGCAGATCAGAATATTAGAATGATTTCTGAAGGATCATGTGATTGGAGTAATGATGCTAAAAATTCACCTTTGAAATCAAAGGAATAAATTACATCTTAAAATATATTCAAATAGAAAACAGCTATTTTAAATAGTAAAAATATTTCTAAATTTTACTGTTTTTGCTGTACTTTGGTGAGCAGAAGAGACATTCAAAATCTTTGACTGGTTGTGTATATCAAATATATATTTTACTTTTTTCATACGAGAACACACTAATAAACACATACATACTGTAGCATTGTGCTAAACAATGCAGAAACGGCATATTATCATACTGGCCAGTTTACACAGGCACAGTCCCTGTTATCTTCACAGAATGTAAAAATCTAGTTTTTCCACTATTCTTCTGGTACATTTCAAGCTCAGTATAATTTTGTCTGTCTGGCACTGTTGGCCTGTGTTCTCAGATCACTTTAAATTCACTGCAGCCTCCATCAAATCAAAGCAAACTCCTAAAAATGCCCTAGCACAAGCAACACTGTCAATGTAGATTATGCTGTTGATTGATGACTGTAAAATATGCTTACAAAACGTGTTACGGCCACGGTGTCAAAAAGAAAACTTGTGCTGTTGAAAGCACAGCTAGATGCAAAGAGCGCTCTCCCTTTTACAGGGCAGCAGCCGTCAATCACAGCATTCAGCGCGGTGAACGCCGCTATAGTGTTGCCAATGAGACTGAACTTGATCTGGCATGACTACACTTGCTACCAGCAATGTTTCAATATCATTTATCACTCTCAGCCGAGTAAGCACCGAGGCATTTATTTGCTTAGATTTACCGCACTGTATTAACATCAATTCTGTTACCTTCACATTTAATCTTTATAAACGGTATAAGCAGTGATTTCTTTCATCACAATGTACAAAGTCAATGTAATTTTTAGTACTAAGCAAGTCCAAGCAAAGGTGTCAAAATTTAGCGGGTTAGTAGGTTCTAGTTAGCCCCTGCTGGTAGATGTCATAATTACACAAAATAAAAAAAAATAAAAAAAATAATAATAATAATAAAGTGAAAGATTAAAAAAATAAAAATACAATTAAATGTAACAACAAAATAAAATAGATAAAATAAAAGATAGATGAGATAGATTTACAAGTGATGGGCACAACCAAATGAGTTTCTAATTCTGTTGTGATCATTTCAGACGCCTCAAACCCATTCTAACAGAGACAGCTGTTGCTTAATTTTCTTACAGGCTGAGGTCAAACGGCCACAGAAACAAAAACACAAACAAACAAATAAACCCAGAGCTCCGCCCGCGGTGGGCCGCCGTACCCTGAGAGCCTGAGATCTGACAGACTGCACTCTGGATTATGGAGCCATCAGCGTCTCTGGTACTGCTGGTGTAAGTAACACAATCTGGTGTCTAATTTCCACCAGCTGTTCACCACGCCACCGGAGAGGAGCGGCTAGCGACCAGGGCAGAACACCTTGACGATCTGCGGCCAAAGAGATGACAATGAATTTTTCATACTGAGCCGATCGCATTAAAGAGGGACATGAGAGCGCTTAGCAAGAGGAGGAGCGAAACCCAAACAGATGGATGAGGACTGAAACACACACACTGCTGGGTGTCCATACATACAGTCACACAAACAGCAGCTAGAGAACAAGAAAGGTATTGAAGCACTGAACTTAGAACACATTAACAACTGCATAGCAGCACCCAAGCAACTAAACGGCAATGCAACTGAAACCAATTTAGCCAACTGTATAAAAAAATAATGTCTTTGCAACCAGCAAGAACACCCTAGACTGTAGGGTTGGGTACCGTTCACATTTTTACCGGTACCGGTTCCAGTACCGGTACCCAAAATTCGATACCGGTACCCAACGGTACTTTTTTCAATACTTTACTTTGACTTAAGTGACTTTTAGTGGATATAATAAGCCCAATCCTCTCATTTTCAACATTTTATTTATTTTGAAATGTTCAATAATACACACAATCCTTACAATAAATAAATACCTACAACATCCAGGGCATAGTGTAATGCAGTGGTTTTCAAACTTTAAGCATGACCCTATTTTTTATTTTTAAATTGAGGTGACCCTAACTTTAGTTAGAAGTGGGGAGACATACTGAACATGTAAATAAAAACAGTATAAAATAAATAATAAACAACACAGCTCTTTCTTAGTCGTATTAAATGCAGCCATAATCAAAGTAGGCTATACTCTCTCAATATTCAAAGTGCATATAGACCAAATTTTTTGAAAAATGAGACAGAGCTAGAGACCTGCTATACAGCCTAATATGTTATATAGACTAATTTGCGCGCATTGGGGCCGGGTTTAAAGAGCAACTATCCAATGCGCCCAATTTACGCGGGGTATTAAAATAGCTTCTGAATGCGTGTGCGCGTTTAACTTTCGGTTTGGTTTTAACAATCGCATGAAACTCTTCGCGGCACTTAACGTGCATTCTACAGGCGAGTCTACAGGCGTTGTTATAATGAGAGGATTAATTAGCGTGAGTCTGGCGTGAGCCGTGTGAATCAGACACATAGTCTGCTACGTTTTTAGTCTACTTGCGCTATGCTTATGTGCAGAACTGAGATAGCTTTCGTAGTGTTTTGAATGGATAAAATATAGAAAAAAACTGTCATTTCTAAATAAAACTAACCAGTTGCAACTGAAACGCCGTCCTCCCTTGAAATTAACTCCCCAAACTACGTCCCCGGTGTCCCACAATATTTTCTGCCCTGGGTTCGGTTATCTAATAAATTGCACTCCTGCGCTTCCTCAGGTTGGGTATTACCACTGCCTGCCTTGCATTTACTGTTACAAATATTGCAGCCATTTGTCCGCATGAACCTTTGTGAAATGTAACGCACACATTACAGCGCTTTCTGTTAGTCGTTGCCCTGTGTGTTTGAGCACGGTCTCTCTTGCGCGCACGCTTTCGCTACGTACCAAACTCACGCAGCGCGCAGACATGTTCTCTCAGGTACCGAAATGGAGCACCGATTGATTTGATCTGAATCGATAGTCGGTAGTACCGACGCAATTCGGTCGGTGCCTATAAAAGTACCGAGTTCGGTACCCATCCCTACTAGACTGTTAAACATTAGACATAAAATCATTGCATAGCAACACCCTAGCAACCAACCATATGACTCTAGCAACCCAAATGCACACAAAATTAATTAGAACACTTAAGCTACTGCATAGCAACACCCTATACGCAAATGTATACATAACAATGCATTTAAACCATTCAGAACACCTCAGTGCTTGCATAGCTGACAGGCGGTATAAAGCCTTGTTCAGACTGTCAGCTCAAATCCAATTTTGTGCATATCCAGATGGAATCTGATTCACATAACTGACTGTCCACACTGTGTATCACAACAGTTCATATCTGATTTGTGCGTCAAAAAGCGATCTTTCGTTTTACGGAATGTGTGTTGATTTCTACGGCAATGCCGTTGTGTTGTTATGCCAATGCCAAAAACAGCAATAACTTCTTTCACAGAAAAATCAGATTTGGGCTGACAGTCTGAAGGAGGCTTATCACTCTAGCAACCCAAATGCACACATAACTATTCGGAACACTTCACCAACCACATAGCAATACCCTAGCAACCACCCATAAAACCCTAGCAACCACATAACATTGCATTTAAACCATTCAGAACAATTGCATAGCAATGCCATGGCAACCATTTAAAACACTCTACCAAACCAAATGCACACAAAACCATTTAGAACACTTAAGCTACTGCATAGCAACACCCTAGCAACTGTATAAAAATACATTTAAACCATTCAGAACACTTCAAGTAATTGCATAGCAACCGCATAGCAACACCCTGGCAACCACTTATAACACTCTAGCTACCCAAATGCACACAGAACTATTCAGAACATTTCGCCAATGCCCTAGCAACCACCAATAAAACCCTAGCGACCACATAATGCATTTGAACCATTCAGAACACCAGTAATTGCATAGCAACCACTTATAACACTCTAGCAACCCAAACGCAAATAGAACTATTCAGATCACTTCAGCAACTGCATAGCAATGCTCTTGCAACCATTCATAACACTCTACCAACCTTAAGCTACTGCATAGCAACCACCCACAACACTCTAGCAACCCAGATGCACATAAAACCATTCATAACACTTAAGCTACTGCATAGCAACACCCTAGCAACCACCTAGAAACTGTATAACAATGCATTTAAACCATTCAGAACAGTAACTGCATAGCAACGCCCTAGCCACCACTGATAACACTGATAGCAACCTCAGTGCACACAAAACTTTCAATTGCATAGCAATGCCCTAGCAACCACCTATAAAACCTTAGAAACTGTGTAACAATCTATTTAAAACATTCAGAACACTTCAGAAATTTCATAGCAACACCCTAGTAACCAATTATTACACTCTAAGTACTTCAATGCACATAACCATTCATAACAATTCAGCAACTGCACAACAATACCCTAGCAACCACCCATAACACTTTGGTAACCCAGATGCACACAAAACCATTCAGACAACTTAAGATACTACATAGCAATGCCCTAGCAACCATTTAACAATGCATTTAAACCATTCAGAACACTTCATTAATTGCATAGCAACGCCCTTGCAACCACCTATGAAACCTTAGTAACTGTATAACAATCTATTTAAAACATTCAGAACACTTCAGTAATATCATAGCAACACCCTAGCAACCACTTATTACACGCTAACAACGTCAATGCACATAAAACAATCATAACAATTCAGCAACTGCACAACAATGCCCTAGCAACCACCTATAACACTTTGGTAACACAGATGCACACAAAACCATTCAGAACACTTAAGCTACTGCATAGCAACACCTTAGCAACCATATAACAACACACTTATTTTAAACTATTCAGAACACTTCATTAATTGCATAAAAACGCCCTAGCAACCACCCATAAAACCTTAGAATCTGTAACACTAACAACCTCATTGCATATAAAATCATTCATAATTCTGCAACTGCATAGCAACTCCCTAGTAACCACAAGTAATACCCTAGCAAAGTACCAATGAGTTTTTAAGGGCAAGTGCAGCTGAAATGTTTTGAGAATTGCGTTTGGTGCTGCAAGTAGAGAAATTACCCACAGCAGCTTTAATAAAAATACATGCATTTTCTTTCTGCCTCCATTTTCTAAGTGCTGCCACGTTAAATGCGATTGAAAAGTCAAACGCTGTCTCAATAGCGCAGGTCTCAGTGATGGAATTGTGGAATTGAAGCAGGAGGAAATTGTTTAATGCGTGAGCAACAGTGTAGATTGATAATGAAGCTGTGTGGGTTCATGCCCTTAAACACAAAGCAAATGTAATACAGTAGACAGAACGTGCTCTATGAAGCTCATCTGAATGTGATATTACGATGGCAGGGGCCTCAGGAACATAGTAAAAAGAAAAGCCTACTGCATGTGGCGTACTCTAGCGAGTGTGTTTGTGCGGTTGGGTCCCTTGTTAAGTGTATTTCCAGGGGTAAATTGAGTGTATGACACTGTATAATTCAGTCGCTGAGCGGTGGGCCGCCTGCTTGGTCACACCAATTCACTGAAACAGTGACTGCACAAAATCCATTCCACTAAATTTTCTGTTTATACAGCAACACATCCCATTAGACTACATCGCCTAGCAACAAAATGCACTTATAGTAACATTAACAACACAGCGTCCATAAATTACATAATATACATTAGCGAAATAATACACTGTAATTGCACAATAAGAATGTGCAATACAATCCACAAAATTATTATTTTGACTTTGAGTTTGTGGTTTAGTCCACATGTTAGATTTTAAATAATATGTGTGTTATTAACCCTTTAACTGTCACTCCCTATTGTGAACATAGACATGAAAACCAAATGTAATTTTTTATAATTCATGAACAAAAACATTTTGTAATATGATTTTCATGTACAATTTCCGTGATAATGCAATGTCTGATTTTAAAATGGTTTCCAAAGGATGAATTTTGAAATTTTAAGTCTTCAAGTGATATATAATTTCTTAGGATTTCTAAAGCATGATAGAAAAAAAGGCAACAACGAAAGTCTTTTTGTGAAAAAGGTCTGAACTCCTGTTATGAAGTACATTTTTTGAGGTGCACTCTTGTCATAAATTAATCTATTACTTTTCCTACATAATTTGCAACACAAAACAGTGGTAAAATATCAATTTAGGAGTCTTAGACCTTTCCAACGATATATAGTTTGTCATGATTGGATTAGGATTTATTTGAAATATGGTGAAGTAAACGTAGGCGTCCCGGTGACGGGACGGTGACAATTAAAGAGTTAAATATCAAATTTACTTTAAACAGTACTTTACAAAGTGATACATTTGGATTTTTTAGCCATTTAATTTATTTTTAATGACAAAATTGTATATAAATGTTGTAAACATTGAAATTATTTACATGGTTTTATGTGGCCTCATTGACAGCTGATGCACAGATAAAATAAAATAAAATAAAATAAAATAAAATAAAATAAAAAATACAAACATTCATTTTTTTTGTTAATGTCTGTTGTAATGCTTTAGAAAAAGTTAAATTTAAAAAACATATCAATGTGCAGATATGTAATGTGCAATATTTTATAATAACGAAATATTTATTTTGGAAATAAAACTGTTTGCATGTAAAAATCTTATAAATCTGTATTATAACAGCATTAAGAGCTAAATAAATATAAATTTTGTTCTTAAAAAAGGTAAAATATTGAGTGGATAATACAAAATTATAGCCAATTAGTATACTAATAATAATGACAAACTATAGTCACTAATAATAGCAGTAACAGAAGGCCCTAATATATTCTACTGACTAACCTTTCCATTTTCACTGCTGAGGTATAATATAAAACCACATAATAAGACCATGATGTCTATCATAATATACCAAATAAAGTCACACTCTAAAAATCATTTGAGAATATTTATTGAGAAAAACATAAAGCAACAAAGCATATAAAACAAAGCCTGTCAGTCAAATCAAATAAACAGCAACACAATACATTTGAATCAAGTACATTTGTAAACAATCTGCCATTATTGACCTGCTGTGTATTTCCCCATCAATACGGTGAAGGATTTGAGATGATTGGTGAGAGTACAGAGGTCAAAGGTCACCATTAAAAGCCCCTCACATAAGCGACAGTGGGATGCCACCTGCAACCCATCTCTCAAACAAAAAAAACTGTGTTGCATGCGCAGGGATCACTTCACACGCCATTAAACTGCCCGCGGTTTGCTGGAGCTGATATCGATTCTGCAAAGGCTACTTGGGCAAAGCAGGAGACTGATGCGCTGTATCACTCTAAATCATGGGGTGATCCGGACGCTTATGAAAACCGCATCATTTCCCGGTAATATTACAGCTGTGCTGCTCTGCGTTCTGGGTGATGTGTGTAGGAGAGAGCGGAGCGGTGTGTGTCCGAAACTGTCCAAAAGGAAAAACAAATCAAGCTAGTGCTAAAACAAGAGAGATTATGCTGCTGCTTACTGATTGTGTCTGAAACATGAAAAAAGCTGCTATCACAAGCATTACACAGGGGTACGAAGACATAAAGGCACACACAAATCTTAAATTTGCTTCTAATCAGGTTTTAAAAGATGTATTATATCCTTTATTGCCTGTACAGCTCAGTTGTATGGAGTAAGCATTACATTGTATATGTAGTATACTTAATAGTCCTCCATTTTTATAATTAATAAACTGTTTTTTTTTTTTTTCATATCATTCATAAAATTATAATATCTATCATATCATTATATATATATATATATATATATATTTTGTGTGTGTGTGTGTGTGTATATATATATATATATATATATTTTGTGTGTGTGTTGTGTGTGTATATATATATATATATATTTTGTGTGTGTGTGTGTGTGTGTGTGTGTATGTGTGTATATGTATATATATATATATATATATATATATATAATATATATATATATATATATATATATATATATATATATACACACACACACACACACACACACACACACATATATATATCATTAACATAAGCTTTTCTTAATTTTTCTAGACTGTGATTCCACTTCTACTGAGAAAACAAAATTGTTGCTATTGTAATAAGTATAATTGTAAAAAATGTAAATAAAGTTATATATTCACAATTACATACATTGTGTTGCATAAAATACTTAGAACTATTTTACTATTCTATAAAAAACAATAAGTTAACCAATTCATATAGCACACCAATTAATTTGTACTTACTAATATTGACATTACATTACATTTCTATTATTACTAATATTCACATTTCTATTCATTTTGTTTATTGTTTTGTTTGATTATTTGTTTTCAGAGTGCACTTGTTAGATTGTGGAGTATTTATTATGTCTGTAATATTGTTAGATTTTTTGGTTTTCAGAGTATTTGTCTATTGAGTATGTCTATTGTTTGTTTTTTAGAGTATTTATTATATTTCGGAGTATGCTTCAAATATTGTTTGATTTGTTTGTTGTCAGAGCATTTATTGGATTTTGTAGTTTTAATGATGTTTATAGTATTGTTTGATTTTTCTTTCCCCCAGAGTATTTATTTATTGGATTTTGTAGTATTTATTATGTTTATAATATTGTTTGATTTTATATATATATATATATTTAGTGTTTTAGTGTATGATTCCATTTCTGTTCTAGAACAGTAGTTCTCAAATGAATTTATTTGGTTTAAGACCTATATTTGTGCAAAACTAAACACAAATAACCTTAACACAAATATAACTTTAAAAGACTTTAAATTGCAGTAATATCACCAAAAACAGTAATAACATTAAAATGATTAATTAAACATGCAAAATAAGAATAACTCACAATTCTAGTTTCTATTCAAAGTGCACAAGATGCATTTAATTATTTGCATTAAATATTGTCGACCTGCAATCCATGGGTCAAAACACAGAAGTTGAGAACCACTGTATTTCATCACCAGACATGATGTGATGGTGCTTTAAAAGCCCATCTGAAACCAGTCTGAGCAGTCAGCAACGCAGCTGCTTTGGGTTTGGGCAGAGGCTGCATCTGTGACACACCAGAAAGCTGTGTGCGTGCGCAGGTGTACGAGTGGACAAATGAGACATGCTCTATCATCGAGTTTCAAGAGCACTTTTACACACAGACATCTCTCTGGAGCATATGCCCGGATCCTGTTGCGGCAGATGGATTTACGTGTTTGTTAGCTGACTAATGTCGTGGCGGGGACTGTATTGTTTGCTGCTGAGGGTCTAATGACAGGTAATTTGTCACACGCTGACTGAAACTGTCAACCGCGGTCAGGTAGAACGCTGTCATGGCGACAACGTTCTTTTTCACCATGGTTACCACTCCCCTAAGCGCAAAACACAGGGGTCTGGCAACAGAAAGTATGCTGAAAGCATTCTCAGATGCTTCAGAAACTTGGTCAAAAGTCACTTTTGTGATCTATATTCACTAGCGCTGATGACTTGAGTTCTAATTAGCAAAATAAGCCAACTGAAGCCATGCAAAAGCAATGCAATCGAACAAAAGACAAAAATTTAATAATATTAAAATGAAGAATAGACCATTTAACATCTTTAATTGTAGTGGAAAAATGGAAGTCAGAAAATAATCACATGTAATAACATTACAACTAATCTAGAGCAATCAAACAATACTATAAACATAACAAATACTCTAAAATCTGAAAAATACTCCATAGAACAATCGGTCAAACAATACTGTAAACAATAAACATAATAAAATGCTCCAAAATCCAATAAACACTCTGAAAACAATCAAACAATACTATAAACATAATGCTCTAAAATTCAATAAGTACTCTGGAAATACTCTGTCAAACAATACCGTAAACATAACAAATACTCTAAAATTCAGTAAATACTCTGAAAATACTTTGTCAAACAATACTGTAAACATAAATGTCGAAATCCAACGAATACTCTGAAAGCAAACAATCATAATATTGTAAACAAATACTCTAAAATCTGAAAAATACTCTGAGAACAATCTGTAAAACAATACTGTAAACAATAAACATAATAAAATACTCTAAAATCCAATAAACACTCTGAAAACAATCAAACAATACTTTAAACATAACAAATACTCCAAAATCCAATAAATACTCTGAAAACAAACAATGCTATAAACATAACAAATACTCCAAAATCCAATAAATACTCTGAAAACAAACAATGCTATAAACATAACAAATACTCCAAAATCCAATAAATACTCTGAAAACAAACAATCAAACAATACTATAACATAACAAATACTCTAAAATTTAATAAATACTCTGAAAATACTCTGTCAGACAATACTTTAAACATAAATGTCAAAATCCAATAAATACACTGAAAGCAAACAAAGATAATATTGTAAACAAATACTCTAAAATCTGAAAAATACTCTGAGAACAATCAGTCAAACAATACTGTAAACAATAAACATAAAACACTCTAAAATCCAATAAATACTCTGAAAATACTCTGTCAAACAATACTGTAAACATAAGAATCCAAAATGAAAATAATTAATCAAAGAATACTATAAACATCATAAACACTGAAAAAAGAAATACCTACTCCAAAAAAAACAATACTGTAAACATTATAAATACAGTATTCAGCCGTTTCCTATACAGGGGTCAGTTTGAGCAGATAAAGGACACTAGGAATGTTTCCACAGGAATATTTCAATCATGGTGTGAACTCTGACTGTGTTTTCCCAAGCATGTTAATCTCTACTCTGATTTGTGAGACGTTTGGTATCAAACTGAGACAGTAATTAAAAGGGAATGAGTTTAATTGTGTGGAAATGGAGTCACACCTAGTCAGTTCTGAAATATATCACTGCCAGAAATGATGCAGGTCTGTCTGTAATTCAGAACGACAGGTGTGTGTGAGAGACAGAGAGAGAGAGACCTGACCCAGCCTGACCTTCATCTCTGTCTGTATACAGTAAGTACTGCATGTACATTTTAATACTTTCTTTCAGCAAGAATGCATTAAATTGATCAAAAGTGACAGTAAAGACATTTATAATGTATCCAACGACTTGTATTTCAAATAAACGCTGTTCTTTTGAACATTATGTTCATCAGCGGAGTAATGATGCTGAAAATTCAGCTTTTCATCACAGGAATAAATTACATTTCACAATATATTCACATAGAAAATAGTTATTTAAAACTGTAATAATATTTCACAATATTAAAAATTTTACCGACCACAGACTGTTAACAATCAGCAATTATTCAAGAGCCATGCCAGAACAGTCAAAATACTCTGACTGCTATTTTCTGTTCTTCATTGTAACAAAGTCTTATGAAAAGGGAGTTTGTTTGTTTATACAGCAGCACACATAATTCTTTAAATGAAACTTCTGAATGCTCTATATCAAAAGCACAATAAAGGCTCATAACAGATGTACTTGAAAACATCCATCTGAATCAGAACAATTCAATAGAAAACAAAATAAATGTCTAATTTCAATTGAGGTTCTCTAGCGGCATTGTTCGTAATGGCATTTTAAAAGGCGAAATGAAAAGAGGCCGATGAATGACAAGGATAATCTCTATTGTCGATGCTTGTTGGCTGTATGGTTGGTTTCTCTTGTGTAAAGACACGACATGACCATCTGTCTCCTTACAGTGAACTCTGTACTGTAGATAATGAGAGTTAGCCATGCAGTCAGAGATTATCAATCTGTGTTACATTAAGTCATTTCACATTCATCTGAAGCTCTGCTGGGACATGCTGTAGGGGCGAGATGGCTTTAGTCAACAAAAATAACCAATTATAACTGTTATCAGGAAGAAACGCCCAAAAAAAAGGTCAGACTACTAAACTCATACATTGACATGGTACCATCATTATCAGTGTTGTTATTGTTAACTAAAACTGTTTTTTTTTTTCATTAATTTAAAATCAAACTGAAAAAAGATACCAATATTAGTTGAAAATGTAAACTTTTTATTTCAGCTTTTATTTTCATCTTAATTCATTATTAATTTGTTGTTTGAGGTTAAGTACTATATTATAATTTAAAGAAAAAATAAAAAACAAAAAAATTCATAAAAATGAAAAATACATTTATAAAAACCACTAAAACAAAAAATTATTTAAACAAAAAACTTAATTAAAAAAAAAAAAAACAAGCAATTAATTAATTAATTTTGAACACAATAATGAAACTATATTAGTGTCTAATTAATACTAAAATAACACTGCATAGTATGTCCAAAAACAAAATACTCTACTTCAAGGAAAGCAATGGTAATACCATGGTAATGAAGAAAAAAAAGTATGAAAATGACAAAAGTGCAAAACAAAATTACTAAAAAAATTAAACAAATTTAATATACACTACCAGTCAAAAGTTTGGACGCACCGCCTCATTTAATGTTTTTTTTTTTTTTTTTTTTAAGTCTCTTAATGCTCATCAAGTCTGCATTTATTTGATCAAAAATACAGAAAAAAACTGTAATATTGCAAAATGTTATTACAATATAAAATAATGTTTTTTTATTTTAATATACTTCACAATATAATTTATTCCTGTGATGCAAAGCTGAATTTTCATCAGCTGTTACTCCAGTCTTAAGTGTCACGTGATCCTTCAGAAATCATTCTAATATGTTGATTTATTATTAGAATTATCAATGTTGGAAACAGTTGTGCTTTTTTCAGGATTCTTTGATGAATAACAAGATAAAAAGAACAGCATTTATTCAAAATATAAATCTTTTCTAACAATGTAAATCGCAACAATGCTATCACTTTTTATTAATTTAACACATCCTAGGTGAATAAAAGTATTAATTTCTTTCAAAAAAAGAAAGAATAAAAATTTACTGACCCCAAACTTTTGAACAGTAGTGTATATTGTTAGAAAACCTTTCTATTTTAAATAAATGCTTTTCTTTTTTAACCTTTTATTGATCAAAAAATCCTGAAAAAAGTATCACAGGTTCCAAAAATATATATATTAAGCAGCACAACTGTTAGCACTGATAGTACAACATATGATAACAGCACTGATAATAAATCAGTATATTAGAGTGATTTTTGAAGGATCATGTGACACTGAAGACTGGAGTAATGATTCTGGAAATTCAACTTTAATTACAGATATAAATTACACTTTAATGTATATTAATATAGAAAAACATTGATTTACATCGTAATACTATTTCACAGTATTTTTTTTCTGTATTTTTGATCAAGTGAAAACAGCCTTGACAAGCATAAGAAACTTCTTTAAAAATCATTGAATGTCCAAACGGTAGTGTGTGTGTGTGTATATATATATATATATATATATATATATATATATATATTTTATATACACACACACACACTACAATGACACTAAAAATATTCAAAAACAGAGCACTACAATGCATTTCAGGCAATACCATGGTTTTGCCATTATAGTAGTGTTTAAAACATGGCAATGCATGGTACTTTTACAAACTTACAAAAAAAATGTACAAAGAAATGTACAAAGTACTAAAGGCATGTACCATTGTACCACCTGGGTTTTCTTGGAAGTACCTTGGAATTTAAAGCTACAAGTATTCCAATCCCGTGGTACTTTTTAAAATACCATAGTATTGCCATCTGATACACCATATCTTGGACAGGTAATAAAACCATGCTGCTTTGATGACATATCATTGTATTCACATGGAGCATATGCAAAAGGACTACCCCGGTATTAGCACTGTGCATGTTAAAGATGTAAAGCATAAACAAAAAATGCACAGGTCTGCTGTGTGAGAATGTATGTGCTGTTGTTGCTCTGCTCTCCGATGGACAGACCAGTGTCATTAGTCACAGCCCTCTCCCTCTCATTAACTTGGCCGGTCGCTATGGCAGCCACACAAAGGCCGTCCCCTCCCTGCCTGCACATGGAGGGTGACAGGCCAATTAGAACAGGGCACATTGACACGCTGTGATTACCTCTCCACAAGCCGAGGAGAAACAGACTGGGAAAAACAGGGGTGGCAGAAGGTAGAGGAAGAGGTGGAGGCTGTGAAAGACCAGACACATCTCATGTCACCGAGCTTTCGTGCTTGAGCACAAGCTCTGCTCCAAAACATAGTGAGCTGCCTACCTAGATAGCATTTGAAGGCATCACAGGTGTGCTAACCAGGTGCTGTAATGTACAGCAAAAATTCTGCACAGTGCAGCAGCAGCCAATCAGAACACACGTGATGTTTAATATTCAGCAATAGGGAGTGGTATTTTGAACCAGTGGGTGGAGCTTCACTGTTTGTTTTTTTCTCGTTGCACTTACACTTATTTATGAACCAGCACTTGTAACTTTACGATAACTTGTGAAAATTATGATGTGTTTATGGCTGCTAGTGGATTCACAGAGTAAGGATTTCATTGTAGAGGGTAACTGTGTTTCCTGTACATATGACAATAAACCCTTGATTGAAACCCTTGATCGATTAGCCACTATAGGGAAATAAGGAGAAGAATAACAACAACATGAAGTAACGGGTAAAACTGTTTGCACTCCAAACCAGTGTGCTCATAATTAATATAATACATTCAAATAAAATGGTAAAACACACTGATTTGCAATATCTAGCAGCAAAACTAGATGTTTTGTACAGCTATAAATACCTGGACGCAGATTAAACCGGAAGCCAGACCCTTAAAATGAACAAATGGCTGTGTGAAGAAAAACGTGGATAGAGATGACGCATTTCTGTAGGCCAAAACCTGTAAATGCATTTTAGAAGTTCTGGTTCAGTCATCCTAAAGTAGTGCTGAAACCCGATTGTAATTGTTAGAACGGTCACAGATCAGCGATTGCCACATAAAACTGATGATGCAGACCAAACCGTAAGTGGTAGAGAACTGAAACTTGGAGTACTCACACTGCCAACAACGTCACCAAGACTCACCCCAATCAGCCTGACAAGTATGCTACAGCGATCAAAAGTACAAAAATCGCTCATAACTCCTAAAGCGTAAGTCGCAGACTCAAGTGCCTAATGTAGTTGGAATTCTTGGCTCACTCCAAATGCCTGGCAACATTTTTGCAAAACCTACTTTTGCAAACTAGTCTTAGGTTTTTCACCTAGTCGGAACCAAACCAGTGCAGAAAGAGTAAATATCAATACTCAAAAAAAAAAAAAAAAAAAAAAACACCTTCGACTCTCCATGGCAAAGGGAAGCTAAAACGTTCGAAAGGGGCAGGACCACTTTTAGTAAAATGCATGTAACTCCTGAACGGAATGAGATATCGTCACCAAATTCAGAACACCTAACATAAAAATGGCTGTACCTACACAACCATTTGTCCTATCAACATGGAAATCGCTGTACATGGTCTTGGTGCAAGGTGACACAAGTGTCTATAAGAACATTTGTGTATCTCAAATAAAAAAAGGCCACCATTGACCGATTTATTTTGAGCACCTATTAGACATAGGTTAATCGGAGTGAAATGTGAGTCTGTTTGATTCACGGCCCCAAAGGTCTGTGAGAAATGAAAAAAATAAATAAATAAATAAATAAATAAATAAATAAATATCGGGCACTAGGGAGAGATATTGTTTTTTTCAAGGGTGTAAACAAAGGGTCACCACACTCAGTCCCGGAGGGCCAGTTCATCAAGGTCTTAATAGGTATACTTGAAACTTCTAGGCAGGTGTGTTGAGGCAAATTGGAGCTAAACTCTGCAGGACACCGGCCCTCCAGGATCAAGTTTGGTGACCCCTGGTGTAAACCATTGTACATTGCACGTTTTTTCTCACATACACACAATATTTATATCATATGACAGAACTCCTCATTCCGGACAACTTTGCCTTTAGAACCATTGCTATCAATCAAATAGTTTGTTAAATGATCGAGATGTTAAAAAAAAAAAAAGAATACTTTTCTGAACTAGCCCTAGGTTTTTCGCTCAATCTGGGAAAAAAAAACACTGCAGTACAATTGTCTAGACTCTCTAGATCAATAATTATCAAGAAAAGTTTAAATTTACCCTTTGGGAAACTATAACGGGGTAGTTTGGAAAAGGAGCCTGTCCAAATTTACCCAAAATCCTATAAAACCTAAAGGAAAACTCAAAACTTCACAAAACCTGGTGAGCACATACGACAGGCGATTCTTAACAAGCGTGCACAGTTTTAAGGAGATCGGACCACAGATGGTGCTATAACAGTCATAAAAGTTACAAAACATAATATTTCTAAGATAAATTACCTGTATTTGGGAAAAAAGGCTTGCTACATAATGCCTTTTTTCATATGTGCTTAAATGTCATAAAGCGATTGGACACCAGTAAATTGCTGCTTGCAGCTATATTTATTATTAAATTGGTTAAAGCATCAAATAAGGTCTGCAGTGAACACAAGCTCAAGATATTTTCACATTTTATTCTACAAAATAAAATACATCAGTAATGGCCCTTGTGAGTTTTCTAAAGCTTTTACTTTTTTGAAAAAGGTGGCTGCTATCAAGTGTCTAAATCGGACAAGAAAAGTTGTTGGGTCATTAAACATCATTACAGCAAACAGGTAAACTCATCGACTTAGAAGTCACTTTCAGACTTTTCACGTTTTCAGCTCAAACTTTAAGGGAAAATATATTGTTAAAATATACTGTTAAAGACTGAAAGACTTGTCAGCTTTTTACTTCTAATTACAGTATTTACACTCAAAATAATTAAAGTTGTGTTCATTCATTCAAACAAAACATGTAAGATCATAACTTTTGTTTGTCACAGAGATTATTTTTTGTGATAATCCAAAAGCCAATAAAATTATTTTTTTTACTTCTTTTTCTACAAAAATATCACTACTGGTAAAAACAATCCCAGAATTCAGTGAAACTAGCTCAAAAATGTCCAAGATTACACAACAGAACATCATTCACTCAGTACCTAGAAGTATTGATAAAATTTGCTCACCCTGTCATTAAAAAATTAACTGTTTCCTCTTAATAATTGAGCATGCTGCGTATTTTCGATCACCCAGACTACATAATTAATGCAAATTAACAATGCTAATTATTCTAATGCGTCCTGGACAAAGGCAAAGCACTACCTACTCAACTATAATTAAAGCGTTGTGGCATAAAAAGGGTTTTAAACTTGTGTGCGGCTTTCAAAAATAGTAATTAAAAAACAAAACCGTCTGATTGTAAACTTCGTGAAAGTTCATGCAAATGCATGCACACTTTATGCAAACTAATCAGTCTAAATGTTGCATTAATGGTGCAATTAAAAGTCAAGGATATTTGACTTTTTGCATTTTATCGGCATGCAGTGATATTCATTTTTCAGTTTTCAGTCACATGACCGACGCAGAGACCTAAAGGGCAAAACATCCATAGAACAGCAGCACAGGCCTGTTAACTGATCCATTTCAAGCCACAAATATTTAGATCACTTCTCAAAACAAAAAAACTAAAAACAGGCTGACATTTTAAAAAGCAATATTATGGACTTGTATTGCAGGCTAAAACACCTTAATGCCGGATTTGCTTCTTACAAACATGCATCTTTACAAGATGTTAGCTGATGGACTGGAGTTGTGTGGATTATTGTGATGTTTTTAATCAGCTGTTTGGACTCTCATTCTGACGGCACCCATTCACTGCAATTGATGATCAAGTGATGGAATGTTTCTTCATCCAAATCTGATGAAGAAACAAACTCAATTTAAGTAGCATAGGTGCACATTTCAGTTAACTACTTTATATTTGATCTAAAGTATATTTTTTGAGTCTGTAAGTTTGCATTACATAATTTTGTGCTTCTCGGTTCTTCTAAACAGGCAGATGGGAGCGCATGAGTCTGTAATAGTCTCAGTGTCTTGCTTTCATGTGCTAATATGCAGACTGCCTGTCTGCACACTAAATGACTAAAGAGGGTGAGAAATGAGATATGGAGAGTTATTGGAGTTCAAAGTGATGAGCAGACGCTTGCATTATGATAGCATTAGTTGTCAGCTATAATCTACCTTACTCACCGCTGCTGTCCCGCTGTATCTCGCTCATCAAGCACAGTGCAAATGGATGTAATGTTTTGATCTCACGAGTACAAAGGCGGCCTACAGGTCAGAGTGTGGATCAAATCAAGCAGTAATTATGGTAATATTCTGAGACATTTAGATCATGTAACTTTTCAAGCTTACACTGTATGAAGTGAAAATATAGAAACCTGATTAATGTAATCCTGAGAGGAAAAGTAGCCATTATTTAGCTACGGTACACTAGGAGTAACCTGAATAGTTTTAGAAACGTTTAAGAATCTTTAAAGTGACATTTCATTCATATATATTGTATGTATACACTCCTAAATTTAGATGCAATTTTAGTGGGGTCGGGATAAAAAAATAATAAATTGAAATAAGTCACTTTTGCTTACCAAGGCTGCAATTATTTGATGAAAAACACAGTAAAAAAGATAATATTGTGAAATATTATTATAATTTAAAATAACTGTTTTCTATTTGAATATATATTAAAATGCAATTTATTTATGTGATCAAAGCTGAATTTTCAGCATCATTACTCCAGTCTTCAGTGTCACATGATCCTTCAGATATCATTCTAATATGCTGATTCGCTCCTCAAGAAACATAATTATTATTATCAATGATGAAAACAGTGTTTCTTAACATTTTTGTGAAACCTGTCATTTATTTTTTGCAGGATTTTTTGTTGAATAAAAAGTTCAAACGAACATTATACAACTTTTCTGTCACTTTTGATCAATTTAAAGCATGATAATTCCTGTCATTGTTAAAAAACAATGTGTGTAAAATACCAGTGCAGGTAAATAAAAAAAATAATATTTTCAGTATTACTCCGGAAAATGTCACACTCATTTCCCAAGATTATTCACATTAGCACTCACTGTAATCTCCGATAACCCCATTACACCAATCAATAGCAGTGAGAGCGCTAAAATACATGCTGATGCACTTTGACCTTGAGAAAGCTATTGAGTCAGTGTTTCACCGAGTTAGCGAGTTAATTTAATAGAGGAATTCATGCTGGATGTTACCGACGCCGATGACCTTATCCATCCAATCCGGCGCATTCCAGGGATCCTTTAGTAAGAAGAATCAAAAAAGACAACATACTCCACACACAAACGGGCCAATTCCCGGCCTCTCAATAACCCAAAAACCTCTAAAGAAATCTCACCACTCGCCATTCTCAGCCAGCACTCATCTCGTCTCGCTGTCTGTCAGGATGCCGCCATGGCTGGTTTGTGTAAATGATGCTTTAGACAAAGCGAAAAGTTTTAGCAAAAACAGTTAATGTCAAAAGTTTACATACACCTTGCAGAATCTGCAAAATGTTATTTTACCAAAATAAAAATGCATGTTATTTTTTATTTAGTACTGACCTGAATAAGATATTTCACATAAAAGACATTTACATATAGTCAACAAGAAAACTATAATAGCTGAATTCATAAAAACTACCCTGTTAAATCTTTTTTAATACCGTGTTGAATGATCCACATCACCTGTTCTTCAAAAATCCTTCAGGTCCCACAATTTCTTTAGTTTTTCAGCATTTTTGTGTATTTGAACCCTTCCAACAATGACTGTATGATTTTAAATCCATCTTTTCACACTGAGGAGAACTGAGGGACTCATATGCAGCTATTACAGAAGGTTCAAACACTCACTGATGCTCCAGAAGGAAAAACCATGCATTAAGAGCTGGGGGGTGAAAACTTTTTGAATTTGATCAGGGTAAATGTACCTTATTTTGTCTTTTCAGAAACATGTAAGTATCTTCTGTAGCTTATGAAGGGCAGTACTAAATGGAAATATATATATATATATATGATTTTTAGGCAAAATATAAAAAAAATTCTGTTAAAAAGTTTTCACCCTCTTAATGCATCGTTTTGAAGTATTGGTGAGTGTTTGATCCTTTTGTAATAGTTGCATATGAGACCCTCAGTTGTCCTCAGTGTGAAAAGATGGATCTCAAAATTATAGTCATTGTTGGAAAGGGTTCAAATACACAAAAACGCTGAAAAACCAAAGAATTTGGGGACCTGAAGGATTTTTCTAAAGAACAGGGGGTAGTTTAACTGTTCAGGACAAACAAGGGACACATGAACCATTATCACTAAATTCTCACAACCAGAGCTGTGGATCATTCAGGTAACAACACAGTATTAAGAATCAAGTGGATGCAAACTTTTGAATAGGGTCATTATTTTCTCTTGTGGACTATATATCTTATTCAGGTCAGTGCTAAATAAAAAAAATAACTAGCATTTTGTATGATCCCTCTTACTTTGGTAAAATAAACATTTTGCAGATTCTGCAAGGTGTATGTACATTTTTGACCCCAACTGTACATGCATAAATATAGTGAATTAATAAATATTATACTTATACTGTATAATTATCAAACCCGTGACAAGCTGATATTTTTTGCACTAGTTTAGGTATAAAGGCCCATCAACTCTAACAGAATATGATGCCTTATACTACACAGACCAGTGAGTACAACAAACACACAGGACTCAAACAAGGTGGGATAGCTAATTTTCACAAGGTACATTTGACTTCTGTGTTTTTCTTAGAGAAATTGAGTCAAAGACAGGGAGACAGAGACAGAACATTGTGTCCAGGCAGACGAAGGCGTTCCCAGTCCGGCTCTCGTCTCGCTGCTTCTATGGGAACGCTTCACTGCCTTTCAATAATAATAAAAAAAAAAAAAACATGAAAAAAAAAAGAGAAAGAGAAACATTTTATCCAGCGTTCTCCAGGCAATTCTCCTCTTTCCACACTGACCTCAACAAAACGCAGCACAAACACACCCACACAAAGGAACAAAATCAAGAAGCTCCAACATGTATGCCACATTTCTCAAACACAAAGACACATTATTTTTCATAATGGTTTTCATAGGCGTTTTGTCCCTGTGGCTGAAGGAGAGAGGCTGGATGAATGATGGGAGATCATTGGGGAGAAATGGCCGGGTAATAATTTAATAGCTAGTAAATTAAGTGTAAGAAAGCCACACACAGAAAAAAAAAATCTGAAAAAACATTAATGGAAAAAATATAATGCATCTAGAAATAAGAAAGCCAATGAAACAGGTTATTTTGCCAGACATGAAGCCAAAATACAATGTTATTGCTCGGATGTCTCTTTCTTAGCTCATGAGATTTTATGGAGACTTGTTTAATATCACAAAATCAAAAAAGGACACCATTTACTTTCATAATTCACATTTCCAGTCTTATTTATTACATTATAAAATTTGTAATCTTTCATCTTCTTTTTAGCTGAAACTATTTAAAGTAAGCTGTATGTATGAATAAAATAAAATTGTTTGTATAAACCTTTATATAATAAATATTATCTATACAATTTTATATATAAATCTAAAATTTAACAGTTTTATATAATATTTTCATTGATGATTTGTGCACAATAAGACCAAAAACAAGCATTAAATTAAATCAATTTTAAATAAAATAAATCTATTTTTCAGCTGAAATTATCAAGGCTGCAAGGAAAATTAAATTTAAAATATATGTTGTAAACATTTATATATAATATACATTATATATTAATACAATAAAGTTTACTTTAATATATTGATTGATGATTTGTGCAATTTTATGTTGACTTTTTGCTCTATTTGATCTCCAGTGAATTTAACTTTATGTCTAGAGCACTGGAGAAATTAAAAATCTTATTTGTCATTTCTGATTCCTATGGGAAGGGTTAATGAGAAATGAATTACATAAAAAAATAGTAGTTATTTTACAAGATTATTTGTAATCTTGCAATATCTTTGGCATCTAAATAAAATAATATTGGTAGTACACATTTCTGGTGCATAATCTGGGCATATTTATACAGTTGAAGACAAAATTATTAGCCCCCCTGTGAAATTGTACTTTTTTTATATATCTCCCAAGTGATGTTTAACAGAGAAAGAGAACGTTTTCACATTATTTCCTATTATTTTTTTCTTCTAGAGAAAGTCTGATTTCTTATAGTTGCTTGAATAAAATAATTAAAAAATAAATAAATAAAAAACTGCTTAAGGTCAATATTATTAGCCCCCTTAATAAATTATTAGTTTGATTAGCTATAGAACAAACCACTGTTGTCCAGTGACTTGCCACATTATCCTGATTAACCTAATTAACCTAGTTAAGCCTTTAAATTGCTATTTAAGCTGAGGATTAGTATCTTGCGAAACAACTAGTAAAATAATATGCACTGTCATCATGGCAAAGACAAAAGAAATTAGTTTGGACTTGAGAGAAAGAATTATTTATTAATGCTCATATAGATGGAGAAGGCTACACATGTTTATCAAAGTGTTTTCATGTGTCAGTAATGCAGTGAGATGCATTATCAAGAAGTTTAAAGAGACCAACACAGTGGAGAACAAGACGGGCAGAGGCAGGAAGCGAAAGATTTCAAAAACCTTGGAAAGAAAACTAGTGAGAGAGGTTTCTAAAGACCCAAGAACAACTGCCAAGACACTAGTGAATGACCTAGCCAAGTCTGAAATTGATGTCTCAACGAAGACAGTCACTAGAGCCCTGCAAGGAATGAACTGTGAGGTTACCGACCAAGAAAGACTCCACTTCTGATGAAGAGACACCTCCAAGCTAGAATGAAGTTTGCTAAGGACAGCCTGGGGGAATGTGATGCATACTGGAAACGTGTCCTTTGGTCAGATTAGACAAAACTAGAGCTTTTTGGCCATAGAGATGTTGCCTATGTTTGGAGAAAAAAGGGAGAGGCATTCAACCCCAAGAACACTGTTCCCACAGTGAACCATGGTGGTGGGAGTATAATGCTGTGGGGATGTTTCAGTGCATTTGGAACTGGGAATCTCATCAGGGTTGAAGGAAACATGAAAAAGGAAAATCTATAAGAAGATTTTGAAAGACAACCTCAGACAGTCTGCAAGAAAACTTGGTTTGGGTCGACATTTTGTCTTCCAGCATTATAACGACCCAAAGCATACCACACTTCTGGTGAAGAAATACCTCCAAATGAGCAAAGTGAGTGTACTTGACTGGCCTGCACAAAGCCCAGGCTTGAATCCAATAGAAAATCTGTGGGGCACACTAAAGTCCAGAGTTTGTGCCAGAAGACCAACAAATCTGGAGGAGCTTGGGAAGAATGGTAAGGAAGAATGGGCTGTCATTCCTCAGGAGACATGCTTGAAACTTGTTGAGAACTACAGCAAACGACTAAAGGCTGTTATCAAGCAAAAGGGATACACTATTGACTATTAACATCAAAGGGATAATAATTTTGACCAGTAGACTTTTTAAAATTCTTGGTTATACATTTATTTCTATTTGTATTACAAACCCTAAAAGCTTCCTGAATAAAGTATTATGTTTAAAAATGATGTGTTGATAAAATCATCTTTCTGTTAAACAACACCTGGGAGTTATTTAAAAAAATAATTAAATATTTTATAAGGGGCTAATCATTTTGTCTTCAACTGTATGTATACATATACTTCCCAAACAATAATAAACCCAAACAATAATAAACAACCAACCAAGCAAATATTAAATGTATTAGCGTAACAGTTAAATTCATGATTTGTTCACTTACAGTATTAAAGTAAATGGGGTCCATTTAAAGTTCATGTTCTTGCTCTATTTGCTCCATTTAATCTCAATTCTGTCTACAAGGAGAAGCATTGGAGACATTACACAAGATCTCATTTGTGATTTGTCTCTTTCCTATGGGAAGTACTGGTGAGAAAGAAAAACAGAGAGAGAGAGAGAGAGAGAGGAGACAAACAGGTGATTTGGTCAGATGTGAATTGACGGTGTGGCGGAGAAAGACTAGAATGAAGAAGAGGGTAGGAGGAAGAAAAAGACCATAGAAAAAGAGCAGATTGGGTGAGCGGAGCGGAGGGCAGAGGGGTTACAGATTTGTGCAGGCGGCGCGGCGGTATAAAAGAAGAGCGCGCAGCACACAGAAGCTGTTAGTCGGAGAGCGGCGTGGCATAATCGATTGTGAACACCACCACCCAGCGCAGCCAATCACAGAGCTTCACACAGACTTCTCTGGTTTAGAGCACTTGCACTCGGGGAGGGGGGTAAAATGAACAAAAGAGCAGTGATGGAAAAGAGGGAGGAAGAAAAACAGACTCTGAAGACGGGATGGAGAGCGTAGCAGACAGCCCAAGATTGGCGGGGTGCAGATTTTTTAGCGAGCCGCTCTGATGGAGTGACCTTGAGACGACAAAGAGCGTTTTACGCCTAATCTGAGACGTACACGCTCTCCAGAAATCACAATCACACATGACAGGACGGTAATTCACAATGCGTCCGAGATGAACTCATCTCATTTTGGACTGTTCAATGCCCAAATTATCCGAAGGGCTTCCTAAAAAAGCATCTGTCATCTAAATGCACAACGGAAAAGGTTGCCACAGTTGACATTTCTGTAATCTCCTTATCTCAGCCTGATGGAGATCTAAAGGCTTGCAACACAGCAAGTCTAACCTGAACAAATAAAGTTAACACTAGTTTGTAGGAACCCACACAATCCATAGACACAAAGTCAACATGTGTCAACATAAGGCTGTAATGTGACGAGCCTGCATGAAACCATAACTCAAACCTCTGTGTTTTCCTTCCACTGTTCAAAAGTTTTTTTCCTTGCCATAATCGCCTTTAGTTCATTCAAGGCTATAAGACATTATAAGGCAAGCTTTCTGTCAAGCAATGTACACATAAAAATTTAATTTAACACTTTTACCATTTTGATAAAGTGACACTTAAGCTAACCATCAATGATCTTCAATTAGACTTAAGGAATGCTTTATTTCTTAATTGTAATTAATTAATTACAATATTTTTATAAATATTTAAATATTTGTTTGTTTATTCATTTATTTGAATTAATATTCATTTTTATTAATAAAAATGTATTAAATAAGTTACATAAATTTATTTATTAAATATTAATTTATTAATTAAAAATTATTAATTCTGTTTTCTTTGTCTCAATCTTTTTTCTCAGTATTTTAAATTAATTAAAATGAATATACATACATATATATACATATATATATATATATATATATATGCACACACACACATACATACATACATACATACATACTATACATACACACACAGATACATATGATCTAATCAAAATTATATATATTTAAACTTAAAATTCAGACTTTTTTTTTCAAGAATTGCGTTTCTATCTTGCAATTTGCAATTGCGCGTTATAAAGCCAGAATTGCAGGATATGAACTCAAAATTCGGACTTTTCTCAGAAAAGTTTTTGAATCTCGCAATCCTCATTTTTTTCTCACAATTCTGAGTTACAAAGCCAGAATTATAACTCACAAAATTCTGACTTTTTGTATAATTGCGTATCCTAAAATTCACACTTTTTTCTCGCAATTGCAAATTATAAAGCCAGAGTTGCAAGATATTAACTCAAAATTCTGCCTTTTTTTCTCAGAATTGTGTTTGTAGGTCACAATTCTCACATTTTTCTTAAAACATTTTACGCAAGCAGACACCACATTGAAAGTTTGTGGTCCTGTAGTACATAAAGTGTGTTTTTATATTAAGTGGCAATAACAAACTTCAGTGAAGTGGAAGAGAATAACTTGTTAAATAAGGCCGTTATTTTTGAAAAGAAAAAAAAAAGTATTCTAGCTTCATAATATTAAGGCTGAACCACTGATGTCACATGGACTATTTTTACGATGTCCTTACTACCTTTCTGGGCCTTGAACGTGTCAGTTGCCTTGTTGTCTATGCAGGGTCAGAAAGCTCTCGCATTTCATTGAAAATATCTTAATTTGTGTTAAGAAAGAGGAACAAAGGTCTTATGGGTAATTAATTTATTAATTTACATTTTTGGGTGAACAATCTCATTAAGTTGCTTCACTAAGACAAAACACTAAGCAAAAACAGACAGATAAAATTTTGCCACTTTCATTTTCAAGCCTCTATAGTCACCATAACACATAACCAACATCAACCACATGCATAACCAACATCAAGTTTCCTTACTCCAGCAGAAACCAACATAAACTCCCTGCTAAAAACTGCAGTTTAAACCGGCCTAAGGTGGTCTGCTGGTCTTGGTTCAGTGTTTTCCTCCACACTCAGGGTCACAGCGATGCTGAGATACAGCTGTAAGACACTTCATCTATCTGTAGTAAAAGTGGAAACAACCAATTAACCAGCCCTCTCCCTGTGATAGGCACCATCTTCATTAATTTCCCATTTTGTTTTTTTTTCCCCACTGAAAGAAAATGGCAGAGGTCGCTTAATAACGCTGAAAAAAAGAGCCCCCGAGAAAGCGTAGAGAGAGAGTAGGACGAGAGTGAGAGAGATCCCATTCGTCACGCTCGACAGACATCACCTGTTCAGAAAAAACGTCTCAATTATGAACAGGCATTAAAAGATGGGTTGCCAGATTAAGCCGACCTCCCCCGCCGATAATGCGAGGCTCGGACGCATCGTTGCTGGACTGGCACCGGGAAGATCATGGTGATAGAAAAGGCAGAGAAGAAGGAAATGTTGTGTGTACAGACGCTCAGCAGGTGCAGGTAGTGCAAAGTATGGCAAAAAAAAACATGTTGACTGCATCTGAGACGACAAGAAGATAAAGCACGGGTATATCACTGAATTTATCCTTTAAAGCGATAGCTCAACATACATTCTAAAAAAAGAATTCACTGGCTTCATAAATATCACAATAATCAGCTATCCACCTTTTTCTTTAACACGGAACCTATGGGTTAGACTTCCGGTTTGTTATCCGCTATTGGGAAATAACAAGGAAGAAGAATAACAACAGTAAAACTGCACTACAAGCTAGTGTGCTCATAATTAAGATAATACATTAAAATTATATAGTAAGACACCAATTTGCAATTTCAGTCGGCGAAATGAACCGTTTTATACAGCTAAATATAGCTGGACATGGATAAGACAGGAAGCCAGACCCCTAAAATTAACAAATGGCCATGCCCATTCTTACAGGAAGAAAAAGCTAGATATTATATTACCCCATCTCTAAATATCACTTAAAGAAATTTCTTTCGTCTGTTGAATAAAAAGATTATATTTTGGAGAACCAAACAGTTGACGGTAGCCATTCACTCCCATAGTATGGGAATTACAATTGAAGCCAAGGGCTACTATCAGAAATTTGGAGTATCTTTGTTTGTGTTCAGCGAAAGAAAACATGGAAGCGTTTTTCCCTCACTAGATTAAAAAAAAAAAAAAGTAATTGAAGGATATGAACTCAAAATTCAGACTTTTTTACTTGCAATTGCGTTTCTATCTTGCAATCCTCATTTTTTTCTTGCACCTGCGAGTTATAAACCCAGAATTGCAGGATATGAACTCAAAATTCTGACTTTTTGCTCAGAATTATGTTTGTATCTTGCAATTATAAATCCACAACTGTGAAATATAAACTCAAAATTCGGACTTTTCTAAGAAATCTCGCAATTCTCATTTTTTCTCACAATTGTGAGTTATAAAGCCAGAATTGCGAGATATAATCTAAAAATTCAGACTTTTTTTAGAATTGCATATCCTAAAATTCTCATTTTCTCACAACTGCAAATTATAAGGCCAGAAATGTGAGATATTAACTAAAAAATTCTGACTTTTGTCAGAATTGTGTTTGTATCTTGCAGTTTTCATTTTTTTCCAAGTTTGTATCATGAAATTCTGAGGAAAAAAGTCAGAAATGTGAGATTTCTGACAATTCTGAGATAAAAAGTCACAATATCCTTTTTTATATATTTTTTGTTTTAGTGGAGAAAATAGGCTTCCATAAGAAAGGCCATCAGAGGTTTAGAACAACTGGAGGGTGAGTAAATGATGGCATGATCAGTTTTGGGTGACCTATGCCTTTAAGTGATTGAGTTGCACATACCAAAATAAAACGGCTAAAATCCAACAGTAAATGTAAAACAAATTAGTATATGACTAACAAATTATATTTTAAAGCATGTAAATGTAGCTAACATTAGCTGCTACTGTTAGTAAAGCTCAACTCAAATATTTATTTACTTATTTATTTATTTTGCTTACTCAAATATTTGCATTACCTTAACTTGTTTTGTCTAACATCTCGGGATACTTTTATTTGTCATGGTACCAAATGTAGTTACTTAGTTTAGTACTTACAGTTTTACTTGTATTTATTCAATTCTTAAGATATATTTCATAGCCTCACTCAGTATTTTTAAGAATAAAAAAATGTTTTTAGAGTTTAAAATAATTCATTTTCACCTTCTTGTCTCTTTCAGGTCAAAATGACTGAATGTAAAATAACTGAAGCTGCCTTCACTAGGCCTGAAATCTGATTTGTCTATATGAATGCTACACAACATGGCTGTTGATGCACATGTCCTACTAGTGTAAAAATCACATTACACACCTCGTACATCCCTGGCTGACCAAACCATAAGCATGTCCACCTTTTGATTATTGATTTTGTTGACTGCAGTAAACAGCGTCAGTAAGACTTACCACTGACCGAGCAAATGCGCTTAGCAAAGCTGTTTTAGCGACTTTACCCGCTTCCCCAGTGCACGTTGAGTCCTACACGGCCAGATAAAGATGCACAGAGGCAGATAGCAACATTTGAAGCTCTCTCCACGGGGTCACGTGTGTGCGCGCACGCGTAAAGCCATGTATCCGCGTTGCTGAACTGTGAAGGGGAGAGCGCCTCGGGGCCAGACGCTGATGGGGACCTTTCAAATCCCATTGCGTTGTCTCAGTCCTTCATTTTCCCATTGCATTGCCATGGAGGCAGATAACATGCTCGAGTAAAGGTTACAACGCACGCTGACATTTCTGGTGAAACCAACAACTACTAGATTCCTAATAATAGTGGCCCACTTTGTGCCCGCCGTGTATGTGTGGCCATGTCTGTGTGTGGAGGAGAACGAATATGAGAAGGAATGAAGAAGGTAAAGAGTCTGAAATACAGCGCTTACTGTGAGTCTTTGACTTTCTTTGCAGTATTTTAAAGCAGTGTGACATAAAACTGGAATTAGATGTGTTCTGATGCTAAAGGGAATGTAATAAAATGCAACTAGCTGTATAATCATGCATAGTTATGATAACTGATAGAGAATAAATAGGCTCGTAAAATGGGAGAAGAGTTCCCGTATCTTTTATTGTTGTTGTCAAAGGTCATGTGATTTTTAAATTCTTATTACTTGGTCGGAATTTGAAATGTTTACACAAGTTCGAATGTATTTGCAAACATTTATTTATTGATATTTCTGTAAAATTAACATTTCTACAATTAGATTAGTAGAGAAGACTTTCCAGATATTTCATTGATGAGGTCAAAGATCATGTGATTTTAAAATTCTCCTTACTTGGTCAAAATGTCCTTTTTTCACTAAACTGAATAAAAAAAGTATTTGCAAAATTGTATTAAATGTTCATTAAAATTAATATTTATGTAATTAGATTAGCTGCAATTTTTCAACTCTCTTTACTTGATCAAAACTGCATTTGCAAAAATGTATCTATTGATATATTAATGTTATGTTACTAATATTTCTATAATTAGATTAGCAGAGAATACTTCAAATATATTTCACTGTTGATGTTAAAGGTCATGTAATTTTACAATTCTCATTACTTGTTTATAATGTACTTTTTCAAAGAATTTGATTAAATTTGCAAAGATTTATTTATTAATAATTGTTAAAATTAATATTTACATAACTATATAACTGTCTTTTTTAACTCTCTTTAGTTGATCAAAATGTAAACTATCACAAATTGAATTAAAAATGTATTTGCAAAAATGTACCTATATTTTTATGTTAAAACTAATATTTATATAACTAGATTAGCAGAGAATACTCAAATATCTTTCACTGTTGATGTCAAAGGTCATGTGATTTAAAAAATTCTCATTACTTGATCTGCCTGTAATATTTTACACAAAATTGAATTAAAAAAGTATTTGCATGTTTTGTTTATTCATTGTTGAGGGTAAAATTAGTGATTTTTAAATTCTCATTGCTTAAAGTTTGCAAAATGTATTATTTATACATTATTGTTATGTTACAATTAATATGAATAAATTAGAGAAGAAGACTTTAAAATCTGTCACTGTTGATGTCAAACGGTGGTATTTTGGCTCAAATTTAATTAGAATTTTGAAGAAGCTCGTCAAATTTAAAAGAAATTGACTTTAAAAAGCAAATCTGCCAATTTTGTCCTACAGTTTTTTCCATTTACTTTCATATGATAAAGAACGTGTCACATCGACATTCAATATCCAGTGTTCAGATGGAGGGTGGCACCTGATGAAATTGCTAAATTAAACAGTATTTAATGAGAATGTGTGACTTTAATGTTTTTATTTTATAATAATCATCTCAAAAGAAACAATAAGGCAACTCCTGTGTCCCAATGGTGCTCAGGCGTGACTATATTAACAATACAGCATAGTCTTGAATGCCTAAAAATACATTCGAAAAGTTAATTCTCTGCTCGAAATAAAAAAAAGCACATATTTCTAAGGCCTGTAAGTTAATTAAAAAGAAAGCCTTGCTGAATATCCCACAATGCACTGGGGTGAGTGATAAGAGCAAGCAGGCTAATTTGACTGAAACTGGGATAACAAAATGATGTGCAGAAAAAAGTGCAAATGGAAAGAGCTCTAATCGGGCCCAGTCGTGCTGTTTGTACATGTGTGGCTTGTGTTCAGACGCCATTAGGTTTAAACCACTGCACCACAAGACGATCACAGATTTTTATCCCTTATCTAGCAGGGTTTTTCCTCACACACTGGTATGTAAAGTGTGTGAATTGGCATCATCTTTGACCGATAAAATATAATTATGCTTCTTATTCCAAATGCACACACTTTTTTGCATTGAATACTGAATCCCATTAAGAAATGCATTCCGCTTTTAAGGGTCATTCTGAACCAGAAGAACACAAATTTAAAATTCTCAGACTGATCTAAACTTGATCAGACTGTAACATTTGACTTTTAATTACAACTGTTTATAAAAAATACAGCAAGTATGCAGTACACTATGAGCATTATGCTGTAGTCAATACACTGACCCCAAAATGCATGCTGATATTATTCGAGCAGTACATAAATAAGCATAGAAATCAAATATACGATTGACTAAGATGAAAACTGATACACCATCCCCAAAACCTGTAAATACAGAGACAGTGGGTCAAATACCAGGCTACACACAACAAATAAGCAACGGCTGTGACGACAGAAACTCTCTGAAGGTTGATTAGAGAGTCTCTCTTCTCCTTGCAGATAAATTGTAATGCTTCACACAAAAAAGTGTGGTTGCCATTTTTGTGAGAGCAATCAGCACACACTTTCAAATAAGTGACCACAGTGTCACACCAATTCTGCGGCGAGGCGGTCCGATGGGCAGTGAAGCGACGCGTCTCCGATAGCAAACACATTGCTCCTGTGCTATCCAATTTATTAGCCAGATTAGCGTAGAGAAAGAGAAATGTTTATTCAAAATGGGTAGCGAGTAAATGCTGAAAGATAGCAAAAAAAATCTGGATTATAGGAATGCACAGCAGAAATCTTATTTAAATTAATTATGAAAACAGAAGGTTTTCAAATTAAATGCTAATAAATGTGGCTGAGGAGGTGAATGGGTTATTATGCCGGCATGTGTCCGCATATTAATGGACAAATAGCTGTAATGTGCAAATTGTATATTTGACTCCAATACTTGATTTTCATCTTTGATTGGTTGGCATATAAGAAGCTTTTTCCAAGGTTATTGATTAGTCAAAGTTTGATGATAACAAATCTGAGAAAAACTTGGATCTTCAAGGTCCATCTGAGCATGTGATTATGATGGTTACAGGTAAAAACTGGGAAGGTTTTATACTGTTCTGAATTTTGAGTGCCACATCAACTTCCAAAAGAAATACATGCATCTCTGAAAATTAAGTTGCATGATTATCGTAGCAACAAAAAAAGCTTTTTGCGGTGTAACAAACCATGTGATTTATAACTATGACGGGATGCATGTTTAACTTTGGTTTAGGGAAAAAATACAAATGCATTGAGCAATTTCACATCTTCTGCTTTTTCCCACTTACTGAGAAAGACAGGAAAGTTTTTAGCAACAAACAAAGTGCAAATGATGTGCTTTAGTTCTGTAAATGCTTATGAATTTCATAATGTATTTTTTGCTATGCAAACACATCATTCCAAGACTATTTTTTTCTTTTCAAACTTATCTCCAAAAGGTCTATAACTCCAAACGTCACAGACAAGTGAAAAGATGGACGGCCCTGAGTGAAGACTTGAGTCTTGCTCAAATACACAGTCCCCTCACATGCGATCCGTGTGCCCACTCTTTCTGAAGGACAGAGGCCGTGCGTGACGAACCGCTTATTAAAAAGCGGTGAGTGAGTGAGATGACGCCAGCGCTCGCCAGACCACCAAACAGCAGGGGAATGGAAAGCATGACCGAGGACGAGACTCAGGTCACGACACCAAAGAAAATAGATGAGAGGAACAGGAGCAGAAAAACGGAGTTGGGTGTCTGGAAAGGGTTAGATGGGCATCTAAAACCATACAATAGCTTTAATTACTGGTGAAGTTTGCACAGGTCAGGTTTGTTCAAACAGGTCCATCAGATTTATTTTTGAATGTTTCCACCAAACATTAAACTAATTTTTAAAAATGTTTTTAAGATACTTTAATGTTTTTTTTTTTTTGAGTAGTCTCTGCGCAAAGGGTGGATTTATTTGATTAAAATAATACAAATAGTAATATTGTGAAATATTATTACCATTTTCAATTTGAATACATTTTAAATGATAATTTATTTCTGTGATACAAAGCTGAATTTTCAGCATTATTACTCCAGTCTTCAGTATCACATGATCCTTCAGAAATCATTCTATAATCATTTTGATAAATTATTGTTGGTGGTCTATTAATAAAGGTTCTTATTTTTCACATTGAAAACCATTTTTGCTACTCATTCTTTACATTTGTGATTCATGACTAATAAAAACTGAGCAGATGAAGAGATCTTTGTAGACATAACGTTACTAAACTTTGTAAAAGAAGCATTTTCAGATGTTGGACACACTAGCTGTCTCTCAAACTGTGGCGAGCTGTCTTAAGGGACCGCTGTTCCAGGTTGGAGACCGATAAAACACAAAAGTTGCAAAGGGACGTCTATTATCATCCTCTGTGGCTGCTTATCTGTCTAAATGTGTGACTTTGGGTCAATGCAATCAGTTCTGGGGGAATGGAAGTGAGCCTAAATTTAACGGCCTTTGTTTACCTTATCTCATGAGCGCGAGTAATTCTCTCACCACCGCCACAGACCAGAATGACCGAAATGTAAAGTTTCTCTTCTCTTAATCAGTGATCCGGCCATTTTTGTAGGTTTTATGTAATGTGATTTTTACTGGCAATCTACCACGGAAAGGACATTTGGATTCAGGAGTTTAACTAAATAAATGTTTCACATGAGTCTGACTACATTAAAAAAAAAAAAAGTATAAATGAACAAACAGGTGCATCTCAAAAAAATAGAATATTGTGAAAAGGTTAATTTTTTTATGTAACTTATTTTAAAAAATGAAACTTTCATATATTCTAGATTCATTACATGTAAAGTAAAACATTTCAAACTTTTTTTGGTTTAATTTTGATGATTAGAGCGTACAGCTCATGAAAGTCAAAAATCTAGTATTAGTATTAAAATATTAGAATATTTACATTTGAGTTTCATTAAATGACCATCCCTATAGTATAAATTCCAGGTATCTCTTGTTCTTTTAAACCACACTAATGGGGAAGACTTCTGACTTGGCAATGGTCCAGGAGACAATCATTGACACCCTCCACAAAGACAGTAATTCACAGAAGGTCATTACTGAATGGCGTGGCTGTTTACAGAGTGATGTATCCAAACGTATTAAATGCAAAGTTGACTGGAAATAAGAAATTGGGTAGGCAAAGGTGCACAAGCAACAGGGATGACAGCAAGCTTGAGAATACTGTCAAGTAAAGTCGATTCAAACACTTGGGAGAGCTTCACAAGGAGAAGAATGAAGCCGGAGTCAGCGCATCAAGAGTCACCAGACTCAGACGTCTTCAGGAAAAGGACTACCAAGCCACTTCTGAAACAAAAAACAATGCCAGAAGCATCTTACCTGGGCTAAGGAGAAAAAGAACTGGACTGTTGCTCAGTGGTATAAAGTCCTCTTTCAGATAAAAGTAAAATTTGAATTTCATGTTCAAATCATGGTCCCAGAGTCTGAAAAGGGCTCAAAATCCAAGCTGCCTGAAGTCCAGTGTGAAGTTTCCAAAGTCAGTAATGATTCGTGACGTCTGCTGGTGTTGGTCCATTGTGTTTTATCAAGCGCAAAGTCAATGCAGCCATCTACCAGGAGATTTTGGAGCACTTTATGCTTTCATCTGCTGACAAGCTTTATGGAGATGCTGATTTCCTTTTCCAGCAGGACTTTAGCCCCTGCCCACAGTGCAACAACCACTTGCAAGTGGTTTGCTGACTATGATATTACTGTGCTTTATTGGCCAGCCAACATGCCTGACCTGAACCCCATTGAGAATCTAGGGGATATTTTCAAGAGAAAGATGAGAAACAGTCGATCCAACAATATACAGATGATCTGAAGGGTCAATAGTGCCTCAGCAGTGCCACAGGCTGATCAGTTCCATGCCACACTTCAGTGATGCTGTAATTTGTGCTAGGAGCAAGTCATCTGCTGTAATATGTGCTGCCGACCAAGTATTGAGTGCATAAATGAACATACTTTAAAGAACTTTTCTGTTTTGCAAATCCATTTTTTAATTGATCTTAGGAAATATTCTAATATTTTGAGATACTGGATTTTTGACTCTTATGAGCTGTAAGCTCTAATCATCAAAATTAACAAAAACTTTTGAAATGTTTTACTTTACACGTAATGAATTTAGAATATATAGCATTTTCAGTTTTTGAAACAAGTTACAAACAAAAAATGAACTTTTTCCACAATTTTTTTTAGATGCACCTGTATTCTATAGATGGGTTGCAATGGATGCTGATTTGACTAGTCATTCAACAACCAAAAGTCCATTAGTTTAGATTCAGATAAACCTGAAAGCAGCCTATTTAAGATTTCCATACAATTAGTCAATAGATCTATACAGATTTGTTTTAACACACTTGCACACTGGAAATAAAATGGTGTAGGGTTTACATTGAAACAATTTTAAAGCTTTCACTCAGAAATTGCTATTACATTTCACAAATAATTATAAAGAAATGGCAAACTGAAAGACTGAAATAGTATTTTCTTGTAAGAAAAAAAATATGCATTTTACAACTTAAAAAAAAAAAAAAAAAAACTTTTGATATCTCCATGAACCAAATATGAAAAAACCTTAAAAACTTTTTTTTTTTTTTTTTTTTGAGAAGATTCAGATTAGTGGTCGATCAAAGTGGGCTTTTTTCAATTACCGAATCAACTTTTACATTAAGTTACATCAGATTTACTGAGATTTGTACACCAGATTCTAAAAAGTCAATTATTTTGTTCAGATTATGGATTGGACTCATCTTCTGTAACTGATTTCATCTGGAAAATACCCCCTTAATAGTGTGCTAGGTCTCTCTGATCCCTACAAAGGTCAAACCCAAACAGCTTAAAATTATTTCCATTTTCTCCAAGATAATGTAATGACCTCATCGTTATTGCATCTATGATTGCCACGATTTTCTTTTCTTTTCACTTCACTCTATTAAAATATATATATATATATATATATATATATATATATATATATATATATATATATATGTGTGTGTGTGTGTGTGTGTGTGTGTGTGTGTGTGTGTGTGTGTGTGTGTGTGTCTTTTCACAACACTTACAAAAAAGAATTATACTATGGTAGTACTTTGGGGTAGCATGTTGTCATATTTCAAAGTATCATAGTTTTACCGTCCAATATACCATCGCTGTACCATGGTATTCCAACTGTACTTTTTGCACAAAACACACACACACACACACACACACACACACACACACACACACACACACACACAAAGCCATTTCTAATGACCATCACAGACAATTAGGCCATAAAAAAGCTAGAACACCCTAAAAACAGCATAATGTCAACAACCAAGCTAAACACCTTAGAAAACAAACACATCCACATCTGATCAAAGCTAACGTCATTTATGCTAAGTTTCATTAAGTTACCTGAGTGTTTCTAGCCCCGACAATTAGTATTAAACAAATCTTTGATTTTTTTTTTCTCCTCATGTTACACGAAGGATGTTACCAGAGTATTCTTAGTACACTTGACAGTGTGCTTCTACTGTCATCTAGTGGCCATACAGAGTGATTTCAGACACTTTGTGGTGATAGTCGCTTACAGTGGCATGGTGTACAGCAAATGTCAAACAAAACCGTCATCTTACCTTTATACAAAGCTGCACTGTATTGATTTTCCTCACATTTTGTATTTTCCCTCACGGTTTTCGGTAGTTAATTTAGTTTTCTTCCCTGAGCTGATTTCTTACTGAAGCAAAAAGTTTGGGCGGGAAATATCAAAGGCGCCGTCTAATTTTTTTTTTTTAACTCGAACTATGATTTGCTAATCAGATAATATTAGGGGGCGGGGCATAAATGTAGAAAGCGTTTTATTGGACAATATTTGCATATACCTGAATGCAAGATGAGTAAGCAATGTTTGTTTTCCCAGACAAGACTGCTCAAAAGTTGATTTAAACACATATATCTGCTAAACATTCATTTATTGTTAAATATAGGAGTACTCTAGCATTTAAATGACTTCAAAATGAACACACATGGACGAAAATCCACAAAACTTCAGTGAATCAACTTATTTATCAACAAATATTGACTTTTATTTAACTTTGATTAACTTAATTTTGATTTACATTGTTGCAAAGTTCTGCATTCAAAATCTAAACAACATAACTTGTTATGATATTTGGATGCAAAATTCGTATCTAATCATAATTGTGATTTAGTGTTTTGTGTGAATTTATTCATCTATAGCCGCTTTTACACTAACAACCACACTCAAACACAGCTGATCTGAAAAAAGATACTCGCTGAGGGTCAAATGCAACAATGCAGCTCTGGTGTGGCCTTTTTTCTTTTTTAAACCAAAAACAAAACCTTATTTTCATACTATTGTTGCTGCCTCACAGGCTTTTCTGTTAAAGCATTTTACAGTAAATTAAATAATTATTAACCATGCATGCATAACTGCTTGTATAACAGACATTTATAGGCAGAAAATACATAAAAATGCAATCATAATGAAAAACAAGGGGGGAAAAAATGTTATTAGACCCATTAATGTAACACAATTTGTCAAAATAGTTTATTCCATATATTCCGTTACATTTCAATGATTTATTAGATGTTTTGATGTTGTTTATGAATCAGTTTGATTAATATTAATACAATCAACATTCATTTGCATTCTCAGGATTTGTGCATATATTTGATGTAAACAAACACTCAAAATTAAACTGCATATTGATTTTTTTTAAAAAAATCATAATATATTATAAAGTATAGCTAGCAAGCATTTGTAAGCACATAGTCTTTTAGCGCACACTTTATCTGAAATGATTTCAAGTACATTTGTCAAAGACACATCACCCTTTAATGTCAAGTACACAATGGTAATGTGTTGTTCAGTGTATTTGTTAACCCAGCAAGCTTCAGATGACCCATTCTGAGATTTATCCACCATCATCTTCTAGTCATTTCTGTCATGTAAAAGTTTCTATAGGTACTGGTTTCTGGCATTGTTCTCCTTCCCAGCCTGGAAAACACTGGCACCTGAAACTGGCTGCGAATCCACTTGTGTCTCCTTCAACAGCCCTGAACCTCCGGTGAGCTACATAAGACGGACCCCTGGTATTGGTCCCGAGCAGCTTAATTCTGGGAACGATGGACCATTCAGCTGGGTCCAGATGCAGGTAGGCCGAACTGGCCGGGTCTCTCCTGATACAACGGCCCTGGGACGTGCACACGGTCTGGCTGCAGAGAAACGCCGCCTCTGTCACGTTGACAATGTAACGGCCAAGTGTGTCATCAAGATAGTCCCCAACTGCTGCACAGGCCTGCTGCACAGAGGAGAGGAGAGCTCATGGTTATTTGTTGTGATTATGTGTATATGTGGTATACACTGTGTGCATAACTATTAGGCATGTTGATATTTTGGTAATATTTTTTTTTTCCAAGCACATTTTACCAATTCCAAACCACATCAATCTTAATAACTACTTTTAATTTTCTATTTAATCATTTATACGTGATATATAATTGTCCATGAAGGCTGGAAGTAAAAAACTCCTTACATTCAGGTGTGCATAATTATCAGGCATGTTTACTTTTGCAGTTAAAATGACCCAAAAAAGAGATTTAACTCACATTGAAGAGTCAAAAATGATTAAATGCCCATGAGAGGGATGCAATACTAATGCAATAATAGAATTTGCAAAGTTAAGGCATGACCATTGGACAGCGAAATGCTCACTGGGCCAGCACGGTAAGAAAAAAACAAGTGGAGAACAAAATGAAAAGACATGAAAAGAATTAAGAGTTAAGGTGAAGAATAAGGTGTGAAACCATCAGAAGCCATTTAGTCTCCAGCGCCACCATTTTCCAGAACTGCAGCCTACCTGGAGTCTCCAGAAGTGCAATGTGTTAGGTTCTCAGAGAGTTTACTCAAGTAAAAAATCCTAAAAAAAAAAATGACCCTCACTTAATAAGAATAACATGCTGAAGTGTTGTGAAATACAAGACTGTTTTTTCCAGGCATTATATACAGATAAGTTGAGAGTGACTCTTGAAGGACCACCATCACATCCTCTTATTCAACTCTTTCAAGAATTTATCTTGGAGAATCTGAAAGTAAGTTTTGGGAGTTCATTTAAGTCCATCTCTGCAAGACAGACTTTTCAGGATAGGAGATAGACTAAAACTGAAGTCATAAAACTTAAAGAGTGCTACAAGAGGATTTGGTGCTGGTCCTTCAAGAGTTACTCTCAACTTATCTGTCTATAAAGCCTATAAAAACAGTCTTCATGTATTTCACAACACTTCAGCATGTTATTCTTATTACATGAGGTTCATTTTTTTTTTACCCAAGTCTCTGAGAATCTGACACATTGCACTTCTATAAACTCCAGGTAGGTTGCAGTTCTGGAAAATGGTGGTGTTGGAGACTAAATGGTTTCTGATGATTTCACACCTAATTCTTCACCTTAATTTTTATTTTTTTGCAGTCAACATGCGTCTTTTCTTCTCCACCTTTTTTTTCTGACCATGCAGACACAACAAGCATTTTGCTGTCCAATGGTCATGCCTTAACTTTGCAAATTCTATTATTGCATTAGTATTGCATCCTTCCCATACGCGTTTAATAATTTTTGACTTTCCAGTCTGAGTTAAATCTCTTTTTTGGCTCATTTTAACGGTAAAAGAAAACGTGCATAATAATTATGCACACCTGAATATAAGGAGTTTTTCACTTCCAGCCTTTATGGACAATTATATATATAACTTATAAGTAATTAAATACAAAATTAATAGTAGTTATTAAGATTGATGTGGTTTGGATTTGGTAAAATGTGCCTGGGCCAGAATATCAACTTGCCTAAAAATTATGCACACAGTGTACAATTTATATGTTTTAGGTTAAAAATGATATAAATGTATAAGGTAAAATGTGTATCTTAGATATGACAACTGGTCAGTATAATTTATATATGACAAAATTGACCAAAATTAACAGAACACTAGTATTTCTCCAGCTAAAATGGATTTAATCAGTTATTTCTATCTCTTGTGTAGGAAATCTCAGTTTACATTTTCAAACATTCATTTTGCCATTAATTGTACTAATCCAGAGATTTTTGTTTGCACAAGGAGTCTGACAACCGCCAGTGCTCCACACAGAGATCTGATATCATCATCCAGTCTCTCTGGAATGACACAAGGACACAGAATAAACTCAGACTAAATCCAGAAGAACTGTGGCAATGTCTCCTAGATGCTTAAGGAGACCTACCTGCAAAGCTACCTAAAAAAATTACACACAAGTGCACCTAGGGCAAAAGCTGCTTTAAGCGCAAAGTATGATCACATCGAATGTTGATTTAATTTAGTTAATAGAAATTAATTGATAAAGAAGATCTATGTAAGACATCATTTTTGACTGCATCCTCATTTAACAGCAGGTAAAACTTTTAACAGTACTGTAGCTTTCTTGGAGATGTTGCCAAAGCTTGTTTGGATTTAGTTTGGATCTCAGTTTGATCTGTTTCTTAATGTCATTCCAGATAAACTGGATGATGATTAATTAATATTTGTCAAGCATATTAAATATAAAACAACAGGCAAACATGATGCTTTTTAAAATAAAAAATATGTTACATCATAGGAAGTCAATTTCCCAAAAGCATTTAATGTTCAGTTACTGAAATATACATGAGTGCATGTGAATGCTCCAATGACATGAATTTTAAAATGACTAAATAATTATTAATTCCAATGGCTAGTAATCATACATTTCTTAAACACTTTGAATATATATTAATCAGATACAAATGAATTTGCAAAAGACATGCTTCTGTTTTGTATAAATAATAACACATACTATTGATAATAATAAATGTTTTTGTAACACTTCAAACTATGCAGCTTTACTGTTTAACTGAAGTTTAAATCTGTTCAGTGTTATTTTATTCATATTTACATTTTATTAAGCGTAAATTAGGTCTTACTTTTATACCATCTGTTTTCATTTTAATTTTAGTTTAAGTCTTAATTTTAATTTAATTAATTTTTAAAATAATTATTTTTTTTGTTTTTCTAATATTTCTATTTTGCGTTGGTTTCTTTCTTTCAATTATTTTACGTTCAATAACTTTAGTAGTACAACGTAAACAGGTATATTTGTAGCAAAAATACATTCACATTTTAGATTTTTCTTTTATGCCAAAAATCATTAGGATGTTAAGTAAAGATCACGTTCCATGAAGACATTTTGTTAATTTCCTACCGTAAATATATCAGAACCTAATTTGATTAGTAATATGCATGGCTAAGAACTTCATTTGGACAACTTTAAAGGCAATTTTCTCAATATTTAGATTTTTGTGCACCCTCAGATTTCAGACTCTAAAATAGTTGTATCTCGGCCAAATATTGTCCTATCCTAACAAATCAGTGGATGTATATAAAAACTGACCCTTATGACTGGTTTTGTGGTCCAGACTCCAGGGTCACATATTTATTTCAGGTTAAGTTGAAGTTGTTCATCAAATACTTACATTTAATTTTACTTCAGGTTTTATATTTAAAAAAAAAAGACATGAATCTGTGACAAATTACAACCTGTATTGATCAAACTAAATGAACTTGGAGGTTACAGCTCACCGAACTTGAATTATTTTGTATTCAGTAAAAGGATACGTGCTTGTGCACCCGTTTTAATGCGTTCACATGAGAATGAGTTGACGCCGGAACAATTCTAGTGTGACAGCAGTTTCCCTACGAGTCATTTTTTCATATCTAAGAACAGCCTGTCAATGCATAATGCACTTCAGCTCTCTAGCCAACCACTAATATACAATTATAAGAAGTGTATAAGTGCATTTGTATAATAATCTACATCACTCCAACCTTCGTTTGGGAGTAGTTTCCATCTCCCCACAGCACAACACCAGCAGCTCCTAAAGCGACACTCTCACCGATAGTGTGCACCAAGTCCTCCTAAAACACAAACAAGTGACACATGAACCATTTTTGTTAAATAATATATTATAACCCTTTAATTTTGATTCACAGATCAACTTTATTTAGCATTTAGCACTTTTTTCAGTGTTTTTAACACTTTGTTAAACAGATATAAAAGAAGTACAGGCCTTTACAGTACTTTGTGCTGACCTGTGAGAGAAACTCCATGGAGTAGGTGTAGGCGATCCTGGCGTAGGGGAAGACAGATGGAGGCCAATGGGTGGTCTGTTCCCTTACCCTCATGGCCTCAAGGATCCGATGGCGGCTGTACAGCAAGATATCCCGACCACGGCCCCGGAGCGCGAGTTCCAAATAGATAGAAGGGTACAGAGCCGAGCTGACGTTCCACAGCCAGGCCAGTTTATCATTCCTCTTCATCTCCAGAGCAGGACACTCACCTGTGTACGTCTCGTTCTTCTTGTGATAATTATAGCAGCAGGGGAAGCCATAAAACCCCCACAACCCTCCCGGACGCTCTCTCCGGCCCAGTTTCAACGTCTCCTCCATAAAGGCCCGTGAAGCGTCCTCGAATTCCCTTGCGGCTTCCTTTTCTATCTGATCTGTCTTCCAAGTAGGATGTTTGGCTTGCACTAAAGCCCTGGAGCCTTTCCTGTAGATTTCCTTAGTGTCCCAGTTACGGTCCCACAGCGGCCTCCAATTTTCCCAGTCGATGACAGACAGACCCTGAAATCCCAAATCTGGGATATCAGTCCTCAGGTCACCATCGGCCTTCCGGAGGTGCTGGTCCAGGCTGGCGTTTTGAGGAACGCCTCCATACACTGGTTCACTGCCAATACCATAATATGGATACTCTCCTAACTTCTCAGAGTAGAAGATAGTGATGTTGTCTCCCATGAAGGCCTGGTCACGGTTATGGACGATGTCGAAGACACTCAAGTCCAGCTCGACTCCAAATCGAGACGCGCAGCGCTCCGTCGGTGCATTCCATACAGAAACAAACGGGAGATGGGTGAGAAGGGAGGATGGACGGCCGAGAACAGACGTGAAACAGATGACAAAAACCACTAGAGGACACATCCTACATCCAAGCCCACCTGGAAAAGGTGACACGCTGGACCTGCAACGACAAAAACTCAAAGCATTTAGCATCCAGCTCCACATCTGATGTCACATGAGCCGAGGCAATTTAAATGGAAATGAAGCCGAGCTACAGTCTAATTTCAAAAGGTAATTTCAATGATGAGAGGCAATTTTTTTGAACAAAGGTATACTTTATCCTGAACAACTCATTATCCATAATAATCATCCACTTCAGGAAACACTACATTAAGTGTGTGTGTGTGTGTGTGTGTGTGTGTGTGTGTGTGGTGTGCAGACCTTTCACCTGAAATGTGACTTTATAATGTATAATTCACTGTGAAACAGAGGCAGGCAGAGATGAGATAAGGTGAGGTAACTATAACAATTACTTACAAAGTGAACAGTATTAACATTATTATTTAACATAACTAACTAACATAACTAACATAACTAACATTGTTACTATGGTAATACTGTGATGGGTCATTCTGTGTTAAATCAACTAAATTTCAAAATGTCCCCGGCTCAAATTTTTGATTTTGCTAATATTTTTTTCGGAAGAAAGATAGACATGTATAGTGATGAAAGCCAAAATATTAAATGTCATGGATGAATATTTACTGAGTAATCCACTATTTTGTAGAGGGAGGTCAAAATGCCAGTTTGAGATTTCGAGTCAAGTTACAGGAGGGTAAAGATTACTTCATAAAGATGGCAGCATCATTATGTTATTTTTACACAGAGATTAGCAATTCTATTAGTAAAATCTGTTGTCTTTAGTAATCTTTGTTGCATTATGTGCAAATGGTGACTATTCAAAAATGGGGAAACAGCACTTTTCAAGTTTTTCTCCATAGTTTGCATGCCTGAAACTCAAGAAGTATTGAAGATATCGTAATGCCCTTTAAGATATTGGGTCTTAACAAATTTTCCTTTAGGCATCTTTATTTCCATGTTCCATTCAATTATTTTGATAGAGGAAAACAAGATACAGTTCTAATTTCAACATTGTTTCTCCATCGGACATTGTTCCTTAAATAAAATAAGTATCAGCTGTATACAAAGTAACCACAGAAAATAGATGATATTCAACAATCTGGACATGAAGCCTCATTGAGATCCCCATATCTCTGGGACTGAATCGCATAGGTTTATTAACAACTAAAATATAAAATCATATTTCAATATCTTTCATACTTCCTGAGTTATAGGCATACGAACTTTGAAAAAAGAATATTTATGGCTCTCAGACAGGTATGTTCAATGACAGAAGGAAATTAAATACATTTCTGGTTTCAAGATTATTTGTTCTTCAGTCATTCCTTTTTAAAAACTGACCCACATTTGGTGTTTGACCACTGAAAATGTGTACATTTTAACGATTTACTCCTAGAGCCATATTGAAATTTAAGTATCTCTGGAACCGAATCTCACAGGGCATTAAAAATAAAGATGCCAATAGGAAAGTTTGTTAAGACCTAATATCTAAAAGGGCATTAATATATCTTTAATAATTCAATTAAACTCAAGTTTATTTGTATAACGCTTTTCACAATATAAATCATTGCAAAGCAGCTTTAATACTTCTTGAGTCACAGGAATGCAAACTTTGGAGGAAAAACTTGAAAAGTGCTGTTTCCCCATTTTTGAATGGTCACCATTGGCACATAATGCAACAAGACTGCTAAAGTCAGCAGATTTTACAAATAGAACTACCAATCTCTGTGTAAAAATAAGATAATGCTGCTGCCATCTTTCTAAAGTCATTTTTACTGCTCTGTAACTTGACTCTGAATCTCAGGTGAAAATTGACGTTTTGACCTCCCTCTGCAAAATAGTGGATTACTCAGTAAATATTCATCAATGACATTTAGTATAGGCTTTAATCACTATACATGTCCACCTTTCTTAAAAAAATATTAGCAAAAGTAAAAAAACAGCCTCTGGTTGAGTTGACACAGAATGACCCTGGTATTTAGACATCATCATGATGGTATTTCCATAATATCCTTTGAAGCATCTAAGACGCACACTTTTACCTCTGTCTTCTACATGAATTGCAGTACCATGATATATTTCAAAGTACTATAGTATAATTATCAGTCCTTTTTCTAAAGGGAGTGTCCCACAGTAACATGTCCCAAAAAAACAACAACATGGTGCCACCACGATAACTTTACACAAAACGTTAAGTTAAACACGCATTGCATTGTCAAGATCTAAGTGTAGATGGTAATGATTATTAGAAGAATTATCGTAAATACATTTTGTTGTTTATATTTCGGATGAGTTAAAAAGAGGAACTGTGACTTCACACAAGAAACCTGACAGACACCGAGAATGTAGACACAACTCAAATTCTTTAAATGGTGAAATACACGCGTTCATATAATCTGAACATAAATTGTACTTACTTATCCACCAAATCGTTACAAATCACTTAGGAAATATCAAATGGTTTCAGCTTCACTCGTGACCCTCTCTCGTTAAAAGCAGAACGTCTAAAGTCTATCCAATAGGGACGAGGGGGCGGAGTCTAAGGAGGAGCGTAGGGACGTTTACATGTGTACGTCCGTCCGTACAACGTCGAGTTTAATATAAATACGAGCGTCAGAGGCTACAGAAACAAAAATTACAAAAACCACGGATCCGTCAGATCAGAACATGGTAGTACACTGGTATTTTTCAAATTGGCCAAATCAGATACTTTTATGTTTTGTTTGTTTTTATAAAAATGTGTTTTCTATGTAATTTATCACATATATTTAGTACATATGCCTTTTTCAGGTAGGACGTATCAGACTTTTTAAATTTGAATGTCCTTTATAGGATAAGACTCAACAAAATGCTCCATTTAAAGCACTTATTAAAATGTTAATGATTATTAAATCACAGCAATGTGAATTTTTTGCACATATGGGGGCTAAAACTTTTTGAATTTGAAGATCAGGGTCAATTTTACTTAATTTGTCTTCTGGGAAACATGTTGCTTCTGAAGGCTAAAATAATAAAAAATAATAATAAATTAAAAAAAAACAACAACTGATGTTTAGGCAAAATGAGAAAAATGTACATGTCTTCATTCTGTTCAAAAGTTTTCACCCCCAGCTCTTAATGCGTGGTTTTTCCTTCTGAAGCATTAGCATTAAATGCATCACCTTTGAAAATTATTTAAAATATTGTAAATGCCATGCTACATCAATATGGTAGGCAAAAAATTTAGGGCCATGTTAGATATATTACTGTACTAGTACCACTATAGTACTTTTTTTGTTTTTTAACTGCTCTAAACTTGAAATTTGCTTTTATGTGGGTAATAACATTTCGAGATGATGACTTTAATTACCAAAAACAAGGAAGCAATTTTCAGATCTCTTATCTTGATATTCAGGAAACATCCTTTATACAATCAAAAACTAAAATTAACAAATGGGGAACCGAAAGTTACATTTCTGGGTAACACCCTAAAATACTACAGCTGCACGCAAAGCATCTTTATCATTTTTAGAGTGATTAAAGATTAACAAACACACCACATTTCATATTGCTTCCGATTCTATTTTGAGTAAACGCTTACAGAGTTAAAAGCATCAAATATAACTTCTTGGTTTGTAAACCCTGTAATTTGGGCTGGGCCTTCTGCTGAGCAGATCCAAGGGTTGTAGTCTCATATGTCTCCCCTATGTAGTTCTTTTTTCATCAGAAAAACCTCCACTAACTTGAGAAACTCTGAACTGTTACTGGACTAAATCAATTTGAGGCAACAAATGTGAAAGCAAATTAACATTCTTTAGAACAAATACACAAGGTTACCAGTCATTTTTTTAATCAAGCACGGAATTCATTTTGATCAAATATAAAACCATTTCAGAAAATCTAATTCACAATAGTTTCCATTGTGTTGGCAATTTAAAGACATAATGCAAAGGCTTTCTCTCACACTCAAGTGCTTTATACACATGAATAAGCGCTGTCACATAACTCTCTTAGCAATAACAATCACTACTGTTAACAATCACACTGACAGAGATGCTGAACAAAGCAAAAAAATTTACATAAAAATATATGCTGACTTGGCAACAGTTAAATTAGACCATGAAACTGTAAAAACAAAGAGTATATCATCCAAAGTTGCAAAAGACTTTTAAATAACAGGATATAAATAACTAACAGTTCTTTAGTAGTATCATCTTTATTGTTGCCTTTATAAAACAGGACAGGATAGGAAATGGGGGTTGTGATCAGGAAATGACACACGAGCCAGATTCAAACTCAGGTCAGCCAGCATAGAGTCATTGCACGACATTCATCCACATTTCCAGCACTAGTAGTCTTATCTTAAAGAAATAGTTCACCAAAAAAAATAAACTTTGCTTAAAATGTACTAATCAGTAGGCCGTTTGTCACCAGGACAGATTTGGAAAAATTTAGCATTATATCACTCAGTGGATGCTCTGCAGTGAATGGGTGCTGTTAGAATGAAAGTCCAATAAGATGATGAAAACATCACAAACAATAATCCACACACAAGTAATGTAACTACATTATCAGTTTGTGATTAAAAAAAAAAAAAAAAACACCTTGATGGAATTGTTTTAACTTTAAACTGTTGAGCTGAGGAGAAGCACGGCTTAAAGTTAAAACACCTTAATGAAGGATTTATTTCTTACAAACACACAGCTTTTCACTTCACAAGTTAAACAGATGTTAAATAATGGACTGGAGTGTGGATTACTTGTGGATTATTGTGATGTTTTCTGATGGCACCCATTCACTGTTGAGGATCCACCCCTGAGCAAGTGATTTAATGCTACATTTTTCCAAATCTGTTCTAATGAAGAAACAATCTCATTTACATCTCGGACAGCTTATAAATAAGCACATTTTCAGCAAATGTACATTTTTGGGTGATCTATTCCTTTAAAAATTATTAAAAGTGGTTCATACAACTCATGTACTATATTCCAAGTCTTCTGAGGTCATTCAGGAAACATACTTAAATATAAAGAACTCAGGATGAGTAATTAATGACATAATTTTCATTTTAGGCTAAACTGTTTCTTTAAGGCTTGCTCAGATCCACTAGTTCCACCTATTCAAATCATACATGTGCATTTGCTAAACTACATTTGACATTTGCAGCCTACATTGTACTGTTAGATAGCCAACATCTTTATAGTCTCAAACCAAGACAGCCACTTAAAACTAAATGTCCACCGCTTCAAATTGTTTTTACAGTGACTCAAGTGAAGCCTTCTTCTGAATGATTCCACTCATCAGTTAGTCATCAGCTTTCACTAGATTTTCCTCTTGCACAATATCCTACATATGGCTCAAAAGTTGTGTGTGTAATGTGTGACAACAAACAAAAGTGCTTATTTAAACTCTGAGGAACTCTGAGTTTCCTGTGTTTACACATATAAATTTTGATTTCAAGCTCACCCACATGACTTCATGAAAGCAAAGGACCTTTTCACAACAGCATTTGGAGCGCACTGATTTGCCAAACATTTCATAAGCAAGAAAACAGGTTAAAAAGTGTCTTTGGCATGTGCTCAGGTCAGTAAATGCAGCATCAATGGAGTGAGAAGGTAAATCCATAATGCTTTCAATGCATGTCCTTCTCCTTGCTGCTGAAGAGGGTCCTCGAGGTCACATCTCTCACCCTGATATCTGCTAAAACACTGGCACTGAAAGTTGTCGATCATCCGACTCTGTTCTTCCACGCTCACATCTCCCTTCACGTGCAGTTCCTTACCCTGGCCAACTATGGTGTGCGTCTGTGGGTCAAGATGGAGATACGTGTCCGTGTCGGAACGTCTGCGCAGACAGCGGCCGTGGGAACTGCACAGGAAGCGACTGCACTGCTCGGCTGCCGTGGAGACGTTGAGGAGGTAGCGGCCCAATGGACCCTGCAAGTACTGGTTTAAACTGGAACAACTTTCCTGAATGATGAAACAGATCAAGAGAAAGAAATTAGGTCAGGTTTAAGTAAAAATCGGAAATGGATGGACGACGGTCAGGTTTAAGTAAAAATCGGAAATGGATGGACGACAGGCTGTTGCTATGCAGTTGCAAGGATGTTGTAAGCACTTTAGTGTGTTGCTAGGGTTGGCAAGGCATTTTAGTGTGTTACTATGCAGTTGCTAGGGTGTTGTAGGCACGTTAGTGTGTTACTATGCAGTTGCTAGGGTGTTGTGGGCATTTTAGTGTGTTACTATGCTGTTTCTAGGGTGTTGTAGGCACGTTAGTTTGTTACTATGCAGTTGCTAGGGTGTTGTAGGCATTTTATTGTGTTACTATGCAGTTGCTAGGGTGTTGTAGGCACGTTAGTGTGCTACTATGCAGTTGCTAGGGTGTTGTTGGCATGTTAGTGCTTTACTATGCAGTTGCTAAGGTCTTGTAGGCATGTTAGTGCTTTACTATGCAGTTGCTAAGGTCTTGTAGGCACTTTAGGTGTGTTGCTATGTAGTTTCTAGGATGTTTTAGGTGGTTGCCAATGCATTGCTAAGGTATAGTAGACACTTTACTAGGGTGTTGTAGGCACATTATTGTGTTACTATGCAGTAGCAAAGGTCTTGTATGCACTTTAGTGTGTTCCTATGCAGTTGCTAGGGTATTGCGGGTGGTTGCTGGGGTGTTTTAGGTGGTTACTAGGGCATTTCTAAGGAGTCGTAGGCACTTTGGAGTGTTTCTATGCAGTTGCTAGGCTGTTATAAGAACTTTAGTGTGTTCCTATATAGTTGCTATGGGTGTTCTAAGTGGTTGCCAGGGCATTGTAGATATTTTAGTGTGTTACTATGCAGTTGCTAGGGTGCTGGGGTGGTTTCCAGAGCACTGATGAGGCTGTGTCATGCAGTTGCTAAGATATTATTGTAGGCATTTTAGTGAGTTACTATGCAGTTGCCAGGATGTTGTAGGAACTTTAGTGTGTTACCATGTAGTTCCTAAGGTGTTGTCTGTATTTTAGGGTGTTACTATGCAGTTGCCAAAGTGTTGTGGGTGGTTAGAAGGGCATTGCTATGTGTCAGCATTTTAGTGTGTTACTATGCAGTTGCTATGGTGTTGTAAACACTTTAGTGTGTTACCATGTAGTTGCTAAGGTGTTGTCTGCATTTTAGGGTGTCACTATGCGGTTGCCAAGGTGTTGTGGGTGGTTGGTAGGACATTGTCACCATTTAATATGTTACTATGCAATTGCTAAGGTGTTTTCTGCATTTTAGCGTGTTACTATGCTGTTGCTAAAGTATTGTAGACATTTTAGTGCATTATTATGCAGTTGCTAGGGTGTTCTAGGTACTTTATTATGTTACTAAGGTGTTGTCTGCATTTTAGGGTGTTACTATGCAGTTGCTAAGGTATCGTAGGCATTTTAGTGCGTTACTATGTAGTTGCTAAGGTGCTGTCTGCATTTTACAGTGTTACTTTGTGGTTGCCAAGGTGTTGTTGGTGGTCAGTAGGGCATTGCTAAGCCATTGTCAGCATTTCAGTGTGTTACTTTGCTGTTGCTAAGATGTTGTAGACATTTTAGAGTGTTATGATAAAGTTGCTAGTGCATTGCTAAAGTGTTGTCAGCATTTTAAGATGTTACTATGCTGCTGCTAAGGTGTTTTAAAATGCCTGACACGAATTAGTCAGAAAAATCTTTTTTTGCTTTTTGAAATGGGACAAATGTTGATCATGTTGATCATTTAGTGGCCTTCATTAGTCTATTAAATGTGATACAGTACGCTTTATAGAGTTAATAAGAACAATAGAAGCACCATTAGCAATATAATAATATTTATAAATATTAGTATTATTATTAGCAGCAATAGAAACCGCCAATAAGAACTACTACTGACTGAAATCCTGTATAATGTGGTGTGTGAGTGCTTACATTGGTGCTGGCATAAGAAGCTTCACCCCAGAGAACGATACCAGCGGCACCCAGAGCCACACTTTCTCCAATGGTGGACACCAAATCCATCTGCACAGACACAAATAAAAGAATCTGTGATTTGTTCCTGATTTTGTTAACAAATAAGTGTTAATTTAGGTCAAGCTATGTGTTGAGGTCACAAATACTGAATGGGGACAATTTTGTAACAGCAAGTTAAACAGTGGAAATAAGAAAAGTAGGAAATCAGCTGGTGTGGGTGGCGGCACTGAAAATGTGACCAGCACCCTTCCTGTTCTTCTGCACACACACAAACAGAGATACAGAGCAGAGATGATGGTTATGTAAGGAAAAGTTTTGTGATACACCACACAAACACAACACACTCACTTTAATCTTCACTAAAATTGCAGGGTTAGTCAGGATGGCTGAATAAACACAGCAAAGTTATGAAAGCACTGCACAGTCACATTTCTGGATGAGTCATACAGTTATAACTGGGAGAAAAGAAAGTAAGTACACAGTTCACCTATAAGACTTATAATCTTACAATCTTTATGAATATATCCTGTTTTAAAGAGGTTTAGATATTTTTTTATCTTTAGGGGGACAAAAACAAAATAAAAAGTTATGCATTTGAACTTTACTAACATACACAATAGAAGAAATATTTGCAGACTCTCAGAAAATGTCTCTCTGGCCTCTAAACAAACAAACTGGAGAGTCACTGACAGTTGAATGGAATATTTCGTCCTTTAAGGTCAACCTTCATTTCCGCACATTCTGTTACATGTCAAAGTTCAGCTGCAGGTCATATAGAGTGATTTACATACACTTAATTGTCTATTTGCTAAACCCTGCCTTAAATGTTACAAGGTACTGCTACTTTAGCCACCACTGGCATCCACAATACCATCAGACAAGCTTATGCTATAAATCTATAAAGAATCTGTTTCCTGATAATTTACTCACCCCCATGCTATCCTAGATGTTTATGTCTTTCTTTATTTTGTGTCGCAAAGAAAGTTTTTAAGGAAAACATTTCAGGATTTCTCCATATTGTTTACTTCTATGAAGGCCAACGGGTTGAAGGTCCAAATTGCAGTTTCAATGCAACTTCAAAGGGCTCTACACAATCCCAGCCAAGGAATACAGGTCTTATCTAGCAAATCAATCTGTCATGTTCATGAAACAAGAAACATTTATATACTTTTTAGCCACAAATGCTCATCTTGCACTAGCTTGACCTCACTCATTACGTGATACACGTCTGATGTAGGCAAAAGTACCGAGTGTTTACAAAGCAAACGTGCAAAGAAAGTCAAACGATCTTTACAAAAAAAGGTACAACAATGACGTAGAGCAATTTTGGAGGAGTTGGAAGAGAAAATGAGATGGAGTTTTTCACCCTACCCTACCTTTTTGAACCAGATTACAAAGACGAAGAACTAATTGCGTGTGACTTTTCCAACGTGATTACTTAATGCATGGAGTCCAGCTAGTGTAAGACGAGCATTTGAGGTTAAAAACTATATCAATTGTACATTTTTTTAGAAAATAACTGATGGTTTCACAAAAAAAGACCCTTATTCCTCAGCTGGGATCGTGTAGAGCCCTTTAAAGCTGCACCCTTTAAAACTGCATTTCTAACCTTCAGTCTGGTGAGCACAATTAAAATCCATGATATGGAGAAAAATAATATATTCCTCAAAATTTAATTTATTTGCGACTGAAGAAAGAAAGAAAGAAAGAAAGAACATCTTGGATGACATTGGGGTGAGTAAATTACCAGGAAATTTTCATTTTGGAACTGGAGTAATCTTTTAAAGAGTAATTTAAAATTTATTTTAAAAGCTACAAAAAAAAAAAAATTAATTCCACTCTTTAAATGTTTCTCCATTGCAAAAGTGTCTCATACACTCTTGCTAAGATTTGACAAAATATAATCTTAACTTTAATCTGCAAAGTCAGAAATCGAAAATTTGCATTATTAATGTTCTTTCTTTTTCAAATTGATTCAGATAATTGGAATAATATTAAGAATAATATCCAATCCATGTTACCATTTTTAATGGTTCTACAATTACACTAAAACCTGTAATGGGATTAAATGAAGAGCAAATGGAAAGTTCATTAAAGACTAAGTTAACAATTTCTTTGAAGAATTTGAAGCTCACTGATGCTTCAGAAGAAAACATGATGTATTAAGAGCTGGGGGGTGAAAACTTTTGAACAGAATCAAGATGTGTACATTTTTCTTATTTTGCCTAAATATCATATTTAGTACTGCCTTTCAAAATCTACAGAAGATACTTACATGTTTCCCAGAAGTCAAAATAAGTTTTTACCCCCCTGCTCTTAATGCACCATATTTCCTTCATCATCCTGCATCAGTGAGCGTTTGAACCTTCTGTAATAGTTGCACATGAGTCCCTTAGTCGTCCTCAGTGTGAAAAGATGAAAAGATCTCAAAATCATATAGTCATTGTTGGAAAGGGTTCAAATACACAAAAATGCTGGAAAACCTAGGAATTTGTGGGACCTGAAGGATTTTTCTGAAGAACAGAAGGCAGTTTAATTGTTCAGGACAAACAAGGGACTCATGAACAACTATCACTAATCAAAAAAAAAAAAAAACACAGCTGTGGATCATTCAGGTAACAACAAAGTAATAAGAATCAAGCGTATGTAAACTTTTGATTGAGGTCATTTTTATCAATTTAACTATTATTTTCTCTTGTGGACTATGTAAATGTTTTTTTTATGTGAAATATCTTGTTCAGGTCAGTACTAAATGAAAAAATAACCTCTGTCAACAGTTCCAGCTCTTTGGCGTACGTAGGGCGGCTGTAGACAAAAACAGGACGTGCCAGTCCATCTCCCACAGATGCCAATTTCATTGCCTCCTTCACTCGGTTTCGGACGAACTGGCGACCCGAGGATGTCGAACGCAACTTTGAGCTCATGTATATGGATGGAAACAGGGCCGTGCTTTCATTCCACAGCCATTTCAGCTGGTCGTTCCTGGCCACCTCCGCATCCGGGCAGCGTCCCGTGTAGTTCTCCAGACTGTTGCGATAGTCATGATTATAGCAGTCAGGAAAGAGGTAAAAGCCCCAAAGCTGGTTGGGACGCAAGCTTTTGGCGATCCGTAAAGTCTCTAGCATGAATTTACGACTGGACATCTCAAACTCCTGCTGCGCTACTTTGTTTACCATGGTTGAAGGCCAGCTCGGGTTTTTCTGGGTCACTAATAACCGCGACTGGCTCTTGTAAATGTCTTTGGTGTCCCAATTCCGTATCCAAATCGGACGCCATTCCTCCCAGTCGATCACAGCCAGGCCTTGCGCCGACGGATTGGGAATGTACTTCGCAATTCCCTCCGGCATCTTCTCTTTGTGGTGCGTGAGGCTGGCGATCTGCGGTAGGCCACCGTTGATGGCCATACCACCCTCAAAGTGCGGATACAGGCCCAGGCGGTCTTTGTAGAACATAGTGAGGTTCTGTTTGGTGAAGCCTTCGTTCGGAGAGGCCACGATCTGAAACTGATCGAGCTGGAGCTGGACCTTGTGCCGAGGCCTGCAGTCTTCTGTCGGGGCGTTCCAGACCAGAACCACAGGCTTCTCAGGGTAAAGTGGCCATCTGGTGGGCTTTAGCTCTTTAGTAAGAGCAAGATGATCTATAGCCAGTAGAACTAACAGCCAAAGCTGGATCCAGTAAGCCATGACTTCAGTCATTCACAATACAGGCCTTCAGTTCTGCTTGAAAAAAAACGACAATCCATTAGGATCATGATTTTGATAGCTAATATTTTTCTGGTATCAGTGTTCATTCAAAAAGGAAACATGAAGGCACAAATCTTTCATGGAGGAAACATTCAACACAGCAAATTCAGTTTTATTCTTCAGTAAAATAAAATTCTTCAGTTTTAAATCAGTGATATTATGATTTGGATGAAATAACACACCTTTGACATTAAAAATAATAATTCCCAAATGATGAATTAATTTCTTTGAAATAAAGTTTTTAAAATAATATGTAACCCTAGACCACAAAACCAGTCATAAGGCTCTATTTTTGGAAAGTTAGATTTATACATCATCTGAAAGCTGAATAAATAAGCTTTCCATTGATGTTGTTAGGATAGAACAATATTTGGCTGAGATGCAACTACTTGAAAATCTGGAATCTGAGGGTGCAAAAAAATAATACATGTAAATATTAAGAAAATCACCTTTAAAGTTGTCCAAAAGAAATTCCTAGCAACACATATTACTAATAAAAAATTAGGTTTTAATATATTTACAGAAGGAAATTTACAAAATGTCTTCATGAAACGTGAGCAACAAATATGAAATCAATACAACTTTTACATGAAATATCTGTTTTTAGGAAATGTTAAATATTTAACACTGGACCACTATTACACAACTATACAATTCATTCAAAGACACATGATGATAATCCATCTGAAGGCAAAATTACCTGATCAGATAATAATCTTAGTGACCCATAGGACAGAAAAAGCACAGTTAAGATGTCTTTAATTGGATTTTTCTTTCTTCTGTGGCATTTGGATTAAACAAAAGAGCAAATAGAAAGTGCTGTTCAAGTCTCCAGATGTTTCTCAGGTAAAAGTCATACATACAATCTGCAATCAAAAAATATCAAGAAATCAAATATTTCTCATAAATATTTCCAAGACCAAATTTCCTGAGCTACTTTGTCTTGACATTGACTCATTTATGTCTATTTCGGTTTCCTCTAAAGAACTATATTATGATGTTTAAAACATAGATGAGAACCACATTAATAAAATTAAATACTATAGTACTTTTAAATATACCATGGTACTTAAATTCATGTATTTACATGCTACTTTAAAGAATACCGTGGTAGTACCATGCTACATATACCAGTGTACTGCCGTGAATCTTTTTTTGTGCGGTGTTTAAAACAATTAAAAACCAACATCAGCCTGTTCACATCATTCACAGAACAACGAATAACTTTTTCATGCAAACAACTCACCTTTGACATTAAAAATAACAGTCATTCCCAGATAAATAACTCCATCCTGTGGTTGCGATGTAAATCATTGCTGTTACCACGTCGCCTGTTGCCTCCTACAGAGAGACTTTCGCGAGTGTTCCTCCGTTCATAAAGGCTTGAGATTAGGCGGACGGATGTCGCGTGTGGTCTGATCTGTCAATCTTCTTACATTCTTCATCTGAGACGCGTTTATCTTTGAGGCAGAGCAATAACTTAAAAGTTCCGCTTTCATAAGTTTCATTGATTCTGTGCGGGGGGCGTGACTTTATTACCAGCTTGCTGGGGGCGTGTCTTCGTTTATGCAAATTAGTATAATGTGTTCACTGCGGGTCCAAATAAACGTTATACAATGCACCTTTTCAGTGGACCTTTTCATCCAAAAGTTACTGTTAACACCACAAAAAAAAAAAATCTAAATCTAAAAACGACCGTTAAAATAATACAAGAGTAAAATAAAAAAATTGTTAACACCACAAAATTAAAATAAATAAATAAATGTGGTAATACTATAATCTATTTTAAACATATATAATGATTTACTTTTTTTTTTTTTTTAATAAAGGCCAAATTGTCCAAAAATAAGATTTGGGCTAGGCTAGATTTGTTTAATTAATTTATTTTATTAGATATTTTTAATTAATTAATTTTTATTTCAATTTCATGTACTTTGGGTCAAAAATCTAAATCTAAAAACGAACGTTAAAATAATACAACAGTAAAATAAAAAAAAATTGTTAACACCACAATATTAAAATAAATAAATAAATAAATGTGGTAACATAGTAATACTATAATCTATTTTAAACATATATAATGATTTACTTTTTTTTTTTTTTTTTTAAATAAAGGCCAGATTGCCCAAGAATAAGATTTGGGCTAGGCTAGATTTGTTTAATTTATTTATTTTATTAGATATTTTTAATTAATTAATTTTTATTTCAATTTCATGTACTTTGGGTCAAAAATCTAAATCTAAAAACGAACGTTAAAATAATAAAACAGTAAAATTTAAAATTGTAGAAAAAATGTAGAAGTTTTTATTTATTCAATTTTGTAGAGTGAAGTAATAAAAGTAATAAAAATAAAAAAGTAGTATAGTATAGTAATAGTATAATCTATTTTAAACATATATAATGATTAACTTTTTTTTTAGAGTGAAAGGGTGATAAAAATAAAAAGGTAGAGTCCAAATGAACTGTTAACTCCAAAAAATTAAAATAGATAGATAGACAGACAGACAGACAGATAGACAGACAGATGTTGTAACATGGTTATAATCTATTTTCAACATATATAATGATTTACTTTTTTTTAATAAAGGCCAAATAAATATAAAAATAAATGATTTTCCATCTAGTCTAGATTTGTTTAAATAATTTATTTCATAAGATTTTATTATTATTATTATTATTATTATTATTATTATTTTATTTCATATTTTCTTCTATCACATCTTTGTAATAAGAATGTAAGGTGTAATTACTTTGCATATTTAGCCATATTAGGTATTAGGTTTAGTCTATAAAACTGAGTAAGCAAAAATAGTAAAGATTCTCTCAAATTCTTCTGATGTTTGAGGATGCACATGAGGGATATGAAATCAGAGTAGCATCGGGCGGCTTTCAAGTGGTTCCTTTCTGACAATGACCCACAAAGATCCTGTTCCGCCATTCCTGCATATTCTGCTGACTCATATGTCACCTCTGTCAGTGCATGTGTGTGCTCATGAAAGAGAGAGGGCCACTTCCTTCCTTGGGCCTTTTCCTTTTCTCCCCGTTCTTGGGGTTTTACATCACCAACTAGGCTGCGCCAGGAAGCTTTAACAATATGAGAGGAACTGGACGCACACACACCCATCACACCCGCCTCCCAAAAATGGCAAACTCACATCCTCGAGTGCTAGGAGAGATCAGAGACAGCGGCCTTATCTTATCACTCCATCTCTACTCCTATAAGCCACTCCCATAGAACACCCTCAGGTCAAAGGTCAACCGGCAGCTTGGCCATGTCTGCTTAAAAATGCCTTTCTTTAGGTAAGATCAAATATGTACATAAACCCTGCCTACTTTAATTGGCAATCTCAGCACTTTCAAGAACAGAGATGACGGGGACAGAATTGTAATTTTTGGCCGATCTGTTTTAACAGCATTTTCACACACGCTGAAGCCCCTGAGGGCCGCTGTAACCTTCATATGTCTCATTGCGCATTCTCTCATAAACCCTGCAAGCGTTTATTCTCTCTTATCGGTGTCAGTGATTGTGCGCAGACATGGCATCCTGTCAGAGCTTCCTGTATTTTATTCACAGGGGTGGGACAAACATTCCCAGTGAAGTCATTTACATTGAGGCAGGCATCTGTTTCTAATGAAACGCACCTTTGAGGGCCTGGCCGGCTCTGATAATGCATCTGTCGCATGTCGATGGAGATCAAGCCACTGTATGGGGGTGAAAGCCTCCCGACAGTGGACTTCAAACAAGCGAGGAAACATTGAAAACAGCTTAACCTCTGACATTTAACCATATACCACACCCAGATCCCCGGTGCCAGGAGAACTACAGAACCGGCGGCCAAAATAAACTAAATATGGGAGAAGAATGCGCTTTCAATTCACAACCCAGAGAAAAAGTGTCCAAAAGAAATTGGAAAAAATATTTTTAAAAGCTGTTTCTAATGTATTACAGCTACACCAGTAGTAAAATTGCAAAAGTGACGACAGTTATTTTAATCTCAGGGCCAATAACTGATAAATAGCAGATGAAAATTCTATAATAAAAAATGAAACCATAACAACTATAAATAAATAAGAATTATTATTATTACTATTATTAATGTCCATAGCATATATAATAAATAATAATTATTTATTTTAAATAAAAAAAAAAAAAATACTTAAAATAAACAATAACATTTTGTTTAGTTTAAGCTAAGGTCAAATGTTTACATACACAGAATCTGCAAAATGTTAATTCTTTTACTAAATTAAGAGGGATCATACAAAACGCATGTTATTTTTTTTTATTTAGTACTAACCTGAGTAAGATATTTCACATAAAAGATGTTTACATATAGTCCACAAGAGAAAATAATAATTTAATTCATAAAAATTACCCCTTTCAATTATTCTTAATACTGAGTTTTTTTGTTTAGTGATAGTTGTTTGTCCTGAACAGTTAAACTGCTGCTGTTTTTCAGAAAAATCCTTCAGGTCCCACAAATTCTTTGTTTTTTAGCATTTTTGTGCATTTGAACCCTTTCCAGCAATGACTGTGTGATCCTGAGATCCATCTTTTCACACCAAGGATAACTAAGGGACTCAAATGTAACTAATACAGAAGGTTGAAATGCTGATGCTTCAGAAGGAAACATGATGCATTAAGAGATGGGGGTGAAAACCTTTGAACTTGAAGATTAACTTGGATATTTTTAACTTATTTTGTTTTCTGGGGAACATGTAAGTATCTTCTGTAACTTCTGAAGGCCAGTACTAAATGAAAAAATATATTATATTTAGGCAAAATAAGAAAAATTTACACATCTTCATTCTGTTCAAAAGTTTATACCCCTGGCTCTTAATGCATCGTTTTTCCTTCTGAAGCATCAGTGAGGGTTTGAACCTTCTGTAATAGTTGCATACGAGTCCCTCAGTTGTCCTCAGTGTGAAAAGATGGATCTCAAAATCATACAGTCATTGTTTGAAAGGGTTCAAATACACAAAAATGCTGAAAAACCAAAGAATTTGTGGGACCTGAAGGATTTTTCTGAAGAACAGCAGGACAAACAAGAGACTCATGAACAACTTTCACTAAACAAACAAACACATACAGCTACGGATCATTCAGGTAACAACACAGTATTAAGAATCAAATGTATGTCAACTTTTGATTGAGGTCATTTTTATAAATGCAACTATTATTTTGTCTTGTGGACTATATGTAAAAGTCTTTTATGTGAAATATCTTATTTAATTCAAAAATAATATGCGTTTTGTATGATCCCTCTTATTTTGGTACAAGATGTAAGTAAACTTTTGACTTCAACTGTAAGTGGACATAAAAAAACTAGAAAAAAAAAGACAAAAACAAAAATAAATTATCAAAAACTATAACAGTACATTAGTGATATACATTAGCTAAAATACCACTGGTCACAACATTATGTACTGTTTGAAAAATAGATATTTATTTTGAAATTTTGCTGAAGGTTATATTTAACAGTGTTGAATATCCACAATTAAATATCCAATGTCAGCTGATACAGATGTGCTAAAATATTCTAATATCGTCTCACTGAATATTTTGTTTCATCTTAACATTATGGATGTAAAATGGACTGTGACTGTAATGTCATGTTCTAAACATTTACATTGACTTACATAAATAATTACTACTGTGTAATCTGCTAAACCATTTTATTCAAGTATATCAACTCATAATTTACTGTACAATAAATGAGAAAAAAAGTGCAGATGTGAGTTGCAACCCAACAGAGTCAGACTTGGATATAACAGAATATTATAATAAACAATACAACGATAAACACACACTGCAACAGGCTGACATCAAACAACACGAGTGATTTATGTACAATCCCTGCATTGCTTTAAGCTCCGTACTTACACGCTCTCACCGCACATGCTTTCCATACTGTACATCACAGAAGACAAGACGACGTACGTCTCATGTCTATACATCAAAATACAAATCAGAAATTGTGATTCATGTTTTTGGTCACAGCCATGTGAAGGGATGCAGAACGCCCTCGCTGTCATAACACAGAGCCACAGCATCTTTTTAGAAGAACACAGACGCTGGAAGGAAGTCTAGGGTGATTGTGACGCTCCTAGAGTCATGACACTTCCCACAGAGTTTGTGTGATTATATCTCACATAGGATAACAGGGAAGTCGAAGTGGATTCGTGGGTGATCCAACTTAATGATTCCCTGTAGAAATGAAATATAAAAAATTCTGTAATTTTTATTATGTCAAAAACAGAGCTATTAAAACTAAATTATGTGATTTAAGGTAAATTAAAATTTTAGATAAGACACCAAGAACAAAAAAAAAAAAAACAAACAACAAAAAAAATCTGATTAAAGTAAAAAAAAAAAAAAAAAAAAAAAAAAAGTTTTGATAGAAGACCAGGGACAAATATCAAGTTTAAATGAGAGACCAGGAATAAACAAATAAACTATTTTTTTTACAAATAAATTATGATAAATAAATGAGACACCAAGAACAAACTAACAACAAATAAACAAATAAACTGATTAAATGAAATGTAACAAAAGTGCTTAGAATAAAAATTAGAAACAAATAACAAAGAAATAAATAAAAAATAGGTAAATTAAATATTTAACCACAAACAAATGAATGAACTAACAAATAAAGTAAAAAAAATGTTTAGATAAGAGGCCAGAAATGAACAAACAAACAAACAGTTAATGTCTTTTGCAGTTTTTACGAGATATTTTTTCTATTTTGGAAAAACTGACCAAAAATATTTCATAATAACCTGTAAATATCATATGTCACTGAATAGCAAAATCAAGTAACAAATCATGAGTTTTCCAGACTGTGGTGAGAATTAAAAAAGGGACAAGCCCTTAAATAAATCAAATCTTAATTTTAGAGTTTAATCATCATAATTAATAGTTATTCTGTATGAATGTCACTTGATTTCTTGAGCTGATCCTGTCGATTTGCACTAAATATTTCCATGTAACTGACTGGACAAGTATCTCTAACCTGAGGTATGAGGTTTTTCTGAATTCTCTTCAGTTTTGCTTTTTTTCTGCCATTCTTGGTCACCACAGTCTCCTCATAAAATTCATGAGCCAGATCTCCATCTTCATCGAAATACAAGGAACTGCAACAACAAACAGCAGTTGGATGAATAACACGAACAAATACAGGTCTCATTTTATAAAAAAAAAAAAACATTGGAATTATTAAGAATTTAAAATGTAAAGTATTTATTTATTTTAATTTTTTATATTTATTTCTTAAATTAAATATTTATTTTAATTATGTATGTATGTACACTACCAGTCAAGTTTTTGAACAGTAAGATTTTTTTTAAAGAAGTCTCTTCTGCTCACTAAGCCTGCATTTATTTCATCCAAAGTACAGCAAAAACAGTCAAATTATGAAATATTTTTGCTATTGAAAATAACTGATTTCTGTTTGAATATATTTTAAAATGTAATTTATTCCTGTGATTTCAAAGCTACATTTTTAGAATCATTACTCCAGTCACATGATTCTTCAGAAATCATTCTAATATTCTGATTTGTTGCTCAAAAACATTATTATTATTATTATGTTGAAAACATTGGAGTATCATTTTTTCAGGTTTCTTTGACAAACAAGCTGATCTTTGGATCTTTCTATTTATTAAAGAATCCTAAAAAAAGGTACTCAACTGTTTTAAATATTGATAATCATAAAAATAATAATAATAAAATGTTTCTTGAACAGCAAATCAGCATATTACAATGATTTTTGAAGGATCATATGACACTGTAGACTGGAGTAATGATGCTGAATAGTTAGCTTTGATCACACAAATAATTTTTAATAAAATATATTAAAATAGAAAAATATTTTTTGTTTAAGCAAAAAAAAAGATTTCTGTTTTTGCTGTATTTTGGATCAAATAAATGCAGACTTGGTGAGCAGATGATACTTAAAAAAAAACATTAATCTGGTAGTATATTTATGCATGTAAGTTATTAAAATAGAGCACACTTTCCCACAAACTACTGAGGATGACTGAAATGCACCGCTGTTTTTGTAAATTTAGAATTAAGCAAATAATGTATCTTTCTATGAACAAAACACAGCTTCTTATTTCTATTTCTTGGTTTTGGGGTGAAATATGACATGGACATGTTTTTGATATGCGAATGACTTCACATGGCTCAAACCACCAAAAACTGACTATACTAAACTAAACAGCTTGCAGATCATGACCTGGACGATCCCATTTTTTTTTTACCCTTTTTTAACATTTACCTTCTCCTTGTAAAGACAAATGGTGTTGCGTTCTTGGAGCCTCGTAGACGTGCTAAACACTGTTCGCTGACCTCACCGGGAGCTTCTCCTCCAGCTCCCGAGCTGCTAAAAGGCCAGACTCCTTTGGTTTTGGATCCGCTGCCTCCCATTTTTATTGACAATGCATTATTCAAAAGGAGGCAGAGCGGCCGGCAGATCACATCAGTTCAGTCCTGGAAAACAGAGAGCATGTTATAGACTTCTGCCATAAAGGCAACATATGGTAATGCATCTGGGCATATGTGGCTTGTGGTGTGGCTTCAAAGCACTGCTGTGGGTGAATTAGCTCTCTGAACTTTGATCAAGAAACTGTGGTCAGGTCTTTTTATAGTCTTTTTAAAGTAGAAATACCTGGAGGCAAGATCTAAAATGAACACTCACCAAGCACTAGATGTAAGTAAAAACTGACTTTGAGGATGGTAACTTTTATAGAAAATGCAACATACTACCTGACCTGTTTAAGTATATTTTAGGGCAAAAATAAATAAATAAACAAATAATAATAATAATAATAATAACAAACAGAAAGGTTTTTTTCTCATCAACTGTTATAATACACCAGCATTCTCAACAGTCTCAGGTTAAAACTGTAATCCCAGTTAGTTAGCAGGCTAGCTGATTATGCCAGAACAGCGTCATTTTAACCATCCTTACTCTCACAACTAACCACTATTTAACAATTTTTTGAAATCCAATATATCTGCAGTACGAATGCACGTATTTGTCCTCAAAATGTTATTGACTTGTACTAACAAGGCTGAATGTTATAGAGTTGTTTGCAATGTAAACAAGACATAAACCATTAACAGCCACTGAGCACATAACAAAACAGGACTATCACGCATTTCAGTTCATCGGTTCGATTCGGTTTCATATTAGAAAACGTTTAAATAAAATATAATGTAAAACGTATACATACAGATCATGTAAATCTCATTGTTTTGATTTTTCTAGACTGCTGTCTTCAAGCACAATGACGTAGTTTGAAAACGTCACATTTACGCGCCCAGTCACGGAAACGAACCGACAAACTAGAGCCCCTTGGTCCAGTCACGTACTATTTTTTTTCCTTTTTTAAAATATATTATATTATAAGCTTGACCACTTTTTTATTTTGTGTACTTCGTTTACCTAACTAGTTTATTTAATTATGAATGGTTACATTATTTGAATATTATATTATATTATAAGCTTGACCACTTATTTGTTTTGTGTATCTAGTTTATTTAATTATATATAATTTATTTATTGTGAAGCTATTATATTATATTATATTATATTATATTATATTATATTATATTATATTATATTATATTATATTATATTATATTAGGCTTTTTTGTTTTTTATTTGCTTTAAACATCTATCTATCTATCTATCTATCTATCTATCTATCTATTTAGAAGTACATCATTTATTTTGTTATTTATGTGAAGCTATTTGTATATTATATTTTTAAAGAAGCTTTAGGCTACATCTTATTTGGTTCACTTTATTTTTTTATTTTAAAAGTGAAAAAATATTGATTATTATATGTTTTTATTATATTATATTATATTATGTTATATTATAAGCTTGATGACTTTATTTTGTTTATCTATCTAATTTATTTAATTATATATTATTTATTTATTGTGAAGCTATTATATTATATTATATTATATTATCTATCTATCTAGGGATTTGTAGTTTATTTCATTATTTATTTTTTGTGAAACTATTTGCATGTTATATTTTTAAAGAAGCTTGACAACTTATTTTGTTCACTTTAGTTTTTTGTATTTATTTTAAAAGTAAAAGTTTTGATTATTATTTGTTTTTTTAATTAATTTTTAATATACTACGTATAAGTAATTTTCATGGAAGATGTTCTATCTATCTATCTATCTATCTATCTATCTATCTATCTATCTATCTATCTTTCTATTTATCTATCTATCCATCTATCTAGTTTTTGGTTATTATTTGTTTGTTTTTTAATTCATTTTTAATATAGGTATAAGTAATCTATCTATCTATCTATCTATCTATCATTTTTCTATCTATATCTATCTATTTGCTTTAAACGTAATCAATCGATCTATCTAGATTAGTTATTCATTTATATATTGTTTATTTATTGTGAAGCTATTTGAATATTACATTATATTATTTTATATTATAAGCATGACAACTTATTTTGTGAATTTTGTTTTGGGCTTTTTTTGCTTTATATTTACTTTAAATGTATAATCAGCCTGTCTATCTATCTATCTAGGCATATGTAGTTTATTTCATTATTTATTTGTCGTGAAGCTATTTGTATATTTTTTAAAGAAGCTTGACAACTTATTTTGCTCACTTTAGTTTTGATTGATTATTCATTTTTTATTTTTATTCTTTTTTATATACTAGGTATAAGCGATTTTCACGGATGTATCCATGTAGTTTATTTGATAGTTTATATATAATTTATCTACTGTGAAGCCATTTGTATATCATATTTTATTCTATTAGTTAAAGATCGTGACGATTTATTTATTTATTTTATTTCCTCTCTGTTTTTTTTTTGTTTTGTTTTTTTTTTCCTAAAGTTGATTTTTGTACTTGGCGCCAGTCATTTGTCACAGCCATTATATGCAGCATATGGACCCGTGAGATCCGCCTCTCTTCCCATCAACCTGCGGCTCATCCTGCTTTTCCATTGGCCTTTTATTCCAGTGACAGGCGGCTATTCCTGCACTCGCTTTAATCGCCTCTATTCCGCGTCTCCCTCGATCCGATCGGAAGCGACAGAGTTAATTTCGCTCTTTTCCACACGCAGACATCTATTTACCTCGGAATTAGACGGTGCTTTATTGGTAGACGGTCGGTTGCGCTCTAATTCAATCAGCAGACATCGTGCGGGAGGTGGGGCCACCGAACAGAACAGCGGGCGCATCACACCATTATTTTCCTGTAAGTGCATGTAAGTTCGTGTTTCGTTGTGTTTTAAATCCTTGCACGATGGCTCTACCGCTCATTTGCACGTCCGTCTGTAAGTGCAGCGCGGGTTATATGGCTTCCATACAGATTTACAGTTGCATAACCCATTGAGCGCCTCGCCTGTGCATCAACAGCAGTTATTTACCAAAGTAGCCAGAAGGGTTTCAGGCGTGAATGCAATTAATAAACTTTATAAGACTGACTGTGCATTTGTTTTCTGTTTGCGTGAAAATAAGCACAATATATATTCCATTTAAACTTAGTAAATCATTGCATCTATCTTACTATACTTAATTTAATTGTCATAGAGGACGTTTACATAGTTAATGCATTCAATGCAACTAATTTAAGTCATATTAACAGGCAATCATTCAGCCTGTGAATTTAAATTACATCTCCTTGGGTGATAAACCAGCTGTTTAATTAATTCAATTTCTATTTAAACAGCCAAGAAACATGAGTGATTCAGAGAAACAAACAGTCTCCTTTAAAGACAAGGATGGAGTTGAGAAAAGGGGACGAGGAAGGCCAAGGAAACATCCAAAGGTATAAAATAATACTTCACTATTAAACCCACAAAAAAAAGCATTTATAATGCGATTATAAATACCTCATGTTTTTAATAATGCATCCCCAGTATTAGTAACATTACAGTGTTGTATTAAGACAACTTCTTAATAAACATGTTTTCTTCCAGGAATCGAGTGGGTCGCCAACTGCGAAAAGACCAAGAGGACGGCCGAAAGGCAGCAAAAACAAAGGCCCAGCCAAGAGAGTAAGCCTTCGTCTTTTTAATTAACTCACACTATGAATAATTAGTCTCCTTGTGTGATTATGGCATCGCCAGTTGCATAGATGTAAATATAGACACTACTGTATTTTTCTCACTGTTCCCTTGTGGTGCAGCACAGCTGTCTCTGGTTTGCAAACACACAGAGACATATGCATTATTAATTGTGAATAGTGTATGCAGGTTTTTGGTTGACAGCTCGTCTGCCGACCAAATGCAGGTGACCCGCTGTTAGCCACTTAGCCCTGAGCAATGCACTGTCAGCTCCCGCCTCAAGAGTCCTCAATGAACTCAATGCCCCCTCCATCTGTTGTCATGTGCAGAAACAGACTCCCTCTGCTGGTGCACTTGCCTTGCATTGCCTGTGAAAATGTTTAAAAAATAGAAGCGCCCTTGGTTTTATCCAGTGGTTTAGCCTGGGAGGAACTGTTGCATGACCGATTTTTTTTGACACTTAAATAATTGTTTTCTCTTCAATAGAAATCATCAGCTTCCGGCAGCAAGCCAAAGGGAAAGCCAAAGAAAGAGGTACATTCAAACTATTTTATTTAATTTAGTTTTTGTTGTTGTTTTTGTATTATTTATTTTAAATGTAAAAGTAATTGCTTTTATTATTTTTATAGATTTCTTAATAGATTTTTTATTTCTTTATTTATTGTGCAGCTATTTGAATATTATATTATATTATATTATTAAAAGAAGCTTGAAAACCATTTTAATGTAGTTTTTTACATTTATTTTAAAAGTAAAAGTAATTGCTTTTATTGATTAAGCTTCTTTTAATAATATAATATGATAAAATATAATATTCAAATAGCTTTACAATAAATAAATAAATAATGTATTGTTTGTTTATTTATTTATTTTTTGTGAAGCTATTTGAATATTATATTATATTTTATTATATTATATTATTAAAAGAAACTTGACAACTAAGTTAGATTTTATTTTTTACATTATTTTAAAATGAAAAGTAATTGCTTTTATTATTTTTATCGATTTTTTTATTTATTGTGATGCTATTTAAATATTATATTATTTAAAGAATATTGTTTTCATTGATTTTTTTATTTAATTTAATTTTTTTATTGTGAAGCTATTTGAAAATTATTTTGTTATAATTATATTATTTAAAGCAGCTTTATAACTAATTAGTTTACATTTTGTTTAATTTAGTTTTTTTTTTATTTTGAAACTATTTGAATATTATATTATATTATATTATATTAAAGAAGCTTGATAACTATTTTGTTTAATTTAGTTTTTTGGTTGTTTTTCTATTTATAAAGTAATTGCTTTCATTTTTTTATTAAATTTTCATTTGTTTTATTTATTTGTTTTATTGTAAAGCTATTTGGTTATTATTATTATTATTATTATGTATTATTTAAAGAAGCTTGGCAATTATTTTGTTTAATCTATTTTTTGTAATTATTTATTTATTGAGAAGCTATTTAAATATTATATTATATTATATTATATTATATTTTTTGCAGTATATATTGTCTATGGCCAAAAATATATACTTTATGCAAGTATGCAGATGTAAACGCTTCGCCAATGTATTGAAAGCAGACAGTCCTGTTGAATAAATTTAATTTTTACTGCATCAAGTTTTGCACATAACATCCATGGAACAAAGAAAAACATAACAGCATGAAAGTAATTGTTCAGTAATTTTATACTACAGGTCAAAATTTTTAAATCTCCCCAAGGCTGCATTTATTTGATCACAACTACAGTAAAAACAGTAAAACTGTGAAATATTATTACAATTCAAAATAAGAGATTTCTATTTTAATAGGTATTAAAACTCAGTTTATTCCTGTGATGCAAAACTGAATTTTCAGCATCATTACTTCAGTTTTCAGTGTCACATGATCCTTTAAAAATCATTCTAATATGCTGATGGCCAGTACTAGTGTACATTTTGGTGAACTGTCTCTTTAAACTTCAGATTTCATTTTATATTTCAAGTTGCACAGAACTGAAGTGCAAATTTAAAGGTCAAGCTATCTTGCTAAACCTATTTAAAAATGGCATTGTAAATGTCAAATATAGCATGCAAAAGAGAAACTTTGCTTCCATGCATTTCATCCCCGTCTGTTTAATGTTCCCGTTTCACACAGGAGAAGGAAAAACCTCAGGACTCATCTGAGGACGCCGAGGAAGATGACGAGGACGATCAGTAACAATCTAACCGGAGCACTACCTCATACTCAACCAAACAAACAAACCAACCGTCTGCTCTCCAACCTGTGAATAACATGGAATGTCATTCACGTCTTTCTACAACCACAAAAGGACAGTAAAAGATGTAATATTCTGCATAATACATGAGTTTTATGTCATTAGATCAAATATACTGTAGAAACCAGAATCACATTGCATACAAATGTCACGTGTTTCCAGTTACTTTTACTATATATCTCTCGGACTGAGGTGCTTTTCTACTTACGCTTTGTTCGTAGTTCTGTTTGGTAATTTTGTGTCCATGTTGTAGACTAGATTTAGAGCAAGCTATAATTTAATGTGTGACATCATGGGCTTAATAGTTCTCATAGAATGCATTCATTTTGAATGTAACCGTTTACAGTTTACCGATTAACAGTTTACCTAGCTTTTTGTTAGTGTATAATACTGTGCAACCATCAGTGAATATTCGTTTCAAGGCAGGTTCTTACATTTTGTAATCAAATATAAGTTACCCAGGCCAGGTGTTGATGTGAGGGAGCACATAGATTTAGTAAAGGAATAGTTTACCCAAAAAAGATTTTGTTTGTTTATAAGAACAGATTTGGAGACGTTTAGCATTACATCACTTGCAGCACGGTGAATGGGTGCCGTCAGAATGAACGAAGAATTGCAAACATCACAAGATGTTAACTGATGGACTGGAGTGGTGTGGATTACTGTAATGTTTTTAGCAGCTGTTTGGACTCTCATTCTGACGGCACCCATTCACTGCAGAGCATCCATTGGTGAGCAAGTAAAAATGCTACATTTCTCCAAATCTGTTCCCATTAAGAAACAAACTCATCTACATCTTGTATGACCTGAGGGCGAGTACATTTTCAGCAAATTTTTGGATGAACTATGTCTTTAACAGCAGCTTATGTGATGTTTTCCACTAGAATCCCCAAGATTCAGCATTGAGGATAATAGCAAAGGTTTGTATTTGGATGTATATTTCTGTGTTTGTTTGTAATTGTTTGTCACTTATAGAAATTTAAGGAAGCATTGTTCAATTTTGAAGCCATCATTGACACTGACCTTGCGGGTACAAACTGCACTTTGAAACTGATTCGCAGAAAACAGACGTCTTTGCTGGTGTATTGTGTTAGAAGACATTCCAGCTGAAGCGGTTGGTGTTTTTTGGATCTTTATTCCTAATGGGGAATGAATCTGGCACAGCACTTTGTGTTTCCTAAATGGTTAAAAAGAGATTTAAGGATAAAAACGTAATGGTGAAGAAAAAATTACAGAAGGGATTCTCAGGTGGTTTTGCTTCAGGACGCCATCAAGTGGTGACTCAAGGTACCAAAAAGTAAATTAAAAAATCCTTAAAACCGAACAATGAAATGTATTAATGTTACCAATAATATATAACATACACAAACCACATTCTTACAGCATTTCTTCTAAGGACTGTTTGCATTACTGGTATCAGCTCAAGGTTTTCCACACCCAAGTGCTTTTGGAATATTTCTTTCAAAATGATTTCTTTTAATCATCTAGCTGTGTACACGACAGATCACAACAGGACAATAAGCTATGCTTCTCAAAGATTCAGATTGATTCTTTTCAGGGTCCCTAAAAAAGAAAATGATACACTCCCTTGAAACACATATAGTGAGCAAAAGTGCAATCTAAATTATAGCCTATATTAATCCTCCTTGAAAATTGGACTGTGTTTTATGCATTCAAGTCCTCATCACTTCTGAAATATTCACCTCAGGTATTACTGTGTCATGAACAGACAGCAAAAGCCCATAAGACAATGTTCAATCCCTTCGGTAGTGGAAATACCCTTTATTCTGCAGTGATTGTCCGTGTAGCAGTAAATAGCCTACATTTAATACATTATTAGAGTTATAAAACGTGTATTAGATTTATAGACTTTATGTGTGTGTTGATCTTAATAAAAAATACTTTTTCAAATTGTTTGTGCATTTGCGTATTTTAAATATTAATTGCTACTGCTTTATTTTATGTTGTTATATAATTGTTTTTAATATAGTAAATGTTATAGGTTGGCATACTAATTTAAAGAAATAAATACTAAATAAGCTGCAAAGGTAAAATGTAAACAATTAAAATATTATAAACATAAAATTTTATGTTGATTTTAATTGTTTATTATGTTTTATTTCCAGTTCAGTTTAAATACTAAAGAGAGATATATCTTTAGTGCTGTCGAACGATTAATCGTTTTTGTTTACATATGTGTGTGTGCTGTGTATATTTATTATGTATATTAAATACACACACATGCATTTTTATATATATATATATTTTTTTTTTACATTTTTAAAAGTCATATAATATAAATTGTATGAATTAGTGCTGTCAAACAATTAATCGCATCCAAAATAAGTTTTTGTTTACATACTGTGTGTGCGCTGTGTATATTTATTATGTATTTTTAAATACACACACATGCATGCATATATATATAATTTTTTTGCTGTTGTACATTTTTAAAAGTCATATACAATATAAATTATATGAATTAGTGCTGTCAAACAATTAATCACATCCAAAATAAGTTTTTGTTTACATACTGTGTGTGCTGTGTATATTTATTATGTATATTTAAATACACACATGCATGTATATATATATATATATATTTTTTTTTTTACATTTTTAAAAGTCATATATAATATCAATTATATGAATTAGTGCTGTCAAACAATTAATCGCATCCAAAATAAGTTTTTGTTTACATAATATGTGTGTGTACTGTGTATATTTATTATGTATATTTACATACACACATGCATGTATATATATTTTTTTACATTTGTAAAAGTCATATATAATATCAATTATATGAATTAGGGCTGTCAAATGATTAATCGCATCCAAAATAAAAGGTTTTTTTTATATAATATATGTGCGTGTGCTGTGTATAGGTATTATGTATAAATACACACATGTACAATATACATTTTGAAAATATTTAAATGTATTTACATGTATATATTTATATTGATATAACTAATATTATAGGCTATAAAATATTTTTAATATATAAACATAACAGTTTTTCTTACATATATACATGCATGTGTGTGTATTTATATATACATAATTAATACACATTAACACCGTACACATATTATGTAAACAAAATATTTTATTTTGGACGCAATTAATCTAATCTTAAATTATTATAAATATATACATGTAAATACATTCAAAATATAGGCTATATACTGTATGTGTGTATTTATATATACATAATTAAAAAATACAGTATGTAAACAAAAACCTTTATCTTTGATGCGATTAATCATTTGACAGCACTAACATTTATAGCCTAGTGTTTTTATAATTTTTTAATTCGATGAATCTGTATATTCTATAGCTATTGTTAGTGTTGTATATAACACTAAGAAATATAACGTTTATTTATTTACATAGTAGTATTATGCTACTTCACAAATTCTAAGACAGATTACAGTACTGTATATTTTATTAAATATTAAACTGATTAATAATATAACAATTAGGCCTACTGTTAATATATTATTCAATATTGATTCTATAATAATTATTCAATACTGATTATATAGATTTAATAATCACGACCATTGTTAATGTAGTAATAATTAATTGATAAAACTTAATAAAACGAATTATTGATAACAATAATATAAACGCGTACAATGAGCGGAATTTTATATCCGCTGGCCCTATTCTCTAAAATCAACAACGTGCTTTTTATCTGTATGCGCTGTGCAGGTTGCGCACATCCCGTAGCGGTTTCGATAATGGCGTCTGTCTCCGAGATGCGCTCGGCTTTGGAAAAATGAAGCGTAGAAGAGCTTATTTCCAGTGATTGACGCGGGGTTTCCATTCGCGGACTTTGCCTCTCTTCAGGTTCAGGTTCCGTTCTCAGTCGTGACGCCCAGTCCGAGATGATGAAGCTCAAGTCGAACCAAACGCGCACCTATGATGGAGACGGGTACAAGAAGCGGGCCGCCTGCCTGTGCTTCAGGAACGAGACCGAGCAGGAGGTGAGTCGCGCTGCCGGTGGAACGGACCGCCGGGAGAACGCAAGATGCGTGTGTTTGTCAACACGTCAGCTGCTGGATCCCAAAGCCTTCGGCAGCGCGGTAGCGGCGTGCTATCAGCGGTTAGCCTGGGAGTAGTTAGCGGAGTCGGCCTAGCGTTAAACGACGCGACGAGCGATAATCAATGAAGCTGCGCCGAGAACCCGCGACTCGTTGACAGCTTGACTGATTTATTGAAATCCATCTGATGTGAGCATGTGATAAACCTCAAATGAGAGATTACATCGAATTTTAAACACTTCCTTGGAATAAAGCACAGTGATGTACCATGATACATCCGTTTGTAATACTATGGTGGTTTGAAATATCATTAACGTTACTTCCATTGTACCAGCATTGTGTCCAAAATACCATGGTATTTATTTATTTGAGCACCACTAACAAAAAGTACCATTCTTTAAAGATATTTAGAAGACAATCCATAACAAAAAAAACAAACAAAAAAACTGTGGTACTATGGTGTAATACTATAGATAATACTCTGAAATGTACGCTACTAAAGGTGCTGAAATTCGTGTTTGATAAATATGGAAAACCATGTTAACTCATGGTACATCCAAGAAGGAAATGAAAGCTTTTAATTACATCATCTGAAACCATAATACCGTTTAGCTTACCTTATAAAGGCAGAAGCTTACATGAAAGATTTTTAATAGTGCTGGCAATGATTAATCGTATCCAAAAATAACTTTTTGTGTACATAGTATATGTGTGTATATATTTTTTCTACACATGCATTTATGGAAAATGTGTTATGTTTATATATTAAATATACATTTTGGATGCAATTTAATTGTGATGAATCATTGCCCAGCATTTTTAAAAGCACTTTTTATGCTCATATACTAGTTAATACAAAGTATCCAAATGTAACTAGTATTAAATTCATAATACTTTATGAGCAAAATGAGCAAAATTTTAGCTGCTTTGCTTTGTGAAAATGACTTAAATTTAAAAAAAAATATATATTTACTTTTCTAATTGTTTGTGATGGTAACGTGAGGTAATGTATATATTTTGAGATGTATCTTTTATAGTGTTTTTAAATAGCTATTGCATATGCCATTGTTCATTTAGTTTTATTTGTATATTATTCGGTTATATTTTATATTTTTTTTAACATTTTAATTGAGAAATTTGTTACATATTAGTATTTACATACTAGAATTACTTCACAAACTCCAAGACAAATTACAGTACTGTTTTTTCATTATTAAATATTGATTTGATTAATAATTTAATAAATAATTGAATTATATTAATTATATTATATAATTTAAATTTGATCAATTATTTCCTAAAAAAAGTTATTTATTTGATTTTATTGACAATAAATAATATTTGATTAATAACACTTTTAATTTCAATTATATTAATGATTTCCTGAAAAAAAAAAATATTGATTGATTTTATTGACACTAAATATTAATGATTTATAAGATCCATATATTTGGAAACATGCTTATAAATCATTCATTAAAAACATGTCTGAAACTGTTGTACATCTATCTTTATTTTTTTAGGATTGTTTTACACAAATCTTTTTGAACGAGGCCCCAGAGTCTCACAAAAATGCTGAAATAGCATCCATTTCACTAAACAGTGACTCAGTACTCAGTTAAAATCAATTTTGCCAGGAGACACAAGGGGAACTATCACTTCTGTTGATGAGCATTGGCCAATTGTGATCATTATTGTGATGACAGTGGCCCATTATTATTTGGTCCTATCATTGACTTTCAGTCTGACTGACTGAAAACTTGTAAAATGTGTCCTCACAGGTGTTATTGGTGAGTAGCAGCAGATATCCAGACAAATGGATCGTACCCGGAGGAGGAATGGAGCCAGAGGAAGAGCCCAACGTCGCTGCTGTCCGAGAAGTCTGTGAAGAGGTTTGACTTTTATCACTAGGATTATACATCATTTTTATTATTTATCATACTCAACTCTCCATTCCAATGACAAAGATTGTCCTTATGCCATTTATAGGATAACTCATTCATTTATTGTGATTTTAAAATATTTCTTTATTGCTATTAATGTGGATAAAATATACACACAATATCCTATATAAATGCTCTTATTTTGTAAAATATTTACTGAAAAATGGATTAAAAATCATTACATTTTAGCTCTAAAACTTGATCAGAGGACCTGAAATTTTGAACTATTGACCTAATAACCTGGTGATGTTTACTAATGTTAACTGTTGTTTTGTGCAAACATGGAAACTCTAGGTTTTCCCTCCGCTGACACTTAACCTATGGGGTTTCTCATAAAGAGAAGTGATAATGTTCCATCAGCTGTGATCCGCCATACTCTCTTACTTTCGCTGGCCGTCTGACAGACGGCAAACATGTCGCTCATTCTCCCGGGACGATCGCCTTACAGTTTTAAAGGGCATTACACTCAGATTAAGAGCTGCTCTTCACACCTCCACTGCCAGACAGTAGCCTAGAGTGTGTGTAGACTATAAACGTACCATGACACAATGTCATCAGGACCACATATGTGGGATTGTCTTAAAGTCTGAGAGCATGTTGAAAAGTTTTTAGATTTTTGAAGCTGAAGATGCTCTTTGGGAAAAATACACTACTGTTCAAAAGTTTGGGGTCATTGTGCTGTTGTTGTTGTTTTTTTGAGAGAGAGCAAGAGAAGGAGGGAGAAAATACTTTTATTTTACTACTAAATTGATCATAAGTGGCAGTTATCATGTTACAAATAATTTTTATTTATAAGAAATGTTTCTTAAGCAGCAATTCAGCATATTAGAATGATTTTTGAAGGATCATGTGACACTGAAGACTAGAGTAATTATGCTGAAAAACCAGCTTTACATCACAGAAATAAATTGGATTTTAAAATATATTCAAATAGAAATCAGTCGTTTTAAATTGTAATATTTCACATTTATTTTTTGATCAAATAAATACAGCCTTGATAAGCAGAACAAACACAGAATTTGAAATCTCACAAACCCCACTTTTTAAACGGTAGTGTTTATTAAATTGAACATTTTCACTAGTGGTCTCAGACTTTTGGAGCATTGCTATATAATCAGGACTAAATTTAGCCCATGTTTGACGACAATCAGCTACTCAGGTTGAGGTCAGCGCCATGTTGTGTACATGACATTTGGCCTAAAGAGCGTCCTGATGGATCGCTATCACTCAGGACTGGTGTAGACTGACACTGTCTGAAAAATGCCTTCATGTTCCTGTTGATGTGCTGTCCTGTTTGTTTTCACCACTAGTTTAGTCTTTTCTTGACCTCTGAAGTCATATCAGTTGTTGAATTCTCAGTTCTGAATGAATGCATCCGTCATTGGTTTTGCATTGATGACAATAAACCGAAGGACCTGATCATGAATGACTGTTTCTTAAAAAAAAAAAAAAAAAACAATATAAAGAAGACTGCAATGATTTATTTTCATCCATTCATTGTATGTTCATTTATAGGCTGGTGTCAAGGGCACTTTAGGAAGACTAGTAGGAATATTTGAGGTAAGAATGGACTACTATAAAAGCATTTAAAGATTGTGCTACTTGCTTTTAAATAACATTTTCTTTTATACACAGAATCGAGATAGGAAACACAGAACGTACGTCTACGTTCTCATCGTAACCGAAGTTCTGGAAGATTGGGAGGATTCAGTCAACATTGGTTGGTATTTTAAAATAATGCATCAGCGTTCAAAAGTATTTTTTTATTGTTTTTATTTATCACTAAAAATCCAGTAAAAATTTTAGTATTGTGAAATATTATTACAATTTCAAGTAACTATTTTCTAGTTAAATATAATATAAATTGTAATTTATTCCTGTGATGCAAAGCTGAATTTTCAGCATCATTACTCCAGTCTTCAGTGTCACATGATCCTCCAGAAATCTTTCTAATATGCAGATTTGCTGCTCAATAAACATTTCTGATTATTATCAGTGTTGAGAACAGTTGTGCTGCTTCATATTTTTGGAAAGCGAGATAAATAGCGTTTTATTTTATTTTAAATGGAATTTATTTAAACTACACTGCCAGTCAAAAGTTTTCAAACATGAAGATTTTTTTGTTTTTTAAAGAAGTCACCAAGTGACAAGTGCATTTATTTGATCCAAAATACAGCAAAAGCAGTAATATTGTGAAATATTTTTACCATTTAAAATAACTTTTCTATTTGAATATATTTTAAAAACAAATTTATTTCTGTGATTTCAAAGCTACATTTTTCATTTTGATTTCCGAAGGATCATGTAATTCTAATAAGCTGATTTGCTAAGAAACACTTATTATTATTATTATTATTATTATTATTATTCAATATTTAAAACAGTTGAGTATTTTTTTTTTTTTCAGGATTCTTTGATGAATAGAAAAATCCAAAGATCAGCCTTTATTTGAAATAAAAAGCTTTTGTAACATTGATCAAAAGTGATAAAGACATTTATAACGTTACAAAAGATTTCTAACTCAGATAAATGCTGTTCTGAACAAAGAAACCTAAAAAAATCTACTCTGCTTGAGCAGCAAATCATAATATTAGTAGGGCTGGTTCGAATACCATTTTTTGCGCTTCGAAGCTTAGGTGGTAATCAATATCGAATATTCGAAGCTTCGGTGGGAGGGGCTAAGCATATAATTAAGGCAGAAATCTCTGTGTTGTCTGTTTGCATTTGTATTATGTCGGGAATCGTTCATCCAAACGACTTCACGCGTCACGAATGTGTTGCTGCAGACCCAAGGGAATTCCGCTCCAATATGCTCACACAACGAGTCTAGGGCAGGGGTCGCGACCATCGGGTGGGTCGAGGGACTTAAAAAATAGGTCGCCAGGATGATTTCCGGAAGATGTATGTATGTATGTAACGAAGTTCAACACTATGGGAAGGATGCGGGAAACTGCAAACGCACTTTAATAACAAAATAAACATTAACAAAACGAAAGTAAACGGCAGCCGCCTCACGCCAGACTCCGTGTTTGAGTTGATCAGTCAGAATCCGCTCACCGCTCAAAACGCCGGATTTTTTGTCCAGTCCTGAGTTCTGCAAGCTAATTAAGGATATAGGCTGCGTGGCGGACACGTCAAGTGTTGATTTTTCTTTCTGCGCCTGTTAACAGATTAGAGCAGCCACACTGTCCGCGGAATATGCGCTTATATCAGGTGCGGTCCAACCACACCGCAACCGCGACCCCGCGACAGAATAGAAGTGAAGCGGATTTTTTCCGCAGCAGTAACGTAACAAACCTGCTCCACGTCCGCCACGCAGGCAGTGTGTCTCAGAGGCTTCGGTTGAAAACGGCATGCATCTCCGCTCACATGCCCTGTTAGGCAGGCTAGACAGCTCACATTTCAGTGAACAAAAATATTTCTTAATACTTCCAACTTTAAAATAAATCACAACCAGGTTGCAAGCTATAGTGACACTAGTACACTCTTTTCTCCGTGGCTTGCTGACAGCTCTCCCCTCCCGTTCACTAATGGGCCATTCAAGCGCGAATGAGAACTGTTCGCGTGGGAAGTCACGTGTTGAAAAGAAAAAAAAGAAAAAGAATATTCGAATCTCAGAATTGAAAATCGAATGCCAACCCACCGAACGAATATTCGACTATTCTAGTACAGCCCTAAATATTAGAATGTTTTCTGAAGATCATGTGACTGGAGCAATGATGCTAAAAACTCAGCTTTGATCACAGGAATAAATTACATTTTTACAAATATTCAAATAGAAAACAGTTATTTTAAATAGTAAAAATGTTTAAAAATGTTTTTGTTTTGCTGTACTCCGGATTAAATAAATGCAGGCTTGGTAAGCAGAAGAGACTTCTTTAAAAACCATTAAAAATCTTATTGTTCAAATACGTTTGACTGGTAATTTATTTGAACCCCAAAATTTCTAAACGGTATGAAGGAATATTTCTTTACAGTGTATATATTAAATAGAGTGTAGTTCAGATGAACACAGGCATGTGGCAATGTCAAGCAATGTTACCATGATTTATCCCATCAAAATATAACCAAATTGTGGGATTTGCAAGTGTGTAAAACCTTTGGAAAGGTCAGAAACAAAATGTTTTTTTGGTGAACATACAAGTGTCTGCTGGCTAACATCAGACCATTTGGCTCACAACACCTGCTCATCTTTTTTGTTTCGACAGGGAGAAAAAGGGAATGGTTCAAAATCGAAGATGCCATAGAAGTGTTGCAGTGTCACAAACCAGTACAAGCCACTTACTTCGCGGCCCTACAGGAAGGCTGTCTGAACAGTAACGGGACGCCCCTGGTGGCCACGATAGGCGGAGACCTGTCGCCCACCTACAGCATTAATCAGAGCTCCGTCTCTGATGTCAGATAACTAATGCAAAACACAGACACTCCGGATGCTTCCACCACTCTTGCTCTTACTTTCATTATTCTATCCTTCTTTTGATTGTTTTTCGTTAAAAACAGACACAAAATCAACGGTTTGCCGAGACGGTGGCGCAGACATCTAGTGTTGGTTGAATATTCAAAATGATGTTTTGTAAATGTAACACTCTTGCTTTTTTCCCTATTTAATCCTCCTTTCATGCTGACTGTTGCATGAAACCCCACGACCCACGTCCTTTTAGCGGCCCAAGTGTGAGATTAAATGAATGCAAGAACTACTTTTTACTGTTGTGATGTAAAAATATACACATGGTGCGTCAGCATGTGGCTTTCAGCATTTTTACACATTCGATATCCTCTGCGTGCATATGTGTGAACGCATTTTCGTTAGTTCTCTTTCCACGGTTGCGTGAAGAAACGTTTGGTCGTCTGAATGGTGGAACTGTGAGAATTGAATAGTTTTGCATGAACACTGGTATTTATTTGTCTTATGAGTTTGCGTGTTGCGATGAATGTTTAACCTGTACTTTGTGTTAAATTGTTGCTCTTAACCTACCCTTTTTTTGTCTTGCCATCTTGTAAATAATGTATGGGCCTGCAAAAGCATATTTAATTTATACTAGTACCTGATTAGACTGGAGTGCAACTCTACAAGCGCACAGTTTTTTTTTTAAATCCAGTACGTTTTTTCCAACCCGCTGATGTTTGAAGGACTTTGAAAGAATTTAGTATTGCAAACTTTTGCAAACACCAACTAGCAGCACCAATTCATTGCAACCAAATTGTTTAGACATTATTTTTGCAATTCCATTTGGTTCCGCTAGTGATGCAGAAACAAAACAATTCCCCTTTAAGCAGACTGATAAAGTGGTGGTATAGTGATTTGGCAGGTCGTTGTTGTGCTGTAATGCTTTTCTGTAGCACTTTTTAAAATCAACATGAAAACGAAAACTCAATTTACTTTTTAATATCATTTCGTGCTTTCAGAAGTGCATCGCTTTTTGTGATGCAATCACTTTCAGAAGGATTTCAGAAGTCTCATTTAATTTATTCCTCACAATATGTTATACATTTTACAGTAGTAAAATAGGATGCACATACCATGTTGAATTTAAAGGAACAGTCCACTTTTTTTGAAAATGGGCTCATTTTCCAGCTCCCCTAGAGTTAAACAGATGAGTTTTACCGTTTTCGAATCCATTCAGCTGATCTCCGGGTCTGGTGGTAGCACTTTTAGCATAGCTTAGCATAATTCATTGAATCTGATTAGACCATTAGCAACTCGCTCAAAAATGACCAAAGAGTTTCAATATTTTTCCTATTTAAAACTTGATTCTTCTGTAGTTACATTGTGTACTATTTTCAGACACTGCTTAATATCATTGCGCCTGCTGCACCCATGGTACAGCAGCAAAGTTCCCTGATTATTACGCTGGAATGAGAGTATAGTTCCTATCCATATCAGCCTAGAAAATCACAACTTTTCATTTTCAGTCGATCATAGTACACAATGTAACTACAGAAGAGTCAAGTTTTAAATGGGAAAAATATTGAAACTCTGGTCATTTTTGAGCGAGATGCTAACAGTCTAATCAGATTCAATGATTTATGCTAAGCTATACTAAAAGTGCTACCACCAGACCTGGAGAGTGGATTCGAAAACGGTAAAACTCATCTGTTTAACTCTAGGGGAGTTGGAAAATGAGCCTATTTTCAAAAACAAAAAGTGGAGTGTTCCTTTAAGAAGTGCCACAGTGGACAATTAAATCAGAAGTAGCTTATGAATCCTCTCCCTAAACTAGAGGATTCACTTCCATTTTCAAAGCAATCAAACTATGAACTATTATAACGTTATCTTGCAGTTTCGAAAATCTTCATGAACCACATGAAATAAAAATAGGCACTTTTTTTTCTTTTCTTTTAATGTATTATTGAGCCTGATTCATTTCAGTTCATATTGTTTCAGGGGATAAATGCCATCAGTAATTAGCAGTTGATTTTGGATAAAATTAAACCAATTATTTTTATTTTAAGAGATATTGAAATACACAAGAATAGTTCACCCAAGAATGTCATTATTTACTGATCCTAAAGTTGTTTCTTTTTTCTGATCACAAAAGAAGATATTTTGAAGAACTTTGGTAACCGAACAGTTGACGGTAGCCATAGACTTTTATAGTATTTTTTTTTCCATACTCTACAAGTCAATGGATAGCGTCAACTGTTTGCCTACCAACATTCTATTTTAGTGTATTTTGTGAGTAAATAAGGACAGAATCTCTTTAAAGAAGTAAACTTTTTATTAGCAGATGTTTACATTTACACCATAATGACTCTCAAATCACATCGGTAGAGCTATTTCAATGGAGATGTTTATACTGACTAGTATATTATTATTATTTTTGCACAAAACTAGCTCTAGTCTGCACTAGGACAGTTTTCACATCATGTGTTTGAGGGCAATCTTGATGGATCTTCAGCAAACCCCTGCTGAAGGTGTTTTCTGGTATTCTGTTTTCTTGGACTTCAAGTCCAGCTGATCTCATGCTTTTTAGACCTTATCTTGATCTACAACTCATTTAAGCATCTTCTCTTCTTTTGTAAAGTCTTGGAAGCCGAACTGCACGCTCTGTAAAGCGCTTGGAAAGCAGCGGTTGGCGCAATACTGTGAATCTTGAGCCACTGTAGTTAGCGAGATGTTTTGGTGTCTTTTAATTGCTCTTGTACAGATCAAACGTCAAATTGGAGTGCTTGTCATTATGATGTATAGATATGGTACACGTTAGGTTGGGCGATTTATTTCCTCGAGACTGAACCGCATCGTTTTGCTTCTCTGGGAGTTTAAGTGCATTTATGATGCAAGATCCTTATGAAGTACATTTTGAATTCAACATTTTACTTTTTACAAAGTGAGTAATGATGAACCCAAGATCTAAAACGTGAATGAAAATATGTATGATTTTATGTTTACATGCCTTTGATTAATATCTATCAACACTAATGTTATTGATTTTGAAGCTGATTGCAAGTCTTTCTCTTTCACGTTTAGTGTAGCATGTAATAGCTAATCGGGAGTTTTCATGATTTAAATATGTGATGATGGCCATACTAATGTACCCCTCATCTTCAATAGCACAGCAGCTTATATAAAATAGCTTTTTGACTTCTGTAGTGAGTGGAAGTGGCTGCGTCTGTAGCCAATCATTGCTGTGAACGATCTTTTCTGAGCACAGTCGTTTTAACGTCCTATAAAACAAGGAAGTGAAATCTAAACTGCTGCATTTGAAGTATATCACAGATCATGTGAAATACTCATGTCCTTGGCGAACATCTCACGGAAAGCACCTTAAATTTGCCCTGCTTGTGACTTTGAATGTAAACTTTCAAGAGTTCACCCTGGTAAACATGATGTAATTGGTTTAAATGGGATGCTGGAAGTATGACTGAAATCTCCAAACACTCCGAAACAAAAGCTGCACCCTTCACTGGAATATTTTGCTTTTTCATTTTGGGATTGTGAAATCAACCAGTATGAGAATGTAATATAAATGTGCCAACTAATAAACACCAGTATTTCACCTCAAGGTTTCAGTGACTTGTCTCAAAAGAAGTCAAATTTTCTGATGTAACACGTTTTGTGTACTCTATGGCTTTTGAGGCAAAAAATATATACTAGTGTACTGTTAAAGTATTGTCAAACTTTATACAGTTGAGGACATAAGCTTACAGCCTTGCAGAATCTGGAAAATGTTATTTTACCAAAATAAGAGGGATCATACAAAATGCATGTTATTTATTTAGTACTGACCTGAAGAAGATATTGCAGGTACAAGATGTTTACATATAGTCCACAAGAGAAAATAATAGTTGAATTTATAAAAATGACAATGCTCAAAAGTTTTCATACGCTTGATTCTTTTTTTTTTTTTTTTTTTTTTTCTTCCGGCCTGTCAGTAACACAGATAACACATAACAGTGTGTATGTGTAGCTATGCTATCATCATTCACAGCCTTTTTTTTTTTTTTTTTTATTTATTTTTTTTTTTTATTAATTTTTATATTTTTATTTATTTAACCATACTATGACCGACAAGACCGGGGGACAGAGAAAACCAAGAGAGGAGAAAGAAGGAAGAAAAGAAAAGAGAGAAAAAAAAAAAAAAAAAAAAAGAGGATAGAGAAAGAGAGAGAGCAAAAACAGATAATCTGCTTCCATACCTGCTGACAAAGAGAGAAAACAACCAAAGACACAACAGCAGAAAAACTACAACAACATCCAATGTCCGTATGTATCACAGTAAATACTAAATGTTAAATGGTATTGCGCAGCACACATAACTAATATTACAAAATATGTTTGAAGCAACAGCATTTTAGGACAGTGAGTGTCTGTGAGCACCTGTTTTTACACCAATGTGAATGCTTGTGTGTACACCTGTGTGCACACCTGTGTGTGTGAACGCGCTTGTATTCATAAGGTTCCTCCATGTAAATGCTTGATAGTGTGAGTGGGGAACCACAGCCCCGCCCCGCTAGGCATGAAGTAGGCACGAAGGAGACCCGGGCTCCCAAACATCCGGAGGCCCCCCAGGGCGCGGGAACCCCAGGAAAACCACCGCAGGGATAACCGCGGTCCCCACCCAGAAAAGGGCAGAGGAGAGCCCGGAGGAGGTCATCCGGCAGCCACAATGCAGACGCCCCAGGGGGCCACGGCGGCAAGCCCGCAGGTCCCGCCGGCAGTCGGCCACACCAGGGCAGACCGGCCCGGGCCCAGAGAACCAAGGGCCCCCCCACCCCCCAGCAGGGGCCCAGCGAAGCCCAGCGAAGCCAGGCCCTACCGAGCGACCGCCGAGAGCGGGCCAGAGCCCACCCGAGCATCCCGCCCCGGAGCCAGAAACCACCAACGCACCGGCGGCCGGGGGCATCCCCCACCGGCAGGACATGGTGGTGGGGTGGGCCCTCAATGATGGTTGAGGCGGAGTCAAAGGCCTGACCTGACACATGGACATAGACAAACATAAACACACATACACAAGCATCCCACCCTCATGCACGCAACCAAAAACTCACACACTCAAACCACACGTAGACGCACAAAAAAAAAAAAAGTGAAGACCCCGTGCTTCACCTCACCCGCTCAAATGTAGTGTTGGTGTATGTTGTTCTAAAGTGCTTTAAAACAGGGGAGGGGCAAGACACTAGAACATACGCTTGATTCTTAATACAGTGGTGTTACCTGAAAGATCCACACCTGTTTTCTTTTTTAACCCTTTCCAATAATGACTTTATGATTTTGAGATCCATCTTTTCACACTGAGGGACTACTATTACAGAAGGTTCAAACGCTCACTGATGCTCCAGAAGAAAAAACAATTAAGAGCCAGGGGTAAAATAATAAAAATAAATTACATTTGAAGATTAGGGTAAATGTGACTTTTGTCTAATAAGAAACATGCAAGTATCTTCAGCAGGGCAGTACTAAAAGAGAGAAAAAAAATTATATATGCAAAATAGTAAAAATTTACACATCTTCATTCTGTTCAAAAGTTTTCACCCCCAGCTCTTAATGCATAGTTTCCTTCCTTTTGACCTCAGCTGTTCATTTAAAATTCAAATGTTCCTTCCAGGATGATTAACCAAATTTGTATTTTTTTTTAAGGAACAGTACACCCAGATGAGTTTGTTTCTTCATCGGAACAGATTTAGAAAATTTAGCATTATATCACTTGCTCACCAGAGGATCCTATGCAGTGAATGGGTGCCGCCAGAATCCAAACATCTGATTAAAAACATCTCCATAATCCACAAGTTATCTACACCACTCTGGTCCATCAGTTAACATCTTGTGAAGTGAAAAGCTGCATGTTTGAGAAACACATCCAACAAAGGCATTTTAACTGGCCACAAGTCCATAATGCAGGGCTGCCCAACCCTGTTCCTGGAGATCTACCTTTCTGCAGAGTTTAGTTCCAACCCTGATCAAACACAACTGAACCAATTAATTAAGATCTGAAGGAGCACTTGATAATTACAGACAGGTGTGTTTGATAAGCATTGAAACTGAACTCTGCAGGAAGGTAGCTCTCCAGGAACAGTGTTGGGCAGCCCTGCCATAATGCATAAAAATGCTTCCTCCAGTTTAAAAAAAAAAAAAAAAGTCCATCCACAGTTTTCCCTCTCACACCAAAATGCTTGCTTAAAGCCGTTTTAGACTGTTTTTGCTTATAAACTGCTTGATTGTGCATATCTCTCCTGACTCAAACAAAACCAATATTATGGATAGAGGACTGATATTACACCCAGAAGCAAAGGTTTGAAGTTAAAAACATCTTAATAATGGGTTTGTTTCTTACAAACATGCAGCTTTTCAGTGCAAAATTTAAATTGATGGACTGGAATTAACATCTTTGGACGAACGATTTCATTAAGGCATCAAATATCACTTTGAATGCATTTATAAGTACCTGAAACCAATATATGAATGAGTCAGACACAAAAGTACTTTTGAACCTTTATTGTACAGATAACGTGGAAAATTACTGTGGCTGCTGTCCTCGGCCACGGCCAAAACCACCTCTCTAAAAAAAAAAAAAAAAAAAGGTGAGCACCAATTCCCTTTTCCCAGATGGATAATTCAAGCTTGCATTTATATAATTGTTTGGAGTCATGCATTTAAAAGCTATTTAAACAGCAGTACTTACAAACTGGAATTCTGTGGCAGCACCTGCACCAGCCTCAGCCTTCTTGTCTGCACCGGCTGTAAGATAAAGAGCTTCTAGTTTAACACAATGCCACACAGAGGTTAAAGATTACGCTGATGTCGACAGTATGTATTGTGTACGTACGCTGAGCTGCAGAACGTCTGTAAGCATCTCTGTCTCCCTCGCCACGGGCCAAACGTGCCGGTCTCTCTCCCTCAAGACCTAGAAAACACCATATTTAGTCTTTGAAAAAGGGACTGTGACACATTACAAATGACATTTTGCATGTATATACAACCACTTTTAAAGTTGTTTTCCGATGTAGATTTTCTTCAATACATGTTGCATGGGAAATCATAAAGGTGAAGAATGATTATTTTCAGTTTGAAATGTCTTTAGGAAGGGAAGATAGGCTTCTTACCCTTAGGACGGGGTCTGGCGGTCTCTGGGCGGGTCTGGCGGCGGAGGGTGGCGGGCACGATCTCTGGGGGCAGGTGGAGGAAGTCCCTCAGGTACTGGATGCCCTCATTAGTCAGGTACCAGTAGAAATGGCGCCAAGCAAACTGCTCTTTGACGTACCCGCATGACTTCAAAGACTGTGAAGATAAAAGTGTTTTAATATACATTCAAAATATCATCAACGGTCCAAGTTTGTGCCGTTATTAGGGATGTAACGGTGTTATGAATATCAAAATGGTCATGATATGAAACAGTCTTCTGGGCTAAAAATATATTTAAAAGTTCTTATTCTAATATAAAAGGTCTTTAAAGTGTTTTGGGCCATGCTTTGGCACAGTATGTCAAACGTTCGAAAACCAAAAGCACAAAACGGCTTAATCCCTTCAAGTCTGTTTTCGCTGCGCATTTCAAAGAGAAGCACACACTTCGTTCAGGCAATCAGCTTGTAATTCTGTGTTTTCTGTGCCTCAGAACTGCTCAGTTCACAGTGAATGCAGTGAACTTGTTTTATTGCATGTGCTGTGAGTTTAAGAATGCAACGGCCACCAGTTAATGCTTTGTTTTTGCGGCAGACGATTACAGCATTTCATTAGATTTGTAGTGAGACGCGTTTTTGTAAGCCCGTTTTCACTGAAGCTGGAGATTTCCATCAAAATAAAAGCTCTACTGCCATTTCCATCAAAATAAAAGCTTAAAGGTGCGCTACGAATTGCTGACAGCTAGCGGTTTAAATGGGTAACGTTACTGCAGTCTACATTCAAGATATCTCTTTCAAATGTACCAATTAGAAGAGTAATATTGTAATTTCCCAACTGTAGTGTAAAGCAAAAATAATATACCTATGAAACATTCATTTTTATTTATTTTACAATGCATTTTTTTTTACAATATATGGCTATTACCGCATAGGAATAACAATAAAATAATAATATTATGATTATTATATTAGAATTTGTTTGGCTTCCTAAAACACCAGTGTAAATGCAATTTAGACAGTATAAGACAAATAAAAAGACGGCTGAGTCCCCTTTAAAGTTCAGGTTCAAGTCAATTCACTTATTTCTGACTTAAGTTTTCTTAGTTAAGAACATAGGTTGATGCTCTTAATTTTGAGCTCTCAAAGTGCATTGGATAGAATAATTTAAATTTAGGTGTTTAAATAAATTAACTAAAGTCTTTAATTAAAGCCATCTCGGTCAAAAACGAGAGAATGATTCTAAGTGAATGCTCTCGGCACATATTATACGTCCATCAAATACTTTTACTTGAAACTCGCTAAAATCCCAGCCTCAGCCCAATCAGAAATACCACTACTTGCATAAAAACCTATACATTGGAGCCTGATAAAAAAACTGCATTTTTTAAAGAAAGATGTCAGATGGATTTAGAGACTTTTACATCCGAACTCTTCATTTGTCTTTTTTTTTTTTTTTTAAATCACATCGTGGACTTCATATCATGAGATTTTGATACCGTTACACCCCTAGTTGTTAATGATGGTCAGGACGACTCACCTGCATGGCCTTCATCACGTGAAGGTTGGGTACATTTTTGTCAGCGAGCTCTGGATGTTTCGCGAGATGCACGTCTTTTTTGGCCACCATGACACCCTCTTTGAAGAGGAGCTCATAGATAGCAACGCGATTCTTCTTGGGCATCAACATCTACAAAAAGAACATTTAGGTACGTTTATATTTATGCACTTGACAGACACTTTTACCCAAAGCAACTTTGTCAAAGATGCCAGATTTATTGGATTAGATTAGGAAGCAGGCTAGAGGAAAGTAAAAATACAAGTATTTTTCATACATTTTATGACATAGAGACTAATTTCCCTAAGACAATTGTTTTAAAAATGTATTAAGGCAAAATATCAGACTTAAAATACCCTAGTGTTACCACACATACCATAGTATTCTTTGGCAAATCTTATAGAACCATTTGCATATTATAAATATGATATGAATAACTGTACCATGGTTTATCGTTCAAAACACCCTGCCATTACTATGAAATACCAGAGAATCAAAGTACAGTCACATATAAGGAAGTACTGCTCTAGTACCACAGTACACTGATGCTAATACCATGTACATACTATGATACAAACATTTAGCAGTCATGTTAGTACCATGGAAAAAAGAAAACATGGTATTAGCATGATCATTTTTGTCAGCGATGACATTCCGCGCGTCTCTGAAGGCAATAGTATGCTAAACGGTTTGAGGTACACACATAAATACGTTTGAAGTTAGTTTTTTGTAATTAAAACGATTTACAACCACGAATAGAAACAATAATGCTTTTATTCAATGTTATCTTGTTTTGCGTTACAATATTGACTCAATACGAGCCGTGGAGCACTCTCGCGCTGTAGCGTACAGCACAGCCAAGCATCCTGTCTTATATTTACTATTTCACTCCTGCATATGTTCTCAAGATTAAGATATATTCATTATTAGGATGTATTACAACTTAATTCGGTTGAAACAACAGATCAAATACTAAGATGATGAAGATTTTGAACGGATTTTCGGCTCTTGTTTCGGCCTACCTTTACTCTTGCTGAGAGACCGGAGCCGGAAAGAACGTCCACAGCTCTACTTCCTGTATTATTTCGCTGCGCTCTAAACAGTCCCATATGAAGCTCAAAGCGCCGGCTAGTGAATTGGAGGTGTTTTTAATTTGTCACAGCTCGATATTAATTAATAACAAATAATAATCTTAAACAAAATAGAATAAACAAACATGAATATATTACCATACATATAATGCAATAAGGTTCCATTTCTTAACGCTAGTAACGCTTGTTCATTACCTAATATGAATTATAAAATACTTCTAGCATTTTTTTTTATCTGTTGAATCTGTTAAATTAAGTTGTCAACATTTTAAGATAAAAAGATATATACTACCAGTCAAAAGTTTTTGAACAGTAAGATTTTTCATGTTTTTAAAGAAGTCTCTTCTGTTCACAAAACCTACATTTATTTGATCCAAAGTACAGCAAAAGCAGTAATATTGTGAAATATTTTTACTATTTAAATGTATTTTATCCAGAAATATATTATTAGGTATAGATATTAGAAATATAATGTTAGGTAATGTATTTTCATTACCTAACATTAACGTTAGGTAATGAAAATACAGTTGTTCATTGTTTATTGATGTTAGTTTACAGTGCATTAACTCATGTTAACAAGATTTGAAGAATGTATTTGTAAATGTTAAAATTAACATTAACAAAGATTAGTAAATGCTATATAAGTACAGTTCATTATTAGTTCATGTTAACTAACGTAGTTAACTAATGAACCTTATTGTAAAGTGTTACTATAAATACATCTGTACCAAATAATCAAATAATAAATCAAAGAAACCTGAAAAAAAAAAAAAAATCTTCTCAGCTGTTTTCAACATAACAAAAATAATAAATGTTTTGTAACATCAAATCACAATATTTAAATGATTTCTGAAGAATCATGTGACTGGAGAAAGATGCTCCGCTTCAGAGGAATAATTTACATTTTAAAGCATATTCAAATAGAAAACACTTCTTTTATATAGTAAAAATATATCAAAGTTTTACTGTTTTTGCTGTACTTAGGAACAAATAAATGCAGGCTTTGTGAGCAGAAGAGAGAATTTTTCTAGAATTTTCAAAAAGTAGTTATCTTTAAATCTCTATATTAAAAATAATAAAATGAATGTCCTCAGTCATCATTCAGTGTAATTGCATGGAAAAAGCGACCAGTGCAATTCAGACATTGTCTATTTTAACTATAAACACCGCCCTGTTGTGACATCAAATACAGCCATAACCACTCATTCAGTCGTCAGATCTCTGCCCTGCCTTTTTTCTTACTGGACAGAGTTGAATGCTAAAGGAAATTACTTTTTTCCTCGCATGGCTGCTTGAGGAATATATTTATATCTCACGATCACCGTCTAGTGACAGAGAAAACATCCATATCCTTCATACATGAAAAGTAAGCATGCAGTTTGACAATAAACGTTGAGTGTACATAATATTTATAAGGGTATGTATGGGCATATTGCCTCTTATTCTTAATTATTTCACTTTGTTACAATATCTGTGTGAATAACAAGTGAATATGTATAGACTACTATCATGGTATACTTTTCCTAAAAGTTTTCTAATTATCTAAACCTAACCTGGCTCTTTGGTTGTTGACAAACAAAATGTTTTATGTTAGCCTTTGAAAGTAGGTCTATATTATGAGAGGAATATGTTGGTTGTGCTGTTTTGAGGTGAGCATTTATATTTAAACTCTTTTTAAAAGTTTCCTGAAGTTTGAGTTTTGGCTTGAGATCTGCAACATTTCAATATAGCTACAAACGAAACCTCCTCAATGGATGCGTTAACAAGAAATGTGTTGGTTAATATTTCAGCGCTCAGCTCATTTCTCTGGCAGTTTGTGTTTGGCAGCGAACAGTGTTTTGCTGTTTTCCCATCTGTGTTGTGAGGCGGTGATGTGTTTAGTGCCTGAGGTTTGTGGACTTATGGGAATGAACCTTACAGGAGCTTTGATTGTTGCTCCACCTGAGCCAACAAATTGAGAAGTTAACATTGCAACACCTACATCTGCTTACACAGACACAGACCACCTGTTCCGCTCTGGCTTCACAGTCAAATTCCTTTCATGCAATATTACATTTCTAAGCAGATTTGCTGAAAGTGGTTTTATATATATATATATATATATATATATATATACATATATATATATATATACATACATACAGGGGTTGGACAATGAAACTGAAACACTTGGTTTTAGACCACATTTAGTATGGTGTTGAGCCTCCTTTTGTGGCCAATACAGCATCATTTGGTTTTGGGATTGACAAATACATGTCATGCACAGTAGCCAGAGGGATTTTGAGCCATTCCTTTTCTAGAACGGTGGCCAGGTCACTTTGTGATTCTGGTGTAGGAAAACGTTTCCTTACTCGCTCCTCCAAAACATTCCAAAGTGCCTCAATAATATTCAGATCTGGTGACTGTGCAGGCCATGGGAGATGTTCAACTTTAATTTCATGTTCATCAAACCTCTCTGTCACCAGTCTTGCTGTGTGTATTAGTGCATTATCATCCTTATACATGGCACCACCTTTAGGGTACAATGTCTGAACCATTGGGTGCACATAGTCAACCTTCACACTTTGCTCTTACTGGTGGAATGTGCAATAAGTGAAGATTGGCCACCAGGCTGCGCAAATATAGCCATGAAACCTCCAACACTATATTGCCCAGTGTTTTCGGTTTTTCTGTTTTGATTTTAAAATCATGCAAAAAAAAAAAAAAAGTACAAAAATGTTTACAATATTGATAATAATGATTAAATATATATATAATATATATATATTGAGCAGCAAATCAGCATTTTAGAATGATTTCTGAAGGATCATGTGATTGGAGTAATGAAATCACAGGAATAAATTAAATTATAAAATATATTCAAATATATTAAATATATTACAAATAAGTATCTGACAATTATATTTTGCAGTTTCAATGTTTTTCTCGCAATTCTGAGTTTATATCTCACAATTCTGACTCTTGCAAGATATAAAAAATAAACGTGCAATTCTGAGAAAAAAGTCTGGGAATTCTGTTTATTTTTTCCCCACCACAGAAAAAAAAATTATTTTAGTTGAAATTTTAAAGACTTAATATATATTTGATTTTTCTTTAGTTTTTATATTTATTTTCAAGTGATTACTTTTTATGACTTTAGTTTTAGTTGATGATAATAACCCTGGTTATTATGCAAGTGGAACCTTTTTTCAAATGCATATTAATATGAATATTGTATGAGATATTATGACGTCAGCAAACATTTATTTGTTTGTTTTTTAGCTGCAATATGCACACATTGCAGCATCAAATAAGTAAGCATTAGCAATGTTTCACCAATAGGTGGCAAAAACGAACCCTTATAAGAACCTCTATACATTTCAGTACCATGGAATATGTCATAGTACCATAAAATTAACATCACTGTTTCATTTTTTTGTTAAAAAATCCCCACCACCTAAGTCATACATGTTTTTGGTAATTTTGTGTTAATTAGAAGTTGAAATTAAACCATAATCAGTTATAAGTCTTGCACGAAAATGTGGCATGTAAATGATTCAAATCATAAATTGCATCTATTCATTGTACGAATCTTAGTACGGTGCTTATTTCACTAAAAGTCATTAATATGTAACGTGGGTCTCTGGACTGACCATCCCCCATTTGCTAACCGCAGCACAACACTGGCTGTGTTCATCTGATACCTTTGAGCTTTACTGATGTTTGATTCGAAAACGAACCGTTCGTTCGAACCGATTCATTTGAACACTTTCGCAATGAGTTTGTAAACCACTTCACTGTTGCTAAGATTGTATGGTTACACTAAATGAACGAGTATTCCGGGTTCAACAAAATGTTTATTGAAATATTTCTTTCATTACATGAAACTGTTCACAGGCTCGGTGAATTTGAGCCGACTCGCTAAAACGAGTTCGCCGAGCGAACCGATTCTCTAAACCGAATCAGACGGCTCACCGTTATTGTGTTTTACCAGAGTGGAGTGGAGGATCGTGTGTATCACAGAGAAGCTGGATTCTCGTTCATCTGTGTTTGGTATGTCTCAACGCATGATTTTGTTCTCATTTAGCTGTAGAAATGAGGTTGCGTGTCGATATAAATGGATAGACGCGTCGTCTTGCGTTATGTTGTTTATTTCTAAACGCTTGCGCAGTCATTTAAGAACGCTGCGGTTCTTCGCAATGCTGAACAGTGAACGCTGTGTGCACCTGAATTAATATGCATGTGTCGAATGAACTTGAATTACATGAATAAATTAGACTTTTAAGCATCATTATAGATAATCAAACCGTTTTGCACGCATTTAGGAAAATATAATGTGTTGGAGTAAAAATAAACTACTTAAAACCTAATTTAACTATTAATATTGTTAACATTGCATATTTTAAAGTTTGCAGATAGACTAAAAGAGGTTTGTTTAAATATTTATAAAATGTACTTAGCAATTAATTAATTACTGTTTAGTATATGCTATTCTAAAGTATCTTTTTAAACATGATATCCTTGCAAAAAGTGTCACTGTACAGTGATGGTATTGCACTCCAGTGTACTTTTTTGTAAGTGTACCTTGTCTTTTTGTACCATATGTGACCCAGGACCACAAAACCAGTCATAAGTGTCAATTTTTACGAAACAACTATTTGAAAATATGGAATCTAAGGGTGCAAAAAAAAAGTTTTGATATATTTGCGGTAGGAGATTTATAAAAAATCTTCATTAAACATGATCTTTACCTAATATCTTAATGATTTTTGGCATAAAAGAAAAATCAATAATTTTGACCCATACAATGGATTTTTGGCTATTGCCACAAATATGCCCCAGCAACTTAAGACTGGTTTTGTGGTCCAGGATCACATATTATAATATAATTATTTATGAAAAACACCTATTTTCTGCAATAGTGGAAAATATAATGCTTTAAAGTTATGAATAGTTCATTAATTTGACTTAGATCCTGCTAAACTTAGTTTAGACAGTTTTTGTCTTTAAAAAAAGGTTTGTACTACCAAAAAAAATGTAAAGTATGGTTTTTAGACAGAGAACCATTCAGAAACCTTAGAGTGGCATGTGAATTAGGAAGCCAATTTAGGACACTTGTTATCCTGGTCCTCTATTCTGAGATCCACAATAGACCGTTTTAGTAAATGCAATCTCTGTTGCTCCCTAAGGAGACTTTAATGCCGCCTTGCATGATAAACTGAAAAGGTCTGCTTTAATAAATCAATAGCAGGTCTCACAGCTGTAAAGAAGATGAATCATTACAACAGTGTGTTATTTGATTAGTAAATGTCTGATGGTCGTCTCTGTTGTCATTTAGTTTGATCTGACATTGCTGATCCCATCTGTCTCCACCGACAGTAAATATGTATGTGAGTAAGTGTCTTAAGTGAACTGCTGGTTCACAGACGCCAGATGTCCTTTTGACTTCTTCTGCTCAAGTCAAAGGTGAAATCCTCCCCTCGGAGGGTCTCGAACTGTCCAAGGTCCTGAATGGTCCCTTGGCACCTGAACTCTTCAGCTCTGGGTCAGTTAGTATTTGTTCTGCCAGGAAAAGCTCTGTTTTATCGGAATTTAGCATTTCTTATACTTTAGATACTATGTAGGAATTAGTATTTATCTCAAATGTATATATATATTGACATTTTTCTTGCAATTCAGATTTTTGCCTCACAATTCAGAGATATTGCAAGATATAAAATCAGAATTGTGAGAAATAAACTTTAAAACAATTTTGAGGAAAAAAAAGTCTTTCTTTTTTTCACCACAGTTGATTTTTTTACTCACAATTTGGATGTTTTCTTCTGAGATTTATAAGTTTATATGTCATAATTCTGAATTCTTGCAGTTCTGATTTTTTTCTTAGACTTGCAAGAAAAAGGTCAGAATTGTGAGATTAAAAGTCCCAATTACCTTATATACACTACCAGTCAAAAGTTTTTGAACAGCGTTTTTTTAAGAAGTCTCTTCTGCTCACCAAGCCTGCATTTATTTGATCCAAAATACAGCAAAAACGGTACAATTTTAAAATATTTCTCCTTTTTAAAATAACTGTTTTCTTTTTGAATATATTTTAAAATGTAATGTATTCCTGTGCTTTCAAAGCTGAGTTTTTAGCATCATTACTCTAGTCACATAATCTGTCAGAAAGCATTCTAATTATCTGATTTGCTGCTCAAAAAACATTTATTATTATTATTATTATTATTATTATATTTTTTTCAGGTTTCTTTGATGAATAGAAAGTCTAGAAGAATAGCATTTATCTGAAAATAAATATTTTGTAGCATTATAAATGTCTTTATCATCACTTCTGATCAATTTAAACCATCCTTGCTAAATAAAAGTATAGATTTCTATAATTTATTGCACACATAAATTATACTGGCTCCAAGTTTTTGAATGCTTTTAAATATTATTATATATTATTATTATAATGTTTCTTGAGCAGCAAATCAGCATATTAGAATGATTTCTGAAGGATCATGTGACTGGAGTGATGATGCTGAAAATTTAGCTTTGAAATCACAGGAATAAATTACATTTTAAAATATATTCAAATAGAAAACAGTTATTTTAAATAGTAAAAATATTTCGAACTTTTACAGTTTTTATACTTCGGCTCAAATAAATGTAGGCTTGGTGAGCAGAAGAGACTTCTAGCACTTAATATTCATCTCATATATATATTTTGTTCTTCCTTTTTTTTTTCTACATTTGCATCTCATTTGTATGGAAGCTTGTTTTCACCACAGAATAAAAGGTAAATGCAACAATTCAGACTTTTTTATATCTGACGATTATATCTGAGTTTATATTCAGAAATTCCAATGTTTTTCTCGCAATTCTGAGTTTTGCAAGATATATCTGCAAGATATACACTCAAAATTGTGAAAAATAAAAAGAAAAGAAAGAAAAAAGTCTCTGAATTCTGTATATTTTTTTCCTCACCACAGAATTAAAAATAAAAAAGGTAATTGTGACTCACAATTTGGATGTTTCTTCTCAGACTTGTAAGTTTATGTGTCATAATTCTGAGGTGATATCTTGCAATTCAGACTTTTTTTCTCAGAATTGTGAGATAAAATCTCCAGATGACCTTATTTATTTTTTTATTTCATAGCAGCAACGGACTTCCATACATTTGCTCTGAAAATGTAAGAAAACGTTTTGCGCAAGCGAGCGCTGCTTTCATTTTCTGTGAAAAAAAGATTTTTTCAATCCTTTCACCTGATAAAGTCAAAGCCATAAAGCGCACTATAGCTCTTTAACTGGATTGTGCCGGAGAACTAGTTCACCTTGATGGTTACATTGTTGAAATCTCATTCTGAATCTGTCCTTCAGTCTCTGGTAGCTTCAGATGGCGACTAAAACCAAGGAGAGCATGTCCTTATAGGCTTTTAACTGAACTCAGGGTGCAATACAAGATCCTCACGGTCTGAGCGCTTATCAGAGGGATAAAAATCTCAGAGCATATGTTTCAGTTTCAATGCTGCTGAAATTCCTTTAGGAAAGTAGATGATCTTTGCATATTGCATACTTGTATACTGTTCAGTATGCAGTGAGTAGCACACTAGTAATTCCACTCTGAATGATGTCTCTGTTTGGTTGCGTAACCCAGACTGAATCATTTGTATCTTATCAGTCTTGGCAAGTTCATGGTCAAGCACCTGTCCTTGTAAAAGTTAACCTAAAGCTGAGCGGGGACGTGTCTTTGCTCGCTTTAGGATGATTGGGGTCAAGAGTGAGGCTCAAAGGCACAGATTTAATCACCTGGTGGATACCTGCTTTCACCCTGTGGCCCGGTTTACAGTGCTAATTCCTGTTCCTTTGATTTATGAGTAGCTTTTGTTGGTAGTTTGTCTGCTTTATTTGTATAATCGGTTTGGCATTGTTTTACTAACATTAAGTATGTTATAAGTATAAAATAAACGTATAAAAATAGCATATTAATGAAAATATTATAAATATTAATTTAGAATTGTATTAATTAAATTAGTTTCACATTTTATTTATAAGATTAATTTAGTATTTTATTTATAACATTTAGTATTTTGTTTGTAAAATTAATTTGGAGAACATTTTATATGCTACCTAGTATTTGTGTAATCAGTTTGGCATTGCAATCCATTTCATATTTTATGTATAAAAATAATGCATGAAAATAATAATCAAAATGATATACAATTATTTTATTTAGAATGTAATGTAGTATTTCATTTGTTAATTTATCATTTTATTTACAAATTAATTTCTAGGAAACTTATAAAATCAGTTTTGGCATAAAAATAATTTAACATTATATTTCTGAAATTAATTTTGTAGTTTATTTGAAAATTTAAGCTAATATTGTTTTAATACAATTAATTTTGCATTTTATTTATAAAATAAATTCAGTGGTTTATTTAAACATATAATTTGGTATTTTAATAATAAATAAATTTTGCATTTTATTTACAAAATTAATTTAGTGTTTTTTTTTATGTAATTTGATGTATTTTAATAACATATTACATATATACATATTTTATTACCAAAATTAATTGTGAAATGATTAATTTCTAAAATGAATGCAGTAGTTTAATTCAAAATGTAATTTAGTATTTTATTTAAAAATTAATTTTAAATTGCGTTATAGAAGGTATTTATTGTATTTGTATTCAGTAGTTTATTTTAAAAAGTAATTCGGTATTATTAACAAATTTATGTAGCATTTTATTTTTACATTTAATTTGGTAGTCTATTTATGTAATTTGGTATTCAATTAATAAAATTAATTTAACATTTTATTTAGAATATTAATTTAGCATTTTATTAATGTAATTAATTTTATTTATAACATTCATTTATTATTTTATTTATAACACTAGTACTATATTTGTAAAATTTATTTAATTTTAAATACTACATTAAATTCAAGTATACTTGTAAAAACTATTTGTTGCTTTATGAATAAAAATAATTTAGCAGTTCATAAAATCAGTGCTGTAGTTTATTTGAAAATGTATAAGCTAATTTAAGTAATTAAATTCAGTGGTTTATTTAAACATATAATTTGGTATTTTATTAATAACTGTACTTTATTTACAAAAATAATTCAGTATTTTTAATGTAGTTCATATTTTATTAACAAATATGTGTGTATTTATGTAATATTTATTTTAGTAACAAAATACTTTTTGAAATGATTAATTTAAGAAATAAATTCAGTAGTTTAAAAATGTAATTTGGTATTTTATTAATAAAATTAATTTGGAGTAATTTAGTAGTTTATTTTTATTTTTAAGTAATTTGTTATTCTTAATACATTTAATTAGCATTTTATTTATGAAATTAATTTGGTAGTTTATTTACATTATAAAATAAAAGTATTTTCTATCCTTTTATTAATATTTACATGATACAAATCAATACGCGGTTTCAGTATAGGACTTTACAAAATGTAAATTTTTGCCATTGGAAGAACAGAATTATTTGACAAATTCTGTAGAAAAGATTGGGAATTATGATCAGGAACATCGTTCCTGGTTGAATCTGAACAGGTAGAGAGCATTTTAAGAGTCCAGGCCCGTATGACGTCTTTGATGGGATAGATTACGCTGTTCTTTGAAGCCTTAGGGAATCCATGCAACAAGATCTCAGCTGCTGCGGCTCTCCAGCATTGAATTACCAGGAGGCTGGCTTGCTTTTTGACAGATTCTCATGTGTGTCTGAGCCGGTGTGGATATCAGCTGCGCTGTGACCTTGTCTTACCACACAAACACGTGCAAATCCGCACAGATACGCTTCTGGCTGCTGCGAGATCCTGCATTGATCTCCTCTCTGCAGTCTTGCCCAAGTTTCTGTCTGTCTGTGAGATGGACAGAGATAGAGAGAAACAAATTGAAGAGGTGGATGCTAGGACGCAATCGATTGAGACTAAACGCTCGAGAGAAGAAGACACCAACGAGATGCTGAGCAGAGATGCGAGATTTATGCTTTGAACATTGCCAAGCAGCAAGTCTGCAACGATACGATATAAATAATCCGCTTTCTTGGTTTTCTAAACGTCTCTGAAGATGTTTACTTGCGCCTCATGAATGCTAAAAAGATGTGGGAGTGAGAACTTACTTGAAGCTTAGTGCAATTTCTTAGATATGTCTACAACCCCACCCATGAGAAAGAAAAATCACGAATAAGATCTTTCTTTTTACTGAGAAACTTTGCCAGATTGAGAGTAAATCCTGTATAATTGAGGAATAGAGGCTTAAAGGCTCACCAATGGATCCTCTGCAGTGAATGGGTGCTGTCAGAATGAGAGTCCAAACGGCTGATAAAACATCACAATAATCCACAAGTATTCCACACCACTCAGGTCCATCAATTAACATCTTGTGAAGCAAAAGCAGTGTGTTTGTAAGAAACTAATCCATAATGAAGACGTTTTTAACTTTAAAACATTGCTTCTGGCCAAAATCCAGCAACATACACTACCAGTAACAGTAAGAGTTTTACCCCAGTTTCAGAGACAAGGCTTAATTCTAGTCTCGTCTAGATCTTAAAATACATCAGTGCCTTTGTTTTGTCTCAAGATGCACACCAGTGATGATTTTTCTAAGGCATGTTTATAAAAATTGCTTAAATGTTCTAATTGAACTATGGCCTGATCCTGGTTTAGTCTAAACCCTGTTTGTGAAACCAGGCCTTAATGTTTTTTTTAAAGAAGTCTCTTCTGCTCATCAAGCCTGCATTTATTTAATCCATAGTACAGCAAAAACAGTAAAATTTTGAAATAATTTTACTATTTAAAATAACTGTTTTCTATTTGAATATATTTCAAAATTTAATTTATTCCTGTGATCAAAGTTACATTTTTAGCATCATTACTCCAGTCTTCAGTGTCACATGATCCTTCAGAAATCATTCTAATATGCTGATTTGCTGTTCAAGAAACATTTATTATTATTAAATGTCTGCTAAATTACTAAATGTTATTATTATCATCAATATTTATAGCAGTTGAGTACATTTTTTCATACTATACCATTTAAAAGCTTGGAGTCAGTATAATTTTGTTGGAATTAAATCATAGAAATGAATAATTTAGCAAGGATGCTTTCAATTTATCAGAAGTGAGGATAAAGACATTTATAATGTTACGAAAGATTTATATTTCAGATAAATGGTGTTGTTCTGAACTTTCTATTCATCAAAGAAACCTGAAAAAATTCTATTCAGATGTTTTCAACATAATAATAATAAAAAAAAAAAGAAGCTTTTTTTAGCAGCAAATCAGCATATTAGAATGATTTCTGAAGGAACATGTGACACTGAAGGCTGGAGTAATGATGCTGAAAATTCAGCTTTGAAATCACAGGAAAAAATGACATTTTATATATATTTAAATAGGATAGAGTTATTTATAATAGTAAAAATCTTTCAAAATGTTACTGTTTTTGCTTTACTTATGATCAAATAAATGCAGGCTTGGTGAGCAGAGGAGACTTCTTAACAGGGTTCCCACGGGTCATGGAATATCAGAGATATTTTTTTTGCTTTAAATATTTAGTTTCCATTTATTAACATGTAATTTTTCTATACCATATTTTTTCAAGCACTTTACCTATTGTTATGGTTAGGAAACCATAAAAAACATAAATTAATTTCTTTAGAAATAGTACAGAAAAATATGAAAGTGCATTTAACGGGTAAAAGTGCAAAAAATGTTTTTTGTACTAAAAATGTCCGTGAACAAGTAAATAAAGCTTTTAAATGGATGGATCCATTCATTATAGGTCATGGAAATTCAGCTTTTTAATCAGTGGAAGTCAAGGAATTTGACATTTGGCTTAGAGTGGGAACCCTGTCTTTAAAAAAACATAAAACATCTTGACTGGTAGTGTATTAGTTTCAAACTGTTATGGTTTGTATATTGTTGGACACTCACTGCGAATGCTCTTTTTACTCTTATAAACAAACACTCTTTATTAGCATCAATGGTTCCATGAGGAACCTTTAACATAGTGGAAAAGGGTTCTTTAGATTGTTCAAATGTTCTTTACACTAAGAACAAAAATGGTTCTTTAAGAACTGCTCACAGAAAGGTTCTTTTGGGAACTCAAAATAGCTCTTCTATGGCATTGTTGTGTTTTTTCTTCAGAGCCACAATGGTGGTGCTTTTCCAGGGTGTGACTGTCATCATTGCTGTTAGCAGTTATGCAACCCCTCCAACACATTATTAAGACACGCATGCACAAGAGAGATAAAGGGAGTGTGTGTCGCTCTCTTGAGTGCTCAGCGAATGAATGAATCACTCTCAGTTTATGACTCTCTTCCTACACAAACCATCACCTGTGATGTTCAAATCCAAACACAGCTGTGGAGCTTTTGTCTTTCGCTAACAGTAACATAGCACTTGAGTTCCATTAATCAGAGGTGTTTATCTTCGCTTATTGCTCATGCTTAGCAGTATTGTTATTGTTAACAGAAACGAACGATTAATCATTAATGGATTACTCCACTTCCAAAATTAAAATTTTTGGATAATTTACTCACCCCCATGTCATCCAAGATGTTCATGTCTTTCTTTTTTCAGTCACATAGAAATATATATTTTTTTTGAGGAAAACATTCCAGGGTTTTTCCATATATAGTGGACTTCAGTGGTGCTCAACGGATTGAAGGTTGAAAATGCAGTTTAAATACAGTTTCAAATGGCTCTAAACAATCCCAGATGAGGAATAAGGGTCTTATCTAGCGAAACAATCAGTTATTTTCTTTCTTTTTTTTTTTTTTTTTTTTTTTTTTTACAATTTATATACTTTTTAACCTCAAATGCTTGTCTTGTCTAGCTCTGCGATGCACATGCGTACTTCGCGTACTCAGATTTAGTACAGTTAGCGAATGTCGAAAAACTCCCATTTCATTTCCTCCTACATCACTGCGTAAGTACCAACCCACTGTATACAAAGTAACAGTGCAAAGAAAGTCGAACATCCTTTACAAAAAAAGGTAAAACAGCAATGTAGGACGATTTTGAAGTTGGAGGAGAAAATGAGATTTTTTCGACATACCCTAAATGTCTTTGACCGAAGTGCACAGAGTACGCATGAGCATCGCTGAGCTAGACAAGACCAGCATTTGTGGTTAAAAAGTGTATAAATATTATTTTTTTAAAGAAAATAACAGACCCTGATTTCTCAGCTGGGATTGTTTAGAGCCCTTTGAAGCTGCACTTTTTAACCTTCAATCCGTTGAGCACCATTGAATCAGAATCAGAATCAGACAGAGCTTTATGTATTAGGATGAGGGTGGTAACAAGTAAATATAAAGTTATTGCACTTTTTGTATTGCACAATGGGGGAACATTTAGCTGTTCATAAGGTGGATTGCCTGGTGGAAACAAACTGTTCTTGTGCCTGGTTGTCCTGGTATTTGGGGCTCTGTAGCGCCGGCCAGATGGCAAAAGTTCAAAGAGGGAATGGCTTGGATGTGAGGGATCCAGGGTGATTTTCTGAAGTCCACTATCTGGAGAAATAAAATAAGTTGAAGTAGTAAAATCACTCAAACTGAAATAAATTACAACTAAACAGAGATATAAAACAGCAATATTTTATATCTTAACTAAAACTAAATTACTAAAAACTTAAATGAAAACTGAAAATATACAAATAAAAGCTACTTCAGAATATGAATTCACTAAGAGTTAGTGATTTGAACAAACTCCAAAATCTGTTTTAAACCTTGCCTCTGCCAAAAGCAGGAATGAACAAAGTCATTATCTAATGCAATTGTCTGACATAAACTATCACTTTTATTGCTGCTCTGGGAATGTAAATCCCATCTTTAAGTTAAAAATCAGCTGATTGATCATTCATTAACTTGACCTGAAAATTTGAGCTAAAGAGGCATTTTTATGTAATTTCTGTCAGATTATATTCAGAATGAGTCATTTTTTTAATAATAGTTCACTCAAAAAAATGTAATCATTTTTAAGCCATTTGACATGTAGTTGATTTTGTTAGCATTACATCACTTGCTCACCAAAGAATCCTCTGTAGTAAATGGGTGCCATCAGAATGCAGTCCAAACAGCTGATAAAAACATCACAATAATCCACAAGTTCACCACTTCAGTCCATCAGTTAACATCTTCCGAAGCAAAAAGCTTCACATTTGTATGAAACAAATCCATAATTTAAACTTTTTAAACTCTAAACTGTTATTTCTGGCCAAAATACGAGTCTATAAAACGATATCAGTAACAATGCTTCCTCCAGTGAAGAAGTCCATCTCCTGTTGTCCTCTCACATCAAAATCCACACAATTAATCTGTGTATATTTCTCTCCTGATTCATACAAGATGACTTTTTCACTAGTGAAAGCAATGTTATGGATTATTTCTAGAATTGTAGTCAACAGTTTGAAGTTAAAAATGTCATAATGATGGATTTGTTTCTTACAAACAGCTTTAGGCTTGACAAGACATTAATTGATGAACTGGAGTGGTGTGGATTACTTGTAGATTATTGTAATGTTTTTATCAGCTGTTTGGACTCTCATTCTGACGGCACCCATTCACTGCAGAGGATCCATTTGTGAGCAAGTGATGGAATGCTAAATTTCTCCAAATCTGTTCCCTTTAAGACACAAACTCATCTACATCATAGTTGGCCTGTGGGTGAGTGAAATATCAGCAAACGTTCAATGTTTGGGTGAACTACTCCTTTAATGTTAATCTAGTTAAAAGTGTACTAGTCAGTGTGACTGCAGTAAACATTTGCTGGCTCTCATGTTAAATAGATCCTATGACTGTAGTGTTATTGAGCTCAGGGCTGTGTGTGTGTGTGTGTGTGTGTGTGTGTGTGTGTGAATGCAGTGTTGGTAATGGATGCTCTGTGCTGCCTCAGCCTCTGTATTTCACACTTGAATGCACTGAACAGCAGCCAAGAAATGTGTGGTGGATATCTATTTATTGTGTTCAGAGGCTCAAGCGTGAAGTACGAGAGAGGCATGTACACGTTTATTATATGAAAAGAAACTTTGAAATAATGTAAAGGCCTAAAAACTCATTTGTTGGTAGCTGCTGACTGCTCATTTTAGTCGTTATGGTTCATTTATGTGGCTTTCATTAGTATCCGGTTTGCAGTGAGCCGCTCTCAGATTGGGTTTCATGCTGAGGAATGAACCAAGAGAAAAAATACACAGCCTGAACATTAATATGGTTATTTAGGCACAGAATAGAAGAGCACCCTTTGAATTTCCCTTTGGGTCGTAGAGAAAATTGGACTTCTGAAGGTGACGAAAAGGCCATTGTCAGCGTGAACTGGGTTTGAACTCATGTGAAATTGGAAAGACATTAGCAGAGTGAATCTGTGAGGCTCATCTTCTGGAAATTAGCCAGTGCAATTAACCTGACTCGAGGCGCTGAGCTGGCTAAAGACGAGCGAATCAAACTCTGATTCCCACGCAAACCCTGTGTCATCTGTCATTACATGGACTCTGAGGTTCAGGACAATCATATTGCAGAACAGAACAGCATTGCTGACACTGTTTATATATACAGCATATATGTATATATATATATATATATATATACACACACACACACACACACACACACACACACACACACACACATACACACATACATACATACAGCATATGTGTATATATATATATAGAGAGATAGATTGATAGATATAATTATTTGTCATTATATATTTATTATTTGTATGTGCTTTTATATCATATTTTAAGTCTATTTTAAGTTTTAGAAATTGTTTTATGTGGTTTTGTCATTTTACCATTTCTAAAGTAATTCATTTTATTTTATAATTAAATGTAACAACTAAATATTTTATTATTATTATTATTATATTTCTATTTTATTTACTAAATATTATAATTAAAATATATTTTATAATTTCTTATTTTAGTAATTTTAGTTTATTTTTTTCTTCATGGATGCTGTGTTATTTCTAGGTTGTTCTTTGGTTGCTAGGGTGTTGCTGTGTGGTTGCTTTGATGTTGTAGGTGGTTGTCAAGGTGTTGTCAAGGTGTTGCTATGGGGTTACTAAATTGGCTATTACTTAATTGTAAATTGACTGTCTATTATGTTACTGTTCTGTAAAGTGTCCTTGAGCTTGGGAAAGGCGCTATATAAATGAAACATATTATTATTATTATTATTATTATTATTACTAAGGTGCTCTTAGTTGCTCAGGCATTGCTAGGTTATTGCTAGGTTGTTCTTTGTTTGCTATGCAGTTGCTTCAGTGTTGTAGGTGGTTGTCAGGTTGCTATGGGGTTACTAAGGTGTTCTTCATGGTTGCTCAGGGATTGCTATGTTGTTGCTAGGTTGTCCTGTGGTTGCTTTGATGTTGTAGGTGGTTGTCAGGGTGTTGCTATGTGGTTGCTTGAGTGTTCTAGGTGGTTGTTAGCATCTTCTATGTGGTTGCTAAGGTGTTGCTATTTGCTTCTAGGTGGTTGTCATGTAGTTATGTTGTTGCTAAATTTTATCATCCACATTGCAAAAACTGAAATTTTGATTTTAAAAAAAGCACATTTCATAGCACACAAACCATATCTGAGCCATTATTAATGTCTGTAGCACAAACAGCACAGGACAATTTGCACTCTGAATTTTAATGCTTAAAGTTATAGGTTTGTTCTCACACTATGAGCAATAGCCTGGCTCTACTAACATTATCCGTTTAGTTATCGTCTCAGCAGTGAGCATCTCAGCTATTGATATCTGCTGGCCTCAGTCTGGCCTGATCAATGGTATTGACCGGTTCCTGAGGTGGGCGAGATCCAGTCCACTGTGTGCCGAACAGCTTTTAGTTGGCAATTAGCACCATTTTGCTCCCTTTTTTGACCGCAGTATTGAACAGGGCTGCATCCATCAGTTTTAGTCCTGATACCTTTAAGTAATGTTTATTGTATCATTTAGAAGTGTTTCTCTCACCTACTTTTGAGCAATTGATATCCATGTCTGTTTCCCAATTAGCTGACTTCTACTAGTATGCACTAAACTTTGTGCACTAAAATGGGAAAAGCACATACAGGGATGTGTAACATTGTAAAATATGGTAAAAAGCTTTATTTTTGCTCCTGTTGGTGTGTTTTATTTTAGGACATGTCTGTCTTTTTAAGACTCTGTGTGTGGTAATGTTGACCTGTCTTTGCTCTGGCTAATCATTGATCGTCTGCCATCTTGCTGGGTGGGGTTGTCAAAGTTCACTTTAATGCATGAGTGTGTGTCAGAGCAAATGTTTCTAAATGTGTATATACTGTGTGTGTGTATATCTGTAATAGAAACTGGGTGAAGTTACGTTTGGTGACTTTAGACGCACCCACTAGTCCAACACTGGTCTGATGTCAGGAGTATCCCGTGTCACTCGCAGGTCCTGGAACATCTTTCTCTTTTAGGCTGGATTTAAAAGGTGAGGCATTGTCTTATACTGAACAAATATTTTAAGTCTAAATACTGTAAGTCTGTCTTGTGTAAATGATAGCTTGTTTAAGAGTCAATGTTACGAAACCTGTCAAGAATGCAGTATGTCCAGGTTATATTTCACACCAAAATATTATATTATATTATATTATATTATATTATATTATATTATATTATATTATATTATATTATATTATATTATTATGACCCTGGACCACAAAACCAGTCATAAGGGTCAATTTTCTGAAACTGAGATTTATACATCATCTGAAAGCTGAATAAATAAGCTTTCACTTAATGTGATGTATATTTGTTAGGATAGGACAATATTTGGCTGGAATACAACTATCTATTTCAATCTAAAGGGGGGTGCAAAATAATAAAAATATTGAGAAAATTGCCTTTAAAGTTATCTGAATTTAGTTTTTAGCAATGCATATTACTAATCAAAAATTAGGTTTTGATATATTTACAGTAGGGAATGTACAAAATATCTTCATGGAACATGATCTTTACTTAATATTCTAATGATTTGAAATCATGAAATTGTATAATTTTGACCCATACAATGTATTATTATATTATATTATATTATATTATATTATACACTGTAAAAAATAATTTAATAATATTTTAGTCTTTTTACTTTACAATTTTGTGTTTAATTTAGTGTTACTTTTTTGTACTTATTCGTGGAATGTACATCAATTTACATTATTTTAAATAATTAGTTTCATGATTGTATTAGCTTTGCTTTTTGCTAATGTAAATTATAATGGAAATGATCAATAATAGGATTTACAAAAAAAACATCTAGATGCATTATGAAAATAGAAATTTGAGCACAAAATGTACTTAATCATCACACAAAGAATGGAATTTAAAAATAATGTATTGTTTTTCTTAATTTATTTGTTTTTAATAATTTATTTGTTTTTAAAATATAATTTATTCGATTTGATTTTGAGGTAAAATGTAATTTATTGGAAAGATAATCAAGTTGACAAAAGCTGAAAGATTGTGTGAATGAAATTCCCGTGACAACAGACATCAGTTATGCAAATATGCCTGTGTGTATCACATAAATAAACTGATATCATGCATTATGATTGAGTGTATCATCTGCAGGACTTCTATATCCCCTTATTGCTGTAACATGAAGCATTTCTTTTTCTGTCAGTATCACAAACGTTGCTTGAGGATGCGGTGAAGTTTCCCTCTCAGCTGAGGAAATTACGTCTTCTCTTATTTCAGTATTGTCACCTTTCAGGACTGCTCTAATCAGCTCGATGTGGAGCCAATAGGCTGAAATTGTGTTGACTTCTGCAGGGCCACAGTGTGTGCGGACATCCGTCCTGTTTTTGTTGGCTGTGTGGAAAGCTTTTGGGAGAGAGGTGTTTAGTTTCGGCGCAGGGTGCCGCTTGAATATACTTTATTTATAGCTGCAGACATTGAAGAGAAGCCGGACACTTGCTGAGAATAAGGGATAGAAAATCACTACTTTATATGCAGAGAAAAATACACTGAAAGAAAGTTGGTGTAGGGCTTACTTTTAAGCATTTTTCATATATTCATCAGAATAGATGTCCGTACAGCATAAGGCTTTGTGAGAACATGAAGTGGTCATGTGTGAGAAAATCAGCATCATGAGACATGACATCAGATCTGGAGTCACATCACACATGCATGATAAAGCATTTCAGCCGGCCGAGAGAAAAAAACAGCCAACGTGGCTCAAGTTATACGAGCTTTGACGTACATGGGTATGCAGGGACTCTAGAAACGGTTGCTGCTGTGATCCGTTAACTGAAAATCATGAATTATTCATCAGCCCTGGGCTCAGAAAAACAGCTGATCATAATCCCACCACTCTTGCATTTTCAGAAATGGCAAAACGTGCACTGAAAATAAAAACAGGTGTAGGATTTGTTAGCAGTTTTGACTAGTAATAATTACAAAGAAATAGCAAAACATGGAAATAAATGTGAAATTTTGAAGTAGATAGTCTGAAACTGAATGTACTCCAATAATCTTTACAGTTTACTTTGAAAAATAATATTCTGGTAGTAATGCAAAACTGTAGAGAGCAAGAGAAGTAGATTACTTTTGCAAAAGCAAACAATCTGCTTGATTTAAGTTCATAACAATACTGATATTTAGTCATTAATAATGAATTAGGTATTGGAATTTGATATTTTTGCATGTTTTCTGTGTCGACTGTGCAGGGAAATGTTGTACTAAATATGTTCTAAGAACAGTGTGCAAATGTTCCCATTAAGTTATGAAAACCTCATTTCTGAATGCTGATCATTTTTAAAATGTGAATGTTAGAGACAATATGTGACCCTGGACCACAAAACCAGCCTTAAAGGAATAGTTCACCCAAAAATGAAAATGTCCCCATGATTTACTTACCCTCAAGCCATCCTAGGTGTATATGAATTTCTCCTTTCAGACGAACACATTTGGAGTTGTTTTAAAATTTATCCTGGCTCTTCCAAGCTTTATAATGGTGGTGGATAGTGGCTGATATTTTGAAGCTCCAAAAAGTGCATATATTCGTTGTAAAACTAACCCATACACCTCTGGGGGTTGACAAATGTCTTCTAAAGAGGATCCATGGGATTTTATAACAAAAATATTTCTATTTTTAAAATTATAAACTCAAATCATTGACTTCCGACAGCGGCGTATGCGTGTTAAAAGTCATATACACCTAGGATGGCTTGAGGATAAGTAAATCATGGGAAAATGTTAATTTTTGGGTGTACTATTTCTTTAAGTAGCACAGGTACTTAAAAATACACTGAATGGGACAAAATTATAGATTTTTCTTTCATGCCAAAAATCATTTAGATATTAAGTAAAGATCATGTTCCATGAAGATGTTTTGTAAATTTCCTACTGTAAATATAAAATATGAAATTCATTTGGACAACTTTAAAGCAGATTTTCTCAGTATTTTGATTTTTTTGCACTCTTAGATTCCAGATTTTCAAATGGTTATATCTCGGCCAAATATTGTCCTATCCTAACAAACTATACATCAAAAGATTATTTCTACAGATTTCAGATGATGTATAATTCTCAATTGCATATTATTTTGCAAACATGTTACTTTTAATTGTTAAATTGTTTCAGAAAATGTTCCATAAACAATGTTTTGAGAATATTCTCAAAAATGAGAATGAACATTCTATTAATTTTACTAGATGGCTGGGAGAGCCTTGACAGAATGTTTCTGAGCATGTTGCATGTTAACTGGGTATGAGGTAAAACAAAAGTGAGACTGCTGAACTTTTATTGGTAGCTGAAAGCATGATCAAATTAAACAGTTTTCAGTAAACAAACAAGGACTTTAGAATTCTGTGGAATTCATTGCAGCTCAGGCTCTATGATCTGGAAGTGTTTGTATGTTTCTGTTATGGAAGCGATGTATAGGCTGAGCTTGGTTTATTGATCTGCGGGTCTCATGAGTGCTGCAGTGGAGGACTGCAGAGATGCAGTCACTGCAGATGTACAGCAGCAGGACATTTTAGGGGCTTTATAGGTTGTTACAGGTCAGATTATGATTACAGTGCAGGTCAGTATTCACTGAAGACCTTCATTCAACAATTTCATAGGATGGATGTTAATAGACTGTAAAAATCTTTTGTAAGGTAACCAAAAATCTAATGTGGTAAAGCACCATAATTTTTTTTAATTCTTTTTTTAAATTCTACATTTTTTTTTAAATGTAAAAGTTTATTATTTATTATTTTTAATATATTTTTTAATTAAATGAATTTGTGTATTTATTATTTATCATATTTATTATAACTGAAGCAATCTGACTGCGTCCAGCTACAACTGATTTTTAACAGTGATAGAAATGGATATTAAACAGCAAAAATTAAATCTATAATATAGTAGTATTTACAAAAATCATAAAAAATTGTACAAAAAAAAAAACGTTAGCATAAAGTTATTTTATTAGTTTGCATATATGTTATACAAAATTCAGAAATTATTTTTATAAAATTACACCCAAATAGCTTTTTTAATAAGTATCACAGCATCGCCTTAAAAATACTGAGTTGTGCGCGTGTGGGCTTGACTTCTTTTGCTGCTCATGCTGTTCCTCCTGCTGACGGTGATCAATAAAAGTCAGTTCTCCTCACCCGCCTTTCATTACATCCTTCTTCACTCCATCCTTTTTCCTTCTACCTCATGCAAGGTTGCTGTTTTGAGGCATACTAGAGAAACGTACTGCAGATTTTACTTATATGTAATGCTGGCATTATTTTACATGCTGTTCTCACCTTTTATAAAAGTAATAATGCACTTGAGGCGACAAGTTAAAATGATTTATACTGTCCCGGTTCACTCTTCACCTAAAAATACCTCCGGTGATCTCTAACTTTTGATATAATTTCCATTTTCTCAGCTTGTTTTCTCTTTAGCTGTGATTGAACGTGATGTTTGAGGGCTGTCGGCATGCACACATAACCATACCGTGCCTTCAGACTTTGAACAGCAGTTAGATAAGTTATCTGAACACAGACGTAGCAGCATTCCTTTGAGCATCTGTGATGATGTCAGACTCCATTCAGCACTGTTTCGACCTGATGATGACATTTTTATTTAGGGATATTCTGCAGTGCCTGAAAGGTGTCAGTACATTGCGTTTTTAATGTTTTGATTTTTTTATGCTTCACTACTTTTATTCTTTATTATTTTTTAATAGTCAGAAATGTAGAATGATATCTGAAGGACCATGTGACACTGAAAACTGGAGTAATGATGCTGAAAATTCAGCTTTGCATCACAGGAATAAACTACATTTTAAAACATATTCAAATAGTAAACAGTTCTTTTAAAGGATTAGTTGACTTTCAGAACAAAAATTTAGAGATAATGTACTCACCCCCTTCATCCAAGATGTTCATGTCTTTCTTTCTTCAGTCGTAAAGAAATTATGTTTTTTGAGGAAAGCATTTCAGGATTTCTCTCCATATAATGGATATGAATGGTGCCCCAAAGTTTGAACTTCCAAAATGCAGTTTAAATCCATATTCAAAGGGCTCTAAACAATCCTAGCCGATGAAGAAGGGTCTTATCTAGCGATCGGTTATTTTCAAAACAAATTGACAATTTATATACTTTTTAACCTCAAATGCTCGTCTTGTCTCGTCTCTGCGGTGCATAGTCTGTGTGATCTGGGTCAATACAGTTGAAAAACTTCAAAATTTAGATTTCGCAAAGACAAAACAAAGATGAGCATTTGAAGTTAAAAAGTATATAAATGGTCAATTTGTTTAGAAAATAACCGATCATTTCGCTAGATAAGACCCTTCTTCATTGGCTGGGATCATTTAGAGCCCTTTTATGCTGCATTTAAACTGCATTTTAGAAGTTCAAACTCGGGGGCACCATAGAAGTCAATTATATGGAGAGAAATCCTGAAATGTTTTCCTCAAAAAACATCATTTCTTTACGACTGGAGAAAGAAAGAAGTGAACATCTTGGATGACAAGGGGGTGAGTACATTATCTGTAAATTTTTGTTCTGAAAGTGAACTAATCCTTTAAATTGTAATATTATTTCACAATATCGCCGTTTTTTTCTGTATATTTAATCAAATAAATGCAAATGGTGAGCAAAAGACATATTTCAAAAACATTAAGACATCTTATTGACTTTTGAAAGACCGTATATATTTAGAATTAGAATAAATAAATCTTTTGCGTACAATTTTAGTATTACCAAAAGTTGGACTGTTTTAATCTGTAACTTAAAACTCAACTCCATTCTGGCCTGATAAGAAATTAAAACGTACACTGAGCTTTCGGTTAGTAAACACTCGTCAAAATGCCACTGTACATTATGTCCCTGTCTTTTTATAACACAGAAACTCTTTCATCAATCATTAACATACTGAATACTCACCTGTTATGGAAAAATGTCAGGAAATTTTCAAGCTGTTGAAAAATCTCTTTTTTTTATACCAAACTATTCATGTATAGCTGAAAAAAATGCTTTAAAACTATAATTCTAAAAGGAATCCATTAAAAATAGCACCAAATATTGTCTTCAGTGTTGTTTTTCTCGAAAATAAATAAAAGCCTTAAAGCTGAATTCAGTCCCCCTTCAGTCTGAGCCCACCCCCAATCTCACTCTGTCAGAATAATTCAAGTCAAATGTGATTAGTCTCTCTCTCTCTCTCTCTCACACACACACACACACACACACTGCTGCACTTGTGAACACCCACTTTGTCCACCAAGAAGCGTTTTTAACTACCTAGCATCTGAGATACAGTGAGTTTGACTGCGTCTGCAGTTACTCTGAAGCCTAACGAAACGCTTAACCCAGGAAGAAAGAGGCAAAACTGAACAAAAGTGTGTAGTGGAGCGGCCGTTGGGTTGGTTTTAGGGGGTGGAGGGTCCCACGTGCCTGGGATCTGAAGGCAGCCTGTGCCCTGGCTGAACGCGGGGGATCGGTGAGCCTTTTGTTGCTTTTCCTCTTTTGTCGTGGCTAGAGCGTTCGGCATCAGTATGGAGGAGATGATGCATGTGGGAGCTTTGTTTGGGGGGTAGTGTGGGTTTTGTTTTTGACTGCCTAGTTCATGTTTGTGTTCATGCATTTGGCAGAAGCTTTTATACTGCTCTCATTACCTATAAGATATGATTTGTTGAGTTTATCAGAGTAAGATATGCTCATATGCAACTGGCTGAAGTGTTTATTTTAGTGCATTCATACATGGAGTGACCTTCGTTCTATTGGCGTGCGGTTTGTATTTGACTGTGCTTGTGTTATTCAATACCATCTCATATAATTTAAAATGAGATAAAGTGTTAAATCTCAAGATAAGGTTATCTGTGACTTATTTGCTCACAGTGTGATCTAAATATAGATCTAAATATTGGAAGTGATTGAAGTTTATGACCTTAAATATTGTGGCATGATTTATGCATTTTTGATGCAATGTTTTGAATGTTGCTATGATCTGAGTCAGTCAATAATTAGGACGCCCAACCACTTTTACAGTCCTTTTGTCTAATGTGCCAAATAGAGTCATGTGCAATGAAATAACGCCGCCCACTGCCGCCCTGTTACTTTGAATAGATTAACTGAACATGCTGCCCAAATTGAGACCATTTTGCCAAATTTAACCCTGTAAAGTTTTTTTTGAAGCTTTAGGCAAAATATATATTAAAAAAAACATGTTTTTTAATTATACACTACCAGTCACTACCAGTTCTGCTCACCAAGCCTGCATTTATTTGATTCCAAGTGCAGCAAAAACAGTAAAATTTAGAAATATTTTTTATTATTTAAAATAGCTGTTTCTATCTGAATACATTTTTTAAAAATTTATTTATTCCTGTGATTTCAATGCTGAATTTTTGTATTATTACTTCAGTCACATGATCCTCCAGAAATCATTATAATATTCTGATTTGCTGCTCAAAAAACATTTATTATTATGTTGAAAACAGCTAAGTAGAATTTTTTTCAGGGTTATTTTGATGAATAGAAGGAACAAAGAACAGCATTTATCTGAAATAGAAATGTTATGTAACATTATAAATGTATTTATCATCACTTTTGATCAATTGAAAGCATCCCTGCTAAATAAAAGTATTAATTTCTATAATGGCTTTATACTGACTCCAAGCTTTTGAATTTAGATAAATCATGATCTTTGGATCTTTCTATTCATCAAAGAATCCTGGAAAAAAATACTCAGCTGTTTTAAATATTGTTAATAATAATGAAAAAATATTTCTTGAACAGCAAATCAGCATATTAGAATAATTTCTGAAGAGTAATGATGCTGAAAATTTAGCTTTGATGATTTTAAAATATACAATTAAATAGAAAACAGCTCTTTTAAATAGTAAAAACATTTCATAATTTTACTGTTTTTGCTGTACTTTGGATCAAATAAATGCAGGCTTGGTGAGCAAAAGAGACTTCTTTAAAAACCAATAAAAAATGTACTATTTTTTTTTTCTTTTCTTTTTTATTAGTATCATATTTGATATATCATTTATGGCTCATATAGTATGATATAGTGAATATATGGAGTTCAGACTCAAGAAAAAACACATCTATCACCTCTATAAACACCTCTACCTCAGTTCTATTCAGGGGCCCAAAAATGTGCATCAGCAACAGATGCTGATGTTTATGTGGCCTAAAAGTTGAAATTGTAATTGTAATGTCAATCAATGAGATCTTTATAACAGATGCTTACAATAAATGTATATAAATATAAGTTTTCACTCTGCATCTCCCAATAATGTCTATAATTATAGTAAGTTTTATATATGATCAAAGCTCCTTTAAAAGGTTCTGATTGTATGCTTGTTGTCATTTTTGGTTGCATTCATGCTGTACGTCGTTGTTTTTGCCTCTCTGAACTGTGTTCACAGTTATTGGTTTCAATTGAACCAATTATTATTCAGCCCCCCTTTGAGTGTCTTAATAAATAACTGGAGGCTCTTAAATCAGAACGTCTCATCCTGTCAGGTCTGAATAATGGCATGACATCATCACGGCTCGCCTATAGTTTTATTATCATTGCAAACACTCAGAAGTCACTTGAGTCATTTGTCAATGTCGGTTTTGTTCGTTTTCCTAGTACGCCTTTAGCGAGCCATATGGCATTCATAAATTTTCTTCCAAGGTTATATTAGATGTCTTAAGATGGTATTGTGCATTCAAGGTTGTGTTTGTGTGATATTGTGGCATCGGACAGGTTCTTGTTCATTTCCTTCTGTTTTCGTTTTGATTAATGTCCATCACTGTGGTGACATGGTTGTCAATCACTGATAGTGAGGTGAGTTATCATGATACAATCAACCTTAAACTGAAGCCGCATGTTTGTTTTTAAGCATAATGTGGTTTGTAATAGATCAGATGGACCACAGATTTAAAGTGGCAGTGTGATTTAATCATTCTGAATCATTTGTGTAGGCTGGTCAGATGACTCCAAAGATTGGATATCATATCAGAATATTGAAGTATTACTAATTACTTGTCACAATTAATTACTTGTTATTGAAAGTTTTGTACAGGCAAAAATAGCCTTTTAATAAAGTTTCCTTTGACAGATTGAATTAGGTATGTCTGGGTTTAGACAAACACAAACAACATAACTTAAAAGCCATTACTATTACAAATATTCCCTGTGTTGTATGTTCTATAGAAAACTGCACTGGCTTTGGCAGACAGCGTCTCTGTTTTGATTCGGCTGAAATGACTGTTTTTATCATGAATCACCACTCACAGAAATATTGGGTTAGTCTATATTGGTTTAAAATAACCTTGCAGATCTGTCTGAGAGCGTGCATGTCCAGAATAGCAGATCTAGTTTCCACATGATTGCTTAAAGATTTCTCTAGGGCTGTTTTGGGCTCCACTTTGTTTTCTTTTTGTCAAAAGGCATGTAACCAAATTACATTTAAGATTGAAGAGGGTACTTTTTGGTTGGCAATCAGCAACAGGTCACCCATTAAGGTCATGTGCAAGTTTGTAAATTAATCTTGAATGCTCAGAAAACAAAATTAATGCCTAACACAAAACAAAAGACAACATGACTTGACTTTTAATGCTTTTTAGACTATTTTAAAGGAATAGTTCACCCAAAATGAAGATTTGTTTAGAATTTCATCACTTGCTCATCAATGGATCATCTGCAGTGAATGGGTGCCATCAGAATGAGAGTCCAAACAGTTGATAAAAACATCACAAAATAAATAACTCACATTAAAATCCACCTACGTATTTGTATAGAACTTTTTTGGACTGTTTACAAACTTGTAGATTTTGCTTCACAAGATGTTAATTGATGGACTGGAGTGGTGTGGATTATTGTGGTGTTTTCATCAGCTGTTTGGACTCTCTTTCTGATGGCACCCATTCACTTCAGAGCATCCAATGCATGTTTCAGTGAATTATTCTTTTGAATTACTAAATGCATGGACCAACTTGATATTTGTTAACAAGGCATCATTTTAATGTACAGAGTCCTATTATAAGGGTTTGTTTCTTCATCACAGCTGTTTTGGAGAAATTTTATAATTACATCTCTTGCTCTTTAATGGGTCATCTGCAGTGAATGGGTGCCGTCAGAATGAGAGTCCAAACAGTTGTTAAAAACATCACAATTATTCACACATCAAAATCCACCTACATATTTGTATAGAACTTTTTTGGACTGTTGTTGGTTGTAAATTGTGCTTGATCTGTGCATATGTCTCTCCTGATTCAGACAAGATAACTTTTTCACTGCCAAAATCAATATTTTGGATAGATTACCTATATTTAGATGGAAGCAACACTTTGAAGTTAAAACGTCTTAAAGATGAGTTTGTTTCTTACAAACATATCCTACACAAGATGCTTTTTCTACACAAGATGTTAATTGATGAACTGGAGTGGTGTGGATTACTTGTGAATTATTGTGATGTTTTCATCAGCTGTTTGGAATCTCTTTCTGACAGTACCCATTCACTGCAGAGCGCCCAATGCATTTTTCAGTGAACTATTTTTTTTATTACTAAATGCATGGACCAACTTGATATTTTCCTAGTTTAAATATATTAAACAAAGCATTATTTTAATGTACAAGGTCCTGTTATGTTGGTATAGAGTGTAAAATAAATTTTTGCACCATACTGCTTATGTTCTCACCACTTCGTCATTCTCTCTTTTCTCTAGTACATGGTGAATTTCATTCGTTAGCTTCAGTCCTGCTCTGCCAAATCTCACAGCATGTCGGGTGCCTACGATGAGTACGCCATGTCCGATGAGACCACGGACAGTTTCTGGGAGGTAAGGCTCAAAATAACACAGAGTAGTGTTTAGAAATGTCTCATTTATACAGGCAGCCATGGCTGTGAAGCTCTGGTGGTTGATTAGATGGCAAACATGCTGTTAGCAACTGTCACATGATGTTGTATCATATTGACTAATCGACTGTCAATGATGTGGAAGTGTGTCATTCAGCCAAAGGGCAACTAAACATATTGATCAGCATGATATTAACATAGTATTAGGAGTAAAACTGTCATCGTTGTTGACTTATCTGCCATATATTATAGAGCAGACTGCAGTAGAAGTTTATCGAACATATATTTATTATTATATTTTTGTTTAGGAAGATTGGCTATGTATGTAAAAACAACCTATTATACTACTTGCATTTGAGGTCAAAAGTTTACATACACCTTGCAGAATCTGCAAAATGTTAATTATTTTACCGAAATAAGAGGGATAATACAAAATGTATTTTATTTTTTTATTTTGTACTGAATAAGATATTTCACATATAAAAGTTTAAATATAGTCCACAAGAGAAAATAGTAGTTGGATTTATAAAAATTACCCTTTTTAAATGTTTACATACACTTGATTCTTAATACTGTGTTGTTACATGAATGATTTTTTATTTAGTGATAGTTGTTCATGAGTCCCTGCCCACTGTTCTTCAGAAAAGTCCTTCAGGTCCCACAAATTCTTTGGTTTTTCAGCATTTTTGCGTTTAAAAAAAGATTTTGAGATCCATCTGTTCACACTGAGGACAACTGAGGGACTCATGCAACTATTACAGAAGGTTCAAACGCTCACTGATGCTTCAGGAGGAAAAACTAAGCATTAAGAGACAGGGGTGTAAACTTTTGAACAGAATGAAAATGTGTAAATTTTTCTTATTTTGCCTAAGTATCATATTTACAGAATTTACCCTGATCTTCAAATTCCAAAAGTTTTCACCATCCAGCTCTCAATGAATCTGGTTTCCTTCTGGAGCATCAGTGAGTGTTTGAACCTTCTGTAATAGCTGCATATGAGTCCCTCAGTTCTCCTCAGTGTGAAAATATGGATTCAAAATCACACATCCATTGTTGGAAAGGGTTCAAATACACAAAAATACTAACAAAACTAAAGAATTTGTGGGACCTGAAGAATATTTCTGAAGACCAGCAGGTAGTTTAATTGTTCAGGACAAGCAAGAGACTCATGAACAACTATCACAAAAACAAAACAGCTGTGGATCATTCAGGTAACAACACAGTATTAAGAATCAAGTGTATGTAAACTTTTGAACAGGGTCATTTTTATAAATTAAACTATTATTGTCTCTTGTGGACTATATGTAAACTTCTTTTATGTGAAACATAAATTCAGGTCAGTATTAAATAAAACATAACATGCATTTTGTATTACCCCCCTCTTATTTTGGTAAAATAATTAACATTTTGCAGATTCTATAAAGTGTATGTAAACTTAAATTCAATTTGTGTTTGTTTTGGCCTATGTATCCGTATCTCTCAGGTTGGGAACTACAAGCGTACAGTAAAGCGAATCGAGGATGGCCATCGACTCTGCAATGACATGATGAGTTGCATACAGGAGCGTGCCAAGATCGAGAAGTCGTATGCCCAGCAGCTCACCGACTGGTCCAAGAGGTGGAGGCAGCTGGTGGAGAGAGGTGCTGAATGATTGATGTTGTGTGCACAGAAATCCTTGAATAGATTTAAAGTGACAATCTTGAAAGCAAAATGTTTTGTTACTTCTTAAGCCAAATAAGCATCTCTTTTGACCTCGCTTTCTCACTCAATCAGTTTTAACGCATTGTTTATTGTCACTCGCAGGGCCGCAGTACGGGACTTTGGAGAGAGCTTGGGTCGCTCTGATGACAGAAGCAGAAAAGGTGAGCGACTTGCACCAGGAGGTGAAAAATAACCTGGTGAATGAGGACTTAGAGAAGGTGAAGAACTGGCAGAAAGAGGCCTATCACAAACAAATGATGGGTGGCTTCAAAGAAACCAAAGAGGCGGAGGAGGGTTTCCGGAAAGCCCAGAAACCCTGGGCCAAAAAACTCAAAGAGGTGAGGTTAATTTCCAAATATAACCATAGACCAAGACATAGACTTAATGCACCTTTAATCTTAGATCTTGACTTGGAACTGCTAGATATCTTGGAAATATCTTCACTTGAATCTACAAACAATTGACTTAATGTGCAAATGCTTATCAAGTTCATCTCATCTTCAATCTGCAGTTGGAAACAGCAAAGAAAACATACCACATGTCCTGCAAGGAAGAAAAAATTGCATCTACAAGGGAGGCCAATAGCAAAGGAGAGGCGTCCGTCACATCAGATCAGCAGAAGAAACTCCAGGAGAAGTTGGACAAGTGCAAAAATGACGTTCAAAAGGTCAGGTGCACAACATGCATTTTTAATAACTTAATTGAACAAACAAACCAAAAGTTATGTTTAGGGTCATGCACTTATATTAAAAGTCCATGTGGAGCAACTGGAACATTCCTTTAAATTGCATGCATGGCATACGCTACCAGTCAAAAAAAAATTTTGCTCTTATGCTCACCAAACCTGCATTTATTTGGTCTAAAATACAGCAAAATCAGTTTTTCAGTCTTCTTTGATGAAAAGAAAGATCAAAAGATCAGCATTTATCTGAAATTAAATGCTTTTGTAACTTTTGGGAAAGAAATGATAGAAATTAATACTTTTATTTAGCAAGGATGCTTCAGATTGATCAAAAGTGATGATAAAGACATTTTTAATGTTACAAAAGACTTCTGTTTCAGATAAATGTTGTTCTTCTGAACTTACTATTCATCAAAGAAACCTGAAAAATTCTACTCCGCTGTTTTCAACATAAAAATAATAATAACTGTTTTTTGAGCAGCAAATCAGAATATTAGAATGATTTCTGAAGGACCATGTGGCTGGGGCTAAAAATTCAGCTTTGAAATCACAGGAATAAATTACATTTTAAAATATATTAAAATAGAAAATTTTAAATGGTAAAAATATTTCACAATTTGACTGTTTTTTGCTGTTCTTTGGATTAAATAAATGCAAGCTTGGTGAGCAGAAGAGACTTCTTAAAAAAAAACATCAAAAACTTTTGACTGTAGTGTAGATTATTGTCAGTATTTTTTGTATTTTAGCATATTTGCGCCACAGCCAATGTATTTTATGTAAATTAATGTTGCACTTTATGTGACATTTCTCTCGCCCGTCTGTTAACAAAAAAATCAGCTTTTAAATCTCACCACAAAAGAAGCAACAGACGGCAGCGCATGGAAATATCCTCGAGCAGTTTCATCCGCTATTCATTATACCAGCAGGTCCGACTCCCCAGAGCTTACTTTCATATTACTACTCTGCCTTTGGACTATTTAATAGGAAACAACACAGGGACGTTCAATAAATGGCTCTCGAACGCACTGTACAGCCAATTCATTAGCCTTTAACCTAACCCAGCATCCATTAGAAGCACTTAGCCCAGAGTCCCAGAGGAATCAGCTGAGACACAGTACAATAGACAAGCTGGACAGCTGAGTGACAGGTGTAGTTATCTATGAAACCATCCCATGTGCATCTATAAAACCAACCTATATAATGATATTTGTCAGTTAAGATAATGTATGCATGCTGTTGTACAAAATGCATGTTATTTTTATTTAGTACTGACCTGAATAAGAAAATTTTCAAATAAAAGACATATAATCCAAAAGAGAAAATAATGAATTTATAAAAATTACCCCATGATGCTCCAGAAAGAAACACAATGCATTAAGAGCCAAGGGGTGAAAACTTTTTCAATTTGAGGATCAGGGTCAAATGTAACTTATTTTGTCTTCTGGGGAACATGTAAGTATCTTATGTAGCTTCTGAAGGACAGTACTAAATGAAACAAATATGATATTTAGGCAAAATTAGAAAAATGTACACATCGTCATTCTCGGCTCTTAATGCATAATTTTTCCTTCTGGAGCATCAGTGAGCATTTGAACCTTCTGTAATAGTTGCATACGAATCCCTCAGTTCTCCTTGGTGTAAAAAGATGGATCTCAAAATCATACAGTCATTGTTGGAAAGAGTTCAAATACACAAAAATGCTGATAAAACAAAAAATGTGTGAGACCTGCAGGATTTTTTGGAAGAACAGCAGGCAGTTTAACGGTTCAGGACAAACAAGGGACTCATGAACAACTATCACTAAAAAAAAAACAAAGCTGTTGATCAATCAGGTAACAAGAATATTAAGAATCAAGTGTATGTTAACTTTTGAACAGGGTCATTTTTATAAATTCAAATATTATCTTCTCTTGTGTTTTTTTAAAAACGTCTTTTATGTGAAATATCTTAATCAGGTCAGCAATTAATAAGCAATAACATGCGTTTTGTATGATCCCTCTTATTTTGGTAAAATAATTAACATTTTGCAGATTCTGAAACTTTTGACCTCAACTACATATGGCTTACTTCTTCACATTTGCAGAAATAAGGGATCTCATATGCAACAAGTCAGAGGATTTAAGATGCTGTTTGTTTTGTGTTTCAGGCCAAAGAGAAATACGAGAAGAGCCTTGATGAGCTGAGCAAGTGCACGCCGCAGTACATGGAGAACATGGAGGTGGTGTTCGAACAGTGCCAGCAGTTCGAGGAGAAGAGGCTGAACTTCCTCCGGGAGGTGCTTGTGGACATCAAACGCCATCTTAACCTCACTGAGAGCCAAAGGTCAGCTACAAATCACAGATCTGGTCTCCTGAGCCTGGAAGTCTAGTCTTTATTCATAAACATACTTAGTTACTGGTTTTTCATGTCTTTTGAGTGTCCTTTTAGCATATTCAAAATTCTGGGGTCAGTAAGATTTTGTATAAAAAAGAAATTAATAATTTTAGTCAGTTTTAGTTTTTTGCACAGCCAATCAGCATAATTAGTATGATTTCTGACGGATCATGTGACACTGAAGGCTGGAGTGATGATGCTGAAAATTCAGCATTGCATCACAAGAATAAATCACATTTTACATTATATTAAACTAAAAACAGTTTTATTAAATTGTAATAATATTTAACTTATTTTTACTGTATTTTTATTCAAGTAAATGCACCCTTGGTAAGCAGAAGAGACTTCTATCAAAACATTAAAAATCACACCGACCCCAAACTATATAATTTACAGTCTCTAAATATATATGCTGGCCCATATACAATATTCACAAATTATTTTAAAAGGCTTTCAATGTAAGTCTCTTAACCCCTTAATTGTCACCCATCCCCTCTGTGGGACACCTAAGTTTACTTCACCATTTTACAAATGAATCCTAATTTAATCATGACAAACTATATATCGTTGCAAAGGTCTAAGACTCCTAAATAGATGTTTTACCATTTTTTTTGTGTTACCATTGTCACAAAAAGACTTTCTTTGGTTGCCTTTATCACGCTTTAGAAATTATAAGAAATTATATATCAGTAGAAAACTTAAAATCTCAAAATGTATCCTTTGACAACATTTTAAAATCAGACATTGCATTACCATGGAAAGTGTACACCAAAATCATATTACAAAATGAATTACACATTAATTATAAAAAACTTAAGTTTGAATATTGCATGTATGTTCAAAAATGGGAGTGAGAGTTAAAAGGTTAATAATCTTTATAATTCAATCTCTACAGCTATGCTACAGTCTACCGAGAACTGGAGCGAACCATCGCCTCAGCCAGTGCCCAAGAAGACCTCAAGTGGTTTAGCAACGTCCATGGGCCAGGCATGCACATGAACTGGCCGCAGTTTGAGGTAAAGTCCATATGTGGGATCACTGAGGGACATATCTGGTGCTAGTTACTAAATATTACTCAGAATTCATTCTGTCTCTAAATCAGGAGTTCAACCCAGAGCTGGGCCACCACATCAATAAAAAGGAGAAGATGAAGAGGAACCATGATGGAGTCATGCTGACTCAAATCACACATGGTATAGATCCGGGCACACCGCAGACTAGTAGCCGTGGCAGGTACTGATGTTTTTGTGCTATTTATGCTCTTTGTTAATAATCTAATCTATGAAGATACAAACTTGAGCTTCTCTCATCTGGTTGTTGTTCTCAGCGTGAGCAGTTATGAGAAGAATCAGCAGTATTCTGCCGAATGGTCTGATGATGAGCCACCTGCTGCTCAAACAGCCAGCGAATCAAATGGAGGTGGAAATCCATTCGAAGAGGAGAGTAAAGGAGTGCGAGTGAGAGCGCTGTATGACTACGACGGACAAGAACAAGATGAGCTCACATTTAAAGCAGGTGAGAATCGCAAATTAAAACCTATGAGGCCACTACTACCCTTCAGAATTTTGAGATTGATAAGATGTTTTTTAAAGAAGTCTGACCATGGCTGCATTCATGTGACAAAAAATACAGTAAAAACTGTAATATTGTGAAATGATTGCAATCTAATATAACTGCTTTCTGTATTAATATATTATACAATTGAATTTATTCCTGTGATGCAAAGCTGAATTTTCAGCATCATTCATTATTTTCTAATATTTGCTTATTATCAATTAGGGCTGTGCCATATTGAAGAAAAATAATTTTTTTCAAATAATTTTTTTTTTTTGGCATTATAAAAACCTTTACTGTTATTATTGATCAATATTAAATTATTATCTTTTAATGCTCCCAAACTTTTATAGCTTACAATTTACGTTCTATAAATGTTTTCTAAAAATTTAATTTCGATTGTGGGAATATTAAATTGTACCTGTGTTCTTAGTGTGAGTTCAATGTTATTTACATTTACATTTACATTTAGTCATTTGGCAGACGCTTTTATCCAAAGCAACTTACAATAGAAGCAATCAGTGCAACAAGAGAGCGACAGTGTATAATTGCTGAGGCAAATTTCAGTTAGATAAACATGATAAGTCTTGCAAGGTTTTTTTTTTTTTTTTTTTAAATAAGTATATAGAAAAACTGAAAGGAGTAGGAAACACTAAATAATGAGTTTTAATTTTATTATGTGAAAAGAAAAAGTCAAGAGATATGAAACTAGCACAGCTACAAGAAAAAAAAGTTTTATCTTTAGAATCTAGGTCTAAAGTCTACTCTTTTTTATGAACATAATGCATTCATAAACATACTTAGTTTTTAGTTTTTCATGTCTTTTGAGGTCATTTACAGTTGAGGTCAAAAGTTTACATCCCCCTTACAGAATCTGCAAAATGTTCATTATTTCACCAAAATAAGAGGGATCATACAAAATGCATGTTATTGTTTATTTAGTACTAACCTGAATAAGATATTCACATAAAAGATGTTTTTCCAGCATTTTTTTTTTTTTTTGTATTTGAACCCTTTCCAATAATTACTGTATGATTTTGAGATCCATCTTTTCACACTGAGGACAACTGAGGGACTCATATGCCACTATTAGGTTCAAACGCTCACTGATGACTTTTTGAACTGAGATCTGAAGATCAGGGTAAATTTTAATTATTTTGTCTTCTGGGAAGCATGTAAGTATCTTTTGTAGCCTCTGAAGTGCAGTATTAAATGAACAAATATGATATTTAGGCAAAATAAGAAAATCTCCATTCTTTTCAAAAGTTTTCACTCCCAGCTCCTAATGCATTGTTTTTCTTTCTAGGCCATCAGAAATTAGTACTTTTATTCAACAATGGTGAATTGAATTGATCTAAAGTGATAGCAAAGGCGTTTGTAATGTTACAAAAGACTCAATTTTAAATAAAAACGTTCTATTCATCAAAGAATCCTGACAAAAGCGGATCAAAAGACATGAGCTACTGCAGAATTGCATATCTTTGCATTTTATTTGCTCTTGTTAACCATAGATCCATATGCTTTCACAGGAGAAGAGCTGACCAAACTGGAGGATGAAGACGAGCAGGGTTGGTGCAAAGGCCGGTTGGACAGCGGTCAGCGAGGCTTGTACCCAGCTAACTACGTCGAGCCTGTTTAGTCGCCTTGTGTGGTGAAGAAGGCCTTAAAGACTGTCGGAGATTTCGGAGAAATAATTTCCTTGCCTGATTGACTTGCTGAGAAGCTTTACGCAGCATTTCCTTAATACCGCAACGAAAAAAACTACAGTATCCCAAACACATATCGTACCCCAGCGAGAGCAGGGAATGATTCTGTGCGTCTATGTAGCCATGTTCAGTATGAATTCTTGTGCTGCTGACATGTGTTCGCGTATGGCCTCCTGTAACAATATTAATGTAACGACGTCCATGAATCCTAGCATAGCGAGAATCGGCTATGCGATGTGTATACTAGACTTTTCTTTTGAAGTGGAGGTTCTGTGTTAAACCTAGTGGCCCTTTCTTGTGTATCAAAATGAAACGGCATCTATTTCACTTACATAATTTGACGTATTTATGCGTGAAGCAGGATATTCAATGAGGGCGGGACTTGATTTTGGGCCATGTGGTTGAGGGGGGAGCATAGAAATTAAAGGGCTTGATGACATCGCTCAATAAGGCGAGTCATTAGAGGCAGAGCTTTTTTATTTTTCAAACATATTATTCTTGATGAATTGTGCACAATAAGAGCGGAAACGTGTAAATAGTGTCAGTTTAATGTGTCAAGATGCGTCAGGATTTTTTTCCAAGTGCAAATGATGCCTCAAAACTACAATTAATTCTTATTTCTTGCCTTTTTGTTAGCTTTTCTTCTTTTTAAAGCTATTTTAAGAAAATATAAAAGCCTGTGAACAAATTGTAGGACTGCAGAACTATGGAGGAGTGTCTAAAAACTTTTTTTAATTTTTTGATATTCTTATCCTAAAGGATTGCTGATGGAATTTCGGGCCTAATTTGTAATAAATCCAGAACTAAAATTCTGAGAAAAAAAAAAAAAAAGTGGGAGAAAGATGTTTAATTTATCTAGTGCGTTCTTACTTGTTTGTTTTTGGATTTACTTACAATACAAATTCAGAAGTTTTGCGTCCGGATGTTAGTTATGATTTCATGACCTTTGAACTGTGGTTCACAGTGGTATCTGGGCACGTTATTGAAAAGTGTTCAAGTGCTTATTCTTCTGCCTTTTTGCCTGTTTATGAGACTGGGAATGTCTTTTAACATGCGGTACATAACTGATTCAGTGGGCAAACTCCTTACTGTAGCGAAACAATGTTAATACTAATCGATGGTGATTTCATTTGTCATGTTTTTAACATTGTAGCCTTGTTTTTAGCCTGAGAGCTGCACTCAGGCTCAGCTGTTATGGTTTGTGGATGGAGGAGGTGATGTATATATGCTGTATGTTTAGACTGGACTGATGTGTTTAACTCTTCATGTCAGTGTAGTAACTGTTCCATTCAAGTTCACAATAAAAAAAACCCTCATGAATCTGAGACGAATGCAAATGAGTGAAATACAAAGCTTTGGGTCACCACTAGAGGTCAGGATTGCAGAAGATCTTTACTTGTGTCCAATAATCTAGAGAAAATCGGTCATATTTCACTTTTAAATTGATAGATTTGTGACCCTGGACTGCAAAAGTAAGTCTTTTTGTAGTAATAGCCAAAAATACATTGTATGGGTCAAAATGATCCGTTTTTATTTTATGTCAAAAAGGGTTTTTTAGTAAAGATCATGTTCCATGAAGATATTCTGTAAGTTGTAAATTTCCTACCTTAAATATATCAAAACTTAATATATGCATTGCTAAGAACTTAATCTGGACAACTTTCATTTGATTATTTTGCACCCTCAGATTCCAGATTTTCAAATAGTTGTATTTCGGCTAAATATTGTCCCATTCTAACAAACCATACATTAATGGAAAGCTTATTCAGCTTTAAGATGACTGGTTTTGTGGTCCAGGGTCACATTTTTCTTTAAGAAAATGAAGCTTTTTAGATTTTCTAAATTACTATTATTCTTCATTAAAAAAATATTAAAATTATTTAGAAAAATAATACTATTACAATAAAAATTGAAATGCTTAAATTAAATATATGTATAACATTTTCTACATTTCATTTACATCTCAGCAGAAAAATCTCAAAAGTAAATAATAAATTAATGAAATTATATATAATGTTATATAATAATATATATTTTACAATATTTAATATAAAAATTTTCTTAATTTTATTTGCATCTCTAAGCAAAAAAAAAAAAAGTAAAGTAAAATGTCTGGATGCATGATAGTATTAAGAATTTGGATGGAATATTGTCATGAAAGTTTGCAAAATAAACATTATTTTATGAGATTCTCCCGTTTGCTTTTACAACAAACACACCATGGTACAGTAATAGATTAAATTATACTTTGATATAAAATTATGCTATGGTACCATGTCCAAAAAATGAGATGTTATTATTTCTATAATATTATTGTATGACTGACTGTAAAAGATCAATTGAAATATCCAGGACACATCAAAATGTAAAAGAATATTTAATAAAGAAACAAAATGCATGAGGAACAACAACTGAATGTACATGAAAAATTACCTCTCGGCTTTGATGTAACTGTATAAGTATGGATGATATTTCGTAATGCCGGCATTAGTGAAAACAACTGTTGTCCAGTGACACTTCTAGATTAGACTTCACAATAGAGATTTACAAAAATACAAGAGCCACAATAAAACCCCAAATGACTTTCTCTCCTAAACTCGGACTTCCTGACTTAAAGCTGTCAATTAACCGTTACGAGTGACAAATGCAGTTTACGAAAATCCATGGGCCGCCGGTAAACCCTCGTTTGCATCAGAATGAAGCCTGACGTGAGCAGGGAGGTGCGTGCAAAGGTAGCCGATTACTGAAGAACGTAGAGAAAGTTCAAATGGGCAGACTTCAAAGGTTTGCAGTGCAATTAATCACAAACCAGAAAAAAGGGGATGTTTGCTGGGTGGCAGGCAGAGATTAACGCAAACTCGAGTCTTTCCACTGCAAATCATGGGCAGGGAAACCAAGGTTTGCTCAGAGACACGCTGGCAGGATTCACACGCTGAGTATTAGATGACAGGCAGACCTTGCGAGTAACCTGTAACATACTTCGAAGAATATCTACTAAATCTCTCTCATTTCAATTATAGTGCTTCTGTTAAACATAATTTATTTGACAGGCTTTTCTTGAAGTAACAGAAAGTAGCAGTGCAAAGCTGATACTACGTTTAAACAGACACACAAGAGTTTTTAAAAGAGTGCAAGTACATTTTGGACGTCATATATATTTTATACATAGAAAATGACTGAAATCTTGGAACTTTCTTAGATTTTTCTTGGTTTTCACTGTCATGCAAAACCCAGAAATAGTCTCAGGAAATGTGTAGGAGGGCTTGTCAGTTTATAAAGTTCTGGTCTCAGTGGTTGAGTTTGCTATCTCTCTTATACCGGATGGACGAACTGATAGACGAGTCTTTGCGAGACATCTGGCTTGCGGATGATGCCCTTTTTATAGTACTGCCGAATAGAGCGGCTGAGTTTGTCATAGTTCATAGCCGGTCGGTTCTTCCTCAAACCCCAGAGACGAGCCACGTGAGCTGAATCTTCGATCTTGAAGATCCCTGTGAAGACACACATCCATTATGGCATTAGGTAAGACACTTACGAACACACCAAATAACAGGATGGTACTACAAGGTTTTTGGACATGTACACTCCTAAAAAGATTGTAAAAGGTTTTTTTTTTTGCAGCAATGCCATTGAAGCACAATTTCAAGAACATTTTAATCATCTCAAGAACCTTTTCCCATTAAACATTCCTAAAAAAATCCAAAAATTAGGAAAAATAGAGTTTTTTATTGGTCACCCATATGCGCGGCGATACTCGGATGTAAACAACAGCATGAATTGCACAGTTAATGTACTACTGAATATGTTGTTCTGCTAATTTATGCTGTCTAAACCTTGGAAAAAACTTGTGGAAGCGACTAAATCATATAGAGAAAGACTTAGCAAGCAGGAAAGGTCACAATATTTTAACTACTTAAACTAAAGTTAAAGATATGCACGAGCAGTATTAACATACTAGCCTAATATTTCACCTACTGTTCAGAAATGATAAGAACAAACACGAATGTTGTCAAGATTCTTGCCCTGGAAATCCTGGTTCAGTTTGGTCAACCACAAATGCCTATTATTCCTTTTGCACTTTCCTCTTTGATTTGTTCTAACTTTTGGCAGTGTATAGTACTCCAAATGTTTATCCTGGTTTGACCGATTAGTACGGCCCAAAACATGACAATAATTGACCATTTTCAGCAGTAATAATTAGCAAAATATGTAAGTTTTGTGTGGTTCAGTGACATTGTTGACGCATTGTGAAAACACTTCATTACTGGTACCTCAAAGAACCTTTCTGTGAACAGTTTTTAAAGTTTATTTGTGAGGATTTTAGTACAAAATTTGCATTAAAAGCATTAAAAACGTAGTCTCTAACTTCCGCCAATAAGAATCAATGATTTCGATTACATCACCCTGCACTTCAGCTTCTCATCAATCTTTGTCCAATCAAATGCCCTCTAGAATCCAAAGCATCCCGCCCCCTACACTATAAATATACGCTGAAGCTGAGGCCGAAATCTGTCACTTGTTCACAGAATTAGTTTTCTGTATAGTGAATGGCACGTAGTGCACTATATAGGGGATAGGGAATGATTCAGACAGTGTAAATATGCTTTCCATTGGGGCGAATGAAGTCTGGTTTCACACTGTGTAACGCAAAATGCGCACACAATCTGCTTGCTCCGGTCCGGAAACCACAAAATGCATTGGACTCATCTGAATTCTACACAGAATGCTAAATTCAATAGCGAGTGAGTTTGTGGTTGTCATATGCCAGGGGTGTCAAACTCAGTTCCTGGAGGGCCGCAGCCCTGCAGAGTTTAGTTCCAACCCTGCTCCAACACACATACTAAGCAGTATTCAATTAAGCCTGAAGGACTTGATTAGTTGGATCAGGTGTGTTTAATTAGAGTTGCATCTAAACTCTGCAGAGCTCCGGCCCTCCAGGAATTGAGTTTGACACCCCTGTCATATGCTGTCAAATGCAGCTGTACCAGGGTTGGCAGGTTTACACACCAAAAGCCACCCAATTGCCACTCAAAACTAGGCCAATCGCGTTCTGAGGGGGTCCCCTGTTAAAAAATTCTATTTTTTTTTGTCTGGGTTCTCCTGGTAAATTCGTATTTTGGGGGGTAAAACTGATGTTATTAGGGTCATTTCAACCCACGGACATCAAAAACTACCTGCGGCAGTGTGAAAGTAGCCCAACTTGGCAACACAGAGCTCTGCTCTGGCCCAAGCGGTGATATAAACGAAACGCTATTGGCCATTTTAAAAAGGGGGCGTGGTTGTTCGATATACCCTACCCTCCCTGTCTTCCTGTTTCAGTTGAAAATCACGTTAATGGCCTGCTCACACCAAGAACTATAACGATAACTATATTTGTAACGATTACTATTTGCGTTCACACTAGTGAACGCTAACTGTCTGTTTTTGTTGCATTTATACCACTCCAAGCTAGTGCTGAATTCCTGAGGTAATTTTATGTTATATGTTACTCTGTTTGCTGTGCAAGGTGTGTTTGCTTCTCTACAATGTTGCCTGCTATTTCAAATGCGCAAGCCCTTAAAATTTGAATGAAGTCTAATTAGCTGTCAGTGTTTTATCATTTATCAGCTGTAAAAAAATCTTTCTGAAAGTGATCCCAACGATATCGTTGCCCTGTATAGTTATCGTTATAGTTGTGGTGTGAACTCTGCTATTCTCTTAAATTTGAAACGATTTTTACAACGTTATAGTTATCGTTCTTGGTGTGAACGGGCCTTAACATAGCCTGTTTCACAATGCTTGAGTGGACCTGTTTTCTTTCAATTAAAGAACATTTTAAGCATCTAAAGGAAATTTTTGGACCATAAAGACTTTTTTGGGGAATGGAAAGGTTCCATGGATGTTAATAATAGTTCTTCATGGAACTAGAGCTAAAGAACTGTTATTTTTAAGAATGCAGCATGGTATTCTTGGAAATACCTTGGAGTACCGTGGTTTAAAGCATCATGAAAACCATTCAAAAAGTCCAGACCTATTTTTACAGACCCACAGGCATCCATTTTTGCCATTATTGTGCAGGAGAGCTGTCATGTCCTTACCTTTCTCTTTATTCAGCCAGCGGATGCAGCGTCCGTAACTGTGAGGTTTGAGGAGAAGTTCTCTGAGGAACTGCCACAGGTGGATCGGCTGACCAGAACAAGACGAATCCGCTTCGGACCACAGCTCTTCGCCTTCTGTGAGACAACGCACACACATATAGCATTATAGTTGCATTTAATGTAAGTAAGAAGCAGAATTTAGTAAGAATAAATCATAGCCAGAGCTATCCTTTTTGTAAAAATACATTTATATATGTCAAAAATCAGTAAGACCGTCTGGTCTACAAGTGCGTGACACAAGCATGTTTTGTGAATCATTTCACATAATATATTATTTTTTATATTAGTTTTAGTAATTTTCAATACTTCAACTTACACAAAAATTCTAAATGTATATATTGATATGAACTATGTTTTTCACAGTACTTAATTTTTATTATTTTTTTTTATTTCAGCTTTATTTCAAGTAACAAAATAGTTTTAGTTAACATTAACATGGTATATGAATACTGTAAGCATCAGTATAATGCTTATCAATAATTCTATATGGAAAATGTCTCAGGATAACCTCTTTTGTTTATTGGCATTAATCAATCTGATCTGAACAGGTTAATCATTACATGACAATGACAGTCCTTTGATATCACTGCTAGGTACTATGATCTGTCCAAGGTATATTTGTGAGGTAATGCTATGGTATTTTTACTGTATATTGGTATCATTGGTGTAGTTTACTGTGGTGTTTCTTTGGCGTACCTCTCATTCTGGTCTCTCCTCCCGAACATCTTTCCTTCATCCAGGCAGCTGAATGTACAAAAATGAGAGATACGGTATGAATACACATACATATAAATGTTCAGGGATGTGTGACAATTTTTCAGGATGCAAAATTGTAAAATGTAATGTAAATTTGGTAACACTTTACAATAAGAAGCCATTTAATGTTAATTGAAGGTAATTAAAGTTAATTAAAGTCAAAATTAAAGTAATGTATTAACTAACATGAACGAACAATACATTTATTACACTGTTTGTTCATCTTTTTTAATGTAAGTTAATAAAAATGCAGTCGTTCATGATAGTTCACAGTGCATTACTAATGTAAATTTTTGCATTTATTTTTTATAATAAATAATTGTTTAACAATCTATTATTTAATAATATTCGTACAATCTATGTATTATTTAAAACAATCTATGTTCATTGTTTTGAAAGTATTTTCTACTTTAGAAAAATGGTATTAATGGGTCTTTACATTTTTAGTCAAATTGGGCAAAATGAATCAAAATTAATGACAAAAAAATAATTAATAAATCCCTTGTTTCACTGTGATGAAATTTTATTTATTATGTATGGACTATTTAGTATTTATTATTATTTTAAATTTGATTTTATTTTTATATTTTCAGTTTTCTTATTAATTTTAGTTTAAATGTTTAAGAGCTGCAAAACGATTAGTTGCGATTATTCAAAATAAAAGTTTGCATAATATGTGTGTTTACTGTGTTTATTTATTATGTATATATAAATGCACACACATATATGTATATATTTATGTGTTTTGTATTTGTATGTAAACCCTTAGTATATAATGTATATTATATACACATATAAATGTTTATATATACGTAATAAATATACACAGTACACACACATATAGTATGCAAACATAAACTTTATTTTGAATCAATTAATTGTGACAATTGTTTTGCAGCTCTAATTTTATTATGTGCTTTTATCATTATCATTTTATATTTTTTTTTTTAGCATTCATTTGTTTTATTTCAGTTTTAGTTATTTTATTAACTCAGCTTTAAAAAAAATATATATATATATATATATATATATTTTTTTTTTTTTTTAATAGTAATATATATATATATATATATATATATATATATATATATATTGGACTGTGACAGCACTCTCACTGTGTTGTATTTATTTGAATTGCAATTTAGTACATTTATTTTCTGCCAGCTTCCTGTGTGGCTAATTAAATTCAAATTCTTATATTCTGAATTTTGCACAACCCTGAATTCAAACAGTCTTTTGCATGTACTGTAGTAAGTATTTAATGAACTATTTACACACTAATCAGACTATTTATATTTCACCTGATTTCCATATATCCAGATGTGCGTGTAATGTTTCGCTGCACTGTGGCGAACGCTGTCGAAAGTCTTCCTCGCTCATGGAGCATAAATCTTTGCCATCCAGGTCCTGGAAGGCCTTTCCCACCTGCGGGAGCCTGTAGAGATGCTCCGTCCACAGCAGCCACTTTTGAACGTTCCCACAATTCCACTCCATTGGGTCTGAAAGATCGGAACAGAGCAGATAAGCGACTGCCCAGCCATCTCTGACAAAGCACACTGTTGGGATTCAGAGCTGTTTGGACAGACTCCAATTGTTTTGAAACGTCTTAGTGAAGGAGAGCGCCATTCAGAAGAGCAAACAGTGGGGATGGGTGTTTACGTAAGGTGGTGTGACTTTATAAAGACGCAAAGTTTAGCATGATACCACAAATTGCATAAACGTGCTTGTAAATTACGAACAAATCAATAAATCAGTTGCAATATGACATGCCGCTGACAATTACGAGCTATATTAAGATGCACAGGTATTTCGAAACAGTATCTTTGAGACGTATTCGAATGTTTGCTTGCTCATCATCGTTATACGGGAGGGGTTTGAATGTCCTTAAGGAAAGTTAGTGCACAAAGCTCTCGGCACATTAGTGAAACTCCGGAGGATTAGGCAGATCCTGGTCTATATGCTTTCAGCTGCCTTCAGGGCTGGTGGAGTCAAAGACCTTTCCTAACAGTTTCATTATGACTGTTTGCATGGCTCAATCATAAGTCAGATCTCTCTGTCACTCACACTGAGCAGGAGTGATGAATGGCGAATCGTTCATTTGAATATGTGTCATGATCATATCAGCACGTTGTGTTTTACTTTCTGTGGCTGACAGTGTTACGGTATTTCATGGTTGAAAAAGTTTTCTATTAAGGGAATATATTCTTGAACACACACCACTAGTCAAAAGTTTTTTTTTAAAGAAGTCTCTTCTGCTCACCAAGCCTGCATTTATTTATTTTAAAGTAGAGCAAAAAAAAAAAAAATCTATTTAAAATAACTCCTTTCTGTTTGAATATATTTTAAAATGTAATTTATTCTTTTGATTTCAAAGCTGAATTTCAGGACAATTACTCCAGTCACATGATCCTTTAGAAATCATTCTTATATTCAGATTTGCTGCTCAAAAAACATTTATTAATATTATGTTGAAAACAGATGAGTAAAACCTTTTCAGATTTCAGAAAAACATTTATCTTTTGGAAAATTATAAATGTTTTTATCATAATTGTTGATCAATTTAAAAGCATCTTTGCTAAATAAGACTCCAAGCTTTTGAATAAATAATGTTACAAAAGCTTTTTATTTCAAATAAATGCTGATCTTTGGATCTTTCTATTCATCAAAGAATCCTGAAAAATGTACTCAACTGTTTTAAATATTGATGATGATGATGATGATGATAATAATAATAATAATATTAATACATGTTTCTTGAACAGCAAATCAGCATATTAGAAAGATTTCTGAAGGATCATGTTACACTGAAAACTGGCGTAATGATGCTGAAAATTTAGCTTTGATCACAGGAATAAATTAAATTTTAATTTTAATATGCATAAAATCACATACATTTATACCAATGTAAATATGGGAGATTCCACCTTTTACTTTTGCCTAAACATCTTTAAAGTTTTAAAAGCAAGACTTTTTTGCACCAAAAAAGTGCAATAGATAAATATTTGATATTTCTTTATTTAAAAAAATTAACAATATATTGAAATAATGTTATTTTTAAAATGCATAATAAGAAATATTTTATAAACATTATATTAATATTTTCATATATATATATATATATATATATATATATATATATATATATATATATATTTAAATTAATATATATTAATATTGTTAATATATATTTTTAAAGTATATTTTTAAATTGTGTCTATTTTATAATTATTTAACATTTTTATTAAAATAATTTAATTAATAGTTATTTAAATGTATTTATTATTTAAATAAATCTAACATTTTTTAAGTAATTAAATGGAATTTATTAAACTAATAAAATGGAAATAAAACAAAATATAAATAATAAAAAAAATTACAAATGAGAAATATTTCCTTGGGAACTAACTGAAATAAATAAATAGATAGATTGATAAATTCCATTAAACCTTGAACTAAAATGTTAAAAATTAAATGAAAACTGAAATTTAAAAAAGAGCTAAATCAAAGAAATAATACAAAAATAACTCCATTTGATGTAATAAAATAGTAATAAAATAGTGGTTCTTTCCCATGCAAATGTTTAAATAATTGGTATTATTTAAATTCATAATTTATGTTATATATATATATATATATATATATGTGTGTGTGTGTGTGTGTATATATATATATATATATATATGTATAAATGTGTGTATATATATATATATATATATATATATATATATATACATTTTTATATATAAAAATGTATATATGTGTGTGTGTGTGTGTGTATATATATATATATAAAATGTATATATGTATATGTGTACACTATATTGCCAAATGTATTGGGACACCCCCTTGTAATGAACAGGTTTTACTACTTTAGTAATTTCCATGAGTACTAATCTGTGTTTAAGCATATAATGATATTCTAGGGAATTGTGTCCGTCTAACTTACAGCTTCTAACGTACATATAGTGTTTGTACAAGTCATTGGTGTTTGGGCTGAGTTTTTATCTCAAGGTCTGCATTTAAAGTCACACCAGAGGTGTTCAGCTGGGATTAAGACTTGGCTTTATGCAGACCAGTCAAGTTCTTCCACACTGACTGAATCAAACGTTTCTCTATGAACCTTGCCTTATACACAGAGGCATTGTCATGTTAGAATAAAAAAGGGTCCTGTCCAAACTTTTGCTAAAAAATTAGAAGGACACAATTCCCTAGAATATCATTATATGCTTAAACATTGAGTTTAGTACTCATGGAAATTCCTAAAGTAGTCAAACCTGTTCATTAGAAGGGGGTGTCCCAGTACTTTTGGCAAAATAGTGTATAGGTATTTTTAAGTAATATAAAATTATATTTTAAAATATTTTACTTAAAACATATATTACTTATTTTTATTTTTGATTGGAATAATTCTGCACCAGCCTCACCTGGAGTGATGTTGAGAAGTTTACAAGCCGTCTCAATGTCCTTCAGAACTTCTCCGACTACCAGGCTTTGCACCTGTTCAAGAGATCTCTCCTCCACCTGTTCCTCCAGAGTCGGAGACAGCGGAGAGGCTCCCAGCCCAGGGCTGTCGATCACAGGACACTGCTCCGGTTCCTGACACGTCTCCAGTCTAGGCCCGACACCCACAGGTGCGGACGAATCCGACACCCTCACCAGCCAGGCAGCATCCTCCGTGAACAGCATGTCGAAGCAGGACAGATAGAGTCCCGGATGTCCTCGATCCGAGCCGTCGAGACGGGGTTTGTGCTCGACCATCTCCAAGCCATCTTCTCGCTTAAGAAGGGCCAGCGAGCTCTCGGTGAAGCCTGTGGAGTGGGGCGGCTGAAGAACAGCGCTGTCTGACTGGATTCGGACAGGACTGGCCATTGTCTCCTGTAGAAATGAAAGAAAACAGACTTTATTATCCGTTTTATGACTATATAAGGTGTAAAAAAAGAGCTGTCGTACACCAGAACATTCAGCAAACTGCTGGCTCTTGAACGTTTGGGTGATCCATACCCAACCAGCTCATCCTATCCAAAGAAAACACTGAGCCTAAGTGATGCTGTTTCTGTTTTTAAGGCTTTCAGGGCGAATGGGAATGAACGCAGAAAGTCAGTGCAGCATGGGGGAAGCAAACTGGATTTGACTGAGTCACTTACTCATGGGTCACTTGTACAGAATGACGGCTGACACCGGAGCAAAAGCAGCGGTTTGGAGGACCGCTTTCAAGGTGCCGTCGCAGGTCTCCTGTCTCCTGTGTCAGCATGAGTTTTTAATCAAATCGCAAAGAGGAAAAGATGCTTCAGATGAAAGATGACAGGAGAGGCGGGGCTTGAGATGATATCTATCTCCAGTGGCCAGGAGTTAAAGATACAAAGGTGGGAAGATTGCTCGGAGGAAAAGCGCAGCTCGGGTTACAAGTTCACTGGAAGATCATTATGCTTCGGAAGCACTAATAGCCTTTGACAAACGTCTTGATAAACTGCCGGTTACAAAGTTTCCTCAAACAGTTTGTCTTGAAACAGTCACGAAGATGAAATATGCCTTAGAGTGAAATGAGAAGAGATATTGCAGGAAAAACAAGGAAAAGAACATAGACGACAAGCTGTTAGGACACTATGGATCACATGTGGCTGTCAAAACAGTGAGATATATATCAGTATAAAGCAGGGAAGATATAGTTAACTAAAACTAAAATTGTTTTCAAAAATTGAAATAAAGCTGTAATGAAATAAAATATAAATAATGGATGAAAAACATATATATTTTGTATATATTTTAAATAATATTTAAAAAAATAAATAATTAATAATTATTGATTTATTTGTTTATTTATAAAAGTTTAATAAAATTTAAAAATCTAATAAAAGTGTTTTTTGGTAATTGAAAAGAAAAACAGAAATAAAATGGAAATAAAACAAAATATAAATAATAAACAAACTTAGCATATTAGAATTATTGCCTTGTCAACTAACATACATTTATTAATTTAAATAAATAATAATGTATTTATTATTTATTAATATAAAATTACTAAAACTAAAATGGAATATTAATCAATTAGTTAGAAATAGTAAAAACAAAATCTAATAATTGTTATTGTAATTAAAAACAAACAAACAAATAAAATGGAAATAAAACAAAATATAAATAATAAACTAATAAACTTAGAAATATTGCCTTGGCAACTAACTTAAATTAATTAATTAATTTGTGTGTTAATAAATAATTTATTTATTAATATAAAAAAAATTAATGAATTAGAAATATTAAAAACAAAACCTAATAGAAGTGTTTTTAGTAACTGAAGAAAAACTGAAATAAAATGGAAATAAAGCAAAATATAAATAATAAACAAAAAACTTAACAAATTAGAAATATTGCTGTGGCAACTAATTTAAATAAATAAAGTAGTTTGTTTATAAATATTAAACATTTATTTATTAATATACAATTACTAAAAACTAAAATAGAATATTAATTAATTGTTAGGAATCTTAAAAATAAAATCTAATACGTGTTTTAGTAACTAAAAAAACAGAAATAAAATGGAAATAAAAAAAATAAAAACATATAAAAAATAAAAAAAATAAATTCAAACAAAAAATGCACATAAAACTAAAATTAAAATGAAATTTGAAAATAAAAAATAAAGAGCTAAATCAAATCATTAATAATGCTTCATTAGTTTATAAATACTACAAAAATCACACTGATGTAAACTGTATTTTTACAGTTTCTGAATAAAATGGTGGTTCTTTCCCATGCAAAGGTTTTGTCTATCATCATGCAAATGTGTTATGGATGCTGACAGATAGCCTTTCATCAAAATATAAGTTGTTCTTTGAATAAAGGCTGTGCAATATTAAAATATGTCTTAGGGGCATCTAAGAGAAATGCAGAAAAGCTGTAAAATATTCCCTGTGACAGAAACAAGGAACATCATAAATCATAAAGGTCTTGTCAGGGCTTCCACATTACATGAAGAACATCGCAGGAAACCAATAAAATGCTGTCGGAACGAACAAAGCCTGCTTTGAGTACAACTGTAATTTAGACACACTAAATGTTCGAATGTCATAGTTGCATTTAGAAACAGATGGTGCACAAGTCTTTTCAAGAATGAAGGTTTTTTTCCATTCTTAAAGGGACAGTTCTCCCAAAAATGAAAATTCTATCATTTCAAAATCAAATGCTCTTCTTCTGTGTTTTGCAGAAGACAGAAAGTCATATAGGTTTGCGCAAATTTTCTCCTTTCATGTGGGTGACTCGAGCAACCACATCTCTGATTTCTGTATCCTCCTGCATTGGCATTTTCCTCTTTGCACTGCTTTGGATTTCATATGTTTTATTGATAACCATAAAAGTTTTATATATAGATCCTGTGAGGGTATTTGTCGGGCAGCCTCCACTCTTCATAAGTAAACACGCGGCCATAATTGTTTGATTTAAAGTTCACAGCACAGATGGAGAGTAAGACACGTTTGTCGGTAATCTGTTGTCATTAGAACGTATGTCCACAGGACATTCGCCATCTACCACATGTTCTCGGACAACCTCCGTTTGTTTGGACACACCACTGCCGTCATTCATAAAATGGCGAGATTGCTCCACACCCAGCAATAGCAGAGGAAAAGAGGTATAAAAAGAAAACAATCATTCAAGTTTTGAAGGATGGATTATAATGGCTTAACCTTTTATTGTGTCTCTCAGTTGACTTCTCCCTCATTTTGCAGAGCTTTCGAAAGTTACACTTGCCATAATTTGAGCTTGTCCCTTGTCCCAGACCTTTTATATTAAAAAAATTAATCTTTGCATTTTAAATTTTCTTAATTGTATTGTGGTAACTGCAATTATTTAACTTTAGTTAAAGCACTGACTAAAAACTAACAATAAGCAAAACATTTAGTATTTATTAAAAATCTGTTCATTGTTTGTGTTAGCTCAGGTTCATTTAGAAAATATGAACAGATATTACTTTTTAGTAATGCATTAATAAATGTTAAAGTTAACATTAACTAAGAATAATAAACACTTAAGTGTTGGTATTTTTCATTGTAGGTTCATGTTAACTTATGTAGTTAGTTATGTATTTTAACAAATAAAACCTTATTGTAACAACTTTCATTATTATTTTTTATTTGTATCATTTTTCATTTTATTATTTATAATTTAATACTAAAAATGTCTGTTTATCTGCTCTTTATGCGTACAATACTTTAATAATATTCTTTTTCTCCACGTTTTTTTAGAAAAAAGAAAAAAAAATAACGTAAAGAATTAAGAACTGGCATCATTAACATCATGCTCAATATTTATTAAGGTAATAAAAAGTTAAAGTAGTTAAAAAATATATATATATATAAAAAAATATCTATAATTTTTTTTAATAAAAAAAACTAAACAAATGAAAATAAAGATTTCATTCTCCAAAAAAAGTATAATTGTCCTAATATAGACTTATTTATTTTTATTAGTTTTTTATGTATGTGTACAATTTGTAATTCTTAAAGAACTAAGAATCAGCATCATTTCATTTTATTATTTATAGTTTAATATAAAAATGTTCAGTTTGACTGCTATTTATGTGTACAATTTGTACTTTTATATTTAAGTTTTTACAAATTTTTAGAAAAAAAAACTAAAGAACTAAGAATCATCATCATCATGTTAAGTGTTTATAAAAGGTAATAAAAATGATTTTAAAAATAAAATAAAACACATAAAATGAAATAAAATAAATAAACAATTATTAGAAAATAAACGTCAGAAAGATTTCATTCTCATAAAAATCTAAATGAACTGTATTAATATAGTTTTATTTTTATTAATTTTTTCTTTATTTTTCTCATTTTTATTTTTTTATTTTAATATTTATAATTTTATATTGCAATTTTCAGTTCACCTGCAATTTATGTGTGCAATTTATACTTTTAGATTTTAATTACTTTTTTTTTCTCCGTTTTTTTTTTAGAAAAAATAACCTAAAAAACTAAGAATCGGCATCATTAACATCATGTTGAATATAAAAAAAAACAATTGACACTCTACAGAAAAGTAAATATATATATTCATTTATTCTTGTTTTATTAAAAAATGAGATGAAAATCTTTAATATTATGTATTAAGGTTTTTGAAAAGCATAATTTGAAGACGTTTCATTTGCCAAGACCTCAAGTAGTAGAAAGTGTCAAAACTTTGCTGCGCAGGACGCAGGGATGGAATGGCAGAAGGTCAGAGGTCAAACCGTTTGTCTCTCGCTCTTTTACATCTCTGTATGCAAACGCAAACGGAGGCCCCGAACCGTATCTTTGAAGCTGGCCTGGAGTAAACCCTAAAGGAAATGAAGTTATCCTTCCTGGAATTTCTGTTCTCATCTCCAAACGCCTGCTGCTTTCACATCCCCCTCCTTCTCTTCTCCAAGCAAGAAAAAACGGAGCGTGCTTTTGGGGCCGGCTTAGTTTCAAGTCTGTAACCTAGTGTCCACTCCTGCTCGCAACAGCTTGCGATAAGCCCATTAGACAGGCACATTTAGTCATATTGACTCTGGCCAGCGGAGAAAAAGCAGCAGTGAGGAGATGCAAACACGCTCCCCAGGCGTGGGATTAAGCCTGTGACTGATCCTTAAATGAGTTTGGTTAAAGACTCTAAAATTCATTTTGGAAGGGTTAAGAGCCACTCCATTTGCCAGGTCAGCAGCATTCAGTGCTAAATAACCAAAGTTTATCAGCGTCTCACACTAGAAGACAAGACTGGCCCTTTTCAGCGGTCACTATATGCCTGCTGTAATTGTGCATGGTGCACTTAATTAAAAAACATGCAGGAAGCAAAAATAAAATACTAATAATATGTTTTTTTGTCATTGTATTACAGTGATTAAAAATTATATTTATAAAATAAAATAAAATAATATTAAATTAAAAAATAAAATAATTATTGGGACAAAAACACTTTTTTAAAAGCATTCAGGAAAGAAAATAAATGATAATAAAAAATGAAAAGGTAATAAAGAGTTTTTTTTTTTGTCATTGTATTACAGTGATTAAAAATAAAAGTGAAAAATAATTTAAAGTGATTTAAAAAAAAAAAAAAAAATTATTGGGAAAAAAAACATCCATAAAGAATCTTATAAAATATATTTATAATTGTCCTAATATATGCTTTAAAGTGAAAATAATTTAAAGTGATTTATAAAATAAAATAAATAATTATTGGGGGAAAAACATCCAGAAAGAATCTTATAAAAAATATATATAATTGCCCTAATATAGGCTTTAATTATAGTGATTCATTTTTGCATAGTGCACTTTTTTAAAAGCGTACAGTAAAGAAAAAAAAAAGTAAAGGTAATAAAAAAAATTGTCATTGTATTACAGTGATTAAAAATTAAAGTGAAAAATAATTAAAAGTGATTTAAAATTTTTCATTAAATTAAATTAATAATAAACAATTATTGGAAAAAACATCCAGAAAGAATCTTATAATATATATATATATATATATATATATATAATTGCCCTAATATAGGCTTTAATTATAGTGATTCATTTATACATGGTGTACTTCTTTCAAAAGCATACATGAAAGAAAATAAATTATAAAAAGTTTTTTTTTTTTTTTTTTTTTGGTCGTTGTAATGCAGTTATTAAACATTAAAGTGAAAATGGTGATTTAAAAAATATATAAAATAAAATAAAAAACAATTATTGGAAAAAACGCCAAGTATTTTTTGTGTTTACTACGTGTTGGAATATGTCCCGTCATAGCAACCAGCACAGCTCAGTACAATAGCAAAACATTACTTATTAATAACAAGTCTCACCGCTCAATGAGTCGAGTAGGTTGTGTATCAGTGCACACATGCCATGATCACAGCAAAAGTCTTACTGGAAGAAATGCTCCATCGATTGCACGGTTTCAACAACAGCTGTGCAATACTCGGCTTGTTCACATCATAAGGACATAAAAGATTTGGCAATCATTACAAGCAATTAGCGCGGTGGCTCCCCCACCATATGACTGAGCTCCAGTGATGTGTCGCACAACGACTGGCTGATTCTTAAAAACCATCAACAGAACCAATAAAAACACTCTTGAAGGTCAAGAAGCTTGCTACAAATGCTTATATTCAAATACTGTAAAGTGGCCCCAAAAAGTATTTAGAGTCTTATAGCACACCTAAAATTGACTGAATATATTTGGATACATTTAGAAAAATGGCTTTTCCGACTGAGCTTAATCCCAGGTTATCATTATTCTAAACCCCCGTTTTTATGAACTAGCCAGGGTTATTTTTATTCAACAATTCATCTCCTCTGCGTCACTGTTGTGCCATTTTAGTTTTCTTTGTGTAGAAAAAGTATTCTCGTAGCTTCATAAACTTATGGTTAAACCACTGATGGCAGATGGACTATTTTGATGACGTCTTTCATACTTTTCTGGGCTTGACAGTCTTATTTACTTGACAGTTAATGGGACATACACAAAGCACCTGGTTTTCATCCAAAATACCAAGCTTTATAATGGCAGCAGGTTGGTGTTTTTGTTCAACAGTCCAAATGAAGTGCAATAAAGCGCATCCATCCATAAAAAAAAAAAAAACTGTCTCACATGGCTCCGGGGTGTTTTTGTAAGAAAAATATCCACATCTAAAATCTTATAAACACTTTTCTCTATCTTAGGATGTAGGACGTCAGCGTAGCGCATGCAGCGATGACAAGTGACGAACGTGTAAGCGCAGAGGAGAGAGCAAAACAAAACAGTGGTAATGAATTAGAAGTACAAAACGAAAATTTGTAAAAGAAAAATGCCAGAGGATTTAGATATAAACCAAGAGGAGACTGGTTTACCTTTGCACAAATGTTTGTTTTCACGAGACTACACTGTAAAAAAAACAAAAAAAAAAACACAATTTGTTGAGTCAACTTAAAATAATTTGTTACCCTGCTGCCTTAAAATTTTAAGTTCAGTCAACTCAAATAAGTTTATTCAAGTTGAAATGTTATTAAGTGACAGCTTAGATATTCGAGTTGACTGAACTAAAACATTGTTTGTCAAACTGTTACTCGTGTGCCTTAAAATTTTAAGTTGAATCAACTTAAATTTCTAAGCTGTCACTTACTAAAATTAAACATTTCAAGTTGACTAAACCTTTTTCAAGTTGACTGAACTTAAAATTTTAAGGCAGCCAGGTAACAAATTATTTTAAGTTGACTCAACAAATTGTTTTTTACAGTGTAGTATGTTCTCACTGGCACATACACTACATACTATATACATCCTACCTCATCTTGCCGGTGTCATGTCTAAAATTTCTGTTCAAAATTAATTGCATTCATGAGGGTTATATTTAATGGATTACAGCTCATTGAGTCATTTTTACCTGTTGAAATACCTGTAAAAGGCCAATAAAACTCATAATATGCAGTTTTACACACGGTCACATGCTCTGATTATTGAGTGAACTCTTCTTTCTGCCTCAAAATGACACGATTGCATTCATGAGGGTTATATTTAATGGATTACAGCTCATTCGGTCATTTTTACCTGTTGAAATACCTTTAAATGGCCAATACTGCAGTTTTACACTTGCCAAAAAGTGATCTCAGACTCTGCTTATTGAGTGAACTCTTCTTTCTGCCTCAAAATGAGATGATTGCATTCAGGAGGGTTATATTTAATGGATTAGCAGAACCTGTAATCACTTTTTGGCAAGTGTAAAACTGCAATATTGGCCATTTAAAGGTAGTTCAACAGGTAAAAATGACTGAATGAGCTTTAATCCATTAAATATAACCCTCATGAATGCAATCGTCTCATTTTGAGGAAGAAACTATATACAGCGATACAGCTTTAAGATCTGCGCGCGCTCCCGCGGACGGCAATCAGTTTTTGGCAGACAATCAAGTTTCGGTGGGACAGGGCTTGCATGCACAAAAGTGTTTAAGACTTTTTAAACATGGATATTTTTCTTACAAAAACACATTGATTCGTTACATGAGGCCGGAGCTGCGTGAGGCACTTTTTATTATGTGGATAATTTTTAATGGATTCGTCTGAAAGTAAAAGGTCATATACACCTATGATGCCTTGAGGGTGAGTAAATCATGGGTTAATTTGTATTTTTAGGTGAACTAACACTTTAAGTGCTGCACTAAAGCCCTATTAGAAGAGGAGTTCGATCAGTTAGCAGCAATTTGGTAACCCAGAGTACTACGACGACAAGCAAAGTTGATTAGGGTTAACAGTTTAGCAACCGCCAGCCAATCGTGTGGCTCATATTTAAATGCTTTGGACAGTTACGGAAACACCGCGAGTTGTGTAAACAGTAGTTTCAGCGTTTTGAGGGAATTGTCAAAAATGCCATCTGATGACGGAAAACGCGTCATTTGGATTTAAGGTGAGTTTAGTCTTACCTTTATCGTCCGAAAAGTCAATTTAGAAAAAACTGATAGCCCGGTCGGCAATAGGCTATATGAGGATACGATCTGTTATGTAAACAGCTTAGTCTATGCAGTCATACACTGACGTTTTAAATATGCAAATAAAAACGTTAACTCGGGGTTTAGGAATGTAAGTTATAGTGTGAAACTTAAGTTAATACCCATTAATTCATTGTAAACCCCGGGTAAATTATGAACAGTGTGAAACAAGATTACCCAGGATTGTGTTTACCCGGGTTTATAATGACCCAGGGTAAACTATTTAAGGCGAGACTGCAGGTGAATAGGGTAAAAAAAATAAATAACTAATAGCTGTCACCTTACTTACCCAGTTGATTGATTACATTGATAATTGCTAACATTTTTTGTATTACAAGGTTTCTAAAATGTTAGGTTTAAATATGCAAATGAGGCCTTATTTAATGAAATATGCACTAATTTGCATAAATTTCTAGAACAAAAATCTAAACACTGGATGAAGTCAGTTTCAAAATTCTTGTTTGATTTTTTTTTTTTTTTGCCATGTTAGAGTCAAATGTTTTTACAGAGGGAATTTGGGGTATCTCATTTTGTCCAAAATTAGTAAATACTTAGAACAGACATTTTCATTTTTGGGGGGAATAAAATGTTGTATATAATAAAAGCAAATTATATATGAACAAATCCCTCTGCAAAAGCCTTCAGGATATAGATAGGAATAAAAATGTGAAGTTTGTTATGTGTAAGTGCTACTGAAGTGGAGGTTTATGGCTCAGTGTAGGAGAAAAAACTCATTTTGAGAAAATCACGTGTCATAATGCTTCATTAATAAACAGACTTTTAACAAATAAACAGAATTATTGTCTGACAATAGTGAGGAAATGATGGTTTTAAATCAGGTGCTTTCAGTGATTTTAAATGAAAATGCAAATTTGTTGCATTGCCCTGTGACATTATAAGGCCATCATCTATCTTGTAAGATTGTAAAAACGTAGAATTTTGCCGTAATTTCTTTACAAACATAACCCACCCAGCTGTTTGAACAAAAACTGGCATGGCATGGTAATATGCAAAGTGCCATATTAAGTCACTCAACCGCTGACAGCCGCCTTTGATAAGTATCTCTGATTCATTCTGGGAGCTTTAAGGTCAAGTGAAATTGTACAGGGGATTTCTTTATTACTCATCATCACATTTATTCTCTTCTCCTAACGTGTTTGTTCTACTTCCTCGACCTCCAGAGCAGGTGTGATGTACCTGTGCCAGGTTTTCTTAGACGTCTCAATTAGGTTATCTACTTGTCAATCTCATCTGACATCATTTGATACTGCGACCAAAAGATTGGAATCAAATATATCATTTTTAAAGGAATAGCTCAGGTAAAGTGTCGTTCCAAACCCGAATGAACAAAACATGATCTATTTTGTAGAGTAGGCCTATTTGAGAAACTGTTTTCCATATAATGAAAGCAACTGTCAAGCTTCAGTATTTCCTCTATTTTTTGTCTTGTGTAATCTCAGCAGTCTTAATTCAACACACAAGCAAACTGACTAAAGATATTAAGTCTTGTTTTTTTTTTTTAATGGATCCAAATTAATTAAAAATCTATAAAAAAAAAATATGTCAAGATTATTTTGCTTATGCCACTGGCAGATGTTTTTTTTTTTTTTTCTTGTTTTAATAAAGTAAACGTATCTTGATTTAAGAATGCTTAAATAATTGTATTGGAAAACAAGACAAAAATACATGAGAAAAGTACAAAAAAAACTTTTTTGCAGTGTTAAAGTAGTTCAGTGTACTAAATTCTGAGTCATATGGACTCTTTTAGTGCTATTTTTGATGCTCAAAAAATAAAGAAAGAAATAAAATTGAATAAAGAAAGTCATGTAAGCTGGAAGTCATGAAACAATATGAGGTTTTTAATGTATTACTTTAAGGAAAAGTTGACATTTGCTGTAAGCTAACTCAACAAAACTCAATAATCAGTTTAGTCCTAGTCAGTCAGTACAATGTAACACTTTAGCTTAGTCACAATGCCGTGCTTAGCCTCACTGGAAATCAATAGAAACTTTACATTTGCCTTTGGGAACTGAGCTCTTTTCTTCTTCTGAAGGATTTTGGACGTCAGCCAGAGCACAAGTCACTTGCACTTTTCCCTTCAGGGGAAAAAAACAGTCATTTGCTGGTGGTGTTATGGAGCCCAGCCAAGTGACATTTGAAAACCTATAAGTTTTACACCTTTTAATTTTTGAGACATGTTCCCTTTATCTTTCCAAATAAGGACACATCACATGTGAACGACAGGTGAACTGTGGCAGCGTGAGAACAGGTGCATTCAGAAACTAAGTTCATATCAGCATCTATGAATGATATGAGCTGGTGAAAAGGCTGATCGCTCAGTTGCCAAGAGAATTTAAAATACGCATGTTTACGAATGCATTTATGTGTTTTGCTGTACAAAAAAATGCATAATCGGTCAGAAGCACAAATAGAATTATGGGAATGATTTAGTGACAAAAACATCAAATTTGAGCTTCTTCCCAACTTCTATAACACTATAGTGAAAGATGAACATGTAATGATGCTTCTCAAAGCAACACATTAAATTTACATTTTTACATTTAAAATGTAGTTTTGTGTTCATTTATAGCCACAATTTAGGTGTAGCCAAAACTAATTTACAAAAACATTGTGCTAACGTTACTATTAAGCTATGAACATTTTTTCAAAATTTCCATAAAAAAAAAAAAAAAAAAAACACTTTCTAAATTAACATTTAGCCTTAAACATTTGATTTTATTATTTTGGTATTTTTAAATGTACTCTAGACCATCATAGATGGATATCCAAATTTTATTCAGAAAAACATTCCATAAACAGTGCATAAATAATATTTTTGTGCTAATGTTTGGAGAGGGTTGTAACTGAATTAATTAACGTTATTGAAAGAATATTTGTTTATAACGTTAAGAGAACCTTGCCAGAACGTTCTGGGAGCGTTCACTGTTAGCTGCGTAAGCAGAAGTTTTTTAGTGTCATAAATCTGAAACTGTTGAAAATATTTGGTTTCCCTTCTAAAATACAGATAAAATATACCTAAGCTGTAACATCAGGTCTATTGCCCTTGAAAGTGGGTTGATAGGGGGTAGCCATGCAGACTTACCTATCCAGGTGAAGAGAGTGTTGCAGGTGCAATCAGGAAGGCCTCTGCTTGATTCCTTTGGTTTCTGCTTGTTTCTCAAATGTGGGTCTAATTCTAGGCCTCCTACAGACTCAACAGGGAACGCGACAGGCTGGAATTGTAGAGTGCCACATTACTAACCTCAGTGACTAATACTGCTAGTGACAAGAGTGTGTGTGCGTGAGTGCACCTGATGTGGGTGTGCTCAAGACTTCAAGTAAGAGTTAGTGAAGGAATGCCTGCTTCATTGACTCCCGTCGCACTTTTATACACAGGCCTTATTAAGCTGTGTAAACATTGTCTCAGAGCCCCATTCCCAGCCTGAAGGCGTTTGACATGCCAGACCATTGTTGTGGACCACTAAACCCCCACCCTCAACGGAGGAAAGACACAGTTACCAGAGGAACAGCCTGATTAAATGTCCAACATCCGCTTTTTAATCTTAAATGACAACAGTTATGGGAAATATGATCAGGGGCAAATATGGCAAGATGGCCTAGTTGTTTTGTGATTTGTTTTGTTTAATGTCAGTCCATAGATTTTATTTTATTGTTGTATGTGCACAAGATTATATAACTAAAAGAAATGTATTATTTTCGTTATAGAAAAATATATAGAATCTAGAAAATATATATAGAATTTTTTATTGGATTCTATATAAACTGGTAATATATATATATATATATATATATATATATATATATATATATATAATCAATAATTGGATAGAAAAAGAAATTATGAAAAATTTGTAATACACACACACACACACACACACACACACACACATATATAGATATAGATACAAATATAGATATATACAAATTTTGCATGAAGGAATTTTTTTTATTCTTCTGTACAACTACTGATAATTTTCTTTACACAAAATATAATTATATATAATTCATTCTAAAAACAATAAAGTATAATTAGAAATACATAATATTCACCTATTGTGTGTAAATGTATGTGTATATATATGAAATGCAATATGCAAAAACAGCCTTTTTGATCGTAATTATATAATTTAATTCTAAAATATATGAAATATAATTATAAATATATAATATTCACTTCCTATTGTGTGTGAATCTATGTGTATATGTGTGAAATGCAGTATATATTACAGTGCAAAAACTGGGTGATTTTGTGTGTGTGTGTGTGTGTGTATATATATATAATTATATAGTTTAATTATAAAAAAAATATATAATTATAAAATATCATTTTAAATATACTATTCAGTTGCTATTGTCTGTGAATGTATGTGTGTGTGTGTGTATATATATATATATATATGTACAGGCTGTTTTTGCATTTTTATATATATAGTATATATATATATAATGCAAAAACTGCCTTTTTAATCATGAGTTACTGGGTGAATTTCACGTGTGTGTGTGTGTATGTGTGTAATATTATCAGTAATTTTACAAATAAATTTTTCTTTATGCAAAATATAATGAACTTTTCATGAGGTTTAATCAAATTCGCTCAAAGTCAATGATGACAAAGGCAGTTTTTGCATTAAATAAAAATAGATAAATATGTATAGAAATCTATGTGCAGATGTTATGGTACAGATATATAACTGTTTAAGGCTTTTCTTTTGCCTTCACATTATGATGCAAAACACAAATTACATTTCCCGATATTTCTGGGCATTTGAGTGTGAAAGTTTGTGCGTCAATGTGCTGATGATACGTCTGCAAGCACGCAGCATGCCATAATGTTTGCACAGTTAAACAGACACACCAATGCAAACCACACACACGTACTTAATACAGACTTTATTGATAATAGAAAATAAAGACGGCGAGTGAGCGAGAGAAACACTGGATATCAGACTATCATTTTACATGCTATCCACAGACTTCTTCTGAAAAACCCAATAATTTTGGTATCTTTTTACACTGCAAAAAATGGCTTACACTGTAAATGTATAATGTTTTAAGGATGACAGTTTAACTTAAAAAAACAAAAAAGATATTAGGATCATGATGTTTGCAGTGATCTAGTCCGAATTCTGCATAATATCATCCCTGAATGTCTATAACAGGTTAACACAGGTTACTTCCAGAATATAAAGAGCGACAACTGCTAAGATAACAATTGGGAAACTTGTGGAATGTCTTGCTCCAAACAAAGGTTTACTCTGCGCTCCTTCTCTGTATTTTTGTTTGTCTAGCACATTTCCCAGAGGGGGTTCATTTGCATGGCAGTTAGAAAGACCGCAGGTATAAGATGTGCTTTTTTTCACCGTCTTACTTTGAAACAACTTTCTCATGCGCTATATCACCATTTATGGACAGAAAGGTTACTGCCACCGCCAAAGGTGTCCGTTTATGATGAAGTTCAGTTGCGCCATTTGTCAGAACGTGCACACCTAGAACTCACTTGATGCTGTCAATGGCTCATTGTGAAAGAGACTGCGTGCACGAAACCCAGAGTTTGAGTTGGGTTCAATCCATAATCCATCAGACTTCTCCATGATGGATGTTGGAAGCATTAGGAATAGTGCCTTTTGGGCATAAGTTTATTTATGTGTCGATGTACCCCGATAAAAGCTGTCAATTAGGAAGTTTTGATGAGTATGAATATCCTTTGAAACCTGAAATTAGATAACTAAAGTTATGAGAATAATAAAACGCTCTAGTGATGCTGTTTAATGTGCAAGTTAAGAAGAATTTATTTTCTAGCTCTTGTGGTCACTATTATAATTGTGTGTTAATTAATTTTGCTGCAAGTAATTTTCCCACTAAAGCTTGCCAGAATAAATTCTGAAAGACATTTGTATGACTAAAATCTTGACAAATATGTTCAAGAATGTTGAAAGCGTTAGAAATCTGTTATGTAAAATTGCCTTTTTTCCATTTAAATTAAACCCAGTATTTCACCAGAAGTCACTTTATGGGCAGATTTCCAAAAAACAAATTATACTGATAAACATCAGTGTAGGACTTGCATGTGAATGTAAACAGGTACCAGGCTAGTTTCCTACTAATTAATTCCCTTCCTTGGCTTTCTACATAGATTTCAGCATAAAACATTAATGTTAAAACATTTATTAGCATGTTTTTTTTTGTTTTTGTTTTTGTTTTGATCATCCTTACCCTCAACTGAGCATTTAGACACTTCAAGACAAGAAAATTTCTGCTTATTAAACATTGTGCAAACATTATTACTAGCATATACAAGGCATTTTTGCATGTGTTTGTTATAATTAGGCAAATTATTATAATAGTGGATTGAAAAAGCAAACACATTAGCCTGCCGAATTAAAATAGCAGACAATTATAAAACGTTAGCTCTAGGTAGAGGGTTAAACGAAACTAAAACGTGTTGCTACAGATACGTAAGTGAGTCATACACAAAACTAGGATCGCATAAGGTGAGGCGTCACAACATGGAAATGACTAGCCTAAATGTAGGACCTTGAGATGGACTGTTAGAATGACATTGTATTGCTAACAAGTATAGCGAAATAAACCAAAAAGTTAGACATTATTTGGTGCTAAACAGAATGCGCATTCACTTAAGGTGGCTGTTTAAACGGTTTCCATGGGAATCTCTGTCAGACATTTTATCGCAAAACATAAATATGTCATAACTTATCACTTTATTCTAAATGTACACAAGCTCCTAAAGCAGTTAAACTTGTAAGGTAATCTAGTTTGTAAAACTATGCAAAATTATGGTAGATTTACAAAAAGAAACTGTATTGTCTTTTAAAAACTGTCTAGCGTTAAAAACACATGCTGTGTTGTGATTTGCCTATGTATATCTATGTAAATCTAAAAAATGAGAAATTATGTCAATAATTATGTTTTTGTCAATCTTTTCAAGTGCTCAGCACGTGGTTATTAAACATGATAGTTTGACGATGGAGAATTGACTCATTTCTTAAATAGCATTTAAGACTAAAACTGGTAAAAGCGAAATATGGAAATTTAACATAAATGTAAACAAGACTTTACAATGACACATACTACGACAGCGTTTTTGTGCCACGTTAAAAAGAAATTTAAGATTACAAGATTAAAGTTGTAATATTTTGAATGAAGTCGAAATTATAAGAATAAAGTAGAAATATTACAAAATAAAGTTAAATATTTCAACAATAAAGTAGAAATTGAGAATAAATTCTAAATGTTTTGAGAATACAGTCAAAATTATGAGAATAAAGTCAAAATGTTTTGAGAATACAGTCAAAATTATGAGAATAAGGTCAAAATGTTTTGAGAATACAGTCAGAATTATGAGAATAAAGTCAAAAGGTTTTGAGAATAAAGTCGAAATAATTTTCGAATAGAGTGAAAATTCCGAGTAGCAATTACGAGATATTCCAAAGTCTCAGCTTTCAAAGTCAGTTTTAGTGTAATACAAACAAGATGTCTGTTACAAAAATGTGTTTTTCACGCTCTTTATTGTGGCCTCAGTTTAAGCGGCATGTGAATCAGTCTTATTTCCAATTACAATGAGACATTAGTTTCATTAAATTAGGCTATACTGTTTTTTTAATTCCTTCTGAAGTTCCTTCACGTTTACATCATGCTATAAACTTAAAAACACATTTATAATTTGTATTTCGTGATAAAACTGATGACATTTGAAAGCTGTGTTATATTAAAAGCAACAAAGTACAAAACTATTGCGAATTATTGCTAGTGGCTGGTGCTCTACAGATATTAAATGAAATTGCCAATCATTTACTGCATTATACCATGAATAAAACAGCATATACCTCAGAAACAATACAATATAACCTATGTTAACGAGTTGGAGTCCACTTCAACCTTTAGAACTTTTTATTGTTGTTTTTAAATAAATACTTGTGAGGAATGAAAGATTAGACGCTACAAACGTTTTTTTGCACAGTATGTGGTGGCATTTTCGTAATGAAAATGAATGTCTCGATGTAATCAAAAAGACGATTGATTCGGATGAATACAGCAATCTGTCCCGCCACATTAAAGAGCATGAAAAACACATTATTGGAAGACACATTTTTTGTATTTTTTGATATTAAAAGAACCAAAGGTACAAAGCTTATTGCTATTATTGGGTGGCTGGTGCACTACAAATAGGCCTAATGAATGCAATCGAAGATGCGAAATGTTATTTCCAAGCATACTGTCCCTGCAAGTATAACACGTGGTATGATTTCTGCTAATAATCCCACATATATTCAGATAAATTCCGGTGGCCTGGCAACTTCTCCCGGTGCTCCCAATCCGATCCATTTGCATGCACAGGCTATACTCTTTCGACTTTATTTTCAAAACATTTCCACTTTATTCTCATAATTTGGACTTTATTCTTGAAACATTTCCACTTCATTCTTGTAATTTGGACTTCATTCACAAAATTTTCCAACTTTATTCTTGGAATTTTGACTTTTTTCTCTAAATATTATGACTTTAATCTTGTAATTTATTATTTTTTTTAATGTAGCATTAAAATGCTGTTGTAGTGTAAAGATTCTGGATTATGCCATTTTCAAATCTGTTTTATGGAGTTTTTGTCTACTGAAAACCAGTTGTCTTTTTCACCAGTTCAACTGTTGTCTACAGTCTATACAGATAAAGTGGGACACTTAAGCACTGATCTACCTCATTTGGGTATTGTTCATCATTCTAGTATGCAGTTCATGCTAAAAACAACACCAATCATCAAATTTTACCCATTTATCACACTTATTATATAGGTACTATAGATTAGTCATCTTAAAACGTACACATAGACCTGCAGTCATTATTTAGGCAGCCCATGTCAAAGTCTGTGCAGTCAGTTAGAAATGGTCACAGTCCAGTGCTGATATCAGTGTAATCAAACTGCTGTTGCACACATACACCATTTTAAACAGCTTGACGAAACCCAGACCACCCTGTAAACAACTAAATTGTCTGGGCTGACCAATCATCACCTGGCTTGTATGATTTATCAGCGTTTTCTGCATCACTGTACACAACACAGCAAAGAGTGCTGCGTATCAGCTCTTAGGAATAAGATATTTGCCCTTCGAGACTTCCTGAACGTTTACTTACCATACCAACAAACTATTACACCCAACTGTGTAAATACCAAGTCTAAATTTGCGTGTTTACCCCTCACACTACAGAAGCATTATGAAAATGCACAGTGTTGGATGATATATACCCTGCAGTATTAAAGTATGTTGTTCTGGCGAAATACACTGATGACAATGCCCTGCAGTGTGAAGTCTGAAACTTCCTTGTTTACAGTTGTCGTCTTGGTACATGACACCAGGAAAAAATGGATTTAGGGAGTTAAATAGGGAAATGGCATAAAAACCGAGACAAATTTTTAAACACCAGGAAGCATTTGCTGATTGTTAAACAAAATGCTCAAGGCTCATTTGACTTAAATCAGTGTTTTTATACAAGACCCCATTAACATTAGCTCAAGACCACAGAATTTGCCTGCCGCTCCAGACTCCCACAGCCCACACAAGTGCTTGTGAGTTTTGGGGAAGAGCAGCTGTCAAACCAAGAGGAAATACTTTGCATTTGTTTATGGGCCTTCTATGATCTTACATGTTTGTCAGGTGGGTAATAATACGATAGTGCCAAGGCAAGTTGCACAAGACTTGAAATGTGAGCAAATATTTGCCTAGATATGGTCTCCTCAGCCCAGATCAACACATCCCATCTATGTGTAATTAGTTTAAACAAGGCTATATTCTTCCTGAAGGGCCATAGAACATCAGGGTTGTACTGGAATTCAGTTTACAATGAGAAATAGACATGGCTTTAGTTGTAAAAGTCACAAAAATATACCCTGCACTAGTAAAATTCTGTTACACTCATTTGGGTTTAATGGGGAATGAGTTCAAATCAGTTAAAAAGCACATCTTATGCAAAACATTTAACAATAGTTAGATTTTACGGTATTTACGGGTTGTAAAAGTTAGTTTGAACATGTTCATAGTTATTGTGATGAGCAACACCTGTGGTTTCATTACTAGGACACCTGGGTGAACCTGAGGAGAACCAACTTTATACATCTACTAAAAATCACCTGAATTCAAGCTGAGACTTCAAACATGATGAAGAAAGCGATTGAAGCTAGTTGAAGAGACAAAGATCCTGCATTTGAGCTCAGGTAATGACATTCAGACTTTTGGGGGCAGGACTTGTTAAGTTCTTTGTTGTGAATGGGTGCCGTCAGAATGAGTGTCTAAACAGCTGATAAAAACATCACAATAATCCACAAGTAATCCAAACCACTCCGGTCCATCAATAAACGACTTAAGGATGCATGCAAATATATCAAGTTTTAACTTCAAACTGTTAAAATTCAGTTAAAATACGAGTCCATAATCCATAATAACGCTTCCTCCAGAAGAAAAAAATCGTCTTGTCTGAATCGGGTGAGAAATATGCACAGATCAAGCAGTGTTTACAAGCCAAAACGGTCCGAAAATAAACATGTGGTTGTATTTTGATTTGCGAGGACAACAGGATGGATTTTCTACTGGAAAAATCGTCATTTTGAACTATTTTGGCAAGAACTGACAATTTAAAAAAACGTAATGATGGATTTGTTTCTTACAAACATGCAGTTTTTTTACTTTGCATGACATTAATTGATGGATTGATTATTGGGATGTTTTTATCAGCTGTTTGGACTCTCATTCTGACGGCACCCATTCAGCGCAGAGGATTCATTGGTGGGCAAGTGATTTAATGCAAAATTTCTCCATCTTGAATGGCTATAGAGTGAGTATATTTTTAGCAAATGTTCATTTTTGAATGAACTATTCCTTTAAATGTTGAAAATCAACAAAAATGTTGAAGCTTATGAAGTTTATTTACTGGTAAATCATTTTTGAAGGTAAGAAAAACAGGCAAAAGGTGTATGATTTTCCTCTGGGAACTGCATTAATCCATCACACTGCTCACGTATTCTGCATGCAAACCACAAGACGACAGAATTTGTTTCAGTGTTAATTTAATCATACAAATGTTCAATTATACATACAGGAAAAGGCTTTTCATATTTTCTCTTTTTCACTGTGCTATCATAGGACTCTATGCAAACTCTCCGCTCAATCATACACCATGCCACGGTGCAGAAAACCCAACAGATCTAACAGAAAAAAGAAAGAAATCAGAAAAAAAAGACAATAATGCAGCAATGAATCAATCACACTTCTCACATGCATAAGCAACACACACAAAAAAAAAAAAAAAAAAATCCAGAGTGTAATTATAAATCGGAAGGAGACTGTGAAGTGTGCAGCGCTTGGGATGAGGACATTCACTAAGAACAGCTCAAAGGAAGACTTGACTGATGAAGCGATGGTATCCTCCAATGAGCTGTTTGTGGGCCGAGCACTAGGCGAAACGTCAGTTTACTTCTGTCCAAACAGCAATGTAAAACGGCGACCAGTTTCAGAACGTTAACTTCTTTTATGCTTCAACTGTGAGTGCAACTTTTTTGGAATATGGAAGGGACTGTCCCTTAAAACACTGCATAGATCATGTGCAATGTAAAATTGAAGCCACAGCAATTTAAAAAAAAACTGGACGCAATGTCGGTATCGTTAATGGCGAAACTTCCAGGTGCATAGAACCGGGGGGAAACGGACATGAAATTGCCTGACATGTTAAATTTAACAGGACATGCTGACACTAATCTCTATTGACTTGACATAAAGGTCAATTTGGGCTCATTGATTTGCATACTGCTTGAGGATAGCAGCTAATTTGTTTAAACGCTTTCATCTTCATGACCTAGCGTCTCTGTAAATAGACCAATAAGAAAAAACATTATAGGAGACTTGTCAACATTTTGTTTTGTTTATGTCTTATAAATTGCCTTACCATGGCAGCAAAACAGAAAATGGTGAGTAAAACAGCCTTTCAGATATATGTAGCAAGATATAAACGTCCAAGAAGCTTTCCATCATACCAAACACAGAGGCACGATTTAAACCAAATAAGCTCCACAAAACTCCTCTATGCATTAAAATATTATTTGGAGCATTCCAGCTCGAAATCTTCCATTTCAACATTTAGCAACTCAAGAATACAAATTAAAAAGAATTTTTTTGGTTGAATGCAAATGCTACCGCAGAAAATAACTGGTACCTTAGTAAGACATTAAAAAAGAAAAAGAAAAGGAAAGGTGTGTAGGGAAACGCCCTTACAATAGAAGTAGTGCACTTGCCACAGGCTTCAATTGTAGGCACATACATGTCAACGCATTGTTAGGTAGGTGCAAATCCAAATTAATTTCTCGTCACCGATATGTCCATTTGCATTTAACCCAAAATATTCCTTTAAAATGAACTCATTCTCACACTTTCCCCTTATTAAAACACCCTCAGCTCATTTAAAACGGCTTAATACCATCGTAGGTCTAGGTGAACGACAGAAATGTATGATTGGGAAAAATCAATGACGTGCTTGTGAACTCTTAGGTCAGTAAACAAGGGAACCAAAGCCACATCTGCTTGCTATCATCTCTGACGGATTGAGTCATTACAAGTGGAAACCAACATCAGCACTCTGGAACTCCAGAACAACATCAATGTAAACAAATATGATAACAGCAACAAGATCTCTGACGACAGCTATGACTTGACCTGTGGTGGCAGTACAGATGTATACTTCAAAATAATGAGGCGTAATGTGCTCATGTACAGGTTGCTGGGCTATTTTTTTTCAACTGAATCCAGAGAAAAGTTTTGTAATACACAATTACAAGTGGCTGGCAAAGGACCTTATGAAACCAATTACACGATTTAGCCTCCAAGTAGGCACATTGACCTTTTTTCTCTGCTCAAAACTGCTCAGTTTGTAAAGAAAAAGTCTGAGAACATTGATGTAAAATTATAAAACTACTTGACAGGCATTAATTCTTTGTCGATGGCTTTTGTGCATGGCTGAAACACTCAGTTGCACACATATTGAGGTGACTCTCCTGTCAAGAACAAACCACAGTCATATTTCAGTGCAAAATCAAAAGGAAGAAATGAAAAATTAGACTTTGCTTAAAGAAAAATAAACTTAAGATTTCCTTTGTTGTCACATTTTTTGCATTGTAAATAATCATTTGATGCATTATCTGTTATATGTTAATTAGTTGCATTTAAATTAGGATTAGTGCAATTTTTTGAATTTAATACAAAACCTTAAATTAAATGTGAGAACAATTGGAATAACCAAAAAAAGAAAGAAAAAAAAAAACCCTGAAAAATAAATTGCCCAGTTTTTATTACAGTAATTTGGAGGAATGTGCTTAAAAGTCCTAAAAACTTGTTTTATTTTCTTTATGCAAAATATAAAAGTTACATGCTTTCCTTTTGATTTTGATGTGAAACATGACTCGGCTGTGTTCTCGTAAGATTCATTCATTCATCCACCCATCCTGCCCTTCTTTCTCTTGTGCATTCGTGCACTCACTCACGCATCTGAATTTACTGCTGTGATGTGACAATACGGATCAAAAAACGGTGTATTTTTCGTTATATCTCTTTAGAATTTCTAGCACTCGTCTAAAATCTAGCATTCACACATGCGTAACTCAGGTGTCGGTTCAATATTGATTTGGAGCCAAACAGATTTGTCCACACATTAATGTGATGTTGTGATGCGTCAGGGGAGAGGGAGGGTCACCAAGTCTTTAGAGTAAATCTGTTCCTCCTCTCACTGAACCCTAAAAAAGGGCAAAAGCAGCAGCTCTGATGAGCTACCAGGTGGTTTCTGTATCTTAAGACTGTCCGAACGGGAAGGGTCCATTAATGCCCTGGGAAGAGAACAGAAAAAATGAGATTAAACTAATGTTAAAGACCATTTGGAAATACAATTTTTCAAGAAATGTTCATGATTGCTCATATTATTATTAAAAAACCCTCAAGTCTCTGGCTCAAGTCAATGTAAGTATATGTGATTAATACTATTATTGCCACATAGATTAGTTCAAATATGATGAGCAATGTATGAGTAACAACTGTACCAACACCTAATTTTACACAGATATTTGACCCTGTTACAGCAAATAGTCTAACTTAACGCTACACTGGGAATATATTTATGCTATGGGTTTATTGTTAGTAATCTTTCAACAGCGACTGAGAAATTTAACTGTTTAATAACATTTCTGCATCAGCTCACATATTTGTATGGAACTCCATCTTGTGGCCGAGAGGCAAAGTTTAACCCCCTATTAAACCGCCTCTAGATTGACACATCAAGGCCAAATTCAGAACGACAAACTTATACATGGGACTGGGAGATAAAATGCCTTTCATTATTTTTCAGCCTGGGTATCTCAATATCAATTTATGAAATAGTTTAAAGGGTGTTTTTGTAAACCAGAAAACAAACTAAACAGTCCAGATGTAGATAAGTTTGTTTCTTTATCTTTTGAAATTTTGCATTACATCACTTGCTTACCAGTGGATGCAAAAAGCTTTAATATGGATTATGGACTCATATTTTGGCCAGAGGCATCGGTTTAAAGTTAAAACACCTTAATGATGGATTTGTTTTTTTAGAAACATGCAGCTTTTCACTTCACAAGATGTTGAATGATGGACTGGAGTGGTGTGGATTACTGTGATGTTTTTAATCAGCTGTTTGGACACTCATTCTGATGGCACCCATTCAACTCCATTCCAATGAGAAAGACTCATCTACATTTTGGATGACCTGAGGGTGAGTAAATATTAAGCAATTTTTAATTTTTGAATGGACCATTCCTTTAACTATTATTTATGCAAAATGCAATGAATAATGAACTTTTCTGAGTTATAATATTCATTGAAATAAGCAATAACATTACAAATATGTTATGACTATTGCTTAGTCTCACTGCTTTAATGATTTTATTCTACAGGGTCTGCTGCTGAGATGGGGTAAAAATGTCATTTTGTTGTTTTAAAGACTTTTAGGTGCGTCTCAAAATAATATCTTTGGTATGAACAATATCTAGGGTATATCTGATATGGCTAAAGCTCGCACATTCTGATGCTGCTCACATTATAGTGCTAAATCATCCACAGGGGTCACAAGTCAGCAATAATGTCAGCAGAGAGCCAATCAGACCTTTTTGTCTATCTGTATGGAAATTCAGTACAGGTTTTTCTAGTATTCCAAGGAAAACATTCAAGAAAATGCGGTTGGTTGGGTTTGCAGACTATTCAGTCTAAATCAATCAATTCCTAAGAATTGTTTTTACATAATCACTCAAAAATGTTGTGGAATTCATCATTTAATGATATAGTAAAATGAATATTGCTAATTTTTACCATGTACTGTTATATTGGTGCATATAAAAGAAAACTAATTCAGTAAAATAATTTACATTTTAGATTAAACATGTTGCATATGCTTTAAGACAATGGCTGTAGAGTCAAAAATAATGTCCAAAAAAGTCACATAGATGTTTTAGAGCAGATATGTACATAATCAAGATATTTATTCAATCACCAAAAGGTCAAAACTAAAAGGTTTTAACTGTATCTCCCAGCCCCAGCTGTATCACATATGTGCGGAATGAGGAAAGGTGTAACCAAACACGGTGAATCATCACAATGTGCTTTTCTTTGGTTAGATGTCACAAAACAGGGCAGGGAACAAAAAGGTGACGTGTTGTTATGTGACCTTCTGTGCTAACAGATCATACGGTGGTCAGCACATTGAGAAGTTTCCAGTGTAGACTCCTGGCATGAAAAGGAAGACCTGCTGAGTTTCATCTTGGTTCTCTGAACCAATCTTGGCCTGACCAATTCACTTACCTTAGGAAAAAGCCCCTCAATCAGGAACATTTGTATTAGGATCACAGAATTGGACTTGTTAAGTTAGTGAACAGTAGTCATTCATTATACTAACATACAACTTAGACAGCTGGGTGATATTGAATATTCATTATAAATTCTGTTGCCGACATACACTGCCATTCAAAAGTTGGAGGTTGCAAAGTTATTTTTTTTTTTTATATTTTGGGATGCTTAATATTTTTGTGGAAACAGGATGTGCTCTTATTTGAAACAAATTTTTTGTAACATTATAAAATGTCTTTACTGTACATTTTCATCAATTTAAGCCATCCTTTGTGAGTGAAAGTACAACTTTCTTTTAAGAAACAGTGTAAAAATAAGGACTGTAAATATTGCAATTTGAAATTAGATTGTCTCTCCTTCTTGGGATTTAAGTAGGAGAGCGTTAACAGAAATTTTAAATGTTAACAAGCGATTACAAATAGCAATAGTAGTAAAGAAAATGGCATCAAAAGTTCATAACATTACAGTCCATTGCAATGAATTGGTTTAGGAACGTTTTGCTCTATATCACCCAGCCGTACTCACACTGCATTGTCATGCTAATCTACATTCAAATCAATGAAATACTCCAAATGGCATACATACCTGGCTGTAAGTCACTACTGATAAGTTGTTTTGGAGACCATTTGGTGTAATATTTACAGAGCTGTGATTGAGTCCATTTTGATCTTGCTGAATGGAGTCCAGAGGGGCCTCCCAGTGGCCCCCGGGGTCTTTTAGATTATCCTCATTGGTGTCCTGCTTGTTCTTCTGTGGTGAGGCGAAAGGGTTGAAGTCTCCCTCTAGACTGCGGTGTGGCTGCGTGTTGAACTCTGTCTCGAAGGAGGATAACTGCTGTGTGACGCCCAGCAGGCCTCCCTCTTCCACACTCAATATCACCCAGATCACATCTGCACAACAAGGGCAATGAGGTGAGCCACATGTCCTCTAATCACCACAGTTGGTCATAGTACTAAGAACATGCAGAACTAATGCTCTGAATGGCATAATACAATACTAACTGTACTATTTTTAGCATGCAATATGGAGAAAGAAAATGATATGCCATTGGAACAACTTGAGGGTGAGTAAATGATCAGTGATTTCATTTTTGGGTGAACTGTTGCTTGGCATTGCATAACATTTCACATGTAGATAAGTGTTTTTTTCTGTTCATTGGAACGGAGTTGAGGAAACTTAGTATTACATCACTACTCACCAGTTGATCCTCTGCAGTGAATGGGTGCCATCTGAATGAGTCCAAACAGCTTATTAAAACATCACAATAATCCACAATCTATCACTTAATGCGGTGTAACGTTAAACTATAGCTTCCGGATATGTTTGAGTCAATAATCCATAATATTGCTTCCTCCAGTGTAAAAGCCCATCTCCTGTTGTCTTCTCAAATCAAAATACACACACATTTGCTTAGAGCTGTTTTGACTTGTAAACAGTGCTTTATCCGTGCATATTTCGCTCCTAATTCAAATGAGACATCTTTTTTTACTGGAGAAAGCAACTTTATGGATTATAGATTATAGTATTTTGACCAGAAGTGACAGTTTAAAGTTAAAAAAAAATGTTAAAATTATGGATTGGTTTCTTACAAACAAGCAACTTTTCCCTTTACAAGATGTTAACTGATGGACTGGAGTGGTGTGGATTTACTTGTGGATTGTTATGTTTTTATCAGCTGTTTGGACTCTCCTTTTGACTGCATACATCCACTGCAGAGGATCCATTGGTGAACAAGTGTTATAATGCTAAATTTCTCCAGATATTTTCTGATTAAAGGAACACTTCACTTTTTTGAAAATATGCTCATTTTCCAACTCCCCTAGAGTTAAACAGATGAGATTTATCATTTTTGAATCCATTCAGCTGATCTCCAGGTCTGCCGGTAGCACTTTTAGCATAGCTTAGCATAAATCATTTAATTTGATTGGACCATTAGCATCTCGTTCAAAAATGACCAAATATTTTCGATATTTTTCCTATTTAAAACTTGACTCTTCTGTAGTTAAATTGTGTACTAAGACTGACAGAAAATGAAAAGTTTTCCAAGCTGATATGGATAGGAACTATTCTCTTATTCCAACATAATAATCAGGGAACTTTGCTGCCGTACCATGGGTGCAGCAGGCGCAACAATATTACGCAGCGTCTGAATATAGTCCCCAGCTAGGTAACTTCCAACGTGAGCAGCACTAAGCCACTAAGGTAATAGTAAAATAGCTGGGGACTATATTCAGGCGTTGCGTAATATCATTGCGCCTGCTGCACCCATGGTACAGCAGCAAAGTTCCCTGATTATTACGCTGGAATAAGAGTGTAGTTCCTATTCATATCAGCTTGGAAAATCGCAACTTTTCATTTTCTGTCGGTCTAACTCTAACTCTAGGGGAGTTGGAAAATGAGCCTATCCCCCCCCCCCCCTCTACATTGTGGCCTAAAGGGTTAGAGGGTTGTTTCTTTGCCTAATATCTTGAAATCATTGACCGTTGCTTTATCTCTTGCGTCTTACCTCCGTAGAAGAGTCCAGTGGCAGTGCACATTCTCCACTGGCCCTGGTACATGCCAGGAACTGCAGGACTTCGCATCTGCACGCTCACGTCTGAGATCTCCTGTGGGTCTAGAGAACGCACCATCACCATGTTCACATGACCAAACTGATCACCGCCAACATACTTCAGACACACACCCGGGGGCCACGACTCTGTACCTGCATCGAAGACAGTAACAACATTAAGGTTTTTTACAGTTCAAAACAACTACTGAACACACAAAAAAATAAGATAAAACTTTGAAGTCATCCCAAGAGATGCCACAATGAAGTAGTCTTAAAGGATTACTCCACTTCCAAAATAAAAATTTCCTGATAGTTTAACTCACCTCCATGTCATCAAAGATGTTAATGTCTTTCTTTCTTCAGTCGCAAAGAAATTACCTTTTTTTGAGGAATACATTAAACTATTTTTCCCCATTTAGTGGACTTCAATTGTGCTCAATGGATTGAAGGTTAAAAATGCAGTTTCAAAGGGCTCTACAAGATCCCAGCCGAGGAATAAGGGTCTCATCTAGCGAAAAGATTAGTTATTTTTTAAAAAAAAAACAAAAAAAAAGTACAGTTTATATACTTTTTAACCTCAAATGCTCAGCTTTTCTAGCTCTGTGATGTGCATGCAGTTCAAGGGTATGTCGAAAAACTCCCATCTAATTTTTTCCTCCAACTTTAAAATCATCCTACATTGCTGCAGAAGTACCGACCCAGTGTTTGCAAAGTGAACGTGCAAGGAGGGTCAGACACCCTTCACAAAAAAAGGTAAAACGGCAATGTAGGACAATTGGAGGAACACAGATTGAACCAGAGTGCACATCGCAGAGCTAGACAAGATTGTGGTTAAAAAGCATATAAATATATATTTTTTGAAAAAAGGACCGTTTCACTAGATAAGACCCTTTTTCCTCGGCTGGGATTATTTAAAGCCCTTTGAAGTTGCATTTAAACTGCATTTTAGAAGTTCAAAAGTCCACTATATGGAGAAAATTCCTGAAATGTTTTCCTCAATTTCTTTATGACTGAATTAGAGCATTAGCCTCTTCATATTTACAACCAGAGCGAGAAAACACTCACCTGTGTTCTGTATCCTCCATGTCTTTGTGAACTGTGTGTCAGGAGGAACAGACTCCCCCTCTCCAATCGTCACATCTTCCACAAAAGACATTGACGGCGTGTTGATATTTGGACTCTCAAAGTCATAATATGCACCAATAGCTGCTTGTAGGTTCCTGATAAGACACGAATAGGCAGATCAACATGACATGCACAAACTGAAAAGCAGATTAATAGGCCAGTAGATGGATATTATGAGACCAATGCCAACAAATATACAACTTACATTTATGCATTTAGCAAATGTTACCCAGAGACTTTCAATAGAGGAACATAGGCAATTTCGGCAAAGAGCCAACAAGATTCATAATGTACAATAGAAGGTTTATTATAAAGCTAAACTAGGAACTTAGCAGAAGCATGACAAACAGCTTGTGTCAATTCCAAAACTACAGACTAAAAAAGGCACAAAAATGCATTATGATACCACTCATATACCTCCTTTTTGGACACATAAACACTACAAATGGTTTGAATTATGCCCATAAATAAACAGACAATATTATATAAAGAAACAGTGCATTTAAAATCGAGTTCCACCTTTGTATTTTTGGCTTTAGACTATTATAAGTTAATAGATAAAAACATAGTTTTAAATACATGCATCAAATAAACTGGCCAGAAAGTAAAGTCATGTCCAAAACAAAAGAAGGGAGGGACAAACTTGTGTTGGCCTGTGTGTAAGACCTCAGATGAAAGTACACTCGTGCATTACGTAACTCTAAAGAAAACTTTCCTCACATGTCAACAAACACCAAATTTAGACAGAAAACAACGTATAAGCATTTAATATTACGTTTTTTACAAATAAAAACTAATATATTACTGTTGTTAGGCAAAATTGTATTTTTGAAGAGTCGTGACTGAACAACATTGGACAATGTCTGTCTCTCAAAACATAGGGAGACCCTACCTAGGTAGCATTTTGAATGCACGATCTTAGTCAGCAGCATTTCAAGTCAGAAACCCCCCCACAAATGCTGCTTAGATAGGGAACTTAAAAGGTTTTAAAACACAACCACTACTGTAGCGAGCCACTAGCACAAACAAGCTACATGTTTGAGAACTGACATATAGCAAATTACAAAGACAAATCAAATTATTAAAGAACTATGCTTTTTTAAAAGGCCAAGTGTCTGAAATTTTACTTCTATAATTCACATGAGCCGAAACGTTACATTTGCTGTTTTTGTAAACAGTCAATTAGCCATTAGCTTGTTGTGTTTTTCGCTTGAGATGCATCTGAACTCCACTGGGCTCATGACAGCTGTCCTGCCGATGCTATTTTTGACACGAAATATATTTTAAAGCAAGAAATCGCAATGGGAAATCTCCTTATGTTTAGTTGAGCAGTAGGCCGCGGCCGAGTCCCCGGACTCACCAGTTGGTCATGTCCAGGAAGAAGGCGCAGCCAGCCGGGTTGAGCTGAAAGCCCAGCAGCCTCTGGAACTCCGAGATGAGGACATCTTTATCCGTGGTGCCCATGCAGCTGAATTTTTGCATGAGCTCCGGATCCAGGTCTATGTCCATGCCCTCCATGAGCATGCGGCTGTCCCGGGGATAAGTTTTAATTGAGTCCGAGGCCTTCTCCAGTCATAACAAGCGACCCGATAACAAGCTCAGTACGCATGGCTGCGGGCGGGGCGTGACGTCACGCGCGACGTAACTATGGTGCGGAGGAACGTCAGCTGTTGCTATTCGGCTGTGTCTGCGGCGTGCCGTAATCCGGGGCATTCGTACAAACCTAGTAGGCCTGTTGGTACTGTAGTGCCATAGTGGCAAGTAAGGTAATACTATGGTACTTTGACGCATATAGAACAATGCTAAACAATTACCCAATTAATTTACACATTGCATGTCAAGAATATGTCCAACAAAGCCATTGCTTTGCCATGGTACATGCTCAATAAAGATTAAATTACTAATGAATTGCTAATAAAGTTGTGTACCCTTACAAAAGTACTGTGGCAGTACCACTGCGCACCGTTTTCCAGTTATGCGGGTGAGAAATCCAATGCACGTTGGATTTTTAATTCAGTTATTTTCAATAAAATTATTTAAAATAGTTTTTTATTATTTTTAATTAACTTATTTACTTTTTATGTAATTATTTATTATTATTGAAATAAATTGTTTATGTAATAATTGTATTTATTTATTTAACGAATCCTTTAGCTAATTGTTTTTAAAGTACTAAAGTAAATATCCAGTGCATATTGGACAGTTATATTATATAAAATTATTTAAAAAAAATATTTAATTATTTTAGAATATTAATTAAATTATTTATTGCATTTAGTTATTTAAGTGATCCTCTTTTAAGAGTCTAACCCAATTGTTTCTTTAAGTGATAGTTTACCCAAAAAAAGAAAATTTGTCATTAATTACTCGCCTTCATGTTGTTCCAAACTCGTTAGACCTTCGTTCGTCTTCTGAGCACAAATTAAGATAATAAATTAATATTTTTTAATTATTTATTTTATCAGTTATTTGTAATTTTATGAAGCTACGTGAACACTTTTTGTGCACAAAAAAAACTAAGATAAAAAAATAGGACCCTTGCTGTCTAAGAAGGATCAAGAAGCTCTCAGATTTCATCAAAAGTATCTTAATTTGTCTCCCGAAGTCGAACAAAGGTTTTACGGATTGGAACGGCATGAGGGTGAGAAATTAATGACAGAATTTTCATTTTTAGGTGAACTAACCCTTTAAGAGTCTAACCCCATTGTTTCTTAATAATGTATAATGTACATGGGATTTTCTAGCTGCATAATTGTAACACAGTGCTGTTATTTCAGATCAAGGTTTCTCAGAGGACGACCTTGCATCATATAAAATGAGAAACCAGGCCCACCATCCCGTGTGAGAGTCTCAGTAACCTGATTAGCCAGCCTGTCAGTAATAATAAGGCCAGGTCTTGGATCTAGGACCCATCGCTGTGTCAGCTAGTGTGAGATGACAAGAAAGACGGGAAGAACTAACCACAACAGGAGACAAAGGAGTGACTAACTTAATGTGTGTGTTTCGAATGTTTTTTTTGCCTGCATGTGTGTGTTGTGGGATGAGCACATGCAATTATAAAATACTTTTGTACAAAAACATATGAGGTTAGTATACTTTTAATGGTGTAAATTCAAATGTGACCCTGGACCACAAACCCAGATATATAATACATTGTTTGGGTCAAAATTATCAATATTTTTTATGCTAAAAATCATTTGGATATTAAGTAAAGATCATGTTTCATTAAGATATTTAGTAAATTTCCCACTGTAAATATATCAAAACTTCATTTTTGATTAGTAATATGCATTGCTAAGTACTTCATTTGGACAACTTTAAAGGTGATTTTCTCAATATTTAGATTTTTTTGCACCCTCAGATTCCAGATTTTCAAACAGTTGTATCTCAGCCAAATATTGTCCTGTCCTATCCTCACCATAAACCATACACCACTGGAAAGCTTATTTATTCAGCTTTCAAGGTCATAAATAAGAAAACATGGTTCCAAACTTGTTCTTCTCAGTGTTAAATGCAACTCTGTTTTGTAGATTCCATATAGAACAGAAATTTTAGTGCAGGAATAAACACCTTAAACCATTATTATTTAAAATAAATTTCAGTAATTTATTTATATGTATTTTATTATTCAAATTAAATGATTTATTTTACTTTTTTATTTCTTTTCAAAAGTTGATAACTTTTTTTTAAATTTCTTTTAAGTTTATTTATTAAATAAAACTATTTAGTAAAGCTTTAGGACCTTAAACCTAACACAAATAGCTTTTTTCAGCATACTGTTCTAAATTAAACTTTAATAATCAAAAATGGAAATGTAACATTTATTTTATTATTTATATTACATGTCTATTTTGTTATTAATTTAAATTACATTGAATTGATTAAATGATGAGTTATTATTTACTAAAAAATAATAAAATAAGCTTAATAAAACTTATTACATTTAATTTAAATTAATTTGTAAAAAGATAAAGTGGAATGTTATGTAATGATTACTGTGATTTTGAAATCTATTATTATTTTTTAAACATACATTGCTGGATGTAATTTCATCTTTATTTTTATTTTATTTTTGTAGTTGTATATATTACTTTATTTTATAATTCATTATTATTTAGCATTTTATTTCCTTTTGATAAATGTAGGGTTGGAAAAGTATACTTTGTAATTTTATATTCTGTAATTTTCATGGGGGTTTTGTAACAAAATTAATAAAAAAAAAGGCGATTTAAAAAAATTCAAATTAAACTTTAATAATTTAATTAAATTTACGTTTAAAATGTATTTTGTTTAAATTACATTATTACATTTTTATTTTATTATTAATTTAAATGATATAGTAAAGAGTAATGACTGTAAACCCTGACAGAAAGAACATTTTCAATTTATAAATATATATATATATATATATATATATATATATATATTATTTTTATTTTAATAAATATTGCATTTATTTTTTTAAACAACACTCCTTTAAGCGTTTAACCCCATTGTTTCAGTTGCTGTTATTTCGAGTTGTATTATGCACATTTTAATGCAAGCTGTTGATTGATTTGTGATCAATTGTTTTAGGCTTGCATGCCTCTGAGTTATGCACTGCAGTGAACCGGGGCGTCTATAGTGAGCGCCTTAGTGAGCCAAACAGACAGACACAGAAGGAGGGAGGGAGGGGAAGGAAAGAGTCTTTTTAAAAAACCCATGTAGTTTCTTGGCAAGGGGAGGGCAGAGGAACACAAACTGTGGGTGGACCCCTGTGACAATGTAGATCAGGCACCTAAACCCTCCCTGGTTGAAAAACACTAGTACCACAAATGCTTACAGCGGTTACTACTGCCGTAGATCCGGCAGGCTGTTAGTTTAAGTTTAATTCCATGGATAATACAGTCTTACGCTGAATAATACCAGGTGGACAAGGACTAATAATCTGCTTATAACAGGTAAAGAGGATTTGCGTCCAGACTCATAGACAGACTCCTGCTTTGCTGTTCCAGACAGGAAAAACTAGCAGGAATGTCCAATCCCGCTCAAGATGCTCAGGCCCGTCCGGACCAGACTGAGAGTGATGGGTCACCCGAACTGTCACCCCAGGATTTGAGGAAGCCACCTGGGCATCTGAAGTTGGCACGCAGCCTTTCTAAATCAGACTCCGACCTGCTGGCTTCCCCTCATTGTGAGGAAGACGGGCCTCTGGGTGGCCGGTGCGAATCCCTGTCCAACTGTGTTGCTGAGAGGAAGGAAATGGAGCAGATGCCCTCGTTTGCCTCCGAATGGGACGAGGTAAGGGCTGATGAACTATAGATTAAAGAGCAGAGAACATGAGACTTCCTCTCATGAGGGAAACGTTAATAGTTTCTAATTTACACTGAAAGTTACTTTTAATATGCGCTACCATTCAAAAGGGTTAATATGAATATATTTTTTAAAGAAATTTGTACTTTTATTTATCAAGAATGCATTAAATTGATCAAAAGTGATGTTTATAATGTTACAAAAGATTTCTGTTTCAAATGCTGTTCTTTGGAACTTTCTATTCTGAAAATAAAAATGTCTCAGTTACATTGATAATGATAAGAAATGTTTGCGTGCAAGTCAGTCTTGTCCAAAATAAAAACAAATAGAGCTAAAAAAATTTGCTAGCCAAACATAGTGATAGCAATTTGGAAAAGAGTGCTTTATATTCTTCAGCTTAAACTTATTTGTTGTCTCAAACTGATTTTCATTTCATCTTTTTATTAATACTTAATATTAATTCATATTTTATTTTAACCTTAGCCCTAGTTTGTTTTTTGTATTTATTTATATTGATTTGTTAATTAAAATAAAATATAAATATTAGTTAAAAAAAGCAATTTTAAAAGAAAATGTTTTCTTAGAAAATATGCTCACGTAACATTTCTGAATTTTAATAAATTTTTATGTTTTATGTTTTTCTTGTAAACACTAAAATTACTAACTGGAAATAAATTTGAACCTAAACTGAACTAAAATAAATAAAATAAAATAAAATAAAAATAAAACTGAAAAAAACAACAACAATACAAAACAAAATATATAAATGACAAAAACATATATATAAAAACATTTTTTTGTTTTTTTTGTTTTATGTATTTATTTACTGAATTTTACGGTTTCAAACCTCTCACTTTACCATGTAACACTTTTTTAGGAGTAACACAATAATATAACATGTTACTTCTATAAAATATATACCGGTATACCTGCATTACTTTTCTTTTTAAGTAATGTATAGTCAGACCAAAGCACTTTGCTCCTTCCTTGTAACATCAGTGCAAAGGCCTAAATAGTCATGTTGCCTTAATATGTTAAAAAATGTTGTTAATTAAAATAAAATAAAATAGAAATAAAAAATTACAAAATTTTAAAAGGAAAACAGTTTAAATGTCTTCTTAGAAACTTACTAAAATAAAATAATCTGAAAAAATAGTTACTAGAGCTAAAAATGAAATTAAAATACAATGAAGCTAAGTATTAATATGAAAAAAAATTATAATAACAATGCTGAAAGCACATAAAATAATAATATTACTAAACATTAAACTAGAATTAAACTAAAAAAGTTAAAAGCTACCTTAAAATCTTTATAAAAGCTTTCAAAGTATGTACACTGGTTCAGAACAAAATGTGTGAGTAAATGAAGACAGAATTTACATTTTTGAGTGACCTTTGGCTTTAAGAGAGTGAGCCGAACAATAACAGCCATGTTATTCGCTTAAAAAGTAACAATGTAACTTTAGTTTAATTTTTAGAACTTTTATTTAGGGCAGTGCAACAATGTAATGTGTTACTTTTAAAAGTAACATTCTCCAGCACTGGTTGTGGGTGGGAAGGAAACTCTGGCAGTGTGTAAGGTTGAGAGGGAAGGGAGGGAGACGGAGGCAGCGAGTCTTGACAGTATCAGCGCCAGTGGCTGAATGCTGAACGCTTGGCTGGGCCCATCAGTCCTTCTGCTGCTCTATGCTGGCCGCAGCGCACGGGGCTAATTGGGCCTTAACTGTCACTCCGCATCTTCTCAGGAAGCTTCCCAGGGGTCGGCCCACGCCGCACACACAAGCGCTCCCCTCTCTCCTGGCGCCAGAGCTTTAGTCATCATCACCACAACCAGTGCAGTGCTGCCTTCACACCTCGTGCTAATCACACCTAAAAACATGCATGTAGATTCAGTCGCTGATCAGCTGATGCTGTTGTAACAATATCTTGACTAGACAATGTATCGTATTTTCAGTAAATAAGAAAACGCCTTAAGCCACCCAAACTTGGACGTTTTTTGGCTAAAAAAAAGCTCTTTGAGTGGCTTGATAGCTATTTTTTTATGTTTTCAATTCATCATTTCTACAAATTAATTTTAAATAGCATTTAATAATTAGTATTTCTGTGTTTATTTAATTTCTAATGTTAGTAATTTTAGTACTTCAGCTTAAACTTATTTATTTCAAGTATGTATCATTTCTGATTTTTATTAAAATGTTTCTTTTTCTCTTTTTTTTTGTAAAATTAATATTTTATTGATTTCAATTTATTGAAAACAGAGCTTTAGTTTAAAAAGTGTCTAGACAAGACAACATTTCTAATTTTTGTTAAAAGTTAAAACACTAAAATTACTAACTGGAAGTAAATAAAAACTAAACCTGAACAAAAACTAAACTAAACTAAAATAAAACAAAAGAAAAGAAAACTGAAAACTAAAACTAAAAATAAAAAATAAATAAATAAGTATGTAAGTATAAATAAATTAATAAAACTGGGAAATCAATTAATTAAACCTAAATAATAAACAAATAAAAAAAACATAAAAATGACAAATACATATAACAAAATTAATTAACCCTAAACGTAAAAAATAAATAAACCCTAAAATTAAAATGGAAAATATACAAATAAAAGCAAATTAATAAAATATTTATTTTATTTTAAATTCAATAAAACTTTATTTTATTTTATTTTATATTTTATTTCATTACATTATTTGATTTGATTTGATTTTTGTTATTTTTTGTTATTAATTTAAAAATTAATGCTACAATTTTATTTTAGAGAGGTTTACACATTAAAATGCTAAAATGTAATTTTATTTTTAGTTGCCATAGAGGCTTACACAATAAAATGCCTAACAATAATACTAACTTTTTAAAATTTAATTTAATTTCATTTCATTTCATTTCATTTCTTTTATTTAATTGTTTTTTCAGTTGTCATATATCATGATGAACTGACTCAAACATCAATACTAATATTTTTTTCTTTTCTTTTCTTTTCTTTTCTTTTCTTTTCTTTTCTTTTATTATCAGTTGCATTTAAGGTTTGCATAATAAAATGACTCAAGCATTAATAATACATATTATTTTTTTATTTGGCATAGAGGTTTACATGATAAATTGATAAACTTTAAGACACAATTTTTATTTGATTATTTTTTTATTTTAAAAACAGTTGCCATAGATAAATACATTTTTTAATCAAATTTAAAATATATAAATAAAACAGTTTTTTTTATTAAACTTAAATAATATTTATAAAAAAAAAAAACACAAATGAATTAACCCTAAAAGTAAACAATATACAAATAAAATCAAATTCAAACAAGTAATAAGAACAATAATAGTAGGTTCTTGTTAGGGTTTCTAGGTCATTGCTAAACAGACACAGATAAGACGGTAACTTGGCCCATTAATATTAAATTCAGTTGTGCAGTCACATGAATGCATATTTCGAGTATTTTACGAATGCTTGACTTGCGCGGCTCATCCAATCAAAATTTAGAATCAGAACTATCCGTTTTGTAATAAAAACACTTACCACTACTTAACTTCGATCACATTTAGGCTATACTCAAATCTTTTGAAACCTTAGTCTCAGGTGGTGCTGGGAAGGATTATATTATCAGATTGTGGAGCATTATTTAAACCGTACGCATAACCAGTTTAATAGAGCAGCTGTCAGATCATCTATACTGCGCTCAGGGTGGAGTGTCCTGTTCTCAGAACATTCTGTTTCACATTATATATGGATGACAGCTATAGGTCTGAGAGAGGGAGGCGGAAAATGGGAGCGGGTGGGTTTGCAGAAATGACTGGGAGAATGAGGTGGTCCTGCTGTTAACACACCGATACAAACCAACTCAGAGCTGAGCGCTAATATACAGCCAGACAGAGCCAACACGCTGGCACACGCTCACACCGTATCCTGCCGCAAAACAGCTGAATCAGCGTTTGAGCGTTCGTCACGGTAATGAACGTTCCTCGGACACAACGTCTAAACTGTGTGATCTTTGTGATGTAAAAACATTCCCCTATGCCCATACTGTGGCAGTATCCAGTATTACTATTATATTCTTTGACATGATTGTATTGCAAATGTAACTAGAATGGCATATAGATGAAAATGGTACTTTTTTTTGTACAAAGTGTTACTGTCACTGTGTCATGGTACAGTATGTTTTTCTAAGAGAACTGAAATGCTTACATATTTTGATGTATTTGTACATTTTACCTTTGACGCTCAATGTCAAGATATTCAACTCATGATCATCCAGTTTGTTGCTTTAGAGGTTTACACGATAAAACTACTATAAAACGTTAAAATCTGTAATACTAATATACATTTTATTATTATTTTTTAAAATCAGTTGCCTTAGTAGTCAATATGATAAATCGACTCAAACATTAAAACAAGTGATAACATTTGTTTTTATTTTAGTTTAAAAACAGTTGCTTTAAAGTTAGAACACAATTATTTTATTTTATTTTATTTTATTTTATTTTATTTTATTTTATTCAGTTGCCATAGAGGTTTAGACAATAAAATGACTCTAACGTTAATACTAACTTTTTATTTTATTTTATTATTTTATTTGATTTTTTCAAATGTCATAGAGGTTTACATGATGAACTGACTCTGAACTGACTGAAACATTAACACACTTTTTTTAATTTAATGTTTAATCAGTTGCCATTAAGTTAGTACAATTTATTATTATTATTTATTTAAAAATCAGTTGTCATACAGTTAATTATTTTTATTTTATTTTATTTTATTTATTTCTTTAAATCAGCTGTCTTAGTGGTTTATATGATAAAATGACTTAAACATTAATACAATTGTTTTTAATGTAATTTTTTTAATAATTTTATTTTAAAATCAGTTGCCATAAAGTGAATTATTTTATTTTATTTGAATCAGTTGCCATAAAGGTTTACACACAAAAAAAATATTTTCAGTTACCATAGGTTTACACAATAAAATAACTCTTTAATACATTAATATTAAACGTTTTATTTTATTTTCAGTTGTCATAGAGGTTTACATGATTAACTGGCTCAAACAATAATACAACTGTTTTTAATATTTTTTTTATTTAACTTTAAAATCAGTTGCCATAAAGTAATATTAAAACATTAACTGTTTTTAGTTTAATATTTTATTTTATTTTTTATATCAGTTCCATACATGAAAAACTCAAACTTAAATACAAAAATTTTATTTGGTCATTTTTTTTATTTTAAAATCAGTTGCCATAAAAATTACTCAAACATTGATACTAATTTATTTTATTTTACAATTCCTGTAGACATTTACACAATAAAACAACTCAAACGTTAATGCTAAAATCATTTCTTGACAGTATTGGTCATACCTAAATGTATGTAAAGGAAGCCATCCTCCGTGTACATTTTTAACACTTTTTACAGCAGCCCATAGCTCAGTGTGTTAATGTTTCAGCACTTCCGCAGAAAACCTGTTTAAAAATAATTTTGTGTTTGAGTGAGCGGTCAAACATGCTTTCCACAGATGGCAATATAAGTCTCTTCATAATTCATATGCAAACGGAAGATGTCAGGGGAAAACGTATCTTCAGATGGCAAGTGAAAGATGTGCATGGGGGGGAAAAGAAGTGGGCGGCAAATGCTTTCACCTGTCAGAGAGCTTCTGAGACTTCAGGCCCGCTCCACACACACAGCCTGTGTGTTCACTGAGCTTTTTTTGCGAATTAACTGCAATCGCCATTCGCTTTTTCATGTGAATACAAGAATGCAGGTTGCAGTAGAAGTACAGGGAGCAAATAAATGTCAAAAGTTTAACAATAAAGCTGCCAATTTAACAAAATAATGCGTTAAAATAGGGGTGGGCGATATGGCAAAAATAGAATTTTTCAGAAATATCACGATTCACGATTTTTTGTCATGTTGGTTTTACTATTTTGCAAGTTGGCTGAGCAGTACAGCCAAACTAATTTCCCTTTAAAAAAAAAAAAAAACTTTCAAGATATCAAAAAAGAATGGCAGATATTTAAGTCATTAAAATCTTTGTCATAATTTTATCTTTGTTATTAAAAAATAAGAACAAAGATACACATTGCAAATAACATAATACAATCTTTATTTTTTAGATACAGAAGGTGTATTTACCAATAGCAAATTTAAATAACTAATATAAAAAGTAAAACATGATATACTTGTACACTATATACATAAATTGTACATGGATTTATATTAAAGTCAGATCAGTGAGGGATTTTTCTCTTTGTTTTATTGTTTTATTAACATTAAAAGAACAGTTCGCCCAAAAATGAAAATTCTGTCATCTGTCTGTCAATTCTGTCCTTGTGTTTTATCTATCATCATTCACTAACCCTCAGGTTGTTTTAAACCTGAATGAGTTTCTTTTTTCTGTTGAATGTTATCTATTTGATCATTTCTGTTATTAAATTCAGGGACCAGCTACTGTTGTGTAACCCACATTCTTCAAAATATCTTTTTTTGTGTTTTGCACAAGAAAGAAACTAATACAGTTTTGGGACAACATATAAGTGAGTAAATAATGACAGAATTATAATTTTTGGATGAACTATCCCTTTAATGACAGGTGGCAGCTTGTTTAGTATAATTAGTCTGCTGTCCCTTTAAGAGCTGCACGCATCTAATATACTGGCATGCGTCCATTTTTTCCTCAATTGTTTACTATCACTTTAGACATAGGCATGTTTTTATATGTAAACCTTGTGTGTTTTGACAGTATTAGCGGCATCAGATGCAATACATAACTTAATTCAGTAATTAGGTGCTATTTGACAGGATTTTAGTGTGCGCTTGCTTCAGGTGTGTGAAATATGAACATATGGAATGTTTAACCGGCAAGGCTTTAAAGCAAATAATGCACTTTTGTAAATAAGTGCGGTGTGTTAACATTGATGTGCAAGTATGTCACATTGTACAGTATATCGAGATGGAGGCACACCCCTACATTAAAAGCAATAATGCGTTTAATCATACACCATGACTCCCACAACTTGATGCTTTTTACCAAAGATAAATGGTTAAAATAACAATATGTTGCAGACTGAATGCATGCTACTCAATTTGTTTATAAAGCAATACATTTAGAAGTATGTAATGTATTGTCATACTTTGATTTCTTATCTATGCTTATTAGACTTTTTTTTGCATATTATATGTGTGTGTACTGTGTATGCTTATTATGTGTATATAAATACACACATATATGTATATATTTTAACAAATATTTGTATATAGTTGTATGTAAACACTTAATAATTAATAATATAATTAATATAAATATCAATATTTTACATATAAATCTAACACATTTTTCATTAATATATACATGTATGTGTATGTATTTATATATACATAATAAATATACACAGTACACACACATATAATATGCAAACATAAACTTTTATTTTGAATCGATTAATCGCGATTAATCATTTTGCAGCCCTAAATGTAGCATTTTTTATTTATTTATGTGATTTACAGTGATTCATTTAATTAATGAATAAATAGTTTAATAAATTAAGTATTTTGTATAATTTAATATAGTGTGTCATTCAGTTAATCACATCCAAAATAAAAGTTTGTTTATATGTGTGAGTACTATATATACATACTGTATACTGTATAATTTATATTATACATAAATATAAACACATAACATATTTCTTACATACATATATATATATATATATATATATATATACATCATTTAAACACAAACTTTTATTTTGTATGTGATTAATTGAGTTAAATATGAATAATATAGTTAAATATGATTATTATTTGTAAAATTGTTTTAATAAAAAAAGTTTCAAAACAGTATACAACAGGTGTTTTTTGTGCTGTTAACATTTTTTGGATGTAAAACTTGACTAAAATAATGTTTAATTAGAATATACAGTGCATTTTTTGTATTTTCTGATAAGCATGGATTTTCAAAATACAGTAAGACGTTATGTGCTTTCAATGTATTGTTTTATATTATTTATTAAATTCTGCTGTTATACTAGATTTGGCGTATTACAGGATGCGCTGTGAAATTTGACCACAGATAGTTTGGAAGTATCTACCGACAGTCGCGTTTACAGTTTGGAATCTTCACTCTCCATTCTTTCGAATTGTAAAATGGCAAACTGTGTAATTTTCCGAATGAGATCATATCCCACTCGCGCGGTGTCTTAGCTTTAATCAGAGTCGCTCTGTGGTGTCAGCAAGGCACTGGCCATCGCTCCAGTCTCTGAAGCCTGTAATCTCGTTACTACTCTGGCACATGGGAGGAGGCAGAGCTGTATGAAATCTTTATTACCCCCCGACTTCACATTTTCTCGAGCTGCTGGCTTCTACGTATTCACTCATTAGGTTGGACATTGTGTGATGTTCCTTATTGCTGTCTCTACAGAATGAAAATGCTCGCCTTTCATGAACTGTTTTTGGAACTCCATGGCCGGAGGCTACGACCGCAATAACTCTCCCGCTACGTCTCTGTCTCTCTCTTTCTCTCCATCTCTCCACATGAGTCTACACTTCAGAGAATTCCTCAAAAACAAAATTCTACACATTTCGAAGAAATCTGCAGTCAGTATCTAAAGTCCTTTACGTTTACGTTTGTAAATGAAAGGCTGTAGTGTTGCACAATACCGGTACTAAAAAGGTATGGTGAGACCCTGCTTTTAAAAACAGTATGATTCTTTAAGAATGCATTTTGATAAGAGCTGTAATAAAACAGTTCATTTAGGGCCCTACACTGTAAAAAAAACAAAAAAAACACAATTTGTTGAGTCTTGAATTTTAAGTTCAGCCAACTCAAATAAGTTTATTCCATTCGAAATGTTAAGTTGTAAAGTTAAGTGACAACTTAGATATTCGAGTTGACTAAACTAAAAAATTGTTTGTTAAACTTAACAGCTGTGTTTGTTACTCGGCTGCCTTAAAATTTTAAGTTGAATCAACTCAAATATCTAAGTGGTCACTTAGTAAAACGTAACATTTCAAGCTGACTAAACTTCTTCATGTTGACTGAACTTAAAATTGTAAGGCAGCCAGGTAACAAATTATTTTAAGTTGACTGAACAAATTGTTCTTTACAGTGCAGTCATAAGGGTCAATTTTTCGAAATTGAGATTAATACATCATCTGAAAGAATAAATAAGCTTTCCATTGATGCATTGTTTGATATGATAGGACAATATTTGGCAGAGATGTATTTTGAAAATCTGAGGGTGCAAAAAAAATCTAAATATTGAGAAAATCGCCTTTAAAGTTGTCCAAATGAAGTTCTTAGCAATGCATATTACTTGTCAAAAATTAGGACATTAGGAAAATTAGGAAATTTACAAAATATCTTCATGGAACATGATCTTTACTTGATATCCTAATGATTTTTGGCATAAAACAAACAAACAAAAAAAACCAAAACAATAATTGCTACAAATATACCCTAGTGAGTTATGACTGGTTTTGTGGTCCAGGGTCACATATGTGGTGTACAACTTTATTTTATATGTTGGAAGTTGTGAACATTAACCTGAGGTCCTCGGGTCAAATTTTAGATTTTGCTTATTTTTTTTCTGAAGAAAGATAGACATGTATAGTGATGAAAGACAAAATTTTAAATGTCATGAATGTATATTTACTGACTAATCCACTATTTTGTAGAGTATGTTTAATGCAGATGTTTTGACAAAGGCAAAGGAGATACATTTCTAGTTTTTAAAAGGATAAATTAAGATATCCTAAATACTTCCTGAGTTAGAGGCATGCAAACATGAAAACTCAATAGTGCCATTTCCCCATTTTTGAACGGTCATCATTGGCACATAATGCAACAAAGATTGCTAAAGTCAACAGATTTCATTAATAGACCTACCAATCTCAGTGTAAAAATAAGATAATGCTGCTGCCATCTTTCTGAAGTCATTTTTAACCCCCTGTACTTTGGCTCTGAATCTCAAGTGAAAATTGCCATTTTGACCTCCCTCTACAAAAGTGGATTACTCAGTAATTATTTGATTAATAAAAAATTTGAGCTGGGGAAATTTCTAAAAATTGCTTGATTTGGAACAGAATGACCCATTTTGATTTCATGCTGACATTTAGTTTTTAGTATAAATGTTCAACATTAACCTTTATATAGAGCTGAGTATCTCTTCTCTTCATGTGAGCGGTAAAATGTTTGTACTTCTGAACACATATGGAGAGATGAAGCTTGGAATGAGCACAGACAGCTGAGGGATTCTGGGAAGTGTACCATGTAACCATGAGGATGCATTGTGCATTCTATAATGGATAGACATGAAAAGTGTACAGAAGTAAGTCAGTACAGTATGTAGGTTACTTGAGAGCAGGAAATGCAAAGGCCTGTATGGCTAGAGGGGATCTAGCACGTGGACCGTGGCATCTGACTGCTAAATGAATCTTGGGGCTTGCCAGCATGTTGATGCCACAAGCACACAGCAGATGAGTTTGCCAGACTTTAAATATTACATCAAAAACCAGCGTTTTTCTATTTCAGGGCCTCTCCTAAAAGTTGACTATTGATTGGAGAGTAATCTTCAAGCTTTTACACAGATGAAAAAGTGTGCTTTCGGTTTGCTTGTGTAGTCATTATTAATTGTTTTTAGGGTTTTGCTGATTCCTTTTCGTGAACATTTACAGTTCTGGCTGTTTCCAATTCAAGGAGTCTCCAAAAATAGTCTTTTTTACTCTCTAGGAGGAACTCCTTCTTCTGCGTTTCAGATTGACTGCGCTGTTGACTTGGCAAACAACACATATGAATTATGAATTAAAATCAGTTCTAACGAGTCCAATGAAGACTAACCTGCCATGGCAGATTACAGCGAGATTAAATATTTAATATTTATTTTAGCATTTTATAACCCTTCTTTTCTTGATGTTGTATCGTAGATTGAAAAGATCATGAGTCTAATTGCCGGCATCGAGATCTCCAGGGAGCATCAACCTGCATCGGAAGGTAAATATGAAATGTTTTTTAAACTTTAGGCTAGAGATTTTACAATCTTACCACCCAAAAGCCTTCTGTGGAGCATATAAAATGTTTTTTTTTTTTTATAATTATTTTTTGTCTGTACATTGAACATCAGTGGGGCCAAATGTTGTTTGGACCTCAATTAATCTTCTAATGTCTTCTTATGTGTTAGCTTTTATTTTTAGATTTTCATTTTTTACTTTCAAGTTTTATATTAATTTTATGTGCTTCTTTACAATAAGGTGTCATTTGTTAATGGACAGTACATTTATTAAACTATTAATCTTTGTTAATGTTAGTTAATAATAATACAATCGTTGAAGTTCACAGTGCATTAATTAATGTTAACACACACAACTTGTGATTGTAATAATGAATTAGTAAATGGTGTAATTAACATTAACTAAGACAAATTCTGATCAACACTGTATTGATCATTATTAGTTCATGTTAAGTAATGTAGTTAACTAATGTTAACTAATCAGCCGTATTGTAAAGTGCTACTGCTTTTTTATTTCTATTTATCTTCATCTTTGAAATGTATTTATGTAAAACTTACTTTGTTTCTGTTAATTGCCAAGTCAACATTTTTAAGTTTAATATTTATATTAATATAAATTAGATAAATAATATTAGAAATAAATATATTATTTATTTATTTATCATTTATTTATTCATTTGGATAATGTTTTGTATGGCGTAATTTTACGATATCAAAGCTCTATAACCTATGATCTAAGAAAACGTGTTGCATGTTATTTTTCTTTCGAAAACGGAAAAAAAAAATATATATTTTTGCAAAATAAAAAAAAAAGTAAATTTTCCTCTTAAGTTTAATATTTATATTTTTATTTCAGCTTTATTTCAAATAATGCATTTTTTAGTAAATTATGACAGAATTAAATTTTTTGGGCATTTGAACTTCATACTATGAAATTCATCTGTCACTGTTTGAGATGAAGATATGAAAAGTACCTTAAATTCTACAGGATTTGCTGTTTTTTAAAAAAAAAACATTTGATATATATATTTATGTAACCTATAAATTAACATAACATTTTTTCTTAGGAAAGGGGGAAAAAATAAATAAAAAATAATATTTTTTGTTTTGTAAAAAAATAAATACATTAATATTAAAACATTCATTATTAAATATTTTATTTAATATTGTTTTATTAGTTTTAATATTACAATATTTTTAAATGTATTTTATATAAAATTTCAGACACTATTCTGATTAGTTGCAATACCAATACTGTACCACCAAGTACTTTCTTGTATTTTGTACCATTCACATGATACTCCAAGGTACTTCAGATATTACCATGATACTACCACAGTATTAAAAAAAAAACAGTATTATCAAAACACTTTGATATTGTTATTGCACATTGATAAATTAAAGTTTCTTAAAGAGAAATCAATTAAGAAGTAAAGAAACAAATACTTATTTAAAGGAAGAATATAGATATTTGTGACCCTGGACAAAACCAGTCATAAGGGTAATTTTTTTTTAAATTGGGTTGAATAAATAAGCTTTCCAAGGGTGCAAAAAAAAATAAATATATTGAGAAAATCGCCTTTAAAGTTGTCCAAATGACGTTCTTGCGTCATACTAATCAAAAATTAAGTTTTGATATATCTACGGCAGGAAATTTACAGTAATATCTTGATCTTTACTTAATATCCTATTGATTTTAGGTATAAAAAATCATATTAATATGTCTAAACAACCACTCCAATACGTTAACAATAGTCTAGCCTCTGTAAAGCTTTGCTTTGGCTGAATCATCCCTCGGGTCAGAACTATTCCACTAGCGTCTTTAACAACCAGCGGTTTTCTTTCTCAAGCACATGCTCTCACTTTTCACCCCAATTTGGTCTGTCTGATATTTTTGTACCTGATATTTTGACACAGACACCCTCCGGTACACAATGGCCGCCGAGGGCCTACTTTAAAAAGATGAGATCATGATCCATTTACTGTGGCCATCGCAACGATACTCAGTAATTAGGACTCGATATTCTTTTCTTCTTGAGTGGAGCCTCCCAAGGTAGTTGCTATATATGGCAAGAGAGCACTATATTTTAATGGACTTTTCTAGGAGAGATACAATTATTTAGAAATCGTACAGCAGAGAATCACTTCAAAGAAACAGACAGCACTATTGTTTCGTGAGACATTGTCCTTACAATTCTCACGGGAGTCTGTGCGTAATGAGACGCTTGTTGAGTTGTTTGCCGTTGTCGGTGATGAAAATGCCAGTGTTTTCTGAAATATGTGATTTTATCACACCTCAGATTCTTACCGTTTGTACACAAAGGCCATTTTTAAAATCATTGGAAAAAGTTCAAGAGCTCTTAAAATGAAAAAACATTCCTTTTCTCTATTTCTTTATTTCTTTTTGTAAGAAATATAGAAGAAATATTAATTATATTAAAGTATTAAGCGTGATAAATACATTTATCATTACATTTTTAAAAAATATGTAAACTACCGTTTAAAAGTTTTTGAATATTTGAAAATTCTATTTGAATATATTTTAAAATGTAATTTATTCCTGTGGTCAAAGCTGAATTTTCAGCATCATTACTTCAGTCTTCAGTGTCACATGATCCTTCAGAAATCATTCTAATATGTTGATTTGCTGACATTTATTATTATTATTATGTTAAAAAAAATTAATTCAGCTTTCTGTGATGAATATATTATGACATTATGTCATCATTATGTATCATCACTTTAAAGCATTGTCGCTAAAAAAAAACAAAAAACTCCAAGCTTTTGAATGGTATAGTGTATAATGTTAGAAAAGCTTTCTTTGGATCTTTCTATTCATCAAAGAATCCTGAAAAAAATGCACTCAGCTGTTTTAAATATTGATAATATGTTTCTTGAATAGCAAACCATATTATCATATCATATTATCATATCATATTATAACACTAGCTTCTCTAATCTTTTGCATTCTATTTTTTTTCTTTTTATTTATTATATAATTAACAAATAAAGGCCTCTAACATTAGCTTGCTCTATTATTTTCTATTTGATATGTTTTCTTTTTATTTATTAAATAATTAACTACATAAAAAACAAAAAACCTTGCTTAATGTATTGAGTTATGCTGACTGAGACTTGTCATAACACTTGCATATCAGATAAATGATAAACAGTCTGATAAAGGACTAAATGTAAATGTAAAATTTCGCTTTGATCCCAGGAATAAATTAAAATTTTAAATATATTCAAATAGAAAACCGATATTTTAAATAGTACAGTTATTTTGCAATATTACTGCTTTTGCTGTATTTTGAATCAAATAAATGCACACTTGATGAGCAGAAGAGGCCTCTTTAAAAAACATTAGAAATCTTACTGTTCAAAAACTTTTGACTGGTAGTGTACATGTGCATGTTTTTTACATGTAAGACCAAGTATTGGTAGCACCGTGGTACAAGTAAACTAAAATGCCACATTGCTAAAATGATTGGCTCCTTTTTGCTAAATTGCTAGTGTTTTTACTAATTTTGGATAAAAGAGTCTGCTTAATGAATTAATGTCATTGTATTAAATGTGTACTACAATGTAAGATGTAATAATAACATGGTACCAAATCCAAGAAACAATGTTGAAATTCAGTATGGTGGCATGGCTAAATTCTTCATGTTCTTCCTTGTTTTGCTAGTTGTTTTGGATAAAAGCGTCTGCTAAATAAATAAAACGCACCCCGATATTTATACCTCCTTTAGAAGTGAGCGTCCTTTTGAGCGCGCAGATGTTCGGATGCACTTTACATATCAAGCCTGTCTGTATTTCTCAGCTGCATGCAGATAATGCCCTACATGCATGCGTGAAGCAGCACTCATGTGTGACACTGAATTAGCCCACATCACGCTATGGAAAACGCGGCCGGCGTCGTCTGCGCTCAGCACGCGAGTTTGATCACGTCTGGCGAACCTGAATTCTGCCGATTGGACTCGGACGTGTCCGATACGAAGGTGGGATTATGTTAAGTGCAGCATGTGCACGGTGCGTTTCGCTGACTTAACGTTTAACCAGCCCCCCGCTCTCCCCACCGGTACGGTGACACATTCATGAATTTAATTCCTCTGATGATTTACCGTGGTATGTGGCTTGGCTGCGATTTAATTTTTCATAGAGAGAGTGCAGAGGCTCTGGAAGCACTTAAGTGCGGAGGGGATAGGGATGGGGTTGCGGGGTGCAGGGTTAGAGCAACCTGTACGGGTTTTTTTCCTCCTCCCCTGGCTGATCCTGGCACAGTAGTGTGTGGTTTGGGTTTGTCTCTTGTTCCTCTTTCTGATGGTGTCCTTTCTGCACCAGCAAGATCAGAGAGCCTGCGTGCAATTTTAATCAGTACGGGGAGCGGGGAATAGATAGAGGGGCAGAGAGAGAGAGTGAGACAGAGAAAAGGGGGTGGGGGGGATTGATCGCCACCGAGAGAGAGAGAGTGAGAGAGAGTGCGCGTATGCGAGACAGATAGAGAAAGAGAGGCATAGAGACGGGAGGGAGGGGGGTTTGGGAACGAGCAGAGCGTATATTCCGTGCAGCGGGTTTCAGCATCAGACGGCATATGGCAGCCCTGCAGAGCTCTCGGAAAGGACTCCGTCAATGAGAACTGGGGTAAAAAGCAAGGCAAAGAGGAAAGAAAGCCGGAGACGAACGCGTAAGATGTCTTTAAGGTGATTACCAGCTGCGCTACCGATGGCTTTCTTCTGGAGGAGCACTGTGTCATTTGGATGTTTTGCTTTGTGAGCGCTGAATGCAGCTGCCGCTGTGACTGAGCGTTCCCGGAATCAGGGATGCAGCAATCCTTGCCCCCGAGCGCAAGACCCTTAGGAACGTCTGCAAGAGGAACGGAGCGACCAGAGCAGGGGGCTGGGCTGCAACAAGAGGGACCGTGCCATCAACGGGGCTTTCTTATAGGGTTATCCGTCCATTGTTGGAGCTCACCTCATTCTGCTTGCTCCGTGGCGTGCTCCGTTCTGGTATGTTAGCCCGACGAGGTGCGTCTAAGCTCGGAGGGACCAGCAGTCCTTGGATTACCGTGACCGGAACGCTGCCCGAACGCGGCCGAAGGAACCTTAGGAGCGTTTTCTAGAAGAACGACCAGTGCTTTCTTATCAGTTGTTCCCGTTGGATCAAAGCTTGGTTTTAACTGGTGCGTTCCGTTCTGGTATGTTAGCCTGGCGAGGTGCGTCTAAGCTCAGAAGGACCAGGAGCACTTGGATTACCGCGATCAGAACGCTTCTCAATCAGGGGGAAGTGGTCGAACTGGCTACTTTCTAATGGTGGGAGGGGTTCCTCATCAATGACGGGAAGAGAGAGATGGGAAGATGTGCCATGAAAACCGTTCAAAGGACGAGTTGGCATCACGCAAGGCTTCTGGTGGCATTGTGGTGGACTGTTGATCAATGAGTTGGACCGCTTGGCTTGGGCAACTGTTCTTAGGGCTTTACTAAAGGGTTTTGCTTCCCATTTCAAGGACAAGTCTGTTTTACCAACCCTTGCATTGTAGAGGAAATTTCAGAGCATGTTGGTAAAGGGAGCACTTTCCAGCAACTTCCTAGTAGCTTCTTCAAACTCTCGATGTTTTGCTGCAAGCCAAAAGCTCTTGTTGAACTTTTATGATCTTCCTGTCTGCGTAACGATCGTTTGAATCCAATAGAGAAAAGCTGTGTAGACGTTGCTTTGTTTTTTTGTTTTTTTGAGGAGCGACGCCAAATTGTCCCAATTAATTGACTTACTAAGACGCTTACTTCTTTAAAGGACTACCTGCCAAGGTCTACCTCCATACCCCATCAGCCTTGGCCCTCATCTCCATTGCAGTGAGGGCTAGTGGAGGAATCTCCATTCCTAGTTTAGTCTGTATATCTGGGGCCCTGCGTCTAGCGGAGGCCCATCGTTCAAGCCTGGACACTGCCTTGCTGTTGCTGCTGCTGCCCTCAGCTCTGCTGGCCAAAAATGATGTGGCAGTGCCACATCTCGGCCTCCGAGTGCCGCTGCTACAGGCTGAATGGTTTTTCGCTGCTCAAACGCCATCCTTTGTCGGCAGATGCAGCTGGGAGCCGCGTGCTGGAGCAGTCGGTGGGGGAGTGGCTGGAACACGTGGGCTTTCCTCAGTACGAGAGCAAACTGGTGCTCAATGGCTTCGATGACCTGCGCTACATGGTGAGTTCCTTTTGTGTGGGGGATTGATTGACGCAGCAGGTTGGTCAAGGGATGTGGTGAGGTTCTGTATCCAGTATATAAAAGCTGAAAATATGATAAAAAGTAACCTTTTTTGAGTTATCAGTTTTTATGTATTATTATTTAATCAAATATATTTGTTTTTTAAGGAAAATGTTACTTTTTAAGCTGTTTATTTTATCCTCAATGTAAATTTTACGTGTAATGTGTTTTTAAATTGTACTTAAATTATGTGATTTGTGTTTTATCATTTAAACAAAAATTATTTCACATTAAATTTTATTTAAAAAATTAAAAATAAAAAAGGTACATGGCATTTGAAGCATTGCCTTGCATTTCGAAATGCTTTAAGCCATATGTGACCCTGGACCACTAAACTAATTTAAGTAGTCTTAAGTAGCATGGGTATATTTGCAGCAGTAGCCAAAATATTCATTGTATGGATCAAAATTATTGATTTTTGTTTTATGCCAAAGTTAAAATCATGTTCCATGAAGATATTTTGTACATTTCCCACTGTAAATATATAAAAACTTACATTTTTATTAGTAAAATTGCATTGCTTAATTTGGACAACTTTAAAGGCGATTTTCTCCATATTTTTGCACCCTCAGATTCCAGATTTTCAAATAGCTGTATTTCGGCCAAAAATGGTCCTATCCATACATAAATAGAAAACCTATTTATTCAGATGATGTCAAAATCGTATTTTTATCGATTTGACCCTTATGACTGGTTTTGTGGTCCAGGGTCACATAAAACATTTTAAACAGTATTTTTTTCCACAAATGTTGCATAATTAATTATGCATTTTTATGTTCTCAGACTAGAAGAAATATGATTATAATGGAAAAGGAATAAAAAAAGAGATTGTGTAATTTCAAACTCAGTACCCCAGAAAATAAAATGTGTGTATATAAATATAAATATAAATATAAATATAAATATAAATATAAATATAAATATAAATTGTAAGTATATTTATAGATAAATGCATAGATGCAAACAACCCAGCGCTGGGTGAAATATGGACAAACTTGGTGTTTGAGTTGTTTTGACCCAGCATTTGTGTTTAAAAAAAAAAGTTTAATCCAACCCTCTAAGTAGTTTTATTTAACTATTGCTTATAAATGACTATATTTCATACTTAAAATGAATTCAAAATAGGTTGGAAATGAATATTTATTGTTCATTAAATGACAAAACCAGTCATAAGGGTCAATTTTCTGGAATTGAGATTTATACATCATCTAAAAAGCTAAATAAATAAGATTTCCATTGATTTATTGTTTTTTAGGATAGGACAAAATTTGGCCGAGATACAACTACTTGAAAATCTGGAATCTGAGGGTGCAATCTTTAAAATTGTCCAGATGAAGTTCTTAGCCATGAATATTACTAATCAAAAATTCAGTTTTGATATATTTACTGTAGAAACTTTACAAAATATCTTCATGGAACATGATCTTTACTTAATATCCTGATGATTTTTGGCATAAAGGAAAAATTTATCATTTTGATCCATACAGTGTATTTTTGGCTATTTTTTGTGGTCCAGGGTCACATTTATTAATAAGATGAATAAATAATAATTAAATAATAAACATTTTTTAATGGCTTATTTTAGATTATTGCTGATACCTCTAGTAATTATATCTGATTTTTGATTTACAGCCATATAGTCATTTTTAAGTTAAATAAAACTACCAAAAGGTTGGGTTAAACATTTAACCCAGTCGCTGCATTTGTCCATATTTCACCCAGCACTGAGTTCTGTTTAACCCAGCATTTTTTTGTAGTGTAGATATTTGATGTATGTGTGTACTGTTTTAAATGTTTACTTGATTAAATATTCTTGCAAGTGTCTGGTGTTCTCAAGTACACGATGTACCTGAAACTCTTGAAATCAAACCACCTCTGCTGTCACTTTCATGCAACACTTGGTTGTTTTTGTGAACTTGCGTAAAGCAAAAACGAATGTGAATGTACGTATGTTCAGGGGAGTAACGTGATGGAAGATGAGGACCTTCAGGAAATTGGCATCACCGACCCAGGCCACAGAAAGAAAATCCTTCATGCAGCAAAAAGCCTTCCAAAGGTAGCGTGTTTCAGTCCCTAAATAGTAATTGCACACTATGTGTGAAACCAAGTCCCATTTATTTTTTAAAAAGATAGCACTTTTTCAGCACACATTTCATCCACGTCTGCTTAAAATGACCTTGAGACTGGTTGGTTAAAAGTCATGTCTCAGAAAAGTAAAATTAGTTGTGAAGAAAGATTTTGTTTGCACATTTGTCATCTAATGCAATCACGTTCAGACATTTTAAGTGTTACTTAAGTGTCCAAATGACTCTCAAAGTGAATTATATGCACTATGCTATGCCATTTATTTTGAGATGGCGTTTTTCTCCTCCTTTAGGTCAAAGCTCTGGGCTGTGATGGCAGCACCTCTCTGTCCTCATGGCTGGAAACGCTGGGTCTCGGAGAGTATCTGCACAACTTCCTGTCTAGCGGCTACCGCACCCTGGACTGCGTCAAGAACCTGTGGGAGCTCGAAATTGTTAATGTAAATGTGCTTTTCATAAGCTTTTGTGTGATGTATATACTGATCTGATATACTTACACTACAAATACATTTTTCTCTATGCAGGTGTTGAAAATTGGCCTTCTTGGTCACAGGAAAAGAATCATAGCCTCGATAGCAGAGCGACCGTATGAGCAAGCACCTTCGAAATCGAACCGCTTTTCCCAACTCAAGGTGATGGACACAATTTATCATCATTTTGGCCCAAATTAGATTATATTTAGATATTACAAATATGTTTTACCTTGCTAATGTGTATCAGATTCAGGACCTGTTGTCTCAGAATGCGTCACCGCTCAGTTATATGGATCCATACACCAGTCGCTCCATGGATATGTTGCTTCCACTGGGAGAATCAGGCCGAAAGAGCAGAGCGTTGGATCAGGATGGCAGTATCTCCCTTCGCTCCTTCGGTGAAAGATCACGCTCACATGTAAGCACCTCTGTGACTAAGATCAGTGTGATTATAATGACTCCTTTCAAGTAATGAATCACATTTGACTCATTCTGTGGTAAATGGTGTCTATGCAGTTCTATATTACATAATAAAAAATCTTTTTTGTTTATATTTCGAATTTTTTTTTGGTAGATTTTCTGTTTTCATTTTAATTTTAGTTAAAGTTTTAGTAATTTTATTGTGTGTTTTTGTTATTTTTAGTAGTCTGGGGGTCTCTGTAGTTTTTTATGTCTTTTATGTATGTTTTATTATTTTGAAATATGAAAAATACTTCTGCAGCATTTATTAATCGTAGTTAATTTTAGCATTTACTAATGCATTATTAAAATCACAAGTTGTTTGTTAACATTAGTTAATGCACTGTGAACTAATATGAACAAACAATGAGCGACTGTATTTTTATTAACTAACATTAACAAAGAATCATAAATAGTGCGATAAATGTATTGTTAATTGTTCATTCATGTTAGTTACTACATAAACTAATGTTAACAAATGACTCCTTATTGTAAAGTGTTACCATTGTTTTTTTACACACATTCTGAAAATTTATTTTAGTACATAAAATAAACTCAAAATATATTCATATTATTTCAGTTAACATCTATTTTATTTCAATTAACAAACTTTTTTTATGGTTTTAATTTTAATTTCATTTGTAGTTAACTATAATAACCCTGAATCTTAACAAACATTAATGCAATTGTAATTCTTAGAAATTAAGGTAATACGAAAATACAATATTTATGTTTATTTAAATAAATAATAAAACAATTAATAAAAATATTATCATGTTTTTTTTTTTGCACTCCAAATTAAATCAAATTTGGTAATAAATAACAACAAAAATAAAACATTTGATATGCTTGTTGTTTCATATTTTGCATTATTATTTAATTTTTACAGTAATCATTAAGAACTCTTTTATCTTCTGTATTTTAAATATGACCCTGGACCACAAAACCAGTCTTAAGTAGCACAGGTATATATGTAGCAATAGCCAACAAAACGGTTTGTATGGGTCAAAGTTATACATTTTTCTTCTATGCCAAAAATCATTAGGATATGAAATAAAGATCATGTTCCATGAAGATATTTTGTAAATTTCCTACCGTAAATATATCAAAACTTAATTTTTGATTAGTAATATGCATTGGTAAGAAAACCTTAATTTGGACAATTTTTCAATTTTTTTTGCACCCTCAGATTCCAGATTTTCAAATAGTTGTATTTTGGCCAAATATTGTCCTATACATCAATGGAAAGCTTATTTATTCAGCTTTCAGATGATGTATAAATCTCAGTTTCCAAAAATTGACCCTTATGACTGATTTATTGGTCCAGGGTCACAAATGTGTCTTAAATTTTGAAACTTTCAAGTCATATTTTGTAGTGTAGTCTGTAGTGCTATTTTTAATATGAATTAATAAATTTTCCATGAAACATTTTACAATTTTAATTTTCCATGAAACATTTTATTTAGTTATATTTATTATTTATATTTCCACATGCTCTCTAACAAATGAGTCAAAATGGCTGTGAGGTCTTTGTGAAGAATTCATTCTTCTACATGTTTGAATGCTGATGTCTGTTGCCACGGGGCACAGTAACACGTCTGTACACCACAGAACATGAATAATTCATAATTCATAAATAAAGCAATTTTTTAATAATTTAAACTCATTATGCTTTTAAATTTATGGAGGAACAATAGTAAAATGCTGCAAAATACTATTAAATATAACTCCACTTTGAATATAATATGCAGTGTGTCATTAATTTAATTTGTGTGACTTTGACTCCGATTTCACTTGTTGTTTTCCGTTAGGACCGTCATGCAGATCGACATTCACGTCTAAGTATTCGCCCTTCCAGCCACTCTGCCACATACACCACAGTCTCCACCTGGCACCATCATCCTGAGAAACTCATCACCGAGTCCTGCGTTTATGAGGCCAGAGTAAGTCTTTCCTATAAGGATTTTTTCAGTTTATATGATAGTGATCCCTCAGTTGCTCTCATACACCCAAAGACTAACAGAGGAAATATTATCCTCACGTTTGTGGGGTTTTTATCAAAATAGGTGAAATACACTATATTGCCAAAAGTACTGGAACACCTTCTAATAAACAGATTTGACTGCTTTAGTAATTTAGTGTCATGTTAGAATAAAAAAGGGTCCTGTCCAAACTTTTGCTATAAAATTAGAAAGTCACATTTCCCTAGAATATCATTATATGCTTAAACATTAAGATTAGTGCTTGTGGAAATTACTAAAGTAGTCAAACCTGCTCATTAGAAGGGGGTGTCCCAATACTTTTGGCAATATAGTGTACTGATTTGAAAAAATATACAGTATTTCAAAAGGAATAGTTCACCCATAAATGAAAATTTGCTCGAAACAGATTTTGAGAATTCATCATTCCATCACTTGCTCACCAATGGATCCTCTGCAGTGAATGGGTGCCGCCAGAATAAGAGTCCAAACAGCTGATAAAAACATCACAATAATCCAGAAGTAATCCACAAGACAAGTAATACAACAAATGTGAAGTGAACAGCTGCATGTTTGGACTCTCATTCTGATGGCACCCATTTACTGCAGAGGATCCATTGGTGAGAAAGTGATGTAATGCTACATTTCCCAAAATCTGGTCCCATTAAGAAATGCATCTACATCTTGGATGGCTTGGGAGTGACTGTCAGCAAAATTTCATTTTGAACCATTCTTTTTAACAGCTATAAAATCAAATTTTTTTTGGCTGAAAATTGAATTTGCCAGAGGACAGTAGAGAGAGGTCAGGAAATGATGATGGTGGATCAGGAAATGACTCAAGCCGGCTTCAAACTCACAAGCACCACACCTCTATGTGTCAGAGCGTATTCAGTCACAGAACGGCTCAAATCCCGAAAGGATTTTCAAAAGGATTGTGACTCAGGTCATAAAGATCAAAACCAGAGTAAGACAGAGTCTAGATTTAAATAATAAAAGATCCATTAATGAGCACCACATTAAAAATTAAAGAGCTCTTTTGAACCGTCATTGTTATTTTTAAAATGTGAATCCTGGGATGAAACTGAGAGAGGAAGTTTTATGTTGCATAATGGCAAGAGATATATTGATAATGATAGATTTATGCATTACAAAATATTGCTGTTTTAATTAAATGCTGTTGTCTTTCTATTCGTCTCATTTTTCACAAAAATATGCAGCATCACAGATGTTTTCAACATTGATAATCATAAATGTTTCTTGAGCAGAAAATCAGCATATTAAAATTATTCTTGAAGGATTGTGTAACACGGAAGACTGGAGTAGTGATGCTGAAAGTTTGGCTTTGCATCACTGGATTTAATTACATTTTACAATATATTTAAAAATATTAAGATTATATTAAAATATAAAATTAAATATAAAAAAAATATATATATATATTTTTTTAAATTAATTAATTAATTAAAATTAATTTTTAAATTAAGTTTAAATAATTAATATAAAAAAAATTTTTAGGTATTTTTATTTTAGGTGTTTTATTGCTTATATTTTGTTGTATTTTTATTTATGTTTTAATGTATTTAATTTATTTTTTTCTGGCATTGAATTTAATTTAATGAATTTAACAGGATTTCAATTTATAATTTAATGTAATTTAAGTTAGGTATTTTATCGTTTATATTTTATATTGTTTATATTTTATTGCATTTCATTTATTATTTTCTGACATATTGAATTTAATCTACACAGGATTTTAATTAATATTTAATGTAATCTATGTATTTTATTGTTTATATTTTATATTCTTTAGATTTTATTGTATTTTTATTTTATTGTATTTAATTTATTATTTTTGACATATTGAATTTAATCTACACAGGATTTTAATTTAATATTTAATTTAATTTAATGTAGGTCTTTTTTTTATGTGTATATATATATATATATATATATATAATTTTTTTTTTTTTTTGTACTCTTCCTCACATGTAACTTGAAAAAAAAGCACCATATTTTCACCCTTGGAAAATATATTTTTGTGTCCTTTCTTTTCCAGTATTTAGGGTCTGTGATCATCCGAGACCTACGAGGAATTGAATCTACGCAGGAGGCCTGTGCTAGAATAAGGGTACGTATACATATATTAATCAGTATGCTATTATTTAATGTCTTAAAATGTTAAGTTTTGTGCATGGTTTTGGGAGTCTGCTTTGTTCAATAAATCAGGTTTTTAATGGATTCTTGCTTTCTAATGTTTACCAGAAATCGAAGGATCATCGGAAAGGTCCCGTCATCATACTGAATATCACCTACAGAGGAGTCAAGTTTGTTGACGCAGCCACCAAGGTAAGAACAACTGCTAATACATACTATTAACATTGGTTTACAGTTGAACTGTTTCTCATTATTATCTGTGTTTGCTAAGCCATCACTATCAGAGTCAGAGATTTGCTCGACAGTAACCCGTCCTGCACTATTTGTGGCGCGGACATGAATGATAGATCATGGTTATATATGGTTACACAGGCCTGTATGGTTATGAATTAGTGAAGTGCTCATGTTTTTCGCGGATGTTTGAAAATTGTGATGGACTCGCTCGATATTTTTGTACTTTGCAGGCGATGGTGGCAGAGCATGAGATCCAGAACATCTCGTGTGCGGCCCAGGACCCGGATGACCTTTGCACGTTTGCGTACATCACTAAAGACCTGAAGTCTGGTTATCACTTCTGCCATGTCTTCACTACAGTAGAAGTGGTGGGTGTTGTTTTTATCTGCTCTTTTATAGGGAACCAATCAGAGTTGACAGAGAACAGGTTTGTTAAAATCAATATAAAAACTAAATCAAAACTAAATCAACCCTGAGCTACTAAGAGCTACTATAATACAGTCTAAAGTCTAGAGTCTAAAGTCTCAGTCTAGAGACTAAAGTAAAGTAAAGCAAAGACTTTAGTCTCAGTCTAAAGTCTAAATCTGCATTTACAAGCAAGCAGAACTTATTATGTATTTATTTAATTTGTGTCAGGATGTTCTTCAACATCCTGACATAATTAATTGAATATTCACATATTTAATTTAATTTAATTTAATATTTCCCCATCTCTCTGACCTTTAGACAGGTAAATTAACTGAATTGAGTCTACACTGAATACATTGAATACTGAATTGAGTCTACACAGGAATTTAATTTAAATATATTTCATTTAATATAGATTTTTTTTTATTTAATTCCTGACATACTGAATTGAATCTACACAAGAATTTAATTTAATTTAATTTCGTTTCATTTAATATGTCCCCCTCTCTCTGACCCTTAGAATTAAACAGTGTACTGCTTAATATCTAATGTATTAATACTTATTATTTTTATTTAATTATTTTTATTTAATTCTCCATCTCTCTTGCAGTTACCCTTACAATTAAACAGTGTACTGCTTTATGTAAATGAGCTCTTCTGTTATTGGTTGTCCTTTTCACATGTGGGAATGAGTAACAATCACAGGTTGTGGTTTGTTTGTCAGGTCCAGAATAGTTTTCTCTGCTGCTTTTTATAGCCTTACCTAAAGTGAAAACATACTGTGTAATTATTTAATGACTCAGCTAATGGCTGTTCCACGTACAGACACAAACGTATGAGATCATCCTGACGCTGGGACAGGCGTTTGAGGTAGCATATCAGATGGCTCTCCAGGCACAGAAGGCGTCCCGTCGTCACAGTTCATATGCTGGTCCAGCCTCCGAAAACGTAGAAACCAAGACCAACAGGCCCACCTCGCAGTCCCGCAACAGTACGCGCCGCTCTACCGTGAGTATGAGTTCATATCTGATATCACAGTATCATAAATATATTGTGTTCACATGTTGTTGATTGCCTCAGAAAATTGTTCTCCCACAGTTTGTGAAAAGTAGCAGTTATAGTATTGCAATTACAAATTGTCGTTTATAGGCTTTAAAGGCAGAAATGTGACCCTGGACCACAAAACCAGTCATAAGCAGCATGGATGTATTTGTAGCAATAGCCAAAAATACATTGTATGGGTCAAAATGATTGTTTTTTCTTTTATGTCAAAAATCATTAGGATATTAAATTAAGATATTTTGTAAAGTTCCTACTGTAAATATATCAAAACTTCATTTTTAATTATTAATATGCATTGCTAAGAACTTCATTTGAACAACTTTTAAGACGATTTTTAAAGACGATGTCCTCCGTTTATAAATCCATCACAGTAAACATGATTTTTTGCTTGCTTTTACAAACTGTGGGATTAGTCAAAATGATTTTCTATCTGATTTTTAATTGACAGCTTGTCACCAATGCTTCTCAGAAAACTTAAGACCTAAACTAAAATATTGTCTTGAAAATACCCAGAATCAATAGACTTTAGTCAGAGTTAATGGCATATTTAATGGCTGTGAAGGATAGAGGTACATCTGATTCAGTTTCTTAAAGCTTTGGTCGCAGTTTGTTTCATAAGCATTATTTTCTGGAGTTTATATTATCAGCTACACAGCTTTCTTTGCAGCTTAATTTGCATTTATGTCAGTTTTAATATGGCATATACTCTAATGAAAGTCTATATTTGTGTCAGTTTTAACAGCACATGCTTTTTTACTTTTTTGTGTCTAGTTCAGTGTGGGATTGATTTCCAGTAGCTGTATTTTGCTGAATTTTAGTGTTGGTTTGTTTCAACGTGAGATGAATTCTTTCATTTCTGTCATTTCTATTCTGCAGTACCTTCTGAACTTTTAGGCTTGTGTTTCTATAAAAGGATATAGCAGATGTTCAGAGATATGTTTTGGTCAAGCACAAACTTTATTAAATATGTTTGCAAAATTGCAAGACATTAAACATGGAAATGAAGAGATTAAATAATCCATTGTTGCATAGCTTACATGACAGTGTCAACAAGAGCAAAACATTCATTTTATTACATTTTAAGTTACTTTTGCTATTTAAAAGTTCATTTTGATATTGTTTAAACAATTTGAAATGTTGATTTCATACTAATTTCTGTACATTTATCAAACCAGATAGATTCCCAAGAAAACATATTGACTAGAAAAGAAAAAATATATATTTTTGAATATGTTTCTCATAATGTGCAGGATGAAAAACATCTGCTAAAACCAAGGTAGTGAAACCATTTAAGGTTTACCTTCATGTTCAGAAAAAAACTGTAATATTGCAAAATGTCATTACAATATAAAGTAATGATTTTTATTTGAATATACTTTACAATATAATTTATTCCTGTCACTCCAGTCTTAAGTGTCACATGATCCTTCAGAAATCATTCTAATATGCTGATTTATTATTAGAATTATCAGTGTTGGAAACAGTTGTGCTGTCAAATATTTATTTTGCAACCTGTGATTCTTTTTTTAGGATTTTTTGATCAATAACAAGTTAAAAAGAACAGCATTTTTTCAAAATATAAATCTTTCTAATAATGTAAATCTATGCTATCACTTTTTATTAATTTAACACATCCTTGGTGAATAAAAGTACTAATTTCTTTCAAAAAAAGGAAGAATAAAAATGCACTGACCACAAATTTTTAAACAGTACTGTATATTGTTAGAAAACCTATTCTATTTTAAATAAATGCTGTTCTTTTTTAGCCTTTTTATTTGATCAAAAAATCCTGAAAAAAGTCTGTCAAAGTATCAGTTTCCAAAAAAAAATATTAAGCAGTGCAACTATTTCCAGCACTAATAATAAATCAGCATATTAGAATGATTTTTGAAGGATCATGTGACACTGAAGACTGGAGTAATGATTCTGGAAATTCAACTTTAATTACAGATATAAATTAAATTTGAATGTATATTAATATAGAAAAACATTTATTTACATTGTAGTAATATTTCACAATATTAAATTTTTTTCTGTATTTTTGATCAAGTGAAAACAGCCTTGACAAGTATAAGAAACTTCTTTAAATAACATTAATTGAGAGGGTGTGTCCAAGCTTTTGACAGGTATTGTATGTATAAATATGATTGGGTGAGAAAAGGGTACTGCATTGTAGAAATGACCCACATGATCCAGGTATAATTGTGTTGAGAGGTGTCACCTCTGGTCCGATTATATTTTTTATGTGTTATATGAGACCCTGGACCACAAAACCAGTCTTAAGTAGCATGGGTATATTTGTAGCAATAGCCAACAATACACTGTATGGGTCAAAATGACTGATTTTATACCAAAAATCTTTAGGATATTAAGTAAAGATCATGTTCCATGAAGATATTTTGTAAATTTCCTACCGTAAACATATCAAAACATAATTTTTGATAAGTAATATGCATTGCTAAGAACTTACTTTGGACAAGGCGATTTTCTCAATATTTAGATTTTTTGCACCCTCAAATTCCAGATTTTCATATAGTTGTATCTCGGCCAAATATTGTCTTACCCTAACAAACCATACATCAATGGAAAGCTTAATTATCAGCTGTCAGATGATGTATAAATCTCAATTTTAAAAAATGTACCCTTATAACTGGTTTAGTGGTCCAGTTTCACATGTTTATTTTGTTGCCGTAAGCCTGTAATCTGTGTTTCTGTGCTTCTGCCCGGTCCTCCTTCCCAGGGTGCACCTGTGCTTGAATGCCGCTGCTGTTACTGTCACACGTGCTCCGCCCACCGCCCCTCCTACCTCCCGCTGCCCTCTATCAGCCCTGGAGTTCAGGTTCTGCTCTCTCTCTTTCTTTCTCTCTCTTCCTCACATTCTCCAGCACTCTTCTTCCTGCTACATCTCTGGCTTTCTCTTCCCTGCCACTTATTCACTTTACTAATTTTCCTGTTACGTTTCCAGTTTTCACTGTTATCCACCTATTTTTTCCCCCCCATGAACATTTTTGGTTGACACTAGCAACAGGTCACAACTTTAAAATGTGGTATAATTAAAATCGTTAAGTTTCGAAAGGATTTAAAGGTTGCAATCATGTACAAAAGTCAAGGATGAGTATATGTTGTGTCATTGGCGAATTCTTGTTTTGGCCTGAGGATGTGCTCGATGTGTCATTAGAACAAGGTTTGTTTAAGTGAATCTCACCAGACCTGTCAAGAACATGTCTAGATGATATTTCACTCCAGAGGAAATAAGATAGGATATTTTGCATGTCTATTTTTACAACTGTTGTTTTGAATTTTGACTTTGTTTTGACGACAATTAAGAATAAAAAGGTCAGTATATTATATATTTTCTTAAAAGTCAATATATTATATACAATCTCTTTTCTAACAATATAAGTCTTTACTTTACTATTACTTTCTGAATCAAAGTATTCATTTCGTTCAACGAAAGAAAGAAAGAAAAAATTTACTGACCCCCAAACTTTGTAAATGTTGTTACAAAAGATTTGTGTTTTAAAATAAATGGCGTTCTTTTTAACGTTTTATTCGTCAAAGAATCCTGAAAAAGTATCAGAGGTTCCAAAAAAGATATTAAGCAGCACAACTGTTTCCAACATTGATAATAAATCAGTATATGTAACCCTGGACCTACAAAAGTAGCACAGGTATATATGTAGCAATAGACACCAATACATTGTGTGGGTCAAAATTATAGATTTTTTTTTATGCCAAAAATCATTAGGATATTAAGTAAAGATCATGTTCCATGAAGATATTTTGTACATTTCCTACTGTAAATATATCAAAACTTTTTGAATAGTAATATGCATTGCTAAGAACTTCATTTTGACAACTTTAAAGGCGATTTTCTCAATATATATATATATATATATATATATATTTTGCACCCACAGGTTCCAGATTTTCAAATAGTTGTATTTTGGCCAAATATTGTCCTGTCCTAACAAGCCATACATCAATGGAAATTTAAAAAAAAAAATGGACCCTTATGACTGGTTTCGTGGTCCAGGGTCGCATATTAGAATGATTTCTGAAGGATCATGTGATACTTTTTTGTGACACTGTGACAGTGTATTTTTAATGCAGCCTTGATAAGCAGAAAAGACTTCTTTAAAAAAAACATAAAAAATCTTAGTGATCCCAAACTTTTGAATGGCAGTGTATGTATATGTATGTGTGTGTGTATATATATATATATATACATAATGCATATACATAGATAGATAGATAGATAGATAGATAGAAACACAGGCTTTATTTTCATTCATGCAAAATGTAATTTTGCAGTAATTTGGGGGTGAAATGTGACCCAGACATGTTTACGGGAGATGTATTCAATTATAGTTATACTTCACAGATCACTACACAATTCTTCAATTGGGTTCACGCCTGGAGCAATGTCTTTAAAATTGGGCGTTTTATAAAGCAAAGCGAAAAGTTTGTCTCGCCTAACAATGTCATTGAGAGGACTTTTCAAAAACAAAGTATTGCCTTTTAAGCAATACTTAAAATGTTGTGTCAGCAACATTGGACACAGCTATCTTACATTTACACTTTGTCAAACTCAAAATTGCCACTTTTTTGAAAACAACTTGAAATGACAGTATCAGGCGACCTTCTTAAAAGACTAATGACTTCATGATTTTAAGATGAAGATTGTGTGCAAATTAGATCTAAGAATCCATTTTGCAACATGTGTCTATTAACTAGCATAGAATGAGCATCTGTTTGTGTAGAAATGCTCTATAGCCAGCATCAGGTCCAGATATGAGTGTTGTTGTCTACGGTGATTTGTCCCACATGGTGTTCATGCTCAACGGCCTTCTCCTCACTTTTGTGAAATGTGGGTTTCCGTTGGCTGCCGTTCTCACCTGCAGTCTCACTCCTCGCTCCTACTTCTCCGGCAGATCGACCCCCTGGAGCCGGAAACGGACCTGCAGTCCCTGGGCAGCACCAGCTGGCTCTTCGAACCGCGGGAATCCTCCAGGCCTTCGAGTAGCACCAAGTATGAGACCACCATATTTTGAAGCAGGGCACGGCCCTTGTCCAATCCCGCCTGCTGCCCCATGTCAACCCCACGCCCCAAAAACTCGAGTGCCCCGTGCCTTCTCACTGTGATTTGTAGCCTCCCTCAGGGCAAGACTACTTCCCACTCCAATCCCGACCCTGGTCCTTGCCTGCATTGCCCTCTCGGAGAGCCGAAGGCCTCCACCTTCCTTTTTTGTCGATGAGCGCTTTCTGGAATCCTTGGATTTGCCGTATAACCAGCCTCCTCAAACTCTTCCGTCATGGTCCGAAAATTCGCCTCTGAAAGCTTCTCTATTTTATACATTACGCTGAATGTTTACGGTTCGGTCCCTCATATGTGAGGGTTCTCAATCACAAAACCTCCGAACTCGATGCGCCGAGTAGCACTCGGACACTTGTAGCATTTCTACATCTCCTCATCCGGATGGACACGCTGGCGGAACTTTATTAGAAATTAGTAGATCCACGAACTCTCTTGACTGCAACAGCAATACTAGTACTGTTTTTGAAGTTTACGTACATTCACGATCATGAATGCAGCATAACGCAGTTCCCCATCGGCGCTCCTCAAACCCTGTAGCACTAGATCACTTTTTTTCCCCCCGTAGTTGGACCCACGTTTCCCCCCCATCAGTTTTTCAAAAGAGTTGGGTCTGTAATTCACATCCAGTGCTTCCTTTTGTCTTACCAGGCGTCTGCAGCTCTGAGGCCCTCGGAAGAAAGACTATGCCCGTTTAGAGCGTTTAGAGGTTGGGATTTGAAATGCAATACAGTTTTACTGGGAAGTAGAAAACAGCCCCAAGAAAATGGAACAACCGAGACAACATTCCCATTCTGTTTTCTTGTTGGAATTTAATTGACTTTTTATCTAATAAGGGAATCCATTTTGTTTCGTAAAGTTCTATATTTGTAACTTTACATTGTTAACATCACATAGTAAGTGTGTGTATAACCTCTATGTTCATTTTGTGATTGATGATTTGTTCTGTAAAATTAGTTACCTCTGAGATTTCCACTACAAAGTCATTCGCAGAAAAAATGAGACTGAATATTTTCGTAGACATAATAATAGTAAATGTTACTATTTTCAATTACAAAAGATTTCCCACAGTCACAATTATCTTTAGAGAGAAGATAATGAAGCCAAGAAAAGAAAAAGCACTAAGGCTAGAGGGGGAAAAAAGCTCCAAACAGCCTTATGCATATTGTGATGTGTACTGAACGTTTGGAAAACCACTGTAAGTTTGCACCACTTTGTTTATTCACACACAAAAAAATGTTATTTCAAGTGTATTAGATGCTAGAAATCTGCCATTTTACTTTGGCTAAATGGCACAAGTCGTTTTTACATTCTTGGCAGTTTATGTTTTGTCTTGTTTCATGTGCCACGTTCACACTGCGGCTAAATAACTTTTTTTTTTTTCACTCAGAGTTACATTATTTAAAAGAGTAACAACCACATTTTACACAGAAATTCAATACATTTAATGGGATAGTTCATCCAAAAACTGAAACTCTGTCAGCATTGTTCCTTCTTTTGAAGATAAAATAAAACATTTTGAAGCATATTGAGAACTAAACAGTTTCTGGTAGCCAGCAACTTCTATAGTATGAAAAAAAAACTGTTTATACAGATACAAGCTCTACTTTCTTGATTTTCAAGGACTTAAATCAGAGATGTCACTACAACAATGAAACAATCAAACAATGTCTTCTATTTCAAATGCTTAAAAAGAAAAATAGATAAATAAAAATATACTAATAAAAAATGGCAAAAATAAAGTAAAGCACATGCAAAGTATTACTGCTAAAGTATTACAAAGTATACTATAGTAATACCATGGTATATTTTCTTAAGGGATTTGTATTTGTGTATACTTTTTTTTTCTTTGTTTTGTTTTTATAACTGTACTCTCTTAATGGTTTGACGTTTTCTACTGTTTAAAAAAAAAATCTTTGCGAAATCGCTTCACAATCCTGATATATAACAAATGATTCACAAACCCGTCTCGAAGTTCTGTTCTAATCAAATGATTCGCAATCTGATCTGAATAATGATTCATGAACCATCATTTCAGATCAGGACTCGGATCGCAGATCGCAAATCATTTGACTTAGATCAGAACTTTGCATATTGCAAAACATTTGGTTTAGATTGGGACTTCAAAGTGTGTGTATAGCTACTTCTAAGTCCCAGTCTGAAACAAATGAATCACGATTGGATCGCTTCGAAACAGTGAACTGATCCAGAGTTTGGAAAACCTCAGTTTCACCCATCACTACTTGCTTTTTAAAATCGCTACACGTGAAGTTGAAATTCAACAAAAAATGACTCTTTTAATCTGATCTGTTTTTTGCTAGTAAATCGCTTATAATAAACGATTGAATCATGAGTTTGAATTAATCAGTTCCTCTTTTCGCATCTTGTTTACATGACACTGTCAGTATGTTAGTACTACTACTTTCTGACATTAACTGAAATATTAATAATAATTAATAATTCAAGCACTTTTCAAGTACCTCTCTTTTTCAAAAATGTTGCTATTTTCAAGGGTTTTCCAGGCCTTACATTTCAAAAAATCTAATTCAACTTTAAGCCCCTTTTACGAACCTTGGTATACGATGAAAGTTCATTTTTGGGTGTACTGTCCCTTTAAGAGCGACAATCGCGTTTTATCTGATCTGCGTAGAGTGTACGCGCACGCAAACGAACCGTTGTTAACGCAGTAAATCCATTATAGAGAATCTCTGGTAAAGTCATTCTTGCGGATACTGACAGCTTCTCTGAGATGATAGGAAATCAAAGAAACTGAGGTATGTGTCTTGATATGTTCACAAATTTCGATAGTTTCTGCCACCAAACTATTATGGGATGTAAATACGCCTCTGGTCGCTTACAAATAACGGCGTCAGTGTTTGTGGATTATAATAACCGCTGTCGCTAACGGTCGCTATATAACTGTCAGCCATTTTGCGTTCGGGAGCTACTTCTGTAGGTCGTACACATATAAAATTATAATTAAGATGATTCATATATCATTTAAATGCCGTTGTGGCGTCCAAAACGTTGCAGTGTGAACGTGGCTGTTTTTGATTCTTGTGTGGAAAGGACTGTGCGCTTTAGTTTGATTCTGGCTGTTACTGCACTGTTTGTCTCTCATGTCTGGTTTTTATGGAGTTATCTGTTAAAGTTGTGGTAATTTCTTTGTGACTGTGTTGCACATCCTGAATCATCCTCACTTATTAACAGCCATCGTTTGCCATTGTTTTGTCCCATTTCCTAACTCAAAATTGCCAAAGAGGCTAACTCAAGATCCATTCCACTCATGCCATCGCATTCCTGTAACCGTGTGCTTTGTGTGTTTTTGACACTTTTTCTGAAATGCTGTCACATTTTATAATATTTCCAATTTAATTAGCAGTCCTGTCTGGGCTCTGACAACTTGATTGGGATTTTAGAGCATTCCATTTCTGAATTCCAATATATTTTTCCTTGTGTAGCTGACTCCACCATTCAAGTTTCCGGACACCAAGGTGTGAATTGAAGGGGACTCAGGTGAAACTTTATGTGTGAGTCCAAATGAGGAAGAAATTCAGTGAGTATGCGAGAGAGAGAAAGAGAAATACAAAATTAGCACTTAACTGCCGTACCAAACGGACTGTCCAAAGTCGCTCCTACAGCAAAAAATGAACTTGAATACGGACATTACACAACCGATAAACTGATTTGCTGGTCATGTGAAAATGGACGTAACACAGCAAATATTAAAATATGAATCAGCATGATGTTCAATTTTGACTGAATCTCACAAAGCAATGTCGTACTTCACCCCAAAATCAAAAGAAGGCCTATTTTCAGGACTATTAAAATTGTTTGCATTGTGACATTATCTAGTATAAATACAATTTTATCAGTTTGCTTAACTCATGAAAAATGTGTCAACCTGTGACCCTGGACCATGAAACTAGTCATATGTAGCATGGGGATATTTGTAGCAATGGCCAACAAAACATTGCATGGGTCAAAATGTAAAGATTTTTCTTTAATGCCAAAAATAATTAGGATATTTTGTAAAATTCCTGCCTTAAATATATCAAAACATAATTTTTGATTGGTAATATGCATTGCTAAGAACTTCATTTGGACAACTTTAAAGGCAAGTTTTCAATATTTAGATGTTTTAGTTTTTTTTTGCACCTTAAGATTTCAGAGTTGTTTCTCAGCCAAATATTGTCCTATCCATAATTGGGAAGCTTATTTAGTCAGCTTTCAGATCATGTATAAATCTCAATTTCCAAAAATTCACCCTACTTACTGTTTTTGTGGTCCAGGGTCACTTCCATGGTCCGAAAAATAGAATTAGCTTCTTACTTTTTGATTTTGGGGTTAAAGGTGAACATTTCTCAAGTTTTTCCATGAGATTTACTCATTTATATCTTTAAAAAGCAAGCAGAGGTTTGCGGAATCTCTGAAAACCTGGACTTCTCTTTCCTGAGCACTGTGTGAACATTGTGCATTTTACTGTTCAATGTTTCCTCTTAAACTGTGGATTATTTTCATATGGAGATGGACTTTGTGAACAATGTTAGCAGAATATACTTAAATAATGCAAAACATAAGTTTTGATCTTTTTGGACTGTGTACATTGCTTGTTGAAGATTTGTGGCATTTAAAACATAATGGGTCCAAATGGACTGAGATGGAAGCGTTACGTTTGAGAAGTACTACTTTCATGTAAAATCAGCAAAAATATTTTTACCTCTATGTGAAGAATCCAGCTAAATTGAAATCAAATCAATGGTTGATGCAATGATCTTACTGTGAAATAGCAAAGATGTAGCATATTTAGGCTATTGATTTGCCATATGAAAACAAAGAGCTGAATTAAATGTCACTTTATGGCCACCTATCACAAAGCCAAGCTGTCTAGCATCACAATGAGTGTTTTATTTTTTATAGTTAGCTGCTGGTTTGACTTAATGGAAAAGAAAATGGGCACATGTGCTGCAGTGGAACAGAATGATTTACAGAAAATGAGGAAAAAAAAGGAGAGAGAAAATGCAAACCCCTCAGGCAACACTTGTCCCTCGCTTCCTCTTCGAATTCACTTGAATTTCTTTTTAGCGTCACATAATTTGAGCAAATATTGACAAACGATTTAACACCAATTATATTAGTATCCTCTTTTTTTCCTGGTTGGGAAGAATATGAGGATGTCAGAAACATACCAGGATCAGGGCTGAATGCTTGCACTTGACAACACAAGATAAAATACCACTGTTGGCCTATGTAGAAGGTAAAGTAACTACGATTAAAAGATGTCTATTCAATGTACTTTTTGTCCTGAATGTTCATACTATTCTGTATGTTCATTCCATTTACTTAAGGAACAATCATTATACTATCTCAATGCCATTGAACAAATAAATTCAATAGACTTTTTGCTCTACGTTTTTGTCTCGTGTTTCTATTTAAATGTCATACAAGCAGACCAAATCAAAACATGCCAGATTTTCAAGTTTTTACATTTATTTTTCTTCAAAATACATGAAAAACAAAAGGTGAAAATCATCCTAACAGTAAATAACCAAAACATCCATCAAATGCACATCATACACAAACCCATTACACAACACCCTCTGGTCTGTCATAAATATGAAATGAAAGCCAATGGAAGGTTCATTAAATTTTACAAGAATTTGTGGTAATCCGAGTCACTCGAGCGAACCGACGTGTCATAAAACAGGCAAAATGGGCGATAAAACTCTTGAATCGACTGTAAAACCAGTGTAGATATTTGGCCGAGTCTTCTGACGGGATAGTAATCGTGGCACGGTTTCTTTATCGATCAGGTCGCACCATACCGGGTCTAACGGCCGGCATCATTGGCCGTGCGGGAGGTCGCATCATGTGTGGCCCGGGCATCATTTGCATAGGTCCGCCCATTGGTGGCCGCATACCTGGACCTAAAAGAGAGCCAAATGATTGTGATGGTCAATTCAGATGGCTGTTAAAAGAAACTCTTTCACATTAGAAACATATATGCAGCCTTACCTGGTCCTCCAGGCATCATGCCATGAGGAGGGGGACCCATCATGGGGATCATAGGAGGACCACCCATGGGTGGAGCTGGTAACATACCCGGTCTCGGAGGTCCACCTGCAAGAAAAAAAAAAAAAAAAAAATGTTATTCCTTGGAAATTATGTAAATAATATAATTTAATTTATAATTTATTATAGTAAAGTGTCTTTTTTTGGAGATTTCCAACCAATATAGAGGTTCCTTAATGACTGACAGCTAGAGAGCAGGTGACCAATATAATAGAAATACTTAAATAATACAATTTTATTTGGCATACACAACATTTCTGAACTTAATTAGTTAATATGTTAAATCAAGACACTACAGGTGAACGGTAAAAAATAAAATTGATTTTAAGACCAGAATCAGATTAAAAATTTCTTCTGCTCACCCAGCCTGCATGCATTTGATCCAAGATACAACAAAAACAGTAAAAATGTTAAATATTTTATATATTATATATTTTAAAGTGTAATTTATTCCTGTGATCAAAGCTACATTTTTAGCATCATTACTCCAGTCACATGATCCTTTAGAAATCTTCCTAATAATCTGATTTTCTGATGAAACAACAATTATTATGCTGAAAACAGCAAGTAGAATTTCTTCAGGTTTCTTTGATGAACAGAAAGCTCAGAAGAACAGCATTTATCTGAAATATTGTAATATTCTAAATGTCTATCAATTTAAAAAGCATCCTTGCTAAATTAAAATATGAATTTCTATGATTTCTTCCCCCAAAACAATTATACTATCTCCAACCTTTTAAATGGCATAGTGTATAATGTTACAAAAGCGTTTTATTTTAGATAAATGCTGATCATTAGATCTTTCTATTGTTTAAAGAATCTTGAAAAAAAAAAAAAAATGTACTGAACTGTTTTAAATACTGATAATAATAATAATAATAATAATAATAATAAACAACAAATGTTTCTTGAACAGCAAATCAGGAATAAATTACATTATTAAATATATTCAAATAGAAAAAAAGCTCCTTTAAATAGTAAAAATATTTCACAATATTACTGCATTTGCTGTATTTTGGATGAAATAAATGCAGACTTGGTGAGCAAAAGTGACTTCTTTACTAGTAGTGTATGAACAAACCCCTGCTGCTGAAATGAAGATAAACTCATTTTGAGAAAACAGCCTTTGAAGATATGTACTGTAATTTAAATCTACAGGGACAAATTAGATGAAGTGTAATAAAATAAAAACCTAAATGTGCGTTATGAATATTTTCTTTCCACTAGTCTAAAATAGCTCAAAAACTCAAAAGACCAGTGCTTGAAAAAACAATGCTTTTGCCTGTAGTCTTGCCATAAATAAGCAAGTTTAGTCAGAAATTGTTCATATCCTTTGTAGCTGCCATAAAAGCAAGTGAACATTTCAGATCTCTGAAACTTACTAATATTTGGATGCGGTAGCAGAGATCCGCCAGGTGGAGGGGCTCCTGGGAACGGGGTGGGTGGTATTTTACCCTGCTGGAAGGCAGCCGCTGAAAACACAAAACAAAATGACTTTACTCTAGAACACTGATCTCTTAAAAGATCAAGAATTGAGTCGAGACAGTTTATACCAAGCATGCATATTAAGTATAGATCTATGGAAGCCTGTTTCCACCACAAAATAAGAAAATAAAAGGTAATTGTTACTTTTTCCTTCTCAAAAAGATGTGATCTTGGAAATTTGAGGGGGGAAAAGTCAAAATTCTGACTTTTATATCACAATTGCAAGAAACAAACTCCAAATTGTAAAATAAAAACTCTTAATTCTGAGTACATCTTGCAATTCTATCAGAACTGCAAGGAAAAAAAGTGTCAGAATTTTTAGACTATGTGGCAAAAACAGGTTTCCATATACAGTTGTAAACATTTGAAGTAGATCAAAAAAGTTAATCAAAGTTATCCTAAGACAAGAACAGGTATTGTTTTGGGACAACTTTTTGGATGCACTTAAAAATCAGACATAAGGTCTTGAAGATGTTGTTCCCTCACTTGTTTTGTCGATGAGATTCTGAGCCTGCTCCTCCATCCATTTCTGATAATAATCTTTCACATTTTCTTTATGTTTTCTTCCGCTGCAGTGTGTCTTTCTGACTGACGGCTGCAGAGATTATAAACATACAAGTAATGAACATTTCCACAGATAAGAAATTCATGTAAAACACATCAGATTATAGAAAAGTGTAGTAATCTTACCGAATCGTGTGTCAGGTATGTGTCACAGTAATCACAATAAAACCTGAAAGAGACAAAAACAAGTGTAAGACAAAAACAACATGCATCGTACAGTCACTTACAAAAGATCTAACAAAGTACCATGCTTTTGTACGATAGTCTTCTTTAAGTGATAAGGAGAATCATATAAACAGCATAGTATGACCACGGTCATACTATTCATGTACGTTTACATTGTACTATATTGTTCATGTTGTTCTCGCACAATTTTTACTGTTAGAAACGAGTTCGTGCAGTAAAATGGCGTTTATAAGCAGTAAGCTGCACATAAATATAGAAACGAGTACACTACATTGAAAAGTATAAGCCCATTCAAACGGTGGATTAGCTTAATGAGCTAGCTCTTGTCTGCAAAACGCGGTTGTATTTGCAATGTGGTTGTCTAAAAATGTTTAAAACATATAGCAGATATATTAATTAACCTTTCGAGAATACAGTGTGTTGGTTTGTTTTGCATATATCATATAAAAATATACAATAAACATAAAGAAACACTTACTTCGGCATCTTCACAGCGGAACAGCGCGGGGCGAACACCACCGGAAGTAGAACCTGAGAATCCTTTTACGTCTTTGTTTGGGTTTGGAACGGACACCAGCACGCACTGGCGCCACCTCGTGTTTGGGAGGGAAACTGCGTTTACCACGTAATACGGTCACATTTGACTGCAAAATCAAAATACATTTGCGTTTTCATTGAGTATAAACATTCTTATACCCTTACAATGACAATAAAAAGCGGTAAACTTCTCTAAATGTTGTTCAAAAAATAATAATAACAAATTACAAATTTTAAATACACTCCCAGTCAAAAGTTTTCAAACATTTTAAAATGTTTTTTAAATAATTATCTTCTGCTCACCAAGTCTGCATTTATTTGATCCAAAATACAACAAAAGTAGTGATATTGTGAAATATTTTTACTATATATTCTATTTGAATATATTTTAAAATGTAATTTGTTCCTGTGATCAAAAATCGAAATTTTCAGTATTATTACTCATTAGTCTTCAGTGTCACACGATCCTTCAGAAATCGCTTTAAAGTGTTGATTTACTGTTCAAGAAATGTTATTATTATCAATATGTAAAACTGTTGAGAACATTTTATCAGGATTCGTTGATGAATAGAAAGATCCAAAGAAATGAAAAGATTTTGTAACATTATACACTACACCATTCAAAAGCTTGGAGTCAGTATTTTATGGATGCCAGGATGTTTTAAATTGATCATAAGTGATGATAAAGGCATTTGTAATGCTACAAAAGATTTCTATTTCAGATAAATGCTGTTCTTCTGAACTTTCTATTCATTAAAGAAACCTGAAAAAAATCGATCTACTCAGCTGTTTGCAACATAATTGTTTTTTAGAAGCAAATCAGAATATTAGAATGATTTTTGAAGGATTATATGACTGGAGTAACAATGCTTAAAATTCTGCTTTGAAGGAATAAATTGCATTTTTAAATATATTAAAACAGAAAACAGTTATTTTAAATAATGAAATTTTACTGTTTTTGCTGTACTTTGGATCAGATAAATGCAGGCTTGCTGAGCAGAAGAGACTTCTTTAAAAAACATTACAAATCTTACAGTTCAAAAACTTTTGACTGGTAGTGTATTTATAAATCATGGTAGTATTTGCTTACAGTATTAATATTTGTTAATAACAAAGAATTGCTCATCAAGAATAATGAAAAAACATTTATTCACTTTGGTACTGAAAAAAAAAAAAAATTCTCAGGGAAATATGACCCAGATGTTTTCTTGACAGTCTTTGTGAGATTCACCTAAGTGCTCTATTGTCTACCTTTTGAGGATAGTTATTGATTATGCATATACAAATGAGTCACTTCGCAGAATATAGTTTTATTCTGACAAAACATTTGAGAAAATAACATCTTAAAGCAATGCTTTATGCCACAACATGCCATGACACGTTTAACTGTGCAGCTTTAAGCTTTCATGTTGCTCAAACATCATTTAAAGCTACAAAGTCCCACCAAAAGCAACACAATTGAATAAAGGGTCTGCAACACAGCACGTTAAACTGGTTGCAACACCCTTTGCATCTTTTGTTTCAAGCATGAAGCATGATAGTAAATATTTATCTATAATATCTATAGTACTCTTTTTTTTTTAGTAGTCAGTATTATGTGGTCTGAAAATGTTTGAGAAACAGGATGTTGCAAGTTTAAGTAAAAAAAAACTTTTTAGGAAGCAAAAGCTCACACTGCTGAAAAACTGAGGTCATACAGTTCTACAAATATTGCAGTTTCTGATTTATTGCCGAGAAAGTAAAAAAATCTAGTTGATTTTCCTCATAACTTTATGTTATGTCCTAAGTTTATGTTGCAAACAAATCTTAAACGAGATACTGACTGTATTTGACATTCATGTGAATTGAATGCAAAATACAGTAAACATAATACATTATTTATGACGTGAGATATCTGAGAGAAATGGGATATTCAGTGGCAAAAAAAAAGTAACTTTGTCCTTTGGAATAAAATAGGAACATGCAAGAGAGCAAACCGGGTTCGTTTTAATTTCATGATGACTTAAAATAGTTTAATAAACTAAATTTGAGGTCAATGAAACTGAAAACACTCCATTAGATAACGTGATAAAACATGAAAACTGCTTAACAATATCTTGTTTCTTTCCAAAGCAATAGGAACCATTATCCACATATTCAGAAATACATAGCATTTTATTTAGATAAAGATTTACGCATGATGCTTTCTGTGCTTTTAAAACAGACCATCACCATCATATTTTCAGTAGCCATCCATGAATGATAAAGAGTTGGTCCTAAATAAGAATAATTACAATAGTCCTTTTGAAATGATGCGAATGCCACCATAACTGACTGAGGGAAGGCGCAGGATCATCATATCAAATTCATCCATTAAATACAGTGATGTGACCAAAACATCACAAAACAACCAAAGTCATTTCTGCTCATCCTCCCAGGAAAACCACAGCAGCATTAGTCAACACACCAGTTCTGCCGAAGCGTGACCTCACACACACCAGCTGTGGAAAAGCTGTCTCTAAACAGTCCTCACAGGTTGGATTTAGGTGCCGTGTTGACAGGGATGGCTCTGAGCTCTGTCCGCATACACAAGTACTCGCCGATGACCGCCATCAGGGCCATGCAAGCCACGTTGACCAACCACCACGACAGGGCGGCTGGAAGATGTGCGTTATAGATCCAGCAGCCGATCATGTGGAAGAAATGCACCGTCACGGTGAAGTCCAGACACTGCTTTCCCCGTCGGATGAAAAACCACAGGCCAAGAGCACTGAGAAAGAGACACAGAGCCAAGATGGCAGATGTTAAAAGATTACTTCACTTCCAAAATAAAACTTTCCTGATGATTTACTCACTCCCATGTCATTCAAGATGTTCATGTCTTTTCTTCTTCAGCAAAGAAATTAGGTTTTTGAGGAAAATGTTCCAGGATTTTTATCCATATAATGGACTTCAAAGGTGGTCAACGGAAGGTTAAAAATGCAGTTTCAATTTATATACTTTTTAACCTTAAATGCTTGTCCTGTCTAGCTCTGCTATGCACACTCTGCTTCAAGACAGTATGTCGAAAAACTCCGATCTCATTTTCTCCTCCAACTTCAAAATTGTCCTACATTGCTGCAGAAGTACCGACCCAGTGTTTACAAAGTGAATGTGCAAAGAAGGTCAAACGCCCTTTACAAAAAAGGTGAAACAGCGATGTAGGACGATTTTGAAGCTTGAGGAGAAAATGAGATGGGAGTTTTTCAACATACTCTGTCTTGAACCAGAGTGCAGAGTACGCATGAGCATTCCATAGCTACACAAGATGAGCATTTGTGGTTAAAAAGTGTATATATATTAATTTTGTAAAGAAAATGACTGATCATAAGACCCTCATACTCCAGATGGGATCGTTTAGAGCCGTATGAAGCTGCATTTTTAACCTTCAATTTGTTGAGCGCCATTAAAAAAAAATGGAGAAAAATCCTAAAATGTTTTCCCTCAAAAAACTTAATTTCTTTGCGACTGAAGAAAGAAAGACATCGATATCTTGGATGACATAGGGGTGAGTAAATTATCTGTAATTTTTTGTGCTGTAAGTGAACTTCTCCTTTAATGTTTGAAACAAGACAGCATTGATATAAACCTACCATGTGAGAGAATTCAGAATGAACGCCATCATAGACAATCGCCCTTGCGTTGTTGAAAAGCCAAGAACCTTGACAGAAAGCAAACTAGTTATTTAATCAATTTTATTTAGATTCATTTTGATGAGCTCTATTTGGACAGTTATTCACCTCGTAACTGAATATCTGGTCGAGTGATCTACTAGTGTGGACCAAACCGTCGACACCAGCCAACCACAGACCCAAGAAGCTGTAGTAGATGCACTGCATGAGGATAATCTGGGAGATGATGAGGATCGGATCCCAGACATAGCTGCGGAAATGACTGCCCATCTCGGAGGAGATGAGGGGGACAAACACTCGTCCCCAAACTGGCTTGATGGGAAGGTTAACAGCAGCCCCAATATTTGAGTTTCAATCTGTCAATGACAAAGCAGTAAAAATGCAGGGTTCAGTTTGTTTGTCAGACCTACAGTAAATATCAAAGTACCATGGTAGTGCTCTAATATTTGTTAATAACCAAGAAAACCTAGATAAGCTAAGTACACCAACCAAGATAATGTGTAATCAATTATACTGAAGCTAAGTAACTAATACAGATCAGTGTTATTAGACAACATACGCACTAGTTAGCATTCAGACATTCTAAGTCAACGTGTAATCTTAATTATTTGTATAATTACATAAGCGTAATTAATGTAATGTCATTTTATACAAGTAAACAAACATACAATTGTAAAATACCGCGGCGAACAGGCTGTTTGTTAGCATTCGCTAGCTAAACATCGCTAAGCAGCGACTTTGTTGACATCTGTCTGAGAGTATTGTAATGCTGAGAAAACACGAACCCCGAAAAAACACATCCGTAGTTTAATCCCGAGGTTGGTTGGACTGTTGACAGGTTGAGATTACCGAGAGGTAACGCTTGGTGTTATGGCTAATAATATTATTTTCAACCGGATGCGAAACTTTGGACCGCTGTTCAGAGCGTGACGTCATCATCTGTGCGTCCAGCGCCGCAGATTCGACACGTCAAACTTCACCGATCACCTCAAAACTGATGTCCTCACTCTTACATTAATTATTACATTTCAAAAGTATGTATTGAGGTTTAATGTTCGCCATGAATTAATATTGTTATTCCATTTCTCCTTATTTAACGTAGATTCACGTAATTTATAATTCCAATATAGTGTGTGGAACTAATCGAAGGCCTTCATAAGGGGCATAATTTAAAATGATTTAAAACTAGAAAGGAAAGTTTGAATTTTGGCTTGTCAGAAATTGAACAAAGTTGAAATGTACATACAGTACATGTGTAGGTGGAAAGCCGGAAAGCAGTTGCTGATATGTTGTCAGTGGTTGCCAGGATGTTGCTTATGTGTTTTGAGTGGTTGCTACTAGGCTGCTACTAAACATTAGCTGAGTGGTTTTCTAAGTGGTTGCTAGGCTGTTTTATGTTTGTCATGCTAACATAATTACCGCTTCAAGGTTTTATAAAGATATATTGGCCCTGTTGGGTTTTTGTCATTGGCGACATTGTGGTTTATTTTTATAGTTTGTTCCACCTGTTTACTTTCTGGCACTGTGAAAGTTCACAGCCATTGTCTGTCACTTCTTCATCATAATTTGTGGTCATTGTGCTTGTAACATATCTCACATTTGACCAGAGCCTCCTCGTTTCGCTCATGTCTGCAGTTGGCACTTGGTCTTTTTTTTTTTTTTTTTGTCGCCTGAATGACAAACAAGAGCTGCTGAGCCTGAGAACTTAAACCTTTGACCTTTTTAGTACACATATATCAGTCAACATATGTAGATCTCAGTAAATGGGTAGTTTGTGATCATGGTGTACGTTGATATGGGATGCAATTGTACATTTTTCTAAATTAATTTTCATACTAATCTTAATGTTTACCAGTTTGCATAAGACAGTGTTATTGGTTAAATGGAGCAGTAATGCATGTCATATTAAATTAAAATTCTTATTGTATCTTTATAATTGTAGTTATACAGTATCTAACTTTATAGTTCAGTTGGGCTGTGTGTTATGTGACTTTGCTGTTAACACACTACCAGTCAAAAAATGTTTTTTAAACAAGTCTCCTCAATTCACTAGGCCTGCATTTATTTGATCCAAAGTACAACAGTAACATTTTGAAATATTTGTAAAATTTAAAATAAATGTTTTCTATTTGAATATATTTTATTCCTCTGATTTCAAAACTGTGTTTTTAGCATCATTATGCCAGTCACATGATCCTCCAGAAATCATTCTAATATTCTGATTTGCTGCTCAAAAAACGAAATTAAATAAATAAATAAAAGTATTAATTTCTATAATGTCTATATAATTAAATTTTCTATACTGTTTTAAATATTGATAATATATTGATAATAATAATAATAATAATAAATGTTTATTGAACAGCAAATCAGCATATTAGAATGATTTCTGAAGGATCATGTGAAACTGAACACTGGAGTAATGATGCTGAAAATTCTGCTTTGATCACAGGAATAAATTACATGATAAAACATATTCAAATAGAAAGCAGTTATTTTAAAAATGAAAAAATATTTCACAATATAACTACTTTTGCTGTATTTAGGATCTAATAAATGCAGGCTTGGCGAGCAGAAGGGAATTCTTTAAAAAACATACAACTTTTGACTGAGTAGTGTATTTTGTTAGTTGGTCTATTTGTTATTTTATTGATATGCAAACTTTGTCTTCTACAGGAAAAGAAAATTATGCCTATATTTAGGACTATTAAGCTTTCTTGCCTATAATTTTAATGACATTTTTATCACATTTCCCCCAAAATTCTCATTAATGTACTGTGCAAAAATAATTTGTTGTGCCATCTTTACTTTATGTTGATTTATAAGGTCATTAAAATATTTGTAATAGGATGATTCTTAGTCATGAAAATTTTGAGAATCATCTTTATTAATGATAATGCAAATTGTAAAACATCCAGACGTTAAAGATGTGAGTTGCCAGGGTGCTGCTATGGGTTTGCTTACAGATTTGTGTGTATAAATACAAATTTTATGGTTCTGGCTTCCAATCTGCATCCTTGGTTCAACTTGGTGTCTTACCATATTATTTTAATGTATTATCTTAATTATGAGCACACTGCTTTGTAGAGCAAACAGATTTACCATTTACTGCACATTTTATTCTTCGCATTATTTCCCTATAGCAGATAGTTCTCACCCCCATAGGCTTACTTCCGCGTTGAGGAAAAAGGTGGATACATAAACAATATCCAGTGTTTTTAATGGTGTAGAAATACATAAAATGAACCTTTAGAAACTTACGTGCAGCAAATCCAAAACTTACTGTAATGAATATTGCTTGTTTTGTTCATTTGTGGAAAATTGAAACTTGAAGCATTAGGACTATAAAGCATATTGATTTGTTTTGCTCGTTGGTGGAAAATGGGTTCTGGTCATTTCTGTTAAATTGTCCCGTGTTCCATTCACTTGTTGTTTGGTGTGCATTTCAAATACATGACAACATCATCCAGTGCTCATTCTTAGCCACAAAATATTTTTATTACATTCAAAAGAGAGATTTTTGAAGCTGCAGAGGTTTTTAGCAAAGTATCTGTCCATAGTGGTAAATTGACTATACAGTTGCACTGCTTTTACATTCCATATTTCAGCACAAAAAAAAAACTAAACAAAAAAACAGTCTTATTCACCATTTTCCAACTTAACCAACTTAACCAGGTATAGCATCGTGCTTTGAATGTTTAATTCAAATTATTGTCATTCTGTCCAGTGCAAACACGCCTCCTTGCAATGCAAATAAGGCTTATTATTGAATGTTCACAAACCTGGCTATTTGCTTGATGCAATTACACTGGAAAAGCAATGTTTGTGTACATTTCCGAGACATCCTGGCAACAGTAATTCATCAAATGATGGAGAAGGGCATTATAGCTTGGCATATTTCCAGATACACAGTGTAGACGACTGCTCTTTCGGCATTCTAAGGAGCTGATTCAGGTGCATGAACTGCAGTAATGTCAGATTGCAGTAGTTCGCTGCATCCTCAACTTCTACTGCATCTTTCAAAGGAGAAATGAGTTGCATGAAAGTTCTGAACTATTTATAAGTATATTTGGGCTGTTTCCTAAATCTGCTCCATATTTGCAACGCCTCCAGGCAGCTATTTCAGGCATCCAAGACCAAGTCTGGATAGGGAACTTGAATGGAGAAATGAACAAAATCTGAAATGCTTATGCTTAAGTAGCATTAAAAAGCTTGTATTTCAGGCTGGATGCACATATGTAGTCCTAAGTGCACCTTTCAAAACTGTTTCTATTAAAACCAGAGCTTCTAGCTGCAGTGATGCATTGACTTTACTAAATGCCGATTGGCTTTTTTAATTAGACGGCGGGACTTATTCCGCCATATTGCGCATTCCGCCATCGTCTTTGATTCCTCAGTCTTACAGTGCTTTCCAAACGGGATATATCACATTTCAAAGGGCACTTCAGAATGACAACAATCACGGCCGCCATACTGAAATGTCATTCCAAACCGAAGTGCTCAAAACTAGCCACTTCAAAGGGCCCTTTGGAATGAAGGATTTCGAAGGGTACAACTGATGGATGATCCTTTGCACAGATTCTTTGCATGATGATGGTGCTTCTGTGTGGCCACGGGATGATGATGCTGAAGGGCACTTCAAGGAACAGTTGTTTGGTCCCCTACACCCTTCAACCCTTCGAAGCTCTAAAGGGTAAACCCTTTGAAGGGATTAGGGCATAGGGATGAGCCCTTCCGAATGGAACGCAGGGTTAGTTTCTACTGAATTTGGGTTTTCTCTGTGATCGGTCCAGGACAGTGCTGACCAGGGACAGCTGATGTGGTTTTACAGAGCACGAATCGTTTAGCGATTTGAATGAGCGTATCACGAAAGCGCTGGATGCGAAAAGCGTACACCAGTGGGTTGAGCGCGGAGTTGACGTGTGACATAAAGATCCCAACGTAAAAAGCACTCTTGGGCACTTTGCATGTGGGGCAAAAAAACATAATACAGTTCATAATGTGCAGGGGCAGCCAGCATATTGCAAACAGAAACAGAACTAGCGCTAACGACTTGGCAAGTTTTAGCTCTTTGCGATAGTACTTGCTCGAGTCGCAAGTGGCCTCGGCTCGACGGTTGAGCTGGCGGGAGATCACGCGAAAGATCTCGGCGTACAGGCCTGTCATGATGGTCAGGGGTGCCACCACCCAAACGAAGAAGTTGAAGTAGACCATATAATCCATGCGCATGACAGTGGTGAATTGGCATTCGATGGACGTCGTGCTGACGTTTCCGGGTGGGGTGCGGTGCCAGCCGGCCATCGGCACTAAACCGGTTAGAAATGAGATGAGCCAGCACAAACCCACAGCTACCCATGCCCGTCTCTGCGTAACAATGACATTATACCTGTTAAAAAAAACAAAGACAATGACATAAATTACTTCTTAAAACCAATCTTCGGTTGCCAACATTCTTCAAAATACACCTAAAGTCAAAAGTTTACATACACCTTGCAGAATCTGCAAAATGTTAGTTATTTTCCAAAATAAGAAGGATCATATAAAATGCATGCTATTTTTTATTTAGTACTGACCAGAATAAGATATTTCACATATAATACACGTTTACATATAATCCACAAGAGAAAATAATAGTTGAATTTATAAAAAAGGACCCCGTTCAAGTTTACATACACTTGATTCTTAAAGTGGACCTATTATGCAAAATTCACTTTTGCATGGTGTTTGGACATAAATGTGTGTTGGCAGTGTGTGTACACACCACCCTATAGTGATAAAAACCCACCCACTCCTTTTTTTTTAATCCCCATATGTCATAAACTGTATCTCCCAATGACCTGTTTTCAGCATTGGTGCTAATGTGACGTCACGTTAGCCACAGGCCCCGCCCACAAATGTTGACAGACGCTGCCATTTTAGAACATAGAACCACCCCCTGAGTAAGTTTAATTGCATTTAAAGGGACAAACGCAAAAACAGTGCGTTTTGGCTCATAACCTAAAAGTGGCAATTTCAACAAGCTATAAAAAATGATCTGTAAGGTATTTTGAGGTAAAACTTCACATACACACTCTGGGGAACATCAGCTTGTAAAAAGGGGCACATTGTGTTTTTTTTTTTGTGATGGTTGTTCATGAGTCCCTTGTTTGTCCTGAACAGTTAAACTGCCTGCTGATTTTTCCAGAAAATCCTCCAGGTCCTACAAATTCTTTGGCTTTTCAGCATTTTTGTGTATTTGAACCTTTCCAACAATGACTGTATGATTTTGAGATCCATATTTTCACAACGAGGACAACTGAGGGACTCATATGCAACTATTACAGAAGGTTCAAACACTCACTGATGCTCCAGAAGGAAACCTAATGTATTAAGAGCCTGGGGGTAAAAACATTTTTTTGATGTGTAAATTTTTTTTTTATTTTGCCTAAATATCATATTTTTTCATTTAGTACTGCCCTTCGGAAGCTACAGAAGATACTTACATGTTTCCCACAAGACAAAATCAGTTAAATTTACCCTGATCTTAAAATTCAAAAATGTTTTCACCCCCGACTCTTAATGTATCGTGTTTCCTTTTTAAGTCCCGCATATGAATCCTTCAGTTGTCCTCGGAGTGACAAAATGGATCTCAAACTCACAAAATCACGTTGTTGGAAAGCGTTCCAATATACAAAGCTGAATGCTGAAAAATCTAAGAATTTGTGGGACCTGAAGGATTTTTCCGAAGAACAGCGGGCAGTTTAACTGATCAGGACAATCAAGGGACTCATGAACAACTATCACTAAAAAACAAAAAAACTGTGAATCATTTAGGTAACAACACAGTATTAAGAATCAAGTATATGTAAACTTTTAAACAGGGTGTTTTTTATAAATTCATCTATTATTTTCTCTTGTGGACTATATGTAAATAAAAAATAACATGCATTTTGTATGACCCCTCATTTTGCTAAAATAATTAACATTTAGCAGATTCTGAAAGGTGTATGTAAACTTTTGACTTCAACTGTATCTCCTGTGGTGTTCAACATAGGAAAGAAACTCAGGTTTGGAACTACTTTAGTGTGATTTTTGGGTGAACTATACCTTTAACTAAGTACTATAGTACTAAGTAACTAGATTTTTCAGAATTTTCTGAATGGGATGGCGTTGTCTGTGGTTGCTGTACAGTTGCTAATGAATTTTTGAGTGGTTTTACTCTGTTGCTAGGTGGTTGCAAGAGTGTTCAGGTAGTTGTTGACTGATCTTTATGATATTCTCTTTTAAGATATGGCTAGACTGGGATATTTTTTCCAACATTTTATCATCCTCCAGATAAAAAATGTAGGTCCCACATAATATAAAATATTGCAATGGGTTGCCATTTATAAGATATAAATTATGTATTTTAATATATTTTAATATATTCAACTCATGGCTTACCACAAATGTGTTACATAAGCAGTTTAAGTCACATGCCTTTGAACATCAAGCAAATGAGTGGTTAGGGACGCTGCCAAAATACTATCAGACCAGTGAACATCATTCCCTTTGACAGACAGCGGAGGTTTAATTTAGATAAAAGCCTTGCACTACACTAGCCCATTGATTTGCATTAAAGAAAGCAACAGATATATTGCTGTCCTCCTGCTGTCTGGCTAAGAAATATGATTAAACACAGCTGATGCAACTTGAAAAAAAAATCAAACAGTTCTGACAGTCCTAATTCGATGAATCACGCTCAAAGCTACGTATCTTGGCAGACAAACATATTTTTTGGGCACAAATATTGCTAAAATATTTTTATCATAAAAACATGTTGCATGTAAGCAATAAGCTACACAAGTCACAAGTTTATGCACAAGTCATTTTAACAGCCATTTAAGCTGAAACGATTTTTAAGCACCCAAAATTATTTTTTTGGTAGATGTAAAGTGATGATGTTCTAGAAGTCAGTAAACTAACAGAAAATTGTTCATTTGTGACATGTATATGTTGTACCTCTGCAAAACAATTAGACGTGCTGTAAAAAATATTTTTCAAAGTAAATGTAGAAAATCTTTAAACCCACTTTAAAATGTACTTGAACTTAGTTGCCAAATCTTTGTAATTAATTGTAAAATTTACATGCAATTTCTGAGAGAAAATAGTTTCTTCAAGAATATTTACAAAACACAGTGTGTTTGCGTTAATTCTGGTGCTTCACCTTGATGCGGTTCATTTAGAAGAAGGTTTCACCAACTTAAACTTAAGTAAACATTTAAATAATTTAACAACACATTTGCATGTTTACTGTTTTTTAATTTAGTGTTTCAAACTCACCTGGTCGGGATTTTGACGCGTAGGAAGCGGTCGATGGCGATGGCCAGAAGGGACAGTATGGAGCTTTGGGTGATGGTGACGAGGAGGCAAGAAATGAAGAGGCAGGTGTAAAACTGCGTGTTGAGACCCAAGCTGATGACCACCGCCAGTGGAATGACAAGAACGCCGACCGCGATATCGGCCAGTGCCAGAGAAACAATAAAACAAAAGGTAGGGTCTCTGAGTCCTTGATTCATGCAAACCACCAGGACCACCAGCACGTTCCCAAACACAGACGCCAGAGCAATAGTGCACTCGATGGAGATGTACATCAAGTCCGTCTTCTCCCAACTCTCAGTTACTGTGAGCATTGACATCTTCACCATCTGTAGCAGTGGTTCCTCTTCCACCATGGCACTGGGTCTTCTATAAGACTTGTGATGTCATTTTATTTTATTACTACTTTTCCGCTGTCTTTCGTACAGGTAGTATCTGAACTTTCGTGACTTATCAATGAAAGAATTGGAAAGCACTTTTCAGAGTGCCTCAAAAGCAGTTCCATGTGATCTGCGGGTACTTTGAGTTGCTGTGCGTCTTGTTCTCTTCATCTTCACGAACTCTTGCTTCTCCTCCTTCTGTTGCGGAGTCTCTGCTGGCTGGGAAGGGAGGGGTGCTTCATTCTCTGCAGTACTGTTTCCTTGCCCACTGCTCGTCTCACTCATCGTTTCTCTCTCACTTTCTCTCTGTTCTCACACTTTCCAAACCTCAAACAGCACTGTCATTCAGAATTCAGCCAAGTATGACTTTTAAATTCCATTTCAGCTTTTAAATTTGAATTGGTGGTAAACAGGATACGTAATGGTAATTTAAATTTAAAAAGAAGTAGAATTTAAATGTAACAACGCTCATCTAATTACCAATGAGCATGTTGTTATACAAAATGTAGGGGTTATTTTAGTTTTTTTTAATAAACTGATATTAATTGTGATTTACTAATTAATTATCTGTTTATATTTTATATAAAATACAGTTCAAAAGTTTGGGGTCAGTAAGATTATTTGTCATTATTTATTTAGTTTTTTTTTTTTACAATTTGTATTTTCAAACATTGTGATACAGGTTAAGACAAGTTACATTTTTCATTATAACCAGATAAATAAATAAAAACAAAAAATAAATAAATAGATAATAATACATAAATGAACACTAACATAACTCAACACCCTTAACAAAAACATAAAAAAAATAAAATAAAAATAATAATAACAAAATAAATCTATATAGTCACCATCTAGACTTTACAAAAAGTCATGGCAAGAACACTTTCCAGATGGACCAGAATACATGAAGTTTGTTCATCAAAAAATAGGTAATCTTTTCTTAGGCCAGGCATGACGGTAAGATTCTTTTAGTATTTTGGAAACGTTCTTACTTAGGCTACTATTTGATCAAAATACATTTAAAATAGATTTTTTTCTATTGTAATATATTGTAAAATATAATTTATTCCTGTGATGTAAAGCTGAATTTTCAGCAGCATTACTCCAGCTTTCAGTGTCGCATGGTCCTTTAAAAATTATTCTAATATGCTAATTTGCTGCTTAAGAAATGTTTTCTTTTTTATTGTTGTTATGTTAAAAACATACATACTTTTTTAATAAAAAAGTAAACAAAACAAAACAAAAAAACATTTACTTGATTTTTAAAAAATATTATAAATGTCTTATTGTAACAGATCTTTGGTGAATGAAATATTATTCTCTTTCAAAAAAGAAATCTTACTGACCCCAAACTTAGGTAGTGTGCATATATTATGAAAATATATAAAATTGCTTTACATATTATTTTATATGTAGTTTGGTTATATTTTATTATATTATTTATTATAATATTGATTATTATATATAATAATGAATATTATTACTTTATGATATTAATATATTATTTTTGCCCATTTGTGTGAATTATTGTCTTATTTCAGTTCAGTAAATTTCTGTTCCTGTCATTCCAGTTCAAATTCCTGTTCAACATCCTGTGGGTCCTGGCTAATTTAATTCAAATTCACACTCTGGAACCGAAAGCGAGACAAAATTTCATTTAATTCTGAATCAGGCACATGCATGCCCCACAAAATCCTCTGTTTCCTGCCTCTGTCACTTTATGTCTCTTTATCACTGCATGGAGAGAGACTTTATTTGATATTCAAATGTTTCTACCCAGGAAATCGGACATCATCTTCATCAAATTAATTTTTCCCGTAATGTTCATTGTAGTGTGGTAATGGATTCATCTCAGTATTGCTAGCCACCATCGTTTCATCTCTTTCCTTGGCCTCTTCAGCATTATGTGGTTATCGTGTCTATTTTAGTCCTCTCATGAGAGATGTTATTGCACTTTCAGAGCTCGAAGCAATTGTCACTTATGCTTCATTGCGATATCAACTTTGTCTAGATATCTTAGATGTTTCACAAAATTTTCTTTGGAAAATAAAAATACAATGGCCATAGATCCAGATCAGCTCAATTCATGTCATTATTGAGTTTTTTTCTTTTAAATTCCTACTGGGGTCTTCTCAGGAGAGAAGACTAAAGTTAGACTGTCCATTTTCACGCCATAATCTTGTTAGTGTCTAGAAGATACAGCTGAGACATTAAAAAAATCTCATTTGTGATTTTTCTTTCCTATGAGAATTCATACCTTTTACCTCAGCAGTGCAAATCATTTTGAGCTCATTAAGTTACGTAACACGGTAAATGCATTAATTCTGACAGTGCATTTCCTTGATTCGGTTTATTCTAATAAGGATTTGACCAACTTACATTCGTTTTAAGGTAATATTTCAATAATTTAATGGCTCTCTGATATCAGTTCATCATCACAACATCGAGATAAACTAAAATATTTGATGTGTTTTAGTGTTTTGTTTTTAATTTGTTATATATACACTACCAGTCAAAAGTTTTTGAACAGTGAGTTTTTAAAATAATTCTCTCCTGCTCACCAAGCCAGCATTTATTTATTCCAAAATACAGCAAAAACAATAATATTGTGAAATATTTTTACTTTTTAAAGTAACTGCTTTCTATCTGAATATATTTTAAAATTTAATTTATTCCTCTGATCAAAGCTAAATTTTCAGCATCATTACTCCAGCCTTCAGTGTCACATGATCCTTCAGAAATCATACTAATATGCAGATTTACTGTTCATTTTTTATTATTATTATCAATATTTAAAACAGCTGAGTACATTTTTGGGGGGAAAAGAAATTATAACAAATTAATACTTTTATTATTTATTTATAAATTGATCAAAAGTGATGATAAAGACATTTATAATGTTACAAAAGATTTCTATTTCAGATAAATTCTGTTCTTCTGAACTTTCTATTCATCAAAGAAACCTGAAAAAAATCTACTCAGCTGTTTTCAACATAATAATAATAATAATAATAAATGTTTTTGAGCAGCAAATCAGGTGTTAGCAAATATTAGAAAGATATCTGAAGGATCATGTGACTGTAGTAATGATTCTACTGAATTCTAAAAATTCAATTTTGAAATCACAGGAATAAATTACATTTTAAATTATATTCAAATACAAAATAGTTATTTTAAATAGTGCAAATATTTCAAAATTGTACTGTTTTTGCTGTACTTTGGATCAAATAAATGCAGGCTTTGTGAGCAGAAGAGACTACTTAAAAAAAAAAAAATCTTTTGACTGGTAGTGTATATTTAATTGTTTAAATATTTCTTAATGTATATTTAATTACCAGCTTTTTCATCAACTGAGAAACCCTAAATTAGAGACTTCTGATTGGTCAGTCATACAAACTACTTCAGACAGCTTTGCCATAATGAAATGAAATGGCGCTCCATCTTGCCAAGATCTCCTAAAATGTTCCCTTTGGATGTTCAACCATTTTAAGACTGTCTAGCACAGTGATGTTTGAAGTAAATGCTGTTCTTGTGCTTTTCTGAAAGGATGTCTTAATAAGGCAATCTCTTTGATTAGTTTCATTCCATTAAGTTCTTGCAAACACCTTAATGTCTTTCCAGGGAAATGCAATACTTCAGATTTAACATTTCTAGTAATATTTGCATTTCTATTGCTCATAATAGGGATTAGTGATTTATCCTGCACAGTTTGTGCTGAAGTGAGGTTGTACTATTTTTTTTTAAGCAAATCAAACCAACTACAAAGTTTGCTTGTACATCGATCTTGTCTTGACCTCTGTTTGCATGCAAAGGATCATTTACACTAGGTAAAACAGGTATATTGCTTATGCAACACTCACGCAAACCTTCTGGTAGCAACCTCTCATCATGCTTAACCGTCCGTGCAGTTTTCCAGAGATGAGTGACAAGAGAACCATAAAGGCCTGAGTTGTCATGGCGACGTATGCTGTCATCTAATTGAAGAGAGATCAACGTATCAAGCACAAAGGCTTTGGGACGCCCCATAGGACTATCGACTTGTGCGGTAAGTATGATGCATAGAGCAGTAATGAATATGTTTACGGCCGTCTTGAGGGTCAGTGATGACGAAGGTTTGAATATTAAACGAGAATGTGCTCTAATAATGTCTGCAATTACAAACTATTGTATACTACCAGTCAAAAGTTTTGAACAGTAAGATGTTTAATGTTTTTTTAAAGAAGTCTCTTCTTCTCATCAAGCCTGCATTTATTTGATCCAAATTACAGCAAAAACTGTAAAGTTTTGAAATACTTTTGCTATTTAAAGTAACTGTTTCTATTTGAATCTATTTTAAAATGCAATTTATTCCTGTGATTTCAAAGCTGAATTTTTAGCATCATTACTCCAGTCACATGATCCATCATTCAGATATTCTGATTTGCTGCTCAAAAAACAATTATTATTATCATTATGTTAAAAACTGCTGAGCAGAATTTTTTTCAGGTTTCTTTGATGAATAGAAAGTTTAGAAGATTAGCATTTATCTGAAATATAAATCCTTTGTAACATTATAATGTATTTACCATCATCACTTTTGATCAATTTAAATCACCCTTGCTAAATAAAAGTATTAATTCCTATAATTTCTTTCCCAGAAAAAAAATGTATATACTGACTCCAAGCTTTTAATGGTGTATAATGTTACAAAGGCTTTTAATTTCAGATAAATACTGATCTTTGGATCTTTCTGTTTATCAAAGAATCCTGAAAATTTACTCAACTGTTTTAAATATTGATAATAATAATATAATAAATATTTCTTGAACTGCAAATCAGCATATTAGAATGATTTCTGAAGGATCATGTGACACTGAAGACTGGAGTAATGATGCTGAAAATTCACAGAAATAAATTAGATTTTATAATATATTCAAATAGAAAACAGTTATTTTAAATAGTAAAAATATTTCACAATTTTACTGTTTTTGCTGTACTTTGAAGCATATAAATGCAGGCTTGCTGAGCAGAAGAGACTTCTTTAAAAAAACAATAACAAATCTTACTGTTCAAAAACTTTTGACTGGTAGTGTATTTCACACAGTGATTTACACTAAACCAGGTGAAAAACTCCAACAGATGTACACGAAAGAAGGAACCCAAGATATATCTAGAGACACTATAATATCAGTTTCAATTTCAGCTAGCAACCGCATAGCAACCACTAGGATTCCAGAGGAACTGTTCACAACTCTAGCATTTTTGTGGGGAGATTTGAGCAAGTATTTGAGCAAGTATGCGACGACATTTTACACATTATCTTTACCAAATTAAAATTCAGTTTTACAGATATTAGAGTGATTTATTTTGGCAGAAATCTTTTGAATGAATGCATGTAATTCAGCAATAAAAAAGAGTGTAAGTGAGCCACAACCTCTTTCAGTGTATTGACAAGTGGAGAAGTTAGTGGTTAAAGATGAGTTACGCAAAACCTGTAGTTCCTTCAGTAGAGTTTGTTTTGACATTATCGTCTGAACAATCGACTCGCATGTACGCCTGAGCACAGCATATTAAGCGGCTGTACGTCTCTCCCTCGCAGCTGTGTTGTCGTTTGCATCAAATTAAATAAGCCATATAGATGTGTGGTTTCATAACCACTGGTTTTCATGCCGCTGATGAGAATTGATTTGGATATTGCTTTTCAGCGCAGCGCCAAAAGGTGTATTTCATATTTTTCAACTTCACTCAGCAAAATGAACTCAAGCGATGTTAGGAAAAGTAATAATGTGGGAGATGAACTCCATAAATCCTGCTCATTCTGCTCACGCCGTTTGGACCGAGGCCGGTATTATGTCGTACAGAGAAAGAACAAAATGGCTGGTGGAAACAGACTTTTTCACAGAATCCGGTGCGCTCCAAACGTTCCCTCGGGACCAGCATTGTTCACTTCCACATGGCCCGATGCCAGTAGATCAATTAAAGAGACTACAGAGGGAACGTCCAGTTTAGTATACAACAGAGTCTAATGTCTGAGAACACATTGATAATCTGATAATCTGACTTGGTGCAAACAGAAAGTTACAGGATTTAAAAAAATTTTTTGGTGGTAGGTAAAATGTGTTTTTGTGACGCTTTAATGTTTAGTTTTTCAGAGCTGAAAAAGACATTTTGCATGGACGTATTCCTAAACATCATGTTTCATCACAGAAGAAAGAAATATAGGTTTGAAAGAACATGAAGGTGAGTAAATGAGCACAGCATTATGTGGCTGTTCCTCTAAAATGTGATATTTATGAAGTTACAAAGAAAGGATGTGGAAGGTTTGACATGCTGTACATTATGACTAAAAATGACAGGCTCAGAATGACTCTGTTAGTTTCTCTTCCTCTTCATTAAGATGACATTTTAAAAATACTTGTAAACAATACTTTTTAAGTGACTGGGGTCAATATCTAGAGAGCAGGGCTGCAGAAGTTGGATGGATTTTAGTGACAGCACATGAGACAACAGATTGAGCCATTTCACCTAGTATGTATCGCATCCAAAATAAAAGTTTATGTTTACATACTATATATTTGTGTACTGTGTATATTTATTATGTATATAAATACACACACATGCATGTATATATTAATGAAAAATATTTTAGATTTATATCTAAAATATTTATATTTATTTAGAATCTAAATTGTGTACAGGTATAAATATATATACATATAAATATTTTGTTTTAATATATACATGTATGTGTGTGAATTTATATGTACATAATAACTATACAAAGGAAACACACATATAGCCCTATATATATATATATATATATATATATATATATGAAGAGTTCAGATGCAAAACCCTCTAAAAGCCATCTCTGTCAAAAATGAGATAATGATACTGAGTGAATGCTCTTGACACATATTATACATCCATCATATACTTTCACTTCAAACTTGCCAAAATCCCACCCTCAGCTCAATCAGAAGTACCAGTACTTACATAGAAACCTATTCATTAGAGCCTGATAAAAATGCATTTTTTGAAGAAATGTGTCAGATGGATTTAGAGGCTTTTGCATCTGAACTCTTCATATATATATATATATATATATATATATATGTTATTAATATTATAAATGAATATATAACATTCGAATTTTGCTCACCAAGGCTGCATTTATTTGTGCCACAAAAGTCAGTCGCTGTTTTCTTTTATGCCAAAAATCATTAGGATATTAAGTAAAGATCATGTTCCATGTTTTCCTACCGTAAATGTATCAAAACTTAATTTTTGATAAGTAATATGCATTGCTAGAACTTCATTTGGATTTTTTGCACCCTCAGATTTTTAAATAGTTGTATATTGGCCAAATATTATCCTATCATAACAAACCATTTATATATGGAAAACCTTTTTATTCAGATTTCAGATGATGTATAAATCTCAATTTCCAAAAATGGAGCCTTTTGATTGGTTTTGTCGAAAATACAGTAAAATCAGTAATATTGTGAAATATTATTACAATTTGTTTGTATATTTAAAAAATGTAATATATTGCTGTGATTAATGCTGAAGTTTCAGCATCATTACTCCAGTTTTCAATGTCACATGATATTTCAGAAATCAAGCTGAGCATTTTTGCTGCGTCATATTTTGGTGAAAACTAATGCATTTTATGTTCAAAAATTATTCAAATTTGTTTGTAAGACTATTAATGTTGTTATTGTCACTTCAGTTTAATACATCCTTTCTGAATACAAGTATTCATTTATTTCTTTCAAAAAAAAGTCTTACTGACCCCAAACTTTTTGAAAAGTAGTTTATTTACATTATCCATTGCCAAGACTGTCGGTGAGATTATTAAAAATTACAAAAAATATATACAGTTTAAAAAATTATTAAACAGTTTATTGAAACACATGTTGCCCCATAGTGGGACAAGTTGTCACATAAAAAGTAAAGAAATATAATATATATCATAAATATATTAAAAACAGTTCAGTCTCTTCATTATACAGTTGGTCCTTGTTTGTAGGTATCTCAGTGGGGTTTTATTGGGTTCATTATTGTGTTTAGTACAAAAATATTATGACGTTAGATTTACAGTGTAGTTAGGATGTTAAAAATCAGAAAAATCATCTAAATTTGGGAACTAGGCATTTGAAACCAACATACAAAACCACTACTGGATAAGTCTCTCCTGAACTGATGCTGATGATGATGCTAACCATCCTGATTTGCGATCAAAACAACCTGTGGTTTTATTTTCATGGTGCACCTGGCGGTGCTGTTCGAATTGCTGCTGGCATTGTTATCCAAAGTCTGGCTGCTCTGATCTTCCTTCTCTGAACTTGTCAGCATCTTTAGGATCCTTTTATATGCCATCTTAATCTTAGGGACCTTAAACGCGTACACAACGGGGTTAATGGCGGAGTTAGCATGAGACAGGAGGATGCCTATGTGAAAGGCGACAGAGGGCACTTCTGCACACTTGTAGAAGTTCAGTGTGTTCATTATGTGCAGCGGGAGCCAACAAATGGCAAACAGAACCAGAACCAAAGCCAGGGAATTGGCCAGTTTCCGCTCCTTGCGGTAAAACGACCTGGACTCCATGCCACGCCCGATTCCTTTTCTCAGCTGTTTGGATATCATATTAAAGAGTAACAAGTACAGGATCATCATGATGATAGTGGGTGGAAGGTTGCAAGCGAGGAAGTTGAAGTTGACCATATAGGACATGTCTATGACTGTGATGAAATCACATGTAATAGTAGAGTTTTCAGTGGTTGGGTTGTGCCATCCGAACATGGGAATAAAACCTAGTATAAATGCAGAGAGCCAACATACAGTGACTGCAGCCCATAAGTGCTTCTTTTTGACTGCTCCTCTATACCTGAAAATTAAAAAAGAATATTTGAAAAATATATATATACACTACCAGTCAAGGTTTTTGAACAGTAAGATTTTTAAAGAAGTCTCTTCTGCTCACCAAGCTTGCATTTGTTTGATCTAAAGTACAGCAAAAGCAGTAAAATTGTGAAATATTTTTACTATTTAAAAATAACTGTTTTCTATTTGAATATATATTAAAATGTAATTTATTCCTGTGATTAAACCTGAATTTTCAGCATCATTACTCGCTCTTCTGTGTCACATGATCCTTCAGAAATCATTTTAAAGAAACATTTTTTATCATTATTATTATCAATATTTAAAACAGTTGAGTACATTTGGTGAAAAGAAAGATACAAAGATCAGCATTTATCTGAAATAAAAAGCTTTTGTAACATAATACACAATACCATTCAAAAGTCTGTTCATTTTTTATTTTATTTTTTTATTTTAAATTTATCAAAATTGATGATAAAGACATTTATAATGTTACAAAATATTTCTATTTCAGATGAATGCAGTTCTTCTGGACTTCCTATTCATCAAAGAAACCTGAAAAAATCTACTCAGCTGAATCTTATCATCATGTGATATGCATCATGTGACTAGAGTAATGATGCTAAAAATTCAGCATTGAAATCACAGAAATAAACTATATTTATTAAAATATATTCAAATAGAAAACAGTTATTTTAAATAGTAAAAATATTTCAAATGTGTACTGTTTTGGCTGTACTTTGAAACAAATAAATGCAGGCTTAGTAGGCAGAAGAGACTTCTTTAAAAACATAAAAAATTAAAAATCTTACTTTTGACTGGTAGTGTGTGTATAATTATCTATTTATTTCTATACTAAATTTAAAATATTTGGGGTTGGTAAGATTTTTTTCTAAGGTATTTGAAAGTCTCCTCTGCTGGATTGGATCAGAAATGCATGATAAAATAATGATAAAATGTTAATTTATAATGTAATTTATTCTTGTAAACAAAGCTGAATTTTCAGCATAATTACTCCAGTCTTCAGTGTCACATGATACTTCAAAAATCATTCTAATATGCTGATTTGCTGCTTAAAAAACACATCAAACAGCTGTGCTGCTTCAAATCTTCATGATTTTTTGCTGAATAGAAAGTTTAAAACAACTTATTTGAAATAGAAATCTTTTGTAATATTATAAAAGTCTTTACTGACAGTTTACAAATATATAAATACATATATAAATAAATAAATACATTCTTTATATACTACAAGATTGTAAAAGGTGTCTATTTAGATTTCGTGTTGACTTAAGAAATGCTTTTGTTTCAGGATGCGTGTTCTTCTGTATGATACAGATAAACATGCATCATCTGCAAACATTTGATTTCCTCCTTATCAGCAAGCTTGATCAACTTGGTTGTCACACACATAAGTCTTCAAATATGCATTGCAAAAAAAGCATGACTATGAAATGTTCAGACCTGAGAGGGTTATAAACACGCAGGTATCGGTCCACAGCGATGGCCAGCAGGGAGTGAACCGAGGCCTGGGTCAACACAATGACCACACAGCTGAGGAAGAGGCAGCAGTGGAAACTAGTCTCGAAGTGTCCATCTACCACCACTGCGAAAGGCACAACCACTGCTCCCACCAGAAGATCAGCCACCGCCAGAGACGCAACGAAACAGAACGTGGTCTGACTCAAGGCACGGCATGACCACACCGCCCAGATGACCAGAACATTCCCCAGGCAGCATCCTAAAGCGATGAGCACCTCCAAAGAGGTGTAGATCAGCGTCTCAGTCATGATGAGAATAAGCACAGGAACTTAAAGAAGTGGTGGTTTAAATAGGAAGTTGTGTTCACACACAGTCAAATATGCTCACACACAAGCAAATCATTTTTTGCAAGGTCAGTACTCTGGAGTGGCATACACACATACACACACACACACACACACACAGATATATATATATATATATATATATATATATATATATATATATAACTTTAATGGTATTTTAATTATTAATAATAACACTTCACACCTTTTCATACCTTTTCTACTATATTTTTGATCAAATAAAAGCAGCCTTGGGGACAATAGATACTTATTTAAAAAAAAAAAAAAAAATTGAACAATATAATGTATATTTATGATTATGCATCTTGAAGTGTTTAATATGGACACTATTTACGTTTATATTTTGGCAGATTTTTTTCTCCAAAGCTATTTACATTGCATTCCAGTTATAGATTTTATCAGTTACTACATTCTCAAACCTATGGCCCTAGCATTGCTAGCTCTGCTTTTTTAACCTATTTAGAAATTTGTATTTAGAAATATGATGCGCTCTAATTTCGCTGTTGGCATCCAAAGCATAAAAATATATGGTGGTGTGCCATAAAACTGTGGCTAAGCTCACTGCTGGTAAAGCAGGAAGCTGCTGGTTTGATGGCTTCAAGAAGTGAGTCATCTGCAGTGGCTATATTGTGCTCTTGAGCGATCTATACATTAATCAAATTTGACTTGTTTATTTATGTTCTTGGTCTTACTAGGCATGATTCATCAATGCATGTTATTGTGATGGGGAAAAATGGTTAATTCTGTAAATCAAAATATTATTTCTTCTCTGCCTCTGAAACAAATTTTTCTTTTGACTGACGTCACCTTGACCATGCTGGCATGTAACCTAATGATTTGAAAAGCAAGTGTTAGCACTGGAATATCTCCTCTACACTATTATTTATGTGTTTAATTTAGATGTTTTTTTTTCATAGTGTAAAGCCTTGTTCTTAGCAGAAATGTGACGTTTGCAGTTCACCGGAGAACAAAAATAGGATTAAGCAAGTTTCATTGTATCTCATACTTTTCTATTCCTACGAAACAGTAAACAGTCAGCGCTCGTCAATCTCAAAATGACTGAGATGGCCAATCAAATCAACTCAAAGAATGCGGGGGCGGGGCTTTACAGTTTACAGACACCGACATGAATTCCAGGGCGACGCTGCAGTTTTTAACAATGAAAGCGAGTTTGAGGTAAGCTATAAGTAGCTAAATATGTAATATATGTTTTTCGATAGATGTTTTTAAAAGACTAACATAAATATCCTTAAATGCAAATCTCCCCCCCCCTCCAATTTGACGTTTTTGAAATATGGTAACTGTTAAATGACAACAAACTTTTTTTTTTAGTAAACTATACCTTTAATCTTATAGCGCCATCATCTGTTAGCTGTAGTGAATCTGAAGTTGCTTGATTTAAGTGTGTGTGTGTGTGTGTGTGTGTGTGTGTGTGTGTGTGAGAGAGAGAGAGAGAGAGAGAGTGAGAGAGAGAGATAGAGCTTGTTTTTACTACTTTGTGAGGACCAAAAGACTGAACAAACATAGTAAAATAAGTAAAGTTTGATTTTGTGGGGTACTTATATTTTACCCCACAAAACCATGATTTTTTTCTATAGGACTATAATATATCTAAAATGCAGAGGTGAACTGTGTAGTACTTTACTTTTTACTTTACTCAAGTAAATTTAAAAGGTATCTGTACTCTGAGTGTTTTTCTTTGGAAAACATTTACTTCACTACATTCCAAAGCGTAATGTCATATTTTTACTGCATTTCAAAAATGAAAATAGTTGTTGTTGTTTTTTTACCTTTAATACTTAAGAACATTAAAAATTTAATACTTTCTTATACTGAAGTAAATCTTTGAATTACTTTTACGTGAGTAAAAGTAAGAAAGTACTAGAATTGTAATGTAATACAGTATTAAATTATATTTATTATGAAACATAGTGCAGTAAAAAGCAGAATATTATGCTTTGGAATGTTGTGAAGTAAAGTTTTCTAAGGAAAAACAGTGATAAAGTATAGACGCTTGAAAAGTACTTTGAAAGCAGAGTAAAAACACTTCACTGCTGTATGAGTCTGATATAATGTAAACTAAATATACAATCTTCCAAACCTACACCAACCCTAAACCTACATGTCACAGAAAACATTCTTAAATATATATACATAAGTACATTAGATATAAGAATGTTGAAACATTATTAAAAAATATAAAAATGTTTTAACATTCTTAAAAGAAGTCTCACATGTAACTTTCATATATATATATATATATATATGTATTCTGTGATGGGTAAGTTTAGTATTGAGACAAATTATTGTAACTGGCATTGTTCTAAAACCACTAAATAACACCTTTTTTTCTGAAGAGAAAAAAATAGCCTGTCTAGTTCCTCTACCTATTTCAGTAACAAGTACGTGCATAGAGGTTTCCTGTCCTGTATACACAATGGTATCAGATGGAGGATTTATTTACATCTCTCTTGAGGTGCTCATTGCAGTGGGATGCTGTCTGGGCAATGTGTTGGTGATCTGGGCCGTGTGGAGAAGCGGAGCCCTGAACAAACCCACTTTCTGCTTGATTGTGTCGCTGGCGGTGGCTGATTTCCTGGTTGGGGCTGTGGCCATTCCTCTGGCTGTAGTTGTGGACATCCACGTGAAGATCCCTTTCCACGCCTGTCTCTTCATCAGTTGTGTTCTCATTGTACCACTGCAAGCATCAGTGCTCACACTCCTGGCCATTGCTGTGGACCGATGTCTGCGGGTTTGTATCCCATTCAGGTAAGTCGGCCTCCAGATGGCCTTGTGTGTCCAGTTTGTTGAAAGCAAAAGTCTGAGACCAAATTGAAAATAGAGGGTTTTTTAATTTATACCTGAAAATAAAGGGCAAGTTTTAGAATTTTGAAACATTTAAAAGAAAATGTTTTATCTAAAATAAAAAAAATCTTTAGATCAAATAATCAAAAATAAAATCAAACAAAAATACATTGTATGGGTCAAAATTATAAATGTTTCTTTTATGCCAAAAATCATTGAGTACAGTACATATTGAGTACAGATCATGTTCCATGAAGATATTTTTTAAAATTCCTACCATAAATATATCAAAACTTACTTTTTGATTAGTAATATGAATTACTAAAAACTACATTTGGACAACTTTAAATGGGAATTTTCTCAATATTTAGATTTTTTTTTTTTTTTGCACCCTAGGATTTCAAATTGTTGTATCTCAAATAGTGTCCTATCCTAACAAACCATACATCAATGTATATTATATAATAATAATATATGACTCTGGACAAAACCAGTCATAAGGGTCCATTTTTTTAAATTGAGATGTATACAACATTTGAAATTTGAATAAATAAGCATTTCATTTATTTATTCATTCGTTCTTTTAATTTGTTAGGATAGCAAGTATTCTGGCCGAGATACAACTATTTGAAAATCTGGAATCTGAGGGTGCAAAAAAATCTAAATATTGAGAAAAAATCGCCTTTAAAGTTGTCCAAATGAAGTTCTTAGCAATGCATATTACTAATCAAAAATTAAGTTTATATATATTTACGGTAATAAATTTAAAAAATATCTTCATGGAACATTACTTAATATTCTATTATTTTTTGCATAATAGAAAAATCAATAATGTTGTCCCGTACAATGTATTGTTGGCTATTGCTACAAATATCACATATAATTATATAATATATATAATTATTATATATTATATTCTATAATATTTTTGTTGGAGTGGTAACACATTTAAAATTTTGAGACAACATTTGAAATATGGAATGGTCTTAATTTAAACCTGGAAGGGAAAGCTTTATAAACATTTTGAAACATTTCAAAAAAAGAATTTTATGTAAAATGAAGAAGAAATATTTAAGATGCTCCACTATTTTCCGATCAAATAATTAGTCAAATAAAGCTGTTTGATCATGTCAACTCCTTTGTGCAGATTGTCTTGCTTAGTCAAGATTCTCTAGAATATTTTACAATTTGTGAATTAAATTTTCAATTAGACTATTTATTTTTCTTGTAATGAAAAATATTTAAATTATGTTTTTAATAGTATATTATGCTAATAATATGTTTATATAAATATTTTCATAAATAATTGTTATAATGTGAAATTATGTATACTGTATACTACCTTTTGGGTAGTTTTATTTAACTCAACTATTGTTTAATAATGACTATATGGCTGGATTAAAATGAACCTAAAATTTGTTGCAAATTAAAAGTCAGTCACATAATTACATCAGCAATAATCAAAAGGTGAACATTTACTAATAAGCAATTTCTAAAAGTTTATTATTGAATTATTATTTATTCAACTTTTAAGAAATACTGGGTGAATTTGATTTTGAGGCTTTTCTTTGCTCTGCAGGTACAAGTCTACAGTCACTAAGAGGCGCTCATGGTTCCTCGCTGCTGTGTGCTGGATACTGGCATCTGTACTGGGCTTTTTACCTATGTTTGGATGGTACAACCATGACACACTGACACGTTACAACTCCACCTCCATAGACTGTCAGTTCATTGCTGTCATTCCTATTACATATCTGATCCACTTCATCTTTGAGGGGTGTTTTCTTCCTCCGCTGGCAATCATGATCGCTTTGTATTGCTACATCTTTTTTAAAATTAGGAGTGGAAGAGCAGGTTTGGCATCTGAAACTCGTACATACACCCAAAAGGAACACAAACTGGCCACCTCACTGGTTTTAGTTTTGGCTCTTTTTATTGTTTGCTGGCTGCCGTTACACACAATACAATCCATTTCATACTATAACCAGAATGTGCATGTACCATCCCCTGCTTTGTATTTTGGGATTCTCCTCTCTCATGCTAACTCCATGGTTAACCCTGTAGTGTACGCCTTCAAAATCCCTAAGATAAAGCGAGAGTACGGTAAAATTTGGAGGAGGGTGACTGGTCAACAGCAGCAGGCAGATACAAACAGCAGCAAAACTCCTGCTAGTAATACCACTGACAGCCATGATGGACGAATTCATGTCAAAATCAATCCACAGGGGGGAGCCAATGATACAACTGATTCCATAATAGAACAAATATAGTCTAAGGAAAAGTGATTTCGTTAATTCTATATACAGTAGAAGTCAAAAGTTTACATTCACCTTGCAGAATCTGCAAAATTTTAATTATTTTACCCAAATAATAGGAAGCATACTAAATGCATGTTTGTCCTTGTTTGTCCTGAACGGTTAAAAAGAAAAGTCCTTCAGGTCCAACAAATTCCTTGTTTTTTTCAGCATTTCTGTGTATGTGAACACTTTCCAACAATGACTGTATGATTTTGAGATTCATCTTTTCACACTGACGACAACTGAGGGACTTGTATGCAACTATTACAGTAGGTTCAAATGCTCACTGATGTTCCAGAAAGAAAAAACTATGCATTAAGAGCCAGTGGTGTAAACTTTTGAACAGAATAAAGATTGATGTTCGGCCTAAATATCATATTTTCTGCCCTTCAAAAGCTACAGAAGATACTTACACGTTTCCCAGAAGACACAATAAGTTAAATTTACCCTGATCAGTGAGTGTTTGAATCTTCTGTAATAGTTGCATATTAACCCCTTAGTTGTCCTCCGTGTGAAAAGATGGATTTCAAAATCATACAGTCGTTGTTGGAAAAGGTTCAAATACACAAAAATGCTGAAAAAACAAGAATTTGTGGGACTTAAAGAATTTTTCTGAAGAACAGCGGACAGTTGAACTTTTCAGGACAAACAAGGCACTCATGAACAACTATCACTAAAAAAAAATCAGGTAATTTTTATAAATTCAACTATTATTGTCTTTTGTGGACTATATGTAAATGTCAGTGTAAATCAGGTCAGTACTAAATAAAAATAACAAATAATATGCATTTTGTATGATCCCTCTTATTTTGGTAACATAATTAACATTGTCAACAAAAAAACTTGTCTGAGAAGCAAAAGGCATTTGTTGTTGGCCAAACTGAACCAGGATTTCCAGGGCAAGAATCTTGACAACATTCGTATTTGTTCTTATCATTTTGGTCAGGTACATTAAATATTAGGCTAATATCTTAATACTCCTCGTACGTATCTTTACCACCTATTAACTTTAGTTTGCGCTCTTTTATATTGCGCTCTTTCCTGCGTACTAAGTAGTTTCTCTATATGATGTAGCAGCATCCACACATTTTTTTTCCTGCGGTATAGACAGCATAAATTAGCAGAACAATGTATTCAGTCGTACATTATTCATGCAATCCATGCTGTTGTTTACATATGAGTATCTCCAATATGGCCCTGCATCCGGGTAACTGACCAAATCGTGACGTGAATGCAAACCCTCTATTAGCATTCAGCGGTTCGCCCACTCAGTCGTAAGTTACTGTCATTATCATTAGTTACTAGTGCTACAGTTTGCTAGCCAGCTATGCCTTTGTCAAGTAAATGTATATTACCTGGTTGCGATAATTTACAAAACAGCTCGGTCATCCAATTAGGTTGTAGCGTTTTTTAACCGTTGAGAGATGCGGCAGCCAGCTTTCCCGCGAGTGGGCGTGGTTTCAGCACAGAAAGCGGACACGCCCCCAGCGTTTGAGAGCAGAAAATACTGCTTAAATATAAAACTTATTTTATTTACTTGGCGTTTTTTTTTATTATTATTCTAAAATGGCCGGGTGGTTAATAGCATTTTTCTGGGGTGTGACAAACTCAGAACACATATTTAATATGGCTTTACACAGACTTTAATCTAACTGAAGTTGCAGTTACACAGTTATGCCAGTAGGGCGCCTCAAAACACCACAGTTAACGTCTGAGAGTAACTGAGCAGTTAACTGAGTAACTGCACGTCTCTTATGGCTGTATGTGGATAATAGTGCACATGTATGTGTAGTTTAGTCCACAATAATATGTCTGTAACATATTACAAATATTAAACCTGCAATAATGTGCAAAACATTCTATATGAGTTGTTATTTGTGACTTTCATAATGTCTAAGACTAGGCAATGTTCATAGTATTTTTTATTTTTTTTTATTTAAATTTTACACTTAATCATTTAGCTGACGCTTTTTTTTTTATATAATAAATATAAAGAAAACATAGATAGAATAGAAAAAAGAATAGAGAATGATAGTGTTAGAAGCTCCATTTTTTAAATAAATAAATAAAAAGAAAACAATAGAAACACACACTCACACACACATACACAATATATGTGTGTGTATTGTGTATATTTATTATGTATATATAAATACACATGCATGGATATATATATAAAAAAATATGTTGATATTTATATATAATATATTTATATATGATGATAATAATATGAATAAAAATATATACATGTAAATGTTAAAAAATAATAATAAACTCACATTGCAGAATAAACAAAAAAATTATAAAAATTGTAATAAAAACAATACGGCACTTTAATAATATTAGTTTTTATTTACCAATTTTATTTTTTACATTTACAAGCACAGACCGTTTAAAGATACTCCAGTAACTCTGTCTTGGTGTTCATAATGACCTGTTTTTCTTTTTGCTCTCGTTCATTGTGTCTCTCAAGGAAGGCAATAGACTGTATAGTTATCACCTGAATAGGATGAGATCCTTCCCACAAACTATACAACCTACTACCTCAGCTTGTGGAGACACAGATCTGCAGTTACAGGTTCAGAATGGAGTAGCTTAAAACATCATTTAAGTATTTCACGCAGTTTCTTCAGTAGACAGCTGGTTAATCTGCCTCCGTAAGAAAGACAGTAGATTGTATAGTTATCTCAAAGGGAGGTTTTATACTCCACAACTATTCAATCTACTACCTCAGCTTTAGGGACAGAAACAAACACCTTGTGGACTTGTTTTCTTCACCAAATCTGCATAAGGATGAAAAAGAGAGAGAGAGAGAGAAATATTTAAATTGTACTTATACTTATATCACTCATAAAGTCATTTTCAAGTCAAATTACATAAAAAATTAATTCTACTTTATAAAATAAAAAAATAAATAAAGTTAATTCATTAGTTTATTATAAACACACACACACACACACACACACATATATATATATATATATATATATATATATTAATAAATACAGAATATACTTTTTTCTTTACTTGACAAAAATCAGTCAAATGATCAATAATACATTCTTAGAATTTAAAATCAAATGCTAGGCTCCGCCTCTGAATTCTATGATAATTTACAATGACCTTTAAAGTGCAGAAGGAAATTTGTAAGTCGTTGACTCTATTTCAGTATTTCCTTCTTTGTCTCTTCCTGATTTGCTTTTAAAAGATTTGTGAAATAATCAACAATTACAACAGCCGCATGCTAATTTGTTCAACCTGCAGGAGTGACTGTCTGGCTCACAGAACTCCTGGCATGAAGCAGAGGTGAGCCGCACGAGGAAATAGTGCCCGTTTTCTCACGACCGGCTCTTTGCACCCTTTATGCGCCTGTGGTGTTGCGTGCCGTTTAATTGCCTGAAGTAAATCGCAGCATCTGAACGCAGCTTTCCCAGCTGTCTGTCCTTAAATAATGCTACATGTTGTCTGCTAGCAAAGCATGAAAGGGAGGGAAAAGGACCAAACAAAATGGCCGCCTTCCTGCCATCTTAAACGAATGAGCAGTTCAAAGTCAAAAACGTGTGTGAAGAGCGACACTTGCTTGAGCTCATTTCAAGAATGGCGAATGAAATCACTCATATTCTTTATATTGCGCAGTAGGAACTGTAAATATACTGTGAATATGTCACAATGCTAAAAACGAAACCTTTATAGCACTAACAAAATGACTGTGGCAGTACCATGTGCCAGTGACAGTCAATCACAGAATCATTACTCCAATCTTCAGTGTCCCATCCTTCAGAAATCATTCTAATATGCTGATTTATTATCAGCACTGCTTAATATTTTATTGGAACCTGTGATACTTTTTTTCAGGATTCTTTGATCAATAAAAGGTTAAAAAAGAACAGCATTTATTTAAAATAGAAAGGTTTTCTAACAATATACACTACTGTTCATAAGTTTGGCGTTAGTAATAATATTACACCATTTTGTAAATCTATTTTGAAAATCTTAATAATTGCAAACTTTTGACCGATATGTGTATATATCATGTATAAATTGTAAAAATAATTATAGTAATGCATATATAGAGAGAGAGAGAGAAAGAGAGAGAGAACACTTGATTCTAATTGGTCAGTTGCAGCATTTTGTGGCCAGATATTTGTGTGTAACGATGTTATTATTATTAATATAATATTATTATTGTTACAGTAATACAATACAATATACTTGCAACGTACTGTATAACAGGACTTAATAATGCACAGTCAAGTAGTCATTATCACAAAATAAACTCATTCTGATTGTACATTAGCCCATACACACTATTTTGCCAGAAGTATTGGGACACCCCCTTCTAATGAACAGGTTTGACTACTTTAGTCATTTCCATGAGTACTAATCTTAATATTTAAGCATATAATGATATTCTAGGGAATTGTGTCCTTTTAATTTTATAGCAAAAGTTTGGACAGGACCCTTTTTATTCTAACATGACAATGCCTCTGTGTATAAAGCAAGGTTCATAAAGAAATGTTTGATTCAGTCAGTGTGGAAGAACTTGACTGGTCTGCATAAAACCAAATCCTAATCCCAGCTGAACACCTTTAGTGTGACTTTAAAAGTAGACCTTGAGAAAAAATCAGACCAAACACCAGTGACTTGTGCATATGGGTACAGTCATATGGGTATGAAGCAACAGTTTTGGAAGTGCCTTTTTCTGTTCTAAAGAAGGGGGTGTCCCAATACTTTTGTCCATGTAGTGTATGTACAAGTCATTGGTGTTTGGTAATGAGTTTTTGGCTCAAGGTCTGCGTTTAAAGTCACACCAGACATGTTCAGCTGGGGTTAGGACTTGGCTTTATGCAAACCAGTCAAGTTCTTCCACACTGACTGAACCTTGCCTTATACACAGAGGCATTGTCATGTTAGAATAAAAAAAGGGTCCTGTCCAAACTTTTGCCATACAATTGGAAGAACACAATTCCCTAGAATATCATTACGTGCTTAAACATTAAGATTAGTAATCATGGAAATGACTAAAGTAGTCAAACCTGTTCATTAGAAGGGCGTGTCCCAGTACTTTTGGCAATATAGTGTATATATGAAATAGAAATTTTGCATAGTTATAATGGCAGTTAATGTACACAGATGATGGCTGTCCCAGCATGATGGTGTTGTGGTAGATGTCTGGCAAACGGATGTCACCGGGCGGGCCAAAATAATGGACTGCCATGGCAAAGGGGTGGGACGGCAGCACTGTGTCTTTGCATAAATTAGCATGTGAACCGAGGAAGTGAAAGACACTGGGGCAGGACATTAACATTCTGAATTCCTCTTTGGCCTAATTAATGGCAGTGATTGAAATGTTTTGGCCTGGCAGTTGGCCGAGACAGCGGGGCAGTGTGAAAAAAAGCACCGGTGGAGAGTCTCATAATTGAGATGTTGGATCAGTTAGACGGCTGAGAAATCAAAAAGTGATGCGCTGCAAAAAAAAAAAAAAAAAAAAAAGAATTCTAAATGTGACTCTGGACCACAAAATTGAGATTGAGGAATCATCTGAAAGCTGAATAAATAAGCTTTCCACTGATGTATGATGGTTGTTATGATAGGACAATATTTGGCTGAGATACAACTATTTGAAAATCTGGAATCTGAGTGTGCAAAAAAATGTAAATATTGAGAAAATCACCTTTAAAGTTGTCCAGATTAAGTTCTTAGCAATGCATGTTACTAATCAAAAATTAAGTTTTGATATATTTATGGTAGAAAATGTACAAAATATCTTCATGAAACATAATCTTTATTTAATATCCTAATGATTTTTTGCATTAAAGAAAAATGATTATTTTGACCCATACAGTTTTTTCCCATTGCTACATATATACCTGTGCCTTTTCAGTTGGAACAGACTAAAAAATATGTATGTTTTGAATTTTTATAATTGTTTGCTTCATTAAAATGGGATGACACTTGGTGACGTTTGTCAAATTAGCCATGTGAACACACAAAATAATAATGGATATGAATCAGATATGTTAAATAAAATAAATAAATAAATAAAAAGGTATCACTTTAGTCAAAAATGAAAAAAGGCTCATAAAATGCTTATAAATAATGCATAGTATCATAAAATCCTCTCAAAATTCTAAATAAGAATCAAAATTTATTGCTGAACAAAAATGTATTACACTGACTTTCCTGAGAAGGCAAAAAAAAAAAAAAAAAAAACACCTTTTCGAGGCGTATGTCACTTTTGACCGCAAAGCTACCAAGTGTGACCCAAAAATAGAGAGGCCTAGAGGGTTAAAACAAGGGAAGTATCTGCCAGTGGTGTCAGAAAAATAAACTTCATTCAAAAGGAAAACACGATTACTTCTCTGTCCTCATTAGCAGATATTTTAGCAAAATACGTGCATAATTTTTATACGTTTTTCTTTCATCTCATGCAAACATATCTTGATTTAAATATGTTTAGATATTTGTTAGTTTTTACAGTGTGCATTTGAAATGTTTTAATAGGTTGCAAATCTGTGCAAAAAAATTGATTCAATAGAGCCTGATGTAAGTATGTTGCATGCACAAATTTTCAATATTAAATAAAATGTATGTTCATAATCATTATTTCCCTTTGTCTTCCAGCTCACCAAAGTGCATTCTGGGATTACATTAGCCACAAAGGACAGTGGATTCTGGCCAAAATAAGGTACTTTATGAAGCGCAGTAAATGTGGAGTGTGCTTATGATGCATAAAATGTCGTCTAGTTAGGCGGCTCGCTACGTTTGGTGTGTTTATCTGGTCCTATGGCCTCGTTTGACATTTTTCTTGGATGTCAAATGAACTATTTGTTATTCCATCGCAGTATATGGTCCACGTCTCACTGAAGTCCATGGATCATTACACAAAGTAATGGCTATGTCAACATGAGGCTAAATCTTCATGTCTTGTGAGAGATAATATATGCAAAGCTCCACATAAACAGTGTAAGTGTAACAGTGGCATTATAGCTTGAGCTCTCTCCTTCACCAGAGAGCAGATTCATATATGTATAACTCGATCTTATCTGTTATTCAACGGCATTTGGTTTAACGTATTTAGCAGTGAGATATTCGTGATAAAATGGGGAAAACTAGAGCACGCTTGTAAGCGGAAGTGGTTTCTCTAACCTCGATCTTGTGGTTAAACGCAAGTGTTTTTCTTGTGTTTACATCTACTGAACGTACTTTATTTGAAAGTATATTTAGATATAGAATGCAAACAGAAGATACTACTTATTTTCTTCAGCTATATTTATTTTCAGGTTTTTTTTTTATATAAACACTGAACAAGTGGTAGAGAAACAGCTATTGCTCAGAAATTGCTAGTACATTTTACAATTAATAAAAAAAAAAGACATATAACACATCAAATGAACACTGGATTTTCGCTTTTTCACTTTTTAGAGTATATATGTATATATATGTGTGTGTATATATATGTATATATGTAAGTTTTATAAGTTTATACTTCTTACACATATCAGTTATGTATTGAACTAATGTTAACATTCTCTATAATGATATGATGTCTAAATCTTCATTTTCCCTTTATATATACTTTTAATTACATTTTGATTGATTATGAAGACATTTACAATTTTTAGGTTAATGTGCACTGATGCATCAAATTAGATTAGATGCAAATTAGATTTCTCCTTCAAACTTTCTTCATTATGCAACCTAAAAATACCTATTCAACACCAAAAAGGCTCTTTTATCCAAATCTAGTGCCATTTTATGTAAAAAAGCACGACAGCATCATGATTTGAGGCCGTTTTCAGCATATTTGCATGTTAATTGTCAAGTAACTGTAATTAAATGCATTGTGACTATTACGAAAGTGGATAAATATAGCTCTATCTGCTTATTAAAAGCAAGATGACATTTCACTTCCCACATCTAAGTTAGTAAAACTGTCATCTGCACCATTGTCTACTTATGCAGTGTGTTTAAACCCATGGTTGTGCAGCGGTGCAAATCCAGAGTCCTTTTTAACACACTTATTATATATACATATCATATAAATATAGAACATACAGTGCTCATGCTACTTAGTTTCTTCAGATATTTCATAAAATGTCTATTTTCTTATTTTATATTTATATTTTAAAGCTTAATTCTACAAATACATAATCAGTTTGATGTATAAATGTTAATTTCTCCTTTAATCTACCTTTAATTATATTTTGAGATAAATTAAGAGGATTTTTTCTTTGCTTAACATGCACTGATGCATCACAAACAATAAGGCCGAAATGTGCATTTAGAAACTAAATTTGATTTCTATTAGTGCTTTATGCAACCTAAAATCAATTTGAAACAAAAAAGCCACAAGTACTGCACTTAAATATTGTTGATAAACTTCTTTTTTTTTTGTATACTTGCACTTTAAATGTAATTAAATGCATCATGCATCTAAAACGAGTAAATATAGTCCTACCTGCTCATTAGAAGTGGGATGACACTTCACTTCCCACATCTGAATTAGTAAAATTGTCCATTTACGCAGTGCATTTTAACCCACGGCTGTGCCATGCTGCAAATCCAGAGGCCTTTTTTAACACACTTATCGTTTGCAGCGACCCATGACAATCTGCAGAACTTAAGCACTACGCCCTGGATGCAAAAATAGCAATTCTAAACAGGAAGTGCCTGTTGACCTTGTTTGCGTATGCGTTCAGTGTAAGTTCAGCACTTTATCAATGCGATAGCTGCATTGCAAACAGACGCAGCTTGCAACATTTGGCACCATAGTGACTAAAATAGAGCTTTTTGTATATGATTTATCATATACTTGTTGAATAAAAAATATGATTGGAGTATGTCATACAAGTAGGACTTTTTCAATCTTACTTTGTATTTAATTCAATGTGTTACATTTCTTTGTGAAATATCCTAACTAAAAGGTGACCATTTTCACCAGTTTGACACTGCTTTTGTTAATTCTTGAAACTAGAACTAAAAATGAAAGTAATTTCACTGGAGTTGTAAAAATAATTATTGCTTTCAAATAGGTTTCCTGGCTTTTTTTTTTATTTGCTCATAAAAACCTAAAGTCCCGCCCACAAGCTCACGCCATTGGTCGAGAAGGTCAGGATTCTCAAACAAACAACATTTTTATAGCGCAAACAAAGCCTAAGTGTTACTTTTAAAAAAAAATCAACCTCTTAATGGCTTACTTTAAGTTGTCACATTGAGCAAAGACAGAGAAAGTATTTTAACATTTAAAATACAACCTTAAAAGAACATTTTGCATGCAGCATGTGTAAGCAAGAAGCCATGTGCTTTCGAAAGCACGTATCTTGAGCTGTTGACTCTTTCTTTTCGATACCTGTGAGACAAATGTGACGTGAACTGCTACAAAATGAGACCTGGAATCACATTAGCGACAAATACCTGCTCTGGTTAGTGTCAGGCAGCCGTAATTGCAGCTGGATGTCCCAGAGTTCGGCTGCTATCCACAAGGCTCGTTTTCTCCGTAGTGTGATGCTGTTTGTGGTGTTATTGCTTCAGAATTGCAGGTGATTACTAAAATATTTTTCCCGATAAAGGGTCTGTGACTTTGTTCCTGGTTACCACACCGACACACAGAGAGAAAGAGGGAGAGAGGGAGGGAGCACAAAAATAGCAGGAAGTAGAGAGGGCAGGCCAGAAAAAAAAAAAAAAATCATCAAGTAACGTGACAAGTTCATCTGAGGATAGTGAAGGAGGGGTGGAGGAAGTGTTTTCATTTTTTTTTCATCTATCACTCCGCCCACCACCTTACTGCCTTTTTTCTTACTCTGTTTTCTCTTTGTACAGTGTTCAGTGCAGCTTTCATTGGCAGTAGTTTCATTGCCTCGAAAAGAATCACGATTCTTTGTTGACTAAGAAAAATGAGTTAGGGAAACAAAACATAAGGTGCTTTAGAATGGAAACGCAATGCATAATCAAAATGGCGTGAATAATCTCCAAATGTGTTTTTAATTCAATCGTAGATGAAACAAAGACACATTGTGTGTGCTTTAATATTATTTGTGGCCCTGGACCACAAAACCAAAAATGCTTTGTATGGGTCAAAATTGTAAATTTTTCTTTTATGCCAAAAATCATTAGGATAGTAAAGCTCCTGTTGCATGAAAATATTTTGTACATTTCCTAGCGTAAGTATATCAAAATTAATTTTTGATTAGTAATATGCATTGCTAAGGACTTAATTTGGACAAATTTAAAGGCAATTTTCAATTTTATTTTGATTCGATTTGATTTCGGACAAATATTGTCCTATCCTAACAAACCATGCATCAATGGAAAGCTTATTTATCATGATATATAAATCTCAATTTTAAAAAATTGATCCTTATGACTGGTTTTTTGGTCCAGGGTCACATTTGTATTATTATTTCTTGTCATTTACATAATTGTGGTGAAGTAACCTGTTTGTGTATATTTACAGTGGCATCCAAAGTCTGAAAAAAGTCTGAAAACAAATAATAATTTTATATTATAAAATAAAATAATATAATATAACCTTTATATTATAAAATTTGTTTTATAAATTGTCTTTATATTTTTTACGTTTCGGAAAGAAGTTGCTTATTCTCAGGTTGCAAAGCTGCATTTATCTAATCCAAATTACAGTTAAAATTGTAAAAGATATAAATTACATATTTCATATATATGTAGAATATAATTTGAGAGTCTCTTTTGCTCTTGATCTTGTACAGTATATTCTTCTCTGCGGTCTTAGTCATATCTAAGGCTTACTCCAAACATGTTAGACTAGAGGAAGAATAGATTTGTATGTGGTGTACCACTTAACAACCAACATAGCAGTAACAAATAGCAATTAACAATCATTTAGCAACCGTTTTAGTGAGACTGCAGGGTTCATTTTCTTCTCCTGGCATATTTTGGCAGGTAAAGCACTGCTCTTTGTTGTGAAGGCCTCAGACGTGTAACTTAGCACAAAAGAGCATATTTACCTTCCACCATACTGTAAACAGCAAACCGCATGTTTGTATAGTCTCTAAAAACATTTTTTAAAGCTATTATGCAAACAGGTTGTATAAAAAAAGAAACTGTGGTCATGCACTGTCGCTAGACAAACAAAACCAAGCGAAATCACTCGCATTCATTACTTTGGCTCAAACACATTTGGAGTTTATCTAACGATATTAGTTTTTATCGGAAAATAATGTTTAATGTCTCATCAGACAGAAACGAATCACGCTTTATCATGGCGGCGGTGGATAAACGGCACGTGCTGGAGGAAGATGAGGATGAGGAGCAGCGAAAAAAGTCGACGTTATTGCAAGACAAGAAAGTTAAAAATGAACAGTAAGCATTCGAACATGTTGGAAGTACCTGAGCGAGAGCTTTTTCGCCGGACGCCTCGGGAGACTCCGAATGGGATAAAAAGTACTGTACGACGACCGGGGAAAAAAAACACAGCAGGGAGGAAGAAGAGAAGAGGAGAGACCGTTTCCACGTCGCTCGCAAGACAAGGGGGAAAGCAGAGAGAGAGGTGTGCGAGCGAACAGCCTGCCAACCCTGAGCAGATTCGGCTATGCCCTCCTATTCGCCTGCCCACTTCAGCCCCGCTGCCAAGAGAGCGAGAACGACGGAGAGAGAGGTCACAACAGCATGAGAAAGGAAAAGAAAGCAAGGCGGCGACTTTTGCGACCACCTTGCGGCTCGCTCTTTGGCTTGGTCTGTTGTTGTTGGGTTAGCTGCCAGTCCTCCATGTTTAATACCTCTATGGGTGTTGGCATGAAGCGCTAAACACCGTCACCTGGCTTGGGCCCGGAGGCGAGGAGTGAAACTTGGTCCGAAACCAAGCGAAATAAGCAAATCTCAACCTATCCCTCAAGAGCGTGCCGTTGCTTACAACAGCGACAGAAATGTACTTACCCAGAGTGCCAAATCACGTCGAAGATCTGACACATGTCCTGAAAGAAAGAGTTAAGGCTCCCGAAAGAGTCTTTTGTCAGCATTTGGCATCTGTCCCAGGTACAAGCCTCTCGATTGCTGTTTTACAGAAGTCATTCGCAGCATCTTTAGCTGTCCTGCCATTGCCTGCATGTTTAATCCAATGTATGCTGAAGTTTCTCCGTAGGCTTTTGCGCACATCAACTTTTGCAGTGAATTTAAAGTCGGGATCTTGGAAGCGAGTATGCGATTGTCAGCTTGCCCAGGTGAAATCAATTCAAGCTTCTTTTTTTGAAAACTTCTTGAGTCCTTTTCAAAGAGTTCTTGCTGTGCCGAAGCAGGAGGGCAGAGTGAGAAAGTTAAACCCGAGGCGTTGGGACAAAGAGCGCGAGACAGCGTCTTGTCACAGCACTTGCGGTGAAAGTTTGTGGTAACGCCGTACTATATCCTGCTCAGCTGTGGAGCACGTCTCAGCCACACCAGTGCAATAATCCACCGCCAAAAAGTGTGCAGTCCCTTTCCTGACAGAACAGAGACAGTGGCTGAAAGACTTGAAATCGTCCTGTCTTCCTCTCCTTTCAGGCATTGTTATGGGCAGCACAGCGTGTGACGTCAGCGCCCCCCTTTCGTCCTTTTGTTATTTGTCCATTTATTTCTCAAAGTACTGTCCTCACGTCGCATTTTTGCTCTGTAAACTCTCTGGAGAAAAAGAAAGAGCCGTTTCTTGACTTGGGGAGAGAGAGAAAGAGAGAGAGAGAGAGAGAGAGAGAGAGAGAGGGACACGGATATAAATAAAGCGCAAGAGCGCAAGTGAATAGAGAAAGAGAAGCTGCCCTTACAAATCTCTCAGTCTGTCTTCCTGCCTTCCGACCGGAGCGCTTGTAAAACTTTCAGCTGTGGCGTCCAGGGCCGGCCTCCACTGGCACTGGTTCAAGAAGAGAGCTGGCTGCGTCTAAAGCTCCCGCTGACTGTCTCGGAGGAAGACGAGCTTACAGAGAGAGAGAGAGAGAGAGAAAGGGGGACAGGCTGGTACCCATGAGGAGGGTGTTGGTGCGGACAGTAGGTCAGGGTAAGGGGGGCAGCAGAGGTGGCACATGTGCCAATGGCAGCTGCTCTGGGAGTTCAGACAGGGAGCATGAACCAGAGTAGAAAGAGGACACTCTACATCCCAAAGTTCTCCATTACCGGTGAAGCTCTGAACTCTACACTCTTCAAAATAAAGGCTGCAAAATGATGCCATAGATGAACACAAAGAACCATTTTTTTTCTAACACTTTAAACATAAAGATTCGCTTCAATGAAAAAAGTCTGCAAAGTTGTTAATCAAAAAAGTGCATTAAAAATAAAGATATTGTCTCTCAAACCAAAGAGTCGACTCTGAACCACCTTAATGAGTCTGCATATTTTCTGCCTGTGAACAATCTGGGTCACACGCTAATACATTAGCATAACCCCCACCTGCGCATGAAATACAAACAGTCTGACCTGACCACAAACACTTCCGCTAGTTAGTGTGTTTACATCATGTCAATGTACCGAGGACTGCTTCTCTAATCTTGGCGAGTTCGATGCGGGATTCGCTCAACGCTTGCCCATGAAAAATACGTCTGTACCTTCTTTGTGAACCAACAAGCGTCTCCGAACCACAACCTGTAAATACAATGAATACGTTATGTGTACATTTTAAATTGAGTGCTCAGAATATCAAGCTTTTTGCGTTAATATGTGATGTATACTTAGTGGAGCTCTAGGTTTCTAGGTAAACCATGATAACTCGCCGATGGCTAACGTATCCACCATTATTGTTTTGTAGTGTTTACAGCTTAGTAGCTAAACTTTAGCTGTGGGCACAATTCACTTGCATTGTATATAGAAAAACCAATCACAACAGACTTGGCCAGCTGACCAATCAGAGCAGAGTAGGCTTATGGAAGGTAAGGGTTTACAGACCTTGAGCTCAGAAATGCTTCTAATGAATCGTTTTGAAATCATTGCAGAATGATTCTAATATTAAATGTATATGCTGAGAAAATAGATACAAAATTCTGACCCTAGATGCATTTAAACCTGTTGTAAGGGAATCCAACACAATATTAGGACACTTTAAAATACCATATGCATGCTCTTTAAGAGTGCAGGACACTCTTCTGTTCAACTTTGTAATTTGAACCTTCTTAAATTTCTTGGAAAAACTTTAGATTTTTTACGATGGGTCCTTTCGAATGCAACTTTTTGAATGCATGCAATTTTAAAATTTAAAGTATATACAAGATCAACTCAGTGCTACCTGTGACCTCATCTGATGGCAAATTGGCTTTGATAGACTGATAGTCCTGCCTTTTTCTGGGAGACCTCGCCAAATGGCCCCAACTGCCTTAATGACACATAATGGCTGAAGCTGAAGGACGGCTGCTGGGGGAACGTCCTAGGCGCGTTACTCGAGCGCTGGGGGGGTGCTGCAGGGTCTAATAGTCTCTTCGGCGCCAGCAGCTGAAGGACGTGGCCTCTCCCACAGGAGCTATTACCCAGAGTCCCTCCACACTGATGTCATCCTATGTAACGCAACGCTGAAGCTGCGGAGAGAACCAAAGTTCTCTTCACTTCCCCCATCTGTATGCAGTGACATTCATGTGAAATAAGGACACAATGAAAGCCACTTGCTTTTAGCAGTACCGTCGGAGGCTTGTCACCTGCTTTGCAAGTGTATAATTGGGCAGGCTTGGTGACTTTCAGTGCAGTCCTTGCACATTTCTCATTTACACATTAAATTAACTGAGAAAAAAACTTTGGCAGACATTTCAGCTGGGATTTCTCTGGTTACATTGTTTGCATAAGACCTCTCCTGACATGACATTGTGCTGGAGCTGGTTTTATTTTGTACATTTTATGCCTTAATTCTACACTTTTTGTCTGTTCTAAAGTTAACCTTGTTTGGAAGTTTTGAAAAAGTTTATATGGTTGTTAGGATGTTTGATTTATAGGGTATTCTAGGGGGTTTCTAGGTAGTTGCTAGGGTGTTGTAGGTATTGCTTGGTGGTTCCTAGGATTTTCTGGGAGTTTCTAGATGGTTCATATGGTGTTCTAGGGGTTACTTTGTAGTTGCAAGGGGGTTCTAGGTGTTGCTAGGGCATTGTAGGCATTGCTTGGTGCTTCCTAGGATTTTCTGGGAGTTGCTAGATTGTTCACAGGGTGTTTTAGGGGTTGCAAGAGTTGCTGGGTGGTTGAAAGAATGGTATGATGGTTGCTAGATGGTTGGAGGGGTGTTTTGGAGTTGTTAGGTGGTTGCTAGGGTGTTCTGGGGGTTACTATGTGCTTCCTATGGTGTTCTATTGGTTGCTAGGGTGATCTGGGGGTTATTAGGTAGTTTATAGGGTGATTTAGGGGTTCCAGGCATTGCGTGGTGATTGCTAGGTTGTTCTGGAGGTTGCTAGGTTTCTCCTAAGGTGTTCTATGAGTTGCTAGTTTGTTTCAATGGTTGCTAGGGTATTCTGTGGATTGCTAAGTGTTTGTTAGGGGTTTCTAGGTTGTTTTGAGGTTGTTGTGTTGTTGATAGGATAGTATGGGATTTGCTATATGTTTGCTAGGTTGTTTTGAAGTTGTTGGGTTGTTGCTGTGGTATTCTGTGGATTGTGGTTGCTGGGTGGTTGCTAGGGTGTTCTGGGGGTTGCTAAGTGATTGCTATAAGTTTTTAGGTTGTTTTTGTGGTTGTGTGGTTGATAGGATGGTATGGGATTTGGTAAATGGTTATTAGGTTGTTTTGGAGTTGCTAGGTTGTTGCTGCTGTGTTCTGGGAGTAGCTAGGTGTTTTCTAGGGTATTTCATGGGTTGCTAGGTAGTGTTGGGTGTTGCTGGGTAGTTGCTAGGATGTTCTGGGGATTGTTTTGAGGGGTGCTGGGTGGTTGTCGTTGTGTTCTGGGGGTTGCTAGTGTGTTTTGTGGGTTTCTAGGTTGTTGAGAGTTGCTGGGTGGTTGCTGTGATGTTCTGGGGTAGATGGGTAGTTGCTACGGTGTTCTATGGGTTTCTAGGTTGTGTTGGGGGTTGTTGTTTAGTTGATAGGATGGTATGGGGGTTGCTAGATTGTTGTAGATTTTGGAGTTTCTAATTGGTTGTTAGGAAGTTCTAGGGTTTGTTGGGTTGTTTCTTACTGTCTTACTAAGTCTTATCTCTGACTGATCACTTTGAAAAGTTCTAACACACATCTGCTGAATTAAGCTGATTTTAGGCACTGTTCCTGTTTTTAGCACATTCAGTTTTCAAGTAGATCATGTTGCAGTGTAACTCTTGAAGTAGACATTAGTTTAAGACACTACATGTACATTATGCATAATTCATCAGCATGAGCGTAAGAATGAGGTCTAATATCTAGTTTGACAATCTTGCATTTCAGATCATGTTTCCACTTTTCTTTTGGTGCGATGTCAGAGGTTCCCAGGGGCATTATCACATGATCTTTAAGAATCGTTCTAAGTAATCAGTCCCTGACAAAACCGCACAAGTTTGAGTTAACTGTTCATTGACCAGCTGGTGACAATTTGGCATAGTTATCGCATTGCAAAACATGGACCGAGCAAAAGTATAGACAAAGATTGCAAGATGAAACATGTTGAAAGTTCAGACACTAACAAGGATACAGAATTTTAAAATCTGATTAATCGTGAACATGCAAATAGTAAGGATAACTATATTGTTTTTAAATCAAGTAAAAAAATATGTTTTCATCTTATATGCTTCATTACATTATTTCTGATCAGTTCTTTCAGTAAAAACATTATCTTAAGTATTAGGGGTGTTTTCTATGGCAAGGCACTTACAAAAATTAACCATTGTTTTACTACAAATAAACCCCAAAAACATGGTTACTATAGTTTTGCAAAGAAAAAGCAATACTAACATAGCAACACTCTAGAGTTAATTAGCAACTCTGTAGCAACCCCCTATCAACCACCTACAACATCCAAGTAACTAAAAACCTAAGCAACCACAAGGCATATTCCTTGCAAATTTACAGAATACTCTAGGGACTGCATAGCAACACGCTAGAATACCTTAGTAACTGCATTGCAATGCACTGGTAACCACTCAGAACATCCTAGTAACTAGTAGTTCCATTTTAAAAAACACTCGGATCTTATGCAGTTGATCTTAACAGTTGCATAGCAACACCCTGGAAACCACCCGAACATTCTAGTTACTAATAGTAACATTAAAAAACACTCAGATGTTGAGTTGCATAGCAACACCCTGGGAACCACAAAGAACTTCCTAGTAACTGATAGTAACATGTTAAAAAAAGTCAGATCTTAAATTGTTTGGCAACGCCCTGGCAACAACCCAAAACATTCTAGTAACTAATAGTAACATTAAAAAACACTCAGATCTTAACAGTTGCATAGCAACACCCTAGCAACCACTCAGAACATCCTAGTTACTAATAGAGCAACATGCTTAAAACCACTCAACCCTTATAAGCTGTATAGCAATGCCATGGCAACCACCCAGAAAATCCCAGTTATTAATAGTAGCATAATAAAAAGCATCTTTGCAGTTGCATAGCAATGCCCTGGCAACCACTCAAAACATCCTAGTTAATGCAGAGCAACACACTCAATACTACTTAGACCTTAGAAGCTGCATAGTAACGGTCGGGCAACCACCCAGAACGTCCTAGTAACTAATAGTAACGTTAAAAAACACTCAGATCTTTGCAGTTGCATAGCAACACCATGGCAACCAACCAAAACATCCTAGTTACTCCAGAGCAACATGCTTAAAATTACTCAGACCTTAAAGCTACAAAGCAATGCCCTGGCAACCACCCAAAACACTTTATTCACCTCATAGCAACGTGGTAAATAAGCAGAAGCAGATTTGCACAGGCAAGCACCACTATCGTTTAAAATGGAGTTTCCTTCCTGTACTATTCCAGCGTTCTGGCAGAGGCCATTGCATCATGGGAAAAGTCATATTCTGTGAAAGGAGGTCAGCAGGACACTTTCAGACTGTATTTTCCTCTGTGTGTTCATCTGCTGCTGGATCCAGCATTTGTTTTACAGTGAGGCAGTATCCTGTTGTTTAGTTTGAGTCTCTCACACACGCGTATCCCTCAGGAGCATGACCCACATCTCCACGGTTGTCCTCATTGTTTTCGATTGTGAGTGTGAGTAATAAAGCTGCTGGGATGAGGTCATGTCCTTAAGTAGCTGTTCTTCTGCTTCTGCATTATTCCATCAGTCACTTTTACTGTATTAAAGATCATATGTAACTTAAGTAAATATACATTTATACTATATGCTATCAGTTCTTGTTAGTCTGTATGTAAAGAGGAGCATTTTAGTGCTCAGTTTGTACTAATCTGGTTATATGGAGAATACTGTACAGTTGCATCATAAAGTGCACTGTCTTTTTAAGATCTTGAGCTCCACCTCTGAACCTCCTTGAGCTCACTGGCTCTCTGAGGGCATGATCTGACCGGGATAAAGGCAGAAACAGTGCCATCTTGCGACTGGATTAGGCACTGCAGACCAAAGAGCATTCACCATAGAACATGATTATGAGCCAGTTGCCACATTTAAATTATTGTAATTATATCGCCATAGTTTTTAATTTATTGTAAGTGTCAAGGTAGGAAACATTCATATAAATATTCTTTATATATCATATATATATTAATAATATAAATTAAACATTTTAGCCTACATTTAATAATATACACTTAATATGGCACCAGTTCTAAGCGAAATGTGATATTAATTAAATGCAGAAATTAGATTACTCAGATCTTAAAAGCTGCATAGCAACGGCCCATAAAATTAGATTATTAGATTTAATTTGTTATATTTAGCATCGTTGCTGCATAGTATAGGGGCACGGAACATTTACTTAAATAAATATAAGTATTTAATTCAATTATACTTTTCAGTATTATTTTATTACAATGGAGACAGTATAATAATTTTATTAATAGTGCAAATTTTTTTATTTGTATATTTTTTTAGTTAAGGTTTTAATACTTTTGTAGTGGTGTTTTGGTTTTTAAATTATTTTTTAAATATCTATCATTTCTGTATTTTTTATTTCAGTTTTAGATATTTTAATATATATATATATATATATAGGTACTGTCAATAAATGTAATTATTGACAGAAAAAGAATATTCATCTAAATAAATATTATAAAATATTATTTATTAGGGCAGAGAATATTTATCTAATAATCATATATACATACATTTTATGTGGTGAAAGGGAATGTTTTTTTCCATGTTGAATCCTACTTAAACCCCATAGAAATGAATGAAATATTAACATAAAATAAATAAATAAATACAATGCATGTTCACATTATTTGTCAGCTACCCAGGTGTAAATCCTGACATTAATTCCATGCATGCATTTTATAAATTATATTGTTAATATTAATACTGGAATGATGCACCATCTTTACTTGCCTGTAGGTGGTGCTATGTGACTATTATAACAATATATTCGTCTTGATGATGAAGACAAAAAAAAAAAAACAGATTCTATGATCAGTTCAGTTATACAGAGTGAATAATAAGCAATTAAATTAAGTAACCCCTCATAGTACCTATTTTGTAATATGTTATTGGCCTGCTAATAATAAATGATATATTTAACAATAAAATAATATGCATGTGAAAAGTCAATAGATGCATGCTATAAGAACGCAAATATTACTATTATTATTATGAAGTTTTGTAATGTGCAAAAAAGTTTAATAGTGTTCAAAATAAGATGCACTTCTGGTTATGAATTATTTTGAACATATTTGATTTTCAGAGATATGTTCACACTATTCCAGCTTTTCTCAATGGCTGTTCAGCCAGTGGCCTTTATGACCTGCTTTTGCACAGGCCAAGTAGAGCTAAACCAATAAGAGGAGAAAGCTCTAGCATGTAGCCCAGCGATAAGCTCCACATCCTGCAGGTTGGTTCAGTTCCAGACGCTTTTACACCCTCGTGACTGACAGACACTCTGGCCTGAATCTGCTGCAGCTTGAGGTGTAACCTGTTATCGAAGTCTCATCTTTGACCAAAATGAAATTATGGTATCTTTATGTTTAGCTGTAATAAAATGAAATGTGTGTTAAATGTGTCAGCAGGGAGAGTGTCAAAAACACAGATTTAGCAATGACTCGCTCAACTAAATTTAAACATGACACCCGTCAAGGCAGCAACAGGTGAGTTATAAATTCAGCAGTGATGTGGATCATGTATAATTGTAAGAAATCCCAGCATTTACATTAATTAGACAAATTAATGTCATATGATGACTGGGTCTGTGCATTGACACATTTAATATGTTCATCATGCATGATGTTCAGAAGTAGATCTACACTGCAGGATGGCCCGATGGCAATATTACATTATTTTGAATAATAATAATAAATAAATAATAATGAAATTGAATAAAAATAAATAAACAGTCAAAATTTTAAAATGAGCAACAAAGAATAAAGAGTAAATAAACAGAATTAAAACAAACAAGCAAATAAATAAATTGAATTAAAATAAATAAATAATTTATTCAATGTCAATAAAAGAATAAATATAAATGAGTAAACAATTCAATAAAATGAATAATATATACATAATGAATACATTTAAATTAAAATCCAATAATAAATAAATGTACATTTAAAAAAGAATAAACAATTAAACAAACAAGTAAACAAATAAATAAATTGAATAAAAATAAATGGATGGACAATAAAATAAAAAAATGAGCGAACAAATAATAAGTAAAAGTAAAATAGAATTAAAATAACAAATAAATAATTAATTAAATGTAATTTAAATGTCACTAAAAGAATACAAATTAATAAATAAACAATTTAAATGAATAATATATAATTAACAAATAAATATAAATTAAATTAAAATACAATAATAAATAAATGTAAATTTAAAAAAATCAATTAAACAAACAAATATAAATAATGAAAAAAAATATATGAATAAACAATTAAATAAAATTAACAATATATAAATAAAATGAATAATACATAAATAATGAATGAATAGAAAGTAAATTAAAATCCAATAAATGAATGAATATAGTTTGGCACGATAGACAGAATATATCACAGAATATATCCATATATATCATAAAACTTTATTCAAATTATGATTTATAATTTTTTTGTGATTTTAATCATCTCATCATGATCTGTGAAATGCAATTTAAATATACTGGCATGATCTAAATGTGTGTAAATTTAGATGTTTCCTAAATGGCATGTCAAAATGTCATTGGGTCATAATTTTGACAGCAATTGAATCCTGATGAGTGACACAAAATCTATTTTTAAGCAGGCAATATCAGTGGGTCGTTCTTGGAATGTTTGGCTAATCAGGACCCAAACTAGAAGGAAGTAAATAAACACGGCATTTTCAAACTTGTAAATGAAAATTGGTTTTAATTATTAATTACAATTGAAAAGTTTGTGTTATTTTATTTCCATGTCCACTAGTAGAAGCACAAAGTAAAAGTTGAAAATCAAAATTTACATGAAAAAATGTATCAAGTTTTGCCCAAAATCTTCAGGTTGACATTCATTTGTCAATTACCCATCTATCGCATTATTTCTTCTGCGGCGATAAATCCTGTGTCAGTCAAAGACTTTGTGTCAGTCCCGTGTGAGTGTGACAGACAGACAGATGGGTCACTGGCAAAATCCGCTTAGCAACTTTCTGCTGATGGAGGTTCATTGAGGAGTAGAGCTCCACACTTTCTCATTACTAGCTTAGCTTCGCTTGCTTTTGTTTAACTTTATCAGATACAGTTTGAAGATAAAAGACATGTCTGCGGAAAAGGTGAGTTTGTTTTAATTGATCTATAGCATCCAGCATGTTATAGCTGTTATTATTATCATCATCATCCGAATACCTGTTGATCTAGGCCTAATGGTTGATTCACTGAAGGACATTCAGAGATTGAATCATTCAGCATTTTCTGTTCTAAACTCGATCTGTCATCAGAATAGATTTAACGCCACTTAATATATTTAAGATCGATAATTAAAAAAAAAAACATTGTTGGTTGACGTCACTTGTTTAATTAGTGAGTTATAGTGAGCTCACTTCTAGTTTTACAGGAAAGTTCAGTGATATTGTAGTGAATAATTGCAAAGCTTGTTTACTGACACGTGTAAATGACTGAATCAAACACTTCCAGCCATGAATTTCACTGTAATTTATCACTTTGTTTTGTTGCTTTTGATGAGAAATGCTAAAAGGCTGTAAAATATTTACGTTTTTTATTTGCATAAGGTAAAATAACTAGTAGGACAACGCGTATTACTAATATGACTAGTAGAAAATATTAGGAATTGTAGATTTACATAATTTATATAATTTATATGGTGATATAATCAAGAATGTGTTATGATGTATTTATCCCAAGGTTCAGAGCTTGATGGATAGTTTTGAAATGATAGAATTATAAATGCAAATTTGCCTCATTCGAAATATAAAAATGAGTTCATTAAGACAACACATATCTAAACCTTATTTTAAAGCCTTAGTTCAAAACTACCTTTGGCAAATGTATATCTTTTGATGGAAACATGGTTGAATTTGTTTTTTGGTTTTCTTCCACACCTCATGACAGGGATTGACTGAGGTGACGGTATTAATAGCCTTGTTCTGGCTGTGTCTTAAGTGGATCACACACACTTACACACTCATACACACACGTTCAGACTCACACAGTCAGTTCAGGACCTGACAGCGGGTTCCTTCTGTTTTAGGTCATATATACGAGGGTGAAAAGATGTGCGGATACTTTAAACTTACACATATTTGTGAAATATAGTCCACAAAGAAAAATAAAGGATAGATGTGATGTTTTTCCATGGCTGAATCCTGCAGCTTAATCACTTACAAACAGGACAAGTTGCATAATGTGGTTATGCATCAGATCACTGCTGTTATATCAATAGATCTAGAGATTATGCAGTCTTATGTATCAAAAAGATAGCAAATATCAAGTTTATTATGTTATATAAAACGTCAAACTTTTGATGCTTTTGAATCACTTAAATGGACTAAGAGTTACAGTTGAGGTCAAAAGTTTACATCCCCTTTCAGAATCTGCAAAATAAAAAGAGGGATCATACAAAATGCATGTTATTGTTTATTTAGTACTGACCTGAATAAGACATTTCACATAAAAGATGTTTACATATAGTCCACAAGAGAAAACAATAGTTGAATTTATAAAAAATTGAAAGATCCATAGCTGTGTTTTTTGTTTTTTTGTTTGTTTGTTTAGTGATAGTTTATGAGTCCCTTCTTTGTCCTAAACAGTTAAACTGCCCACTGTTCTTCAGAAAAAATCCTTCAGGTCCCACAAATTCTTTGGTTTTCCAGCATTTTTGTGTATTTGAACCCTTTCCAACAATGTCTGTATGATTTACTATCCATCTTTTCACACTGAGGACAACTGATACTCATATGCAACTATTACAGAAGGTTCAAATGCTCACTGATGCTCCAGAAGGAAAAACGGCGCATTAAGAGATGGGGGGTGAAAACTTGTGAACAGAATGAAGATGTGTACATTTTTCTTATTTTGCCTAAATATCATGTTTTTTCATTTAGTACTGCCCTTCAGAAGCTACAGAAGATACTTAAATGTTCCCCCCGAAAGCCAAAAATTACAACCGTTTTAACCCCCTGGCTCTTAATGCATCATGTTTCCTTCTGTAGCATCAGTGAGTGTTTGAACCTTCTGTAATAGTTGCATACAAGTCTCTCAGTTGTCCTCAGTGTGCAAAGATGGATCTCAAAATCATACAGTCATTGTTGGAAAGGGTTTAAATACACAAAAATGCTCATGAACTCATGAACAACTATCACTAAACAAAAAAACACAGCTTTGGATCATTCAGGTAACAACACAGTATTAAAAGTATTAAGTATCAAGTGTATGTAAACTTTTGAACGGGGTAATTTTTATAAATTATTTTCTCTTGTGGACTATATGTAAACATCTTTCATGTGAATCTTATTCAGGTGAGTACTAAATAAAAAAATAACGTGCATTTTGTATGACCTCTCTTATTTTGGTCAAATAATTACAATTTTGCAGATTCTGAAAGGGGGATGTAAACTTTTGATCTCAACTGTATATTCAAATATATTCTTTTTATTTGTTGCTTGCATTTGGATTTTTACTGGTGAGTGATCTAACTTTCTAACTTTGATTGCTTTTAATAATAGCTATTGTACTGCATGTCTATTTTAATAATGTTATTTTCTAACTGCACACATTAGAATACTACAGAAGATCAAAAAGAAGAAGCCTGAGTCGACTCCGGCAGAGACCAACGGGACTGAAGGCAAACCCAAAAAGACCAAGAGCAAGAAGAGCGGTGATCTGTCGGCCGAGAACAGCCCGGCCACTCAGAGTACGACAGAGAGTTCATGTCCTCATGTTACGTCAGTCTGTTTACATGCACCTTTACACAACTCTCACAAACCTCCCTCACAGATGGAGAGAAGGTGAAGAAGAAGAAACTAGACAAGGAGAAAGAATCAACAGAGAAGGAGAAGGAAATCAAAAAGAAGGCAAAAAGTGCTGCAAAGAAGAAGAAGAGTAAGTGACCCAGTGTTTTTTTTAGTGTCTCTTATATGGGTCGTTTTACAGAATTGCTTCAGAAGTCAAGTCACCTTTATTTATATTAGCTATATAGATTTATAGAGCTAAAACAACTATGTAGCAGCTTTTTTAATATTTCGAGCTGTTTGAAGTGAGATAATTGAAGTCGTTATGAGAGAAAGCAATTTGCTCTTCATTTTGTCTAGGAGAAAACAACTGTAATATTACCAGATTTTATTTTTATACCTGAGCACTTAAATGTGTTTATTGCAAAACAGGTTCTACAGAAGATGATGATGATGATGATGATGACGAGGATGATGAAGAGACCACTCCTCAGAAGAAGACAAAGAAAAAGACTTCGAAAGAAAGTTCTGATGGAAAAGACAAAGAGAAAGACAAAGACAAGAAATCCAAATCAAAAGGTGTCACAACTTTCTATTATTAAGTATAATGTTAGTTTAGTTTCAAAAAGAACTGCTACCTTGATTTATTTATATTTGCTTTATGTAAACTTGAAGACGTCAAAGAGGATGCAGACAGTAAAGGAAAACCTAAAGCCAAAAAGAAGGAACCAGCCTCTATGTTTCAGATAAATGGAGACAAGCCCGAAACCAAGAGTAAAAAGAAAGGTAATGTTCTGAGAGCTTTTCTATATGTGTGTCTGTTTGATGATTCAGAATAATACATCTGCTTGCACATGTGGTTTCAAGCAGCTGCCAAATCTGAAAGTGAAGAGGAGAGCGAACCAGAAACCAAGACCAGCAAGACAAAGAAGAAGAGCAGCTCAAATCCAGCGTCCATGTTTCAGACAGGAGGGGACAAAGACAAGGACAAGGACAAAAAGACAAAAAAGACCAAAAGTAAGTTCTGGTCCTTTCTTAAAGCCATTATGGTATACGCAATTTTACCACAAAAACCAGTCGTAAGGGTCAGTGTTTTGAAATTGAGATGTAGACATCATCCGAAAGATTATCATTGATGTATGGTTTGTTAGGATAGGACAGTATTTGACAACTATTTAATACAACTATTTGAAAATCTAGAATCTGAGGGTGCAAAAAAATCTAAATATTGAGAAAATTGCCTTTACAGTTGACCAGCAATGCATATTATTAATCTAAAATTGAGTTTTTATATATTTACGGTAGGAAATTCACAAAATATCTTTGTGGAACATGATATTTACATAATATCCTAATGATTTTTGGCATAAAAGAAAAATCTATAATTTTGACCCAAACAATGTAATTGGTCCAGGGTCACAATTGACATAAAAACATATAAAAGCTTTAGTGTTATTTTTGTTACCATGCTGTTTTTGCTTTATTATTTGTTATATGTTTTGTTTTTATATACACACAATTGTATTACTATAAATTCTTCACTGAATAAGTGAATAAGTAATTGAATAAAAAAAAAAAATATATATATATATATATATATATATATATATATATATACATGCATACAATAAATAGATTGATAAACTGATAAACAAACAAATACAATAGCATCTGTGTGGCATATGCTATTTTTTTTATAGCAATCAAATTAAGTGACCATATGTAGGATTATACCACACCATAGTGTGAGGAAATCACACTATGAACTGATTTGATTCAATAAAATGACAGCTATTTCCATGTCTGTTGATTGTTTCTGATCCTCAGGTTCTGCTAAAGCAGAAGAGACTGAAGACTCTGATTCAGAAGTGACACAGAAGAAGAAAAAGGGCAAAGGGAAAAAAGGCAAAAAGGTGAATTCATTATATTCCACATGGTTCTCATTCCAGTATTCATTTATTAAGATTTTTCTCTAGGTGCAACAGTGTGCATGTGGCTTTTAGTTGCAAAATTTTTATTATCATGGTAAAAATGTCTAAGGTTGCCTCTTTTATTCCTGTGAAGGAGGAGCGAGCACCTTCTCCTCCAGTCGAGTTTGACAATCTGGAGGAGTTTGTTCTTCAGCCGGCAAAGCAAGGTGTTACTGTGAAGTGCAAAGTGACCCGTGACAAGAGAGGAATGGACAGAGGCCTTTACCCAACATACTACCTGCACCTGGACAACGAGAAAAAAGTACTGTGACATTTATCCATATAGTCCTTCATGATGTTTTTAGTTTTCATATAATACTCTTATGCACACCAAGGCTGGATTTATTTGAAAGAACTACAGAGAAAAATGTTAAATATTAAAAATAACTGGCTTCTAAGTGAATTTATGTTCAAATGTAATTTATTTCTGAGAAACAACGCTGAATTTTCAACATCATTATTCCAGTCTTCAATGTCACATGATCAGAAATCATTCTAATATGCTGATTTACTGCTCAAGAAACATTTCTGATTATTATCAATGTTGAAAACAGTTGTGCTGCTTCATATTGTTGTTGTGTTTTTCAGGATTTCTTTGATTAATAGAGTTTAAAAGAACAGCATTTATTTAAACAGAAATCTTTTGTAACATTATAAATGCCTTTATTTTCATCAATTTAATGCATCCTTGGTGAATAAATGACTAATTTCTTTAAATCGCAATCTCAAATTGTCAAAAAATGGCCCACTAGCTCACAAAATTTCACTTTTCAATCTGGGATGTGTAATCTGAATATGATGTAACAAATTCTGATGTCTATCATATACCCAGGTATTTTTGTTAGCGGGAAGAAAGAGGAAAAAAAGCACAACCTCAAACTACTTGATCTCCATCGACCCGACCGATCTCTCCAGAGGAGGAGAAAACTTTGTTGGGAAGCTGAGGTAAGTGGGTTTTATTACCATTACCATTATAGCTCCTCCTCTCGGATTCTTTTACAGGTCTTTAGCATAGTCTCTTTGATTTGAAGGTTATTTGCATGTACATTTCAGGTCAAATCTGATGGGAACTAAGTTCACAGTGTTTGATAATGCACTGCATCCGGACAGAGCTCTGCCAGACATGTCTAACGCGCGGCAGGAATTAGCAGGAATTATCTATGTAAGGCAACATATACTTATTGCTGTAGTTTCGATTAATGCAATGCATGTTATATTTCCTAACATTCATTTGCTTTGTCACTTAAGGAGACAAATGTTTTGGGCATGAAAGGACCAAGGCGAATGATTGTAATTATTCCTGGCATGACCAAAGACGGAGAACGAGTGCCCATTCGACCACGTAGTGTAAGCACAAATGTTGTTTAGAAATATTTATTTATTATTTTTTAAATTATTGTTTGTTAAAATGACACTGACTATACTGCTTCCCAACAGGAAAATGATGGCCTCCTCATTAGACATCAAAACAGAAATATGGAAAACTTGATAGAGCTGCGCAATAAGACGCCAGTGTGGAATGAAGAGACGGCGTCACACGTGTTAAACTTCAATGGCAGAGTCACACAGGCCTCCATCAAAAATTTCCAGATTGTGCATAACAAAGACCGTAAGTAGCTCAACTATATCTCTGCAACTCCAAAACATAAGCTTCTGTTTGTTTGAAAAAACATACTTGAATATTACTCATTTTGCAACTCATTTTGTATGCATGAAATCCCCAAAGAACTGCAACTGCTAAATTGTGAAGTACAACCAGATCATTGTTGTTGTAGTAGTAGTAGTAGTAGTAGTAGTAGTATTATATACTAGTATTTAGTAATATTTTGCACTAGCTATTATGATTTACTATTTGAAACTATTTGAAAATCTGGAATCTGCAGGTGCAAAAAAATCTAAATATGGAGAAAATTGCCTTTAAAGTTGTCCATCAATGCATATTTCTAATCTAAAATTGAGTTTTGATATATTTATAATAGAAAATTTTACAAAATATCTTTGTGGAACATATTTACTTATATATCCTATTGATTTTTGGCATGAAAGGCAAATCAAAAATTTTGACCCATTCAATGTAATTGGTCCAGGGTCACAATTGATATATAAACATATACAATTTTACCATGCTATTTTTGCCTTATTATTTGTGATATGTTTTGTTTTTATATGCACACTATTGTACTGCTATAAATTCTTAACCAAATAAGTACAGAAATAATTTTAAATTAAATGAAAAAAAAAAAAATACAATACAAACAAACAAATACATTGTCATCTGCTTGGCACATGCTGTGTTTTTATTTCTGAATATCAATAAAATTAAGTGACTATATGGAGGATTATACCATTTTAATTTTATAGTAATTTGGATATGTGCTGTGTCATTTTTGTATTCATTTTTTATTTTCTTATTATTTACATTTTATTTTTAATCCTTTTAGTACTTTTTAGAACTTTTATTCCAGTCAGTTGCCAAATCAACAATTCAAATAGTTTTTTGATTACATTTGTAAAAAATCTAATATTTAGCGTTTATTTAAGCTTCATTTTTAATTAATGATAGCAATTATTAATAGTTTTAGTTAACAATAACAACTTAGTCATGTTATACTATAAATGCTTTGTAAGTCATGGTGAATAAAACAGTCTGCCAAATATGTTAATGCACTGTACTGTATTCCACAACGCAATGCATGTGAACCTCATTTCCAGTGTGACAAATGTCCCAGAAATATATCAGCAGCTATTTTAATTTATTTACTCATTAGTAACTACAAAAATGTATTATTCATACACAAAAATGGATTAAAAATGCAAAATGGTCATATTTAAAGATGCAACACACTGAATTAAACATGCAAACTATTATTTGAAATGTATATTGTTTTATGTTGCATACTCTTTGCATACTGCTCGATGTTGTAAAATACAACATCTGGGGGGCAGCCGTGGCCTAATGGTTAGGGAGTCTGACTTGTAACCAAGAGGTTGCGAGTTCGAGTCCCAGGTCCGGCAGGGATTGACAGTGGGGGGAGTGAATATCCAGCGCTCTCTCCATCGTCAATACCACGACTGAGGTGAGACCCTTGAGCAAGGCACCGAACCCCCAACTGCTCCCCGGGCGCCGCAGCAATGCAATGGCTGCCCACTGCTCCGGGTGTATGTTCACGGTGTGTGTGTGTGTTCACTACTGTGTGTGTGCACTTGGATGGGTTAAATGCAGAGCACAAATTCCTAGTATGGGTCACCATACTTGGCCTCACGTCTCGTCACTTTCACTTTCACTCACTGTCACTTTCACTTTCATACATTGAAAAATACTAATCAGTGTTTGCTAAGCAAATAATGCGTTACATGACCCTCTTTTGTGCTACATTTTAGAGGACTACATTGTGATGCAGTTTGGGAGAGTAGCAGATGATGCTTTCACTCTGGACTACAGTTATCCTCTGTGTGCCGTACAAGCCTTCGCCATCGCTCTCTCCAGCTTTGATGGCAAAATCGCCTGCGAGTAAAAGCATAAAGACATCCCGCTGGTGTCTTTCTGTGATTTCGTCACATGCAGCAAATGGGGAAACGTTCTCACTCAGCATCACTTCAGTTCACGACCAGAAGACCGAAACCCATAAATCTGTAAAATAAAACCACCGTTGCTTGTGGGGCTGCATGATTTTACATGCCATAGAGAGATCTGCTGGTGATATCCGCCTGGGCTAAAATCAAGTAATGGTTATACAATGGGAGTACTGAGAAGGGAGGAAGAGATGAGATGTTTGATTTGAGAGTTTGAAAGATGTAAATGACCCCTGGTGGTGAGGAGGTCATTTTAGACGTGGCGTGTGTTTGAAAAGGGAAAAAGAAATGATGGATTATTTTATTTTTAGGTTATGTATTCAGTAAGATTAGGAAAAAAATGTTTCACATTGTCTGCTTCACATTTTAGTAAAACAGGTTTCGAAACTCTGAAATATAAGCTAATAACATAAATAGAAAAAACACTTTGTTGAAAGGAATAGTTCACCGAAAGTTGAAGATCGGCTGAAAATGTACTCACCCTCAGACCATTCAAGATGTAGATGAGTTTTTTTGTTCATAGGAACAGATTTGGAGAAATGTAGCCTTATGTCACTCGATCACCATTGGATCCTTTGCAGTGAATGGGTGCTGTCAGTTTGAGAGTCCAAACAGCTGATTAAAAACATCACAATAATCCACACCACTCCAGTCCATCAATTAATATCTTGTGAAACCAAAAGCTGTGTGTTTGTAAGAAACAAATCCACCATTAAGGGATTTTTTTTAACTGTAAACCATTGCTTCTGACCAAAATATGAATCCATAATAACACTTTCTCCAGTGAAAAAGTCTATCACCTGTTATCTTCTCACATCAAAATACAACATAAACAACATTTGTTTAGAACTGTTGTGGCTTGTGTGCTTGATCTGTGCATATTTCTCTCCTGGTTCAGACAAGATGACTTTTCCACTTTTCCACCATTATGGATTATTATGGATATTGGATTTTTGTCGATATCCGATAAGACGAACAACACAGAATCTCCTGTGCATACAGTATTTTTTAACTTTGGTTAGTTTTTAACAAGAACTTGTTAGTTAGAATTAAACAATAATGAAGTTTTTTTTATAATGACAGTACATTTGAAGCTTTGGAAATGTTATTAAATTATTTATTTTATTATTATTTATTTATTTATTTATTTATTTTTTCAGAAAAAATGCAGTAACATTTCATTTTAAGATTTAACATTTGTAGATGGTCTAAAGCAAAAGAGTTGTAAAAATCTTTTAGCGCTCAAAATGTGTTTAAAACATTTTTACATATTGTACATTAATGAATAAATTGGTAAACAGTCATGCCATATTTATTTGGACATCTCTCTGATAACATTGTGCATCTCAATTATGGGATTTTAGCTGGAAGCAACGATTAAAGTTAAAAACCTCTTAATGATAGATTTGTTTCTTACAAACACACAATTTTTGGCTTCTCATTCTGACAGCACCCATTCACTACAGAGGATCCATTGGCGAGCAAGTGATGTAATGCTACATTTCTCCAAATCATTTTTTAGAAAAAAAAAAAAATCTTTTGGTAAACTATTTCTTTAAAAATAATAAATCAAAAAACAATTCTATGTATTATTGGCAATTGTGCTGTGTTTTAAGTGTGTGACCGTGTAAGAATGCTTATCTGAGAGCAAGCAAGAGAGAGGTTGTCTGTGCAAGTGTGCCGAAAGCCCTAGATTAAAACAAGGTCCAGATTTATCGAAGCTGATAGTAAATTTCATATTTTTGCACATGCAATATCATTGACTGATGCTTGGAGTATGTCAGACATCTCAACCACTCATGCAGTTTCTTGCTTACTCAAGCAAAGATGATCTGGAATAATAAGTGTCATTACAGGAATAATGCATACTGTCACCTGATACAGATGCAAATACCCATTTTTTTGTTTTGCCTTGTACGTGTCATTATAGTTTATATGATTATTTGTGTAACTGTCTTAATGCATGTAGACAATAGCAATTAGACATGTCCTTCCGTTTTTACGTAATGTGTATGTAAATGTAGGAAGGAAAATGCAATACTTTGAAATGAAATAAAAGTGTTTGTAAAAATAAGAAATTATTTTCTGGGAGTTTGATTGAAGTGTCAAAGGTTTTGCTTTTGAAGTTGTCAAAAGCAGTATGAAATGGTATTTTTGTGCATGTTTCATCTGTAAATGCTTCTCTTTGACTCTTTGAAATAACTTTCTCTTTCATTTGATGTCACCAAAGCAGCTTTAACATTGAAAACTGTCTTTAACCAATAGCCAAAAAGCCATTTAGACAATGCTTTAGGCTTTAACATTAATTTAATGCTGCTTCATTTTAATAATAATTTCATAAACGCCACAGCAATAATAGCAAATTCCTGTAGATTGAATTTTTTTGTGAATGCCTTTCTAAATCTTGCAAGGTAAAAAAAAATATACATGAACTATTTTATGGCTTTGTCTCAGTTGTAGCAGTGATATTACACTAGGGATCTCTCTTGAAGCCTCAGGCCAGACCAGACGATCTGTCACAGCCTGCTGGGTTGGTTGTCCAAACTTGTAGGTCTTAGAACAAACAGAGTTGCTGTGATAGTTTCAACTACTTCCTCATCTTGTCCCTGTAGCTTTTTGTAACCCTTGTAATATTTTAACTTTACTTCGCTAATCTTTACTCTGAGCTGCAGTCACACGTTTCAGGTTTGGCCTACAGACGGAGCTCTGCGCTTGTAGAGACGTATGTTAAAGAAGCGTACATGCATTATAATCTTAGGCTTCCTTCCAGCAGATTACATCACTGAGTTTGACTGTTGTGCTCCCCTGAGACGGTGGTTGTGGTGAAGAGGGTTCACTGTTCACACTCATCGTTCTGGAATGTTGAATGGATTCTATTAGAATTCCTGGACGATGAAGAGGATGATGATGATGGCCTTCTAGGGTCTGAGAAACATGCCGTATTTGACCTGCAACTATAATCATACAGATTGTTTTTAATACAGTGATAAGCTCATTTAATGAGTTACATAGATGTTTAAAATTATTATATATATATATATAAAAAAAAACATTAGATGTAACATTAAGCCTAGTACTGAAAACGGATTTTATTCTATTTATTCCAAGTCTTTGTCTAAATATAAACTGTTTCTATTTTTTTTGTAAATGAGTATATAAGTACTTATTTAAATTAATAGCATATTACATATTTTTATTTGAATATATTTAAATAGACAGATCTCATTAATTATTTCATACTTTTTTTGTCTAATCTTCTTAAAACTGCATGCGTTTGTATTTTCAGTTCATGTGTATATACGTACTTATTTTAATAAGCATGTTTTACATATATTACTTAAACATATTTAAATTTTAAAATACATATTCATAAATTCCAAAATATGTATCTTTTATATCCACAAAACAAATTAAAAGTTACTAATTAACATTGTAAACATTGTAAATGTTACCAGTCTAATTAGTTCTAATGCACAAATGAATTGTTTGAATATTTACAAAAATATGCAATAATAAATAACACTTTAAGACATTTTGAGATGCACGTTTATAAGTACTTATTTTAATTAGCATATTTTACATATTTTATTTTAACCATTTAAATTGGCAGACTTTATTTAATATTCCATGTCTAAGCTTTTTAAAATTACATTAGTTTGTATTTTCAGTTTAATTAGTATTTATTTTATTATTTATTTTATTTTTAAGTACTTATTTTAATTAGTATATTTTACAAATTTTATTTAAACTATTTAAATTGGCAGATTTTATTAAATATTCCATGTCTAAACTTTTTAAAACTACATTAGTATTTCCAGTTCAATTAGTATTTATTTTATTTTATTTTTAAGTACTTATTTTAATCAGCATATTTAGCATATTTAATTTTAAATTGGCAGATTTTACTAAACATTCCATGTCTAAACTTTTTAAAATACATTAGTTTGTATTTTCTATTTAATTTGTATTTATTATTTTATTTTATTTTTAAGCACTTATTTTAAAATTAAAATTAAAATGTTTAAAAATTTTAAATTATAATAGTTCGTATTTTCTATTCAATTAGCATTTATTTTATTATTTTATTTTATTTTTAAGTACTTATTTTTAATAAGCATATTTTATTTTAACCATTTAAATTGGCAGATTTTATTAAACATTTCATGTCTAAACTTTTTAAAACTACATTAGTTTGTATTTAAAATAGATAATTGCCTAAACTTTAAAATACACATTCGGAAATTCCAAAATAAGTATCTTTTATATCCACAAAAACAAAAGACTACTAATTACAAGTTACTAATTAACTAAACATTGTAAACGTTACTAGTTTAATTAGTTCTTTGACGCACGTTAATACACAAATTAATTGTTTGAATATTTACAAGAATATGCATTAGTAAAGAAGCACTTTAAGACTTTAAGACCTTAAGGAATGTGCTGTTCTATTTTGTATTTTTATTGTGTAAAAGGTTATTTTTGCATGTCACATTAAATAAATGAATAATCAGTACCACTTGTTAGTACTTAAAAAACGTAATTACTTAATCTGAATTTGGTATTTACAACTCAATGTACAGTGGCTAAAGCACAGCTTTCCTCCTGTGGCCCAAAGTGGGCGGGGTTTTGCAGAAGTCCCCGCCCCCTGCCGTGTTGATTGACGCGCAGTGGTGGCCCCTCCCTAAACTTTTTTTCCCTCCTTCGTTTTCCACTGAAGTGCGTGAATTTCATACCAAACCCATACTTCGCATTCCACCTTTACTGTCAAACCGGGAGAAATATTACTGAAAACAAAAGAGCACCAAGATAAATATAACTTTAAAGAAATTAACCTCGTCCAGTCCTATCGGTAGAGGTGTTTCCCAATAAAGGTGAGTTTTAGATCCACTCGTTCCCTTTGTCTGATCGCGTTTTTCATGCCGCTCTAGCGAAGTTTTCAGATCTTTGTCATATTTTGCATTTTTCCTCGGAACTCCCTGCGTTGGGTGGGATGAGGGACAGAATTCCGTGTGGATATGCTGTAATTGTGCGTGTGTGAGAGCGAGGAAGGCGATTTTCGTGCGGTAGCCGGGAACTTTTTGCCTTTACATTAGTCTTTTAAGTTAGAAACATTATTACAACTAACGCTTCCATTGTTGCACGTAGAAGTTGAGCCGAAAATGTCATGCTCCTCTGCACAGGCTCTTATTTACTCTCATAGCAGGGTTTTCCAAACTCATGTGATTGAAAATAAGGAAAGGGGTTTTGTTGTTCCACAGAATTGTCAGAGAGAAACGACAGAAGTGTTTGGAGAGATCGTTCACCCCTTTTTCTGCGTTATCAGGTAAGTGTGACTATGTTTGTTTCGCTTGACAGGCTCAAAACGTTTACCAGATTTAATATCTGACGTGAATTTATAGAGATAAATATGACCATTAAAAGATGTGTTTTTCATTTAACGTTACAAAACTTAATTACTTGTGAAGTTAAGAAAATTAAATTGAAAATGGTAAAAAGTATAGTTTTGATTTTGTAACCTATATAAATATTGTAACACCACAATTAATTATAAAACTGTTTTGATATGATAATTGATTTCGGTGGAAACTTTCATATTCGCCTTTAGGCACTTTTCCATGTTGTACCATCCAGAATGGTGTATCAAAACCGAATCCAGTACTTTCTATAGCCTATTTGTGTACATCATTTTATTTTAAAGTCTGTATACTATTGGTTAGACTGTAATGCTTATTTATTTATTTTGTACTATTAAAACTATTTCGCCAATCAAAACGATCAGTTTCCTCAGGTAAAGCAGTGACGTTGAGTGATTTTCTTCCCGCCCAAACAGCTATCTTTCCTCAGATTGCGCGTTTCGATATTAACCCTTCAATGTTTTAAGGATCATTTTAACAACTTTTGGGATCTGTCAGCAATATCTAAATAAAAAAATAAAAAAGCAGTTTACAGTTTTCAATAAAGCTGTTCTAACAATTTCTCATTTATGATCACATTTGTAGAAGAACCAATCATGGCCTTTCAACAAGTCACACAGCTTTAAATGTTTTCTGTAAATTTATATATGTGATGGTGGACCACAAAAGCAGTCGTTAATAGCAAAAAATACATTGTATGGGTCAAAATTCTTCTTATCTGCCAAAAAACATTAGGATATTAAGTAAAGATCATGTTCCATGAAGATATTTAGTTAATTTTCTACCGTAAATATATCAAAACCTAATTTTAACCTAACTTTGAAGGCGATTTTTCTCTGTATTTTGATATTCTTGCACCCTCAAGATTCCAGGTTTTCAAATAGCTGTATCTCTGCAAAATACTGTCCTATTCTACATCAATGGAAAGCTTATTCATTCAGAAAATTGACCCTTATGACTGGTTTTGTGGTCCAGGGTCACATATGTATATTACATCATACACTTTGCAAGCCGATATATACATTGATAAATACATTATCCTTGGAGAGTCTTCAGGCCCTTATTAATATAATCATTTTTAATGTGGCACAAATTTGACTTTGAGGATTACAAGAGGGTAAACAAATCTTATCTTGTGTTGTAATTTGCATTTTGCATTTCTTATCACTCATTTCTGAGTGGGTGAAACCCAAGTATTTTGAGTTTTGCCCTCCGCATGAATATGTAAATTTGTTTTTAGTTCGCCTCACACATATGTAAGTGTGTTTAACGATGCTCTCCACATTTTTTTATTGTTCCTCTGAGTTACTATTAATGGACAGGTTTCGTTGAGCAGAAATGCTGCACTTCAGGTTGGACTTAGTCAGTTCAGCCCAAACTGCCTCTTCAAGTTCTGCTGCTTGATTAGGTTGTCTTATGTTTTACCTCCTTTTTTAGAAAGGTTGGGCTTCTTAAAAAGGTTAAAATATAGGTAGATATAGGTCAGGTTGTGTTTAGACGTAATGCATGCTGCGTTTGCCTAAAGAGACAGTATGTTCACCAGATGTTGTTTTTTTTGTTTAGTCAACAGTGGAAGTAACTGAATTGTGCCCCAATTTGTTTTCTGCAGTTTTGTGTTTACATTTTGCTTTGGAGGCAACTCTTTTTCTTGCTTGTGAGTCCAAAACACGTTCTGAAATCTATTGAGATGTCAACAACAAATGAAAGCCAACAAGACTTGGTTTCACATTACTAAATTACTAAGTCTTTTACAGGAAGTTTAGTCTAGTTTAGCTTGTGACATGCACTCCAGGCAACCTGTTCTGGTATTTGCCACTTACGTGATATGTGCACTTTACTGTAAGCCGCTGCGGAAATATCTTTTGAGAAAAAATATTCCTCTGGTAAATATGCAAGCTCAAGCCTTCTAGTTTATGCAATTTTCAGTGGCCGATATTTATGCAGATCACAAGGCATGGATTATATAACGCTGGGATTACACATAATACAATTTATTTGGTGATTTTCTTATATTAGCTTTTGTACGTTTCTCCTGACTGTTTTGAGGTCAACACGTTTTAAGCAAACATACTTTTTTGGGTGAATTTAAACAAGATGCCGCGCATTGCCTTTTATGGCTTCCGCGATGGGCCACGTTTGTTGTTCAGCTGCAAATTTGCTGTTCTCATTTTTATTTTTTTTTCAGACATCACAAACGAACCCTGAACGCCCTTCGCTGTCAGGCCTTGCTGAGCGAGGACACGTCATTTCGACGTCTGCTTTTGCTCTCTCGTGCTAAATAGAGCTTTACTGTTTAATAAGCTAACAAATCAGTTTTAATGATTTGTTTGTTTTTGCGCTGAGCTCTCAATCACGTTCCCAAACCAGTCTTGAAGTTTGCAATCATCTCCACAGCATTTCTAGCAGTTCCCCAATGCAACGCAGAAAGTCCAGAGCGTATCCTCCTTAAGAGATCGGAGCAGATTGTTTGTGCCATATGTGTTTATGTTGCTGGCCAGTTGACAGTTCCTTTAGCTGGTTTGTGTTAAGGGCCCAGCTGAGAGCGTAATGAGCCTCTTTCCATTTGTGCGGACTGAAGCGGCCTTTTAGCACCCGCCGCAGAAGTGGCTCTCCAAATGGTGACCACTTACCTGTCTGTCAACAGAGCTCTGAACAAATATCGAGCTGTGTGTGTGTGTGTGTGTGTGTGTGTTTTCAAGCATTTGAGAGAAAGAGAACATCCAGCGCAATGCGATGCGCTGCCGTTTGGCCTCCTCGCCGCTCTGTGTTTGCAGAAGGAAACATTTTTATACGCTCTTCAGTTCCCCAAAATTTAATTTTTCCCTTTCAAATTAAAGTCCTTTTCCACGTCACGCTCGAAGGAGCCTGCGGCGAGACGCGAGCCAAAGCACACACAATGTGTCGCTATGCTTTATTAATTATGATGGAGAGGCGGCCTATGAAAGCGTGTTTACATTGCACCGAGAATTAATGCCCACTCTCGGGACACTTGTTTACATACATTTCCTGCGCGAGGCATTGGCAGATAAGATTTTTTTGGCCTCTCCGTGGCCGTTTTTGACTCGAGGGAGGGGCGAGCTGTGGGCTAGAACAGTATAGCCTTTGTTTCTGTCTGTCTGAAGTTGCTAAACTTTCCAGTTGTTCTTGAAACCAACTGTTTGTGGCAGCGCACCGGGGTTCACTCGGCAGTCAGCTACGCTCCGTGCAAACGTGCACCTGAGTTGCAGCTATTCTAATGATTTGAATTGGGGAAAACGGAAGGCAAGTTGATTATTTTTGGCCTTCTGTCTGGTGGTTGCTTTTGTTTGTCATTCTTTGTTAAGAAGCTCTTTCATGTGATGGCTATCAGAGTGTGATTACAGTGAACATTGTTGACATTTTTGTCATATCACAAAGGTAATATATTATGAATGAACTTATACTTAGTGCTCATACTTAGAATTATTTGTTTGAATAAATCCCAAATCCTAGATTAATTTTTTTTTGGACCCCAATTGCTTTTTAAAGTCTTACCATTTGTTTTCCACAGAAGAAAGCCAGTCGTACAGGTTTGGAACGACATTCTGCTGAATAAATGATCATCATTTAAATTTTTGAGTGAACTACGCTTTTGATTTTGATGTGTAACCCGTCTTGTGCCATTTGTGCTACGCAGATTGATGTTTCTCATATAATACAGCGTATTAAAGAAATGTGTGGTATTACTGTCAGAGAATGGACTTATGATTTTCACCTGGCATATGATGAAACAGATGAAAAATTCCCCTAAATTTACATTGAAGGAGGGACTCTTTGACTTGGACCAGTACATATCCACCTAGCAATTACCCAAAACACCCTAGAATTGTGTTTTGCACCACTTACTTTTCTTTGTAAAATATAAAAATCTAGTATTGTTTTGATTATATGTGTCCCTGGACCACAAAACGAGTCATAAGTAGCACAGTTATATTTGTAGCAGTAGCCAAAAATACATTGTATGGGTCAAAATTGTTTTTTTTTTTGTTTTTTTTTGCCAAAAATCATTAAGATATTAAGTGATAATAAATGTTCCATGAATATATTTTGTAAATTTTCTTCCATAAATGTATCAGAACTTAATTTTTGATTAGTAATATGCATTGCTAAGAACTTCATTTGGACAACTTTAAAGGCGATTTTCTACATATTTAGATATTTTGCACCCTCAGATGCAGATTTTCAAATAGTTGTATCTCGGCCAAATATTCAGATGATGTATGAATCTCAATCTCAAAAAGTTCCCCCTGTGACTGGTTTTGTGGTCCAAGGTCACATATTATTAACTGCATCTACTCTGGTTTTGGAGTAAAAAAAAAAAAAAAAATTGTGCTTTTTTTTTTTTGGTGATTTTCTCTTTTATGCTTTTGCAATATTTGTTTCGGAAATCTCTAAGCTGAGTTTTAATCTAATTTTAATCATCAAGAAATCAGAACATTTTTTCAAAGTAAATAAAACCCAGATTTTTGGAGTACATTTTACAAGATTATTTAATTCTGTGTGTTGCCGTTTCTTTGCAACAAATTGACATTTCTTGATGAAAATTGTTTGTACACCAAGTCTTTGTCGTTGTATGTGCTTGAGTAGGTTGTATCTATGTCTTCCTATGTTTTTGGCGTAGAAGTGTGACTCGGAGATCAGCACATGGGGCCTCTTTCTCTCTGGCGTCCCGAGAGTCCTGTGAGCGTTCGTCTCTTTGTGCATGTCTTTTCGGTTTTCGTGGGGTTTGGCTTCGAGCCCCTGCCTCAGCCACTAAATGACCAAGTCAGGCAAGAGCACTCCTTCACAAATTCGCCTGACGATTTTCCGCGGAAAGTGCTGAATCAGACGTTCGAGCGAGTCCTCTGGCACGCGCAGCACTCTTTGTGTCAGTCTTTCCTCTGCTGACTGATTCAGGACTAGAGTAAACCATATGGAGAGATCTGAGAGCAGACGGCCATCCTGGAAAGTCACCCACAGTGAATAAATTCAGGAATCAGGAGCCGCTAATATCGCTGAGATTCATGTCTAGCTGTCTCGTATGTGTCAAGGGTTATTTCCGCGAGGTGCTTCTGTTCACGTAAAGAGTCATTTTAGTCCTCTTAGTCGAGTAAGAGCCTTTTATCCTTAAATTCACTCTCTGTCTTAGTAATTTTACATTTTTCTCATCTGTCGAGCGGTTTCGGCAGCTCTCGCTCTCTCTCAGGCTCTTCAACAGCTCTGATTGTTTCCTGAGTGCAGCGCCAGAGAGGAAGTAAGAGGAAGTTATTGGAGGAGAAGGGTAGAATTTATTAGAGCTAAACACAGAGAGGGAAAGAAAGCAAGCGAGCGGGTGAATGAATGCGATCGGGGAGAAAGAGATAATGTTGAGACTAAAAATGTTTACTCACTCAGACAAACTAACAATCCTGGAAGGGTGTTAAAGCGATGTCTCGCCACAGACTTTTCCCTGACTTTTAAACAAAAACTAACTATTATTTCTTGGAAGTTAGAGCTTTTGACCTGCCGGACTTGATTAAATGCTATCAAACATGATTAAGATCACATCTGAGGCTCTGAACATATCTAAGCAATTATGTGTAAGCAACTATTACCAGCTAAACAAACCTGATCATACATTGTTTCAACGCGTCCAAATGTAAATGATATTGCTTCACCTCTCATTCGTTTAGCACAGTAATTTGTTTGAGCCATGTTTCTAGCTTGCTACGCTACCTGAATGAAAATGCATCTGGTTTAATGCCGCAAAAACTTAATGGTAACTCTATCGCCCCCTCAGTAGTGAGGATTTTGTATCACAGCTGTAGCGCAAGAATTCACATTTGTGACCCTGGAACACAAAACCAGTCATAAGGGTAATTTTTAATTAATAAATAGCTGAATAAACAAGTTTTCCGTTGACGTGTGGTTTGTTAGGATGGGACAATGTTTGGCCAAAATACAACATTTGGATATTTAAAATCTGAGGGTGCAAAAAAAAAAACCAAATATTGAGAAAATCACCTTTTAAAGTTGTTAGCAATGCATATTACAAATTAAAAGTTGTTGATATATTTACGGTAGGAAATTTATTTACTTAATATCCTAATGATTTTGGCATAAAATAAAAATGCAATGTATTTTTGGCCATTGCTACAAATATGTCATTAGGACCGTTATTGGGTAATGCATGCACATTTTCCTTATTTTTTACATTTTAGTTTTCATGCATTGTCATCTGATGCTTACTTGGTTTATCTTTAAAAAATAAACTTCTGATGCCCAAATTAGCCTTTTAAATGGTTGAATTTTAATTTTAAATTAAATTTTACAATATATTTAGACAGGATAAACTGAATAGATTGTATAATAGTATAGAAATAATATTTAATATAGGCCATTTATTGATTGTTCGCCATAACATGACTGTTAATTATTTGCCAAAATTTTAATATTGGTGCTTTTTTTTCTGTTGTGTTATATTAACCACCAACAAATGCATTTTTTACTTATAGGATCATCCATCCCAGACTCATACACACATTTTGGACTTTAGTTCATCTATGTAATTTAGCTGTGTGCTGATTTCTGTTGAATTATTTTAGGCCTTTTAGCTGGTTCATGTAGTTCTAGTCAAACTAAGTTGATCTTCTAAGATTGGCCACCCATAGGTTTTATGATGGTCAGTTCCTGGTGTGTGGCCTTTGGTCTGAAGGCCATAAACGGTGTGTGGACCATCAAAGCTGACAAGCTAAAAAAGAGAAACAGACTTGAGCGAATGGCAGGTTTGCCTACGTTTGTCACTCTTGGGCCCACGTATATCCGTGTTCCTTCAGACATGTTCAGACTTGGACTGCTGTGATGATCATGTGAACAGACACTGAAGTGTGTAAAAAAGCCAATCACATTCTCAGATTTTGATTAACCCACCCATCAGATTTGCATATATACCGTAATGCTTTGCCAGATAAATCAAGTTTGTGCTTTCTAATGATTCTCATTTTCACAAAAGGCAAAAGTGAAGCTGGGAAGATGCAGCTTCCCAAGAATAGGGTGAGTCATACTCTCTCAAACTAGTTTAAGTGGTTATCTTCTACTCTGATGAATCATACTAGTAAGGAATGAGTTTCTCACTGACGTGAGTTTCCTCTATAGGAAGTGCGATTCGTGTGCTTTTGGCCTTAGTTGGAAATCAGTGCCGGACGATGAGAAGAAGAGAAGGAGACGCTCTAAACGTCTTTATCTGTAATCTGAACCCAACCAGCAGCTGCTGCTACACTTGTCCAGCCCTGTTGTTCTCTCGCTGCTGACTGTGTGTGTGTTTTTAAAGAAGGAGCCGAGTACACTGAAGAGCATTCGGTGTGTACGCTCTTGCGTGAGTGAAGGGCGGGTGTGTTGTGGAGGCTGCCCGGAGGGATCTGCTCCCCGGGGGCGACTATTGCCAACAAGTGTTCCAGCTGCAACAGTTTCCTAACAAATCTCACATTCTGAGCTGCGTTCGACAGGAAAAACAGTTGGAGGACGTTTGTTAAAAGAGCTTTGTGCATTAGTTCGAATACTATAAAAGGGAATTCTCACTCTTGTAAGATTCAGTTCTAGGGCATTTTGCCTTCACTCTTAAACATAAAGGTTCCAAAAGAAGGTTTGTGCATCAATATCATAGAAAATCCATTTTGAGTTCCTTAAATGAACAGTTCTTAAAAAGAACCCTTTTCCATTATAAAGAACCTTGGAAAGGTTCAATGGTTGTTTGAAGGTTCCTTATGGAACCGTTGATGCCACTTCAAAAAGGCTATTTTTTGGCATTGATGGTTTCATGAAGAACCTCCAGCATTCATAGAAACTTTATTTGTGAAAAATGTCCTTTATGCACTTATTAAAAATAAAGGTTCCAAAAGGAAGTTTTTTGCATCTATGCTATAGAACAGGCAAAGTTGATCCTAGAGTGCAGATGTCCTGCAGAGTTTAGCTCCAACTCTTGGGGAAAAAAAAATAAAAATCACTTGGCTGTAGCCTTAGGCCTCATTTACACTACAGGTCTTAATACCCAATTCTGATTTGTTGCCTATACCCGATTTTTTTTATTTATTTTTTGGCAGTCTGTTTACACATTCCTTTAATTGTGACCCATATCCAATTCATGTGTTTACACTTGTCATACTGACTGAAACATTTGTCGTTACCGCCTCCGCACGCGCTTCCTTCTGACAATTAGCGAATAAAAAAATTCACATTCTCCATTAAAAGATCTTCAAAATTATGTATGATTTTTGGAATCGGACTAAAAATTTCTGTTCTACACCCGTTTGAAGTCGATAGAGTCAGCAAAGTTGATTGAGAATTTGAAGTTTTCCTCCAGTTCTTTTCTTATTAAAAATTACTATAATAATAATCACAATATAGCTATTTTTTATTTTATCCTTGTTATTATAACCAAGAACAGATGCAAAAAATAGTATAACAAATAGCCTAAAAAGAAACAAATAAATGCATTACCTTTATAATTTTACATCTAAACAAAAGCATTCATGTATGAAAAACAAATACTCAAATGTGTTCATTACAAATACATTGATTAATAAAACTACAAAAGCAGTTTAATGAAGTGCAGCGAGGGATTCCCTCTTCTTTTATTGTTAGATTAGATTACTGAGACAGACGGCTTTATATACTGTAATGCACAAAACAATAAGGTTACACATCAGATGTTTTTCCCCAACAGTTCCCCAAGTATTCACTTAAAACAGAACAGATTATGTTTGCGTGAATACTGAAATACTGTAATACTGTGTATGTGTGTTTTTATTGGAATTGTGCGCAGTTGGAAGCGCCGTTAAGCGTGCTCTTCAGATGACAGTCAGCTTGAGAAGCGAGCGGAGAAAAGGTAATCCTCTCAGAAAATGTACAAATAAAGATAATTTTATGTTTAATTACCATTTGGGGCATTTTGGATCATTAGATAATGGCTTAATAAACATTTTTTTTTGTGAAAACCTCAAATTCGAATAAAATCAATTTTAATGACAGACAGAATGCAGTGTCTCGGAAAATCTGATCTGCTTGTTTACATGACAGTCGCTTTGACACACATCCGATTTATATCTGATATATTTCCACATATGAATGAGGCCTGAAACTGATCTCGAAATATTCAAATGTTTGCGCTTTTTTTTCTGTTTACGCTGTCATAGAATGGCAGTGATCCAATGTCCGGACAACGGATCCGATCTGTGTCACATATGAGCAAAAAATTGGAATTGGGTCACATTTAACTGACAGTGTAAACGGGGCCTTAGTTATCCTGAAGACCTTGATTAGCTTGTTCAGGTGTGTTTGATTATGGTTGGAGCTAAACACTGCAGGTGCGGACCAGCACTCCAGGACCAAAGTTGTCCATCCTTGCCATAGAAGATCCATTCTGAGTTCCTCAAAGAACCTTTGACTGAACAGTTCTTAAAAGAACCATTTTTTTCTCTGTTAGGAACATTTTAAAAATCTAAAAACTTTTTCCACTATAAAGAACCTTGGAAAGATTCCATTATTGATGAAACCACTGATACCACTAAAATAACCTTTATTTTTAAGAGTACAGGCTACACTCTTAAAAATAAAGGTTTGTTATTTGCATTGATGGTTCCATGAAGAACCTTCAGCATCCATGAAACCTCTCCATTGTGCAAAAGGTCCTTTATACAATCTTAAAATAAAGGTTCCAAAGGGATGTTTCTGCACCTGTGCCATAGAAGATCTATTTTAAGTTTATAAAAGAATCTTGAATTGAACAGTTCTTAAAAGAACCATTTTTCTTGAAGAACCTTGGAAAGGTTCCATGGATATTGAAGGCTTCTTCATGGAACCACTGATGCCATTAAAAGAACCTTTGTTCTACAGTGTACAAAATAAAGGGTAAATAAAGGTTCTATATTGGCATTGAGGGTTCTATAAAGAACCTTGAACATCCATGGAGCCTTTCAAATGCCGAAAAGGTTCTTTATAGTCAACATTTTTTACAGTGTTCTTCAAAATGGTTCATTTAAGAATTGCTCTCCATAAGGTTCTTTGGGGAACCAAAATTGGTTCTTCTATGGCATTGATGTAGGTTACACTCTTAAAAATAAAGGTTCTTTTTTGGCATTGATGGTTCCATGAAGAACCTTCAGCATCCATGGAACCTTCCAAAAGTTCCTATATACACTCTTAAAAAAGGTTCCAAAAGGAGGTTTCTGCCATAAAAGATCCATTTTGAGTTCCTCAAAGAACCTTTAACTGAACAGTTCTTAAAAAGAACCATTTTCTTAGTGTTAAAAACATTTAAAACGATCTAAAGAATCTTTTTCCATTATAAAGAACCTTGGAAAGATTCAATGGATGCTGGAGGTTCTTCATAGAAATTGGTGCCACTAAAAGATCTTTATTTTTAAACATGTAGACTACACTATTAAAGATAAAGGTTCTTTATTGTGGCATCAGTGGTTCTGTGAAGAACCTTTAACATCCATGAAACCTTTCCATGCCACAAAAGTTTTTATTTTTTTAGAACTGTTCACTGAAAGCTTCTTTGGGAAAGCATACATGGTTCTTCATTAACATTGCTGATAAAACCCCCTTTTGAAACCTTTATTTTTAAGAGTGAAAAACATAAAAAAAAAAAAAACCTTGGAAAGTTTTCATGGTTGTTGAAGGTTCTTCATGGAACCATTGATGCCACTAAAATACCCTTTATTTTTAAGAATAGCTTAACTTTTAAGCTCACTCTTAAAAATAAAGGTTCTTTATTGGCATTGATGGTTCCGTTAAGAATTGTCAATATCAATGGAACCTCTCCATTGTGCGAAAGGTCCTTTTATACACTCTTAAAAACAAAGTTTCCAAAAGGAGGTTTCCTCAAAGAACATTTAACTGAAGAGTTCTTAAAAGAACCATATTTTTCTTAGTGTTAGGAACATTTAAAAAATCTAAAGAACCTTTTTCCATTATAAAGAATTTTGAAAAGATTCAATAAATGCCGTTCTTCATAGAATCATTGATGCCACTAAAAGATCTTCATTTTTCAGAGTGTAGGCTACACACAAAAATTAAGGTTCTTTATTGCCATTGATAGTTCCATGGAACCTTTACATGCCACAAAAGTTTCTGTATAGTGGAAAAAGGTTAAAATGTTCCTCAGACTACAAAAACTATTCACTGGAATGTTCTTTGGGGAACCATAATTGGTTCTTCTATGGAATTGATTAGGAAACCCCCCTTTGGGAATCTTTATTTTTAAGAGTGAGGAACATTTTAAAAATCTAAAGAACTTTTTTCCACAGAATTTTAGATGTTGAAGATTCTTTTTTGGAACTGTCACTAAAGAGCCTTTATTTTTAAGAGTGCAGGCTAATCACGACACCTTAGCTCAGATCTCTCCAGGTCCCCTACATCTGTACGTTTAGGGTTCATATCTGATGGGAGTGTCCAACAGAAGGGAAAACAAAAGGTAGGTTCTGGTCATTAGAGTTGGCTCGCATTAGCTTCCCCCGCATCCCTTATTTTGCTGGCAGGACAGCGTGAAGACCTCCCTCCTGGACAGGATCCTCCACTCGCTTGTTTCCCGCCAAAAATGTCCGCCTGGGATGACTAACGCGCAGATGGACTCCAGCGCTCGCTCCATGCGCTGGAAAGTCCCTCCGCTCCTCTGACAGTTAGCGGAGACCCTGAAATGTAATAAGATGACTTATTGAGACTGGAAGAGACTTTATAAAAAGCAAGATGTGGAGATGCAGGATGAGTTCTGACGAGAGCTTCTTTGACAAACCTAGCACATTTACGTAAATGGGATTGTTATTGTGACAGCAGGACTTCTCGTAATATTGTTTTGAGATAATGGAAAGTCCAGAGTTGGATTGCATCCTATGATTGACTCATGAATCTCTCTCTGATTAACTTAAAACTTGATTTCTCCTTAGATTACACCATGACATTTTCTTTAATGGCTGATAATGTCAAATTTTAACTATTTATTTATTTATTTATTTATTTATTTTATTTTTTTATGTTTTAAGAATAAATGACTTTTGTATTGGTGACATTTAACTTGATAAATATTTAAGATTTTTAGTTTACATTAGGCTTACATATTAGTTAAAAATACAACTCATTTAAAAAAGCGCAAATATATATAAAAATATGTATGGTACACAGGCATTTTGTTTCTCTTATTGTATTTGAATGTATTTAAATATATTTTTATTGTGTGTGTGTGTATAACTTTTAAGTTTATTTTTTTGTTTAAATAGTTTATAGTGGTTTATAGTTTACTTTGTTTTAAATATATAATATATATATATATATATATATAAAAATATATAATATAATATAATATAAATATATAATAAATTTAAATATATATATATATATATATTTAAATTTTTTTTTTTTTTTTTTTTTTTTTTTTATTAAAAAGTAGGTTTCTACTGTATATGATATTTAGAGATTTCTTTTTGTAGATTGAAATTATAGATATAGATGGTTTAGGACTACATAAATAAAATGTAAATTATATTTTGAAGCTGATAACCAATACTTCAAAGCACTATTTATATTTATATATATATAAATATATATATATATACTATACTATATTTATAATTGATTATTTTAGTCATTTTGGCTGAAATAAAATTTACTTGCTGGATGATTTCACCTTTTTTTCACCTCCTAAAAAAAGACAGGAAGCTTTTTTAGTGTTAATGCTACATAGAGAAAAGAAAACGGTGCACATTAAGTCTACTGATGTTTTATGTGCTATTTTATCCCTCACATCCTGTCCCAGAAAATGATGGGAAATGTGTATTTCTTTATCAGCAAAGCTTTATTGCTATTATTCATCAGCAGTACATAATACGTACTAGCTAAATTATACTTAAACTACAGTTTATGATGATAATTAGCAATTATTTCCACTGTTTAATCAACATGCCTGCAGCTAAAATAATAGCTTATATTTGGTGAAACTTATATCAGTTGTGCAATTTGATGTGCTGCGTCATGAAATCGCCGTTCGGTTCTTGTTCAGTCCTCTGTTTCTTGTACATGTGTGTCTTGTGTGTGACCACAGTGTCTGACTTTGAGTCATAAACAACCTCGCTGAGAGGAAAATCCGAAAAGGCCACCAAGTAAACCTCAATCAGTGCCCCTTTCCTGGAACGGCCGTATGACTAAGTCTTTATGATTCTGGTAAGAATGGTCTGGCAACTCGAGTCCCCCCCTGAACTGCTCCATTATTCCATGCCAGATTCCATGGTTGGAGTTGTCAGCTTGGGGAAAAACTGGCTGTAAGTCCGTGTTTTGTAATTGATGTTAGATCATACTGAAGTAAGTTTCCCTGGGCTTTCTCCTACAGAGATCGCGAGGAATCCGGTTAACCCAGAGAATCGGTGCCGGAGCCAACTCCGTGCTTCATCCGACAACAATACGTACTGTGTTGGAGCTCTGTGAGATAGTGGGCAGGGAGGGCTTGTGTTCATTCAATGGGCGTCTGAATGAATGTGTGCACTGCGTGGCTTTCGCTGCATTATTTACATTCCTGGACCACATGGAAATTCTTCGGCATTATATACTGACTGAGAGCTCTGTTTGGTTCGGGAGGGAGAGAGAGGAGGCGGGAAAGAGGTTGAGCGCCTGTGTCGGACTAAATATGTGTACCGTGCCATTCAAAGTGAAGTCCCAGCTGCCTTATGGGAAAATGAAGTTTTTGTGTTTGCATCAGCTGCATCACATAGAGCCGAAATGGCCTTCAGCGTCGCAGGATGAGCGTGTTTGTTTTGCAACAGATGTTTTGCAGTTGTGTCCGTCTGGCCTTATTGTTGCTCGCTTGCCATGTCTCTTTTTGAAAGAAACTGAAAGTTCATGTTCGCAAAGTTGCTTTAAGATGAAAGGGAAAGATAGAGAGAGAACGCACTGCCAGATGTTCGTTGCAATTAGTATTAAAAATAAACTTTTTTTTCTTTGTTCTTCATTGGCAAGGCATTGCATCAGTGTGTTTTGCAACTGCTGGTTTGCTTCTTTTTTTTTTTTAATGTTCCTTCAGGACACAGTTTAGTGAATTTGAATGTATTACTTTTTTGCCATTTATTATTTGCTACCACTGTGGGACTAGCATTGAGAAAAAATAAAAAAATAAATGTAAATATATAAATATAATAACTGTTTATATTTATTTATTTTAATTAATATATGTGTGTGTGTGTGTGTGTGTGTGTGTGTGTGTGTGTATTAAAACGGTTATTTATTTTTTATCTAAATTATAAAAAAAAAAATCACTTACCAGATACCAAAGTACCACACATTAGCACATACACACAGATTTATTTCTGCATGTTTATATATAATTTATGTATTTTTTTTAATTGAAGAATTGTTTTATTTTAATTGATTTTATTGTAATTATTAAAAAAATACTTTCTAAAATACCACACATTATCACACACACATTTAATTATGCACTTTTATATGTAATTTATATGTAGTTTATTTATATTAGTTATTTCAAGTATATGTGCTAACTTATATATAGTGTGTGTGTGTGTGTGTAATTTATATATGTAATATATGTATGTAATTCATAAATATCATTATTTTAATTATATTACTGTTTGTTTTTTTATTATTTGTAATAATAATTTAACTTGTAATAATTTTATTTTTAATAGTTAATCATCTTAATATTTACTGGTAATCTTAATTCATGTTTAAAAATATATTATTATTTTAATCCTTTTACTTTTTATTTATTTATTGTTTTATTGTATTTTATTTTTGTATAATTTCCCTGGAACTTATTTTACAGCTGCTTGATTGTCTCATATATATAATATAATATAATATAATTTTTTTTCTCCCTCAGTATATTATTTATTACCACGCTTAAAAGAATAGTACCATGGTATTTGCATAAAATAAGCCATGGTGAGTTTATTCTACCACGATGTTAATACCAAGTTGAATTTATTTTTGATTCACATTGATTCAAAGCTGCTGTACAAAAAACCAAAAAAAACCAAACAAACATGTTACTGTTTATAATATCTTAAAACAGTGTTCTTTGAAGTACTTTACAATGTCCCATGGTATACGAATATAGTAGGTTTTATTTTTTGTAATAATAAGCCACGTCCAGGCCTCTTTCCCGCTGTACTACTAGCTCTGTCTTTATCAGGAGTGCAGAAAACGCTCGAGTCCCCAGGCGTGCTGATGTTGCGTTTTGTCCAAAACAATCCCACTGTTTTTCAGACTCCGAATGGATGTCTAAATTGGTCAGTCCTCCCCTACCCTCCCTCCTGCTTTGCCCCCCCCCCACCCAACTCCCCTTGACTCCAGCACTCCTCCCTCCTCCACCTCCCCCTCCCCTCATCCTTTGCTCGCCTCTCCTTATTTGGGCAGAGTGCTTGGGAGCGCAGGGTGGGGAAGAGGGTAGAGCGAGAGGGGGCTCGGTTGACATAAGGGAGAGGGAGAGAGGGAGAACTAACGCCGCACTTCCTTAATAAGGACATGTCTGGAATTTAAGCCCAACTCTCCAATAGAACGGCTTCTCTGCGCTCCCCATGCACACACTCGTCTCTCACCCTCTCCCCTAGTGCACACACACTAAATGGAGAGCTTTTTCAGAGCATGCAGTCATGCCTTTTTTTACTGTGAAGTTTGCTTGTTTGTGTTTACATTATTTCATTTGGCAGAAATCATTGAAAGCATTGAAAGTTTGTGATTGTGTTTATGAATTTAGCTGGCGATTTCATTGGTAACACCATTTGTGAATCTGGACCACAAAGCTAGTCATAAGGGTAGTTCTTTTAAAATTGAGATTTGTACATGAATAAAAGCTCAATAAATCATCATTCCATTGATGTGTGGGTTGTTAGGATAGGACAATATTTGGCCGAGATACAGCTATTTGAAAACCTTGATCGAAAAGAGAAAATTGCCTTTATGGTTGTCCAAATATAGTTTTTAGCAATGCATGTTACTAATCAAAAAATAGGTTTTGATATATTTACAGTAGGAGATGTACAAAATATCTTCAAGGAACATGATTTTTACTTAATATCCATATTTAAAAGAAAAATCATTTGTTTTGACCCATGCAATGTATTTTTGGCTATTGCTACAAATATACCCATGCTACTTAAGACTGATTTTGTGATCATGACTCATTTGTGCTCGTGAAATTAATGAAAAATCATTTTCATTAATTGAAATAAAGCTAAAACTTGCCTTGGCAACTAAGTCATGAGTTCTAAAATTACTAAAACTAAAATAACAAAAGTTTAGCTATAAACAGTAAAAAAACAAAATCTAATAAAAATTGTTAAAGGACATAAAGTTGCTAAAGCTAAAATTAAAAGAACACTGAAAATATTAAAAATAAAAGTTAATGCAGAAGTATGTCAATATTTATTTGAATTTGTAATGTATTTCCCTAATTTTTCTTCCCAAACATACCTTTTCTTTTCTTTATTATCAGTCAATGGCCCGGTTTCACAGACAGGGCTTAGACTAAGCCAGTATTTTTTCTAAACGTGCCTTAGAAAAAAACATTACTGGTGTGCATCTAAAAACAAAAGGACAAAAGTCTAGGACTAGGCTTTAGCCTTGTTTGTGAAACCAGGGGAATGTTGTTTACATTTTGGTAAATGACAGAAATGTTTCCGTTGCAACCTTTCATGTAACATGTTAGTAGTGATTTGCATTTTACACCTTTTTCCGACCCCACTAGATATTTACACAGTGTAAATTCAGTCCTGCTGTAAAATATACAAATACTATCCAAATACAAAATGAATGTTTATTCCATAAAAGTGAGAACTACTCAAATCACCTTAGCAAGCACACTGGGAATCGCCTGGCATTGTGGCATATAGTTTTTCAATGCTTTAATCCTAAACCATAGTCTTCTATAACTCAGTTTGGACTGTTGTGTGTTATAAAACAGTGTAGCTCAGGCTTGAGGTTAAAGGTCTGCAGTGTGTAACCGATGCAGACAAGTCTGTAAAGGATATTGAGTGTGTATTTGAGATAAACCAATGTGGTTCTACTGCAGGATTAGACATTATGTAACTTCTCTGGAACATCCACGGGATGAATGGTGCTGTGTGTCACCTGAGAGGCAAATGCACTTTGGAAATGTATTGCTAATTGTCCTCTGTGCAGCTTAAGACCGCGTTGAAGTCTTAAGACTGCAATGTCGAAAAGTAATTAGGCCGCTCACATATTCCAACGCTCTCCGCTCCGTTGTTTTGCTCATTCTGTGTCTTGGGGCTGCCAAGTCAAGCTTATTCTTTCAGTGTGCGTGTAACCAGAGCGTTTGAATATCCCCAAAGGAAGGTCTCGATCGGAGTCGGCCGTATTTACCCAAGCTGCGCTTTTTCGTCAACATCAGCAGAAAGTGAAATAAAAGAATGAAATATGTGGGCACACCAGTGACTCCCGGGACCCGATCCTCATGAACAATACCATGCGAAAAAGAGGCAGCCTGAAAAACGCTTAAGATCCCTTAACCATTTTCAGACATTTAGACGGCCACATTGGACCGCGTGCGCCCGACCACAAGCATTTTTGCAGGCTAGTCCTAATTATCTAATCCTTTTAAATGGAGCTTTATATAATGTCTAAAATTCATTTGTTGTTTTGGAAGCTTTCGAGAAGAGGAAATGGTAATAAGAGTCACAGTTGCTGTTGTCTTCATCAGCCCGTGCCCAAAATTGACTGAAGGGAGCGGTTTTAAATGAGGATTTATTTGCTTAATCTTTATGTCCACAATAAAATAACACTCTCTTTCTTTCTCCCTCTCTTTCCTGGTTTCTTTCTCACAGTTTTTGCGTAGTGTGGGGGCTCGTGGCAGGGCCCGGTAGGAGCCGGCACCATTGCGTCCAACAAGTGGAGTGCCAACGGCAGCCCGGAGCAGGGGCTGGAGGATGGGGGTGATGAGCTGGACAAGGCCATGGACGGAGACGCCGAGGGCGTGTGGAGTCCCGACATCGAGCAGAGCTTTCAGGAGGCGCTGGCTATATATCCGCCCTGCGGCCGGCGCAAGATCATCCTTTCGGATGAGGGAAAGATGTATGGTAAGTGAACCTGCAGTGCATTCATTTGCATTCATCGCACAAAATCCTCTTCCAATTTGCAATGCACTCACATCAGCACTTTTATTTTAGTAATATGATCTCACAAATGTAATTTCCTGTCTTATTGTTAATGATAATAGCATGTTATTGCACATCCTGCCCAACACTGTCTTTCAAACAGCATGCAATTAAATGTTAATTCTGAAGCGTAAGAACATGCACTGTTATACATACGTGACCATGGACCACAAGCCAGTCATAAGGCTCAACTTTTTGAAATTGAGAATAATACATCATGTGAAATCTGAATAAATAGGCTTTCCATTGATGTATGGTTAGTTTGGCTGAGGTACAACTATTTGAAGATATGGAATCTCTAAATATGGAGAAAATCGCCTTGAAAGTTGTCCAAATTAAGTTCTTGGCAATGCATATTACTAATGTAAGTTTTGATATATTTACGGTAGGAAATTTACCAAATGTTTTCATGGAACATGATCTTTACTTAATATCCTAATGATTTTTTGCATAAAAGAACATTTTGATAATTTTGACCCATAGAACGTATTGTTGTCTTTGGGCACTATAAACACCATTTTATCTTTTTCCAAATTTTGTTTTTTTCCCCCCTAAATTTTCTGTATTATTATTATTTTTTTTCCCTGTTTAAATTTGTCTTTACTCCTTGTTAATGGCTAAATTAAATATTATTAATTAAAAAGCATGTTTAATTCATTAAACCCATGAAACCTATACAATTTCACATCTGTTTATTAAAAGTATAACAAAAATTACATGGGGCCCTATGAATTATTTTTTCTCCCCACCATATGTTTTATTTATTATTTTAATTCTTTGTTTTAGCATGTCTAATTATTTGAATGCATAAAAACAACTCAGAAACTATTTTCCCTCAAAAATTCTTTAAGTATTTACATTTTTCTGGTTATCAAGTGAAGCATAAAACATTACTGAAAATTAAACAAACACTGATTTTAAAATTTACATTTTATTCATTTATATTTGAATAAAATGTAAAAAAAATGTTTTAATAATAATTATAGTAGTAGTAGTAGTAGTATGTATATTTTACTAAACAAAAGTAATATATTTCTGGCACAATGTCTTCAAGTAAAACCAAACTTTTATTTTGACTGGTTGCTGCGAATGCCTTTACATTTCTGTATGTATATGGTATAACGATAGTTTCTCTCAAAAGAAGTGCTCAGGAAGTGACTCTCAGAGCAGTTCTGGAGATGTTGTTCATGTATTTGTCATTTAATGAGACGACAGACACTGAAATCACCGCGAGCGATATGCACATCAAAGTAACATGAGAGCTATTGGAGAGCAGACAAATCTTTATGCTTTACAATTGCTTTTGCGGTGCTTTGATGTCATACGCCGATCATTCTGCGCAACGCCAATGCATCTGGAATGAACCTATTTATTCATATAGAGACGCAGAAATGCCGGATTCATATTTCAATAGTAATTTTGCATCTTAATAAGTGAAAGTGACGACGTGAAAGTGACGTGACGTGTGGCCAAGTATGGTGACCCATACTCGGAATTTGTGCTCTGCATTTAACCCATCCAAGTGCACACACACAGTAGTGAACACACACACACACACACCATGAACATACACCCGGAGCAGTGGGCAGCCATATTGCTATCGCTGCGGCGCCCGGGGAGCAGTTTGGGGGTTCGGTGCCTTGCTCAAGGGTCTCACCACAGTCGTGGTATTGAGGGTGGAGAGAGCGCTGATTAATCACTCACCCCACCAACAATCCCTGCCGGACCTGGGACTCGAACCTGCAACCTTTCAGTCACAAGTCCGACTCTCTAACCATTAGGCCACGGCTGCCCCCATATCTAGTCCATACCGATACTAGTCCATATCATGGTTTGATTAAGGTGTAATGATCTACTTTTGATTAATTCAAAGTTGACAAATTCGGTGACATTCTGCATTATACAGTCAATTCTGTTTTTATGTCTGGATTCCACCATTCTGTTTGTGTTTTCCGCATCGTGAAAATCATAGGGCCCTTTTGGCTATTGCTACAAATATACCCGTGCTACTTCCGACTGGTTTTGTGGTCCAGGGTCGCATATTATTAGCAACTTTATCAATCGATTGTTGTAGCTCTGCTTATGTAGTCTCAAATTCTCATTTAAAATGATTCGCTGCCTGTGTGAACTCTTTATTGTTGTACTAGGTAGCCCAGTCATCATGACGTAGCTTTTAGCAAACAAATTAATTTATTTGATATGAAGGAAGTCATTATAAGCTTTAAAACCGCCCAAACTGAATTTTGCAGGAACTTCACATTGAAGAGAGCCTTAAAAACACATGCAGTTCAACTGCCGAGATCATATCGCTGCAGTGCGCTTTTTTTGATGGAGGTGTTTTGTCTGTTTGATGCTTGCAAGACAATTGTTTCTAGATAGAATGGCTTATGGGAGGGGTGACGAAAAGAGGCATGGAAGCTAAAGAAAAGATAAGAGGGCGGGAGATGTAATCGGCTGATAGAGCCAGGTTGTTGCTTTTATCCTCTGTGCATACCATCGTATAAATCCATGCATGCATATGCATTCATGAAGCGTCATGAAATGTCTCATGCTCTCTTACATAATCTCGTAGTTAGTCATACCCAAATAGCCATTCACTAGCAGCCGTCAATGACTTTGTTTTATAATGTAGGTGTTCGTTTTGTTCGATAAACGGAGGTTCTTGTTCACTCAAACACCCACGTACCTTACAAACACACATACGTGCATGTCTTAGCCAGCAGTTGTGTTTTTTCAGAGCTCATAAAACAAGCCTACACTTGTCCCAGAGCACCTCTGTGGACTACAGGCCCAACACAAGACAGGTTTCTCAAGAACATATCTTTCTTTGCGCCGCTTCTCTGTCCGTGCTTGCTTGCTGCCCCCTCCTCTCGTTTTCGTTTGCCCTCAAACTGGTTGCATTTATCATCTCCGATCATTAGCAGCTCTTTTTTTTTTTTTTTTTTGTTCCCAGCCCTGTGAGAGAGTTGTCGTTTATTTTCCTTCTGCCTCCCTCTCACCCAGTTGAAAAAGTGGCAAAACCAGCTCTGTTTGTCTTGCTCAATCAAGGTTTGTTCCCCCACAAGATCTCACTCACCCTCCCGCCTCCATTTTCTCGTACTCCTCTTTTTTTCTGACTAGTTCTTCCCCCTAAACAAGGTAGGTCTGCCCCTGAGGCACAGCACTTTAAAGACTCCAGGTGCAAAGTAGTATTTCCAGTGGTAAAGCGTTAAACTCATTAAAATAAACAACATGAGGAAAAGAATTTGTGATCGTTGCATTCCAAAATGTCTGAAAATGTAATGCATTCTTAAGTTTTCTATTTCTACTCAGTTTTTAGTCTTGCTTAGAAACCTGGTTAAACAAAAGATATCTACCTGAATAAAAACTTTGACTTGACAAACCAGTAACAAGAAAACATGTTTAGTATGTAAAGTGGGAATTAGTCTTACTGCTAATTAGAATTTATTGTGTTATAGTTTAAAAAACAGCTGTGTCAGAAAGTTAGTAGGACACGGCCTGTGAATCTGTTGGTTCAAGTTGTTAAATTGCACAAACAACCAAATCTAGTTTAATTCTTGGCTTTAGCGACGCATCTCTTTTTCAGTTGTGCATTTATAATTTGCAGATGGACGCTCCAGTTTGGCTGGATTGGGAGGGTCCAGGTGTTTGGCGTGGGTCCCCTCCTCCTCAAACTGTCTGCTTGCCTTTCTTCTCCTCAGAGAAACAGACAAGACAAAACCCAAGTGCTGGTTTGAATTAGCAAGCCAAGCCTCGAGATACAAACCAGACTGGGAGAAAGCACGGCAAACTGACAGAGAGCGTCCTGAACACAGCCCAGTGTTGGTGAAGAAACATTGAGGTTCTTTTAGGGTTGCGGTTGACTTTTCCTTGAAGAACCCAATGTTAAACGCAACGGTTGTTCATATGCATAGATGCATTCTTCTATTTCCTTGCTCATAAACGGGCTACTGAGGACAGAAAATTCGGAGAATTCACAGAAACCAATCAGGAAATACTGATATGAGCGTGGTTTCCACCTGCCCGAGGTTTGAGTCACTGCTGAGAAACTCAATCAGTCAAAGTCCCTGCGGCTGCTTCATTCAGCTCCAGTGTGAGCTTCCTAGACAGCATTTGTAGGTGTCATAGGCATGTAACCATGTAACATACTTTGAGTTGGCCAAATTCAAAGGTAGTCCCAGAATGCATTTCAACAAACCTTTCATAGACTTGTTCAATTCTGTACTGCAGAAATTCTGATTCTGCTTATTGTGGGCCAGTATCCTGTATAGTTTTTCTCCAGTTCTATTCAAACACACCTCAACCAACTAATGACTAGTCTTAAGCAGGGTCAGAAATGAACTTTTCCATTAAGGGGCAATATTTTCCCTTGGAAATGATTTCCAGGGGCATTTTTTACATTCGTGAGGGCAATGTTTATAATCACTGTATTATTAATATTATGACCATTCTTCAATGTCAAAAAGTTCACATCCCCCTTTCAGAATCTGCTAAATGTTAATTATTTTATCAAAATAAGAGGGATCATACAAAATGCATGTTGTTGTTGTTTTTTAACTGACCTGAATAAGATATTTCACATAAAAGATCTTTATATATAGTCCACAATAGAAAATAATAGTTGAATTTATAAAAATGACCATGTTCAAAAGTTTACATCTCCTTGAACAGTTAAACTGCCTGTTGTCGTTCAGAAAAATCTTTCAGGTCCCACAAATTATATGGTTTTTCAGCATTTTTGTGTATTAGAACACTTTCCAACAATGATTATATGATTTTGAGATCCATCTTTTTTTTAACTCTGAGGACCACTGATGGACTCATGAAACTATAACAGACTATTAACTAGTACATTTGTCTTATTTGCCCAAATATATATTTTTTCATTTAGTACTGCCCTTCAGAGGCTACATAAGATAGATCACTGACAAGCTACGCAATATCGGGTTCAGTTTCTCGGGTGATTCTTTGATGCTTTTCAGTGATCTACGGCTCTGTGTATTAACTGGCGCTCCATTTGAAAACAGGTGATGGAGATTTACCGCTTATTAAAGAACCTGCTTTACTGATGAGATGCGCATGAATATATCGATCGATATATATCGCCCAGCCCTAGTTTTGTGTTGTGATAGATTGCTATATTGCCTACATTGACGGGTTCACGTGTCATCTTTTCTTATTTACTTAATGCACAGAATAAAAATTAATGAGTATCAGAATGTATTTTATTTTAACTGCAGAAAGACATCAGTACACACAATTTTTGAAGTTTAGGTCCACCAACATTAATCTGATTTATTTGTTTGGATAAAATGGCGACTTTTGCATTATGATTGGTTAGATCGCCGGTCAATCAAGCTGTTTGCAAAGGGACAATTACTTTAATCAATGTTTTAAACTATTGTCATAAATAATAGATAATAATAGATATTTCATCTAAATTATAAACGTGTAAAATAAGAGCTTACACATAGGATGCAATATTATGACAAAAATCATTATTGTATAAAGATACATAATATAAAAAAGTTTGTTTTGTTTTGGCCACATCACATTCTGGCTTCACAGACATGTCAGTCCATGACGTTAGTCTAGCTAGTGCAAGTTATGCAAAAGCTATGTAATTAATCTTTTATTTGCATCGTATCTACACTGTGTTTATAGTGAGGGAATTAACGGAATTCACAGCTCAGCATTTTTTAGCGCTGACTAATCTAAGTGCCTCTGATTGGCCAATGCATTCCTAAGTTTGATTGGTTATAAGGCTCAACGCTGCTCAAAATGGTGCTTAAAAGCTGATGCAGTGTTTGCGAATCTGAATGACACTATTCATTCATTTTTACATTTAGTTTTAAACGTGACAGACATAATAAATTTTTTTAATTGTGCAGAGGCATTTTTGCGTCATTTTTGTTCATTTTGATGGCACTCGAAGCCCTCGTTAATTTCTGACCATTGTAGTAATGAATACTAGAAACTTCTTGGCTTGTTTGTTGGTATGCGTTAAAGCTAAACCCTAAAAGATATTGGCTTTAAAAGACCAGGATTGGATACCATTGCTTTGGCCTCCCATTTGTCATTTTACAATTCTTAAGGGTGGTCGCTTTTGGCTAAAGGTGGCCTTTCTACCAGTGTCGATTGGTCATGTCAAGCTTGGAGTTGAGAGAAATGTCAAGTTTAAGAATAACTATGTTTTATTTTCAATAGATAGATTTTTGCATTAATAGAGTTGTTTTGTTTAGGAACAAGCAAATGTCAGCCCATTAAAATCAAGTGAGTGTTAGTTGCATCTCTTGTAGACTTCATGCAAGGACTTTCTTTGATGTAGCATGTGTCAACAAAGCAGCTGGCCTTTATAGTGCAATTCAATCCGTCTCATCCTGCCTTAGAAGGTGCGGAGCTGCCTGTGCAGGCTCTAGATGACAAGGCAGCGCACTAGATCTTGCAAGCAAGCCTCCAGAGTCTCTTCTTTAGTCTGGGATTACATCATCCAGGCTTTATCCTCCTCTTGCCGGTAAATCTAAACATATTTACTGACTCACAATGAAGTCAGAAGGACGCTTCGACTGCGCTATGTGGTGTTTCAGATACCGCGACTGGCTGATAAGAAAATACTGGAGTATTGTCATTGTTGATAGAACATTGTTGGCATTTTCTGAAAGCTTATGCATATCTGTTGTATATCTTTCTTTTTGTGTTGAGGGATTCCCTTGAAACCGTGTGACCTTATGGTTAGTTCTAGTTCTGTTTTATATCGGCTGTCGTTCGTTGTATGACTCGGGTTTAGTGGTTTATTTCAAGTGAAAGCTGGTTTGTGAGTTGATTTGACATGTTAAGCAATTCTGCTCACCTAGCCCCAGTCACTGTGCCAATAAAGTGAAATTCCACAAATTGGATTTATTAATAAATCAAGTAGTAAACAAATCCCAGCACGTCGTTGACACTCACTGCTCTCGCCATCTCCAGGAAAGCGAATGCCGACCTCATGGAGAGTCTGCTCTCTCCTGTGACTATAAACACCTTATCCATTTACATGTAGTCATCTGCCACTGAAGAAGCCCACTCACGAGGAGTATGACGACAGCGCTCATAATACCACCGCTGACGTGAGGCCTAGGGAACGCTGTCTGCTTCGGCCCTGTTAACACCGCCTGGATCGGGCCTGCAGTGTAATGTGAAGTGCAGAGCTGCTTTTTTTTTTATTACACCAACATTGATGGGTGGAAATAAGTGTGTTGCACCGAGACAACTTTTATGAGTTGTTACGCTTTGAATGAAGTTTATTTTTTCATCCTTCCAGCAGGAAATGCCTCCAAGAGCATTCACTGGAGTTGTTTTTTTCCCAATAGCGACTTGTTTCTTGTAAAAGTTTTTGGTAATGGAGACTATATTGCAGAATTGTACCTTTTATAGTTTTTGGATCTTACAATATGATACAGTTGAGGTTAAAAGTTTACTTACACTTTGCAGAATCTGCAAAATGTTAATTGTTTTACCAAAATAAGAGGAATTGTACAAAATGCATGTTATTGTTATTGTTGTTGTTGTTGTTGTTGTTGTTGTTGTTGTTGTTGTTGTTTTTTAACACTGACCTGAATAAGATATTTCACATAAGACATTTACATATAGTCCACAAGAGAAAATAATAGTTGTATAGTTTGTTTGGTGATAGTTGTTCATGAGTCCCTTGTTTGTCCTGAACTGCCTGTTGTTCTTCAGTAAAATTCTTCAGGTCCCATAAATTCTTTGGGTTTTCTGCATTTTTGGGTATTTGAACCCATTGCAACAATGACTGTATGATTTTGAGATCCATCTTTTCACACAACAACTGGACAACTGAGGGACTCATTTGCAACATTTACAGAAGGTTCAAACGCCCACTGATGCTCCAGAAGGAAAAACAATGCATTAAGTGATATGTAACTTTTTGAATTTGAAGATCAGGGTAAATGTAACTTATTTTGTCTTCTGGGGAACATGTAAGTATCTTTTGTAGATTCTAAAGGGCGGTACTAAATGTTGGAAAAAAATATGACATTTACTTAATGCGTTCTTTTTCCTTCTGGAGCATCAGTGAGCATTTGAACCTTCTTTAATAGTTGCATATTGAGTTCCTATTGCATATTGAGAACTTGAGTTCCTCAATTGTCCTCAGTGTGAAAAGATGGATCTCAAAATCGTGTAGTCATTGTTGGAAAGGGTTCAAATAGACAAAAATGCTGAGAAACCACAGAATTTGTGGGACCTAAAAGATTTTTCTGAAGAACAGCAGGCAGTTTAACTGTTCAGGACAAACAAGGAACTCATGAACAACTATCACTAAACAAAACACACAAAGAATCAAGTCTATGTTAACTTTCGAACAGGGTCATTTTTATAAATTCAGCTATTATTTTGTTGTGTGTACTATATGTAAACATCTTCTATGTGAAATATTAAGGTCAGTATTAAATAAAAAAAAATGTGTATTTTGTATGATCCTTCTTATTTTGCTAAAATAATTAACATTTTGCAGATTCTGCAAGGTGTATGTAAACTTTGCCAAAAAAAAGTCTACATTTCTCTTAATCTTTTCTTTGCCATTGGAGAACATACACATGTGACATCTGTACAGGTTTTGCACACCAAATATCAAGCCAAAAGTGAAATTGACATGATTTTTGTGCAACTTCTGATGCTACCAGGCCTTCCTTCATCTCTGCTTCTCTGCGTCTTGGCTTTGCCCGGATGATTTACAGCCCAGTTGAATGGCAGAAATGCCGTCTGTCTGGTTTCATAGTTGTTACAGCTTCAAGATATTTTCCACCTGTGAGATTTTTCCACCTGTGCTTTAACGGGAACAGAGGCTTTCAAAAATGCCATGTACCCTGAGGATGGTGCCAAGTACCATCCACCCTTTTGACCCATCTTGAGTCTCATTTTTGCACAAGAGCACACTCCTGAAAGGCATTTGAAGGGCAAGATAATTTGTGTCGATTGTGGCTTGCTTACTGGATCACAGACCATTCCTTGCAGGGATTGATCCAGCAACCTTTCATTGACCTGCTAGGAGGTTTAACCTGCTTTGAGCTTCCTTTAAAGACACGTTCTAAAAGCAAAGGTTTAGAAGAAACCTGACAAGGGAATCAGAGCTGGGAGGTGGGAATATGGGACACAGGGGGTCCGGTCCGTGTTATTCTTTGCCTCCTGCTGGGACGGTTCGTGGCAGGTGTGAGTGTCCGTTTGGTAGGACAGGATGATCTTCAGCTGCCAGTTGTTGGCAGAAACAGCAAAGCTCTTTGTTTCTCTCTCTCTCCCCCTCACTTTTGGGCTGTTCTCTCACTCTCTGAACGCATGCTCCAGGCTGTTGCCCTCATCAAATCAAGTTGTGTGGGGCAGATGTCACAGGCGCAGTGGAATGCGAGGAATGCGGAGGCTCAGAGAAAGAGCGAGGGAGAGAGAGGGTGTGTCTGGGGAAGGGTGTACAGAAACAAAACTCAAATCAGTGCAGTGGTCTCTCTGCTGTGGAAGACCATTTCCGCCTCAAGGGGAAAAAATGATTGTAACTTGCAGCTTTAGCACTCTTAATTGCAACTTTATATCTCAGAAAATTTTATATGTAAAAGTTGCGACTTTATTTTTTACGATGTGCCTTTTATATCTCACTAATTTTGTTTTAAAACTATATATCACATTTTTTTTTTTGTACTTTTTTATTCTACTTCACCTCAACATTGCAAACACATTGGTGTTAGCTAAAATTGCTTGTCAAACACACAGTTGTCTTCCTCAAGGGGGCGCCAAATGCCCCATGCATTCATCTTTCAGGACTTTTTGTCTTTTTTTTTATATTTTATATAATATTTATATTTTATATAAAAATATTATTCTAACCATATAGCATTTTTTTATTTGTAAAAAAAGTATAGATTTTTAAAAATATTAATGGTAACACTTTACAATAAGGTTCATTAGTTAACGTCAACTAAGAATGAACAAAACTTCTACAGCATTTACTAATGCATTATTAAAATCACAAGTTGTTTAACATTTGTTAATGCATCTAAAAATGTTTTTATTTGTTAATAATTTCACTAATGTTAACAAATGACACCTTATTGTAAAGTGTTACATTATAAAATAAATAATACTATGACGTATATCCTTCAAGCATTTCTCAGCTAAATGGACATTAAGTTAAACATTAAGTAAATTGGTTTCTTTTTTCTTACTTTTTTTAGCATTTTTTATTTTAAATATTGGTAAATTGGTCAGTAATTAAATTAGTTAATAGCAGTTAGTATTTTTGAGCCAGAGGTAAATTAATGTATTATATTACAAAAAAATAGTATTTTATAGTCTTTTTTTTTTTTCAAGTAAACAAAATCTTGTAACACTATTTGTTAGTTGACTACATTAGTTCAGCTAAAAGTGAACAGTACTTCTACAGCATTTATTAATCTTAATGTTAATTTCAGCATTTACTAATGCATTATTAAAATCTGAAGTTGTGTTTGTTAACATTAATGCACTGTGAACTAACATGACCAAACAATGAACGACTGTATTTTTATTAACTAACATTAGCAGAGATTAATAAATAGTTTCATAAATGTATGTTACTGTTTGTTCATGTTAAATGGCACCTTATTGTAAAGTGTTACTATATTAATATATAATACAATTACACATTTTTGTAGCATTTTTTTATTTTATAGGTAAATGGTCAGTAATTAACTACATGGTTAATAGTAGTTAGCATTTTTGAGCCAGAGTTTCACTCAGGAGTTAAATTGACGGTAAATTAAAACTACTTAAATTAATGTATTATAGTACAAAAATAGTATTTTTTTTTCCCAGTAAACAAAATCTAAACATCCTTAAAACAAGATGCTTTTTCTTTACAATAAAATTAAGTTAGAAATAAACAAACTTGTATGTCAACTGTATTTTTGTTTTAACACCTGAATACTCGTACTGTGAAATATTAATAGACATTTATGTTGCGTATCATGTTCTCTTGATATGTACTTGATGCATATTTTGTACTGCATTGCATAATAGTCACTTTTTATCCTCATGAAAAGGTTTTACGGATAACGTTTTTATTGATCAGTAACGCAATTACTGATTGCAGCTGTTTTAAACATGGTCAGATGCGAAGCATGTTTCTTCCCATCTTTGAAGGCAAATCTAATATATAAAGCCAAAAGCTTTACTTCATTAGTTTTCTATTTGTGGTTTCGGTCTCATAAAGTCTGCCAGTGTTGTTGAAAGATGTGTGCTCCGCTTTCATTGCTTCTGTCACCACCTTTTGGTCACTGTGAAACTTACAGGAATTTTTTTTTTGTACTTTTTTCTTCTCAGGTCGCAATGAGCTTATTGCCAGATACATCAAGCTGAGAACAGGCAAAACCCGCACGAGAAAACAGGTATGTACTTTATATTGCTTGCACTAAGTATTTGTTGTTATTAACGAGAGTTTTTCAGTAAGTAAATAATATGAATGTGCATGCATGTTTTTGTTAAACCATCTCGAAATTCTTCAGGTATCTAGTCACATACAGGTGTTAGCGCGGAAGAAAGTTCGAGAGTATCAAGCAGGTATAAAGGTAGGTTGGAAACGCGCATCTTTTGCCTCTTTGGTTACGGCTTCTCTCTCTTTTTCCTCCTCTTTCTCCTCTTTTTTCTTTTCCTCCTCTTTGGCTTTTCTGTTCTGCAGGTTTCTAGCCATTTGCAGGTTCTTGCCCGGAGAAAATCTCGCGAGATACAGTCAAAGCTGAAGGTATGCGCTTTCCTGCGGGTGGGGCGGGGCTTAACAGCATTTGCCTTTGCACAAACCAATAAGAACTCGCTATAAATAAGTTCCAGTTATCTATTGGCTGAATAAAATCTTGAGGAATGAGTGCTTGCGTCAATATTTGACAAAAACAAAGATGGAAGTGCTACGGAAAGCTGTGTCGTGTAACGTAGTGCTTCGCGTTTGACGCTGCTGATTGTCGTAGAGGCTGAAGGTGCATGAATGGCTGAGATCTTTGCCTGTCGGCTTTCCTGAAGCTCACTGTTTCTTCAACCTTCCTTTCCTTGCATCCAGACTCCATGTGTCTGTCACCAATACTCAGTTTTCAATTGTAAAGCCTGTCGGAGAATCTGCTGGATGATATAATACAGTAATGGGAATTAGTGACCCCTATATGGGTTTTTCAAATGCAGATTATTTTATGAGTCTGGCCGAGATGTATACAAATGTGATCCTGGACCACAAAACCAGTAAATAAGTAGCACAGGTATATTTGTAGCAATAGCCAATACTACATTGTATGGGTCAAAATGATCCCCCCCCCCAAAAAAAAGAATATCAAGTAAAGATTATGTTCCATGAAGATATTTTGTAAATTTCCTACCGCAAATATATCACAACTTAATTTTTGATTAGTATTATGCATTGCTAAGAGCTTAATTTGGACTTTAAAAGTGATTTTCTCAATATTGTGAAATTTTTTTTTTTGCACCCTCAGATTCCAAATTTTCTCTCAGCTAAATATTGTCCTATCCTAACAAACCTTACATCAATGGAAAGCTTATTAATTATTATATTTATAATGTATAAATCTCAATAAAAAAAAGACTTTATGACTGGTTTTGTGTAGGGTGTTGAAATTAAATTAAATTGTATTATTGTTTACGTGTGTGTAGAGAGAGAGACAGAGAGAATATGTGATATAGTTGGTAAAAAAATGTATTTTAAAATGTTTATTTTTTGTAAATTAAAATTTAAAAAGTGATTTTAATCAGGATTGCAAAAGTTAGAATAAAATATATTTTTTTAAATAGCCTTGCACTGATTGGAAAGTTACATAAACATAATTTACATAAACAATAAGTTCTAAACATTGATATAAATCATTTGCTTTAAAAGCCATGCAGTATTTTTGATGATTTTAGTTTGTAGTGTTTGGCGCCCCCTTGTAGTAAATTCATGAACTACAAAACAAAAGTAAATTATTTTCAGAAATGCAGTTTTATTATTAGTGCTTTTTGGCTTTTTTGGTTCAGCATTTTTAGCTTTTTTTGTGTTATAAAAACATTTATACAAATGTTGCATCTTTTTTGTATGACAGCTTCTGCCTTACAAGCTGTTCATAGGCGCATATTTTCTCAAGCTTTTTCGCTTACAAGCAATTTTAAGGTCTAGAAAATTGTTTGATAAGATCTAGAATAGAATTGACTTTCATGTAGTTCGCATACATCCCGCACTTTGTTGTCTGAGACAATAGGTTTAGTAAAATTGCTCTCAAAATATTGTACTAATGGTCTCTCTTTCTTTTGATTCAGGCCATGAACTTGGTAAGTGTGGATTTGAATTGTGCGAATTATTGTTGACTTTTTATTTTTGCTTCGCTTTGCTTGGCTGTCCTGCACAGGTTCAGTTTACATCCAGCACTGCCATTATAAAGTCCTCTTCTCTGGCCCTGCGGTGTGCGTAGATTTCTCATAATTCTTGTGTCAATAATGTGCCTGGCCGTTTTGCTCTCTGAAGTTTCCATGTCGTCCCTCCGTTTCATGATGTACTGCAGATCATACGGGCTTCATAAATGTTAAAAAAGAAACGTAATTGTGAAACAACACCACTTACAGTTGTCGTGCTTCCGAGTGAGCTGCGTGCATTTTTATTATCCACGTTCATTTATTGTGATGCAAAGCGACGGGCTACACGCTCAGCCTCTGGAAAACTGGAATGTCGTGCCAAACATGTAGTTAAATTCTGCTTTCATTTGTGGGGCGTGTTTTTTGTGGGGCTTAATTTAAAATCCTTGAGGAAGGAGCTTGACCAGATTTGAGCTGGAAAGTGGTTCAAAAGCGTGTGTTTGTTTGACATCCTGGGCCAGTTATGTTGCTTTTACTTTGCTGGCTGCCCAATTATTGACATCTTTCGGATACCTGTATTGCTTTTGCCTTTTTTTTCTTCTTCTCATTGGAACTGAAATACAAAGACTCTTATTAAACATGAGTTTGAAAGGATTAAATGCGGTCTGCATGTCCAGTAACCAATAATTGAAATAACTACATAATTATAGTGTTTGCAGGGCAGCGGAATAGTTCACCTAAAAATGAACATTTGTTGACGATGTCCTCACCATCAGGCCATCCAAAATGTGAAAGTGTTTTTTCATCAGATTTGGAGAAATCCATTTCACCACTTGCTCACCAATGGATCCTCTGTAGTAAATAGGTGCCAAACATCTGATAAAAGCATCACAATAATCCACAAGTAATCCACAGCACTCCAGTCCATCAATTAACATCTTGTGAAGCGAAAAGCTGCATGTTTGTAAGATGCAAATCCACCTTTTAACATAATTTTTGTTGTTTTTGGCAAAAATTCCATTCCATAATAACGCTTCCTCTAGTGAATAAAAAAAAAATATTTTTGATTGGAGAAAGCGATATTATAAGTAGAGGACGCATATTACAGCCATAAACAGTGATGGATTTGTTTCTTAGAAACGTGCAGCTTTTGGCTTTGCAAGATGTTCATCGTTGGACTGGAGTGGTGTGGATTATTGTGATGTTTTTATCAGCTGTTTGGACTCTCATTCTGACAGCACCCATTAACTATACTATACTTATACTAGCAATGCTAAATTTCTCCAAATTTTAATTTTTCTTCATTTTTGGGTGATCTTGCTTTAACAGTAGTTTTAGCCTTGAGTTTGCTGTATGACTTAAATTTGTATAGCCTACTTTTTATAGACCTGTTTTGTAATGAATTTAGTGATTTATTTCTTTTAGATCTCCCTCTGACTTACATTTTTAGAATGTTCAGCATTCTAAAATCTAACAGCAATGGCATCATCCTCATATTTGCATAGTGGCATGCGATTGGTCTTCTTTCTGACATCTGTTTGTATACAGTATTTTGATGTTTATTTTTCATTCTTGCATCCATTTAACCATCTAAAGCCACCTTTATACTGCAGAAGTTTTGCAACACTCTGAAAGAAAACAAAACATCAACTTACCTCAAACTTTAACACTTTTCTTTTTGCTGTCTTGCAAACACTGTAAATGCAAATCTAATACTCTGTGTTTCATTTGGTGCTCTCTGATCTCTTATTATTTCCCTTTTTTCTGATGCTTTTGTCTTGCTTTATCATAAATCGGCAGGCTGCTTTGCATTAATTACATTAACAATGATTTTGGCTATTTTTTCTTCTGGATTATTCTGCTCACCCGTGTCTCCGTCTCCTCAGGATCAAGCATCCAAAGACAAGGCTCTCCAGAACATGGCAGCACTGTCCTCCGCTCAGATTGTGTCCCCAAGTCTAATCAAAACCCCTCTTCCGCCGCTTCCGCAATCCCCTTACCCTCCAGCTGCACGGGTATGTTTTAGACAGTTGTATTTAACCTGGAAGTAACCTTTTATGCAAAAGGTTATGGAGCGATTTCAATTTATTTTCATCGCTGTGTTTACAGTTCTGGCCGACCCCCATCCCAGGTCAACCTGGACCATCTGAGGAGTGAGTAAATCATGAATTTATAAGGGTTTCTTTGTGTGTTTGTGTATTTGGCACGTTTAATGGATCACGTTTTTATGTATCAGGCTGGTTCTTAAGCACAATCCAGGAAGAAGTCCTGGGCTTGGCCGCACCAGCTACGCGTAAGTTCCCTCCACAGAGCTTGAACTGATTTTCCACTAGCGTTGGCTTTGATTCGCTGATCTGGTTCAGCTTCCATTAATAATAGTACAATAGGTCCAACCATTTCAGTTTATTTGACAGATTTAAACTAGTATCTCTTGAGTTTAAGAAAGTGTTAGTTTAGTATTAAAGTTTTTATTTATATTTTGAATGAGCATTTTATTTTTCATTTTCATTTTATTCATTTCACATTCATTTTTGACTTTTGTTTTTGTTAATATTTCTTTTTAACTTTTATTTTTATTTCACTTTTACTTTCATTTATTTTACTACTTCAACTTCAACCTATTTCTAACTTTTCATTAAGTTTAAGTCTTTCATCTAATATTTATATTTTATTTTAGCTGTATTGTGGTAAATTAGAAAGTATTTTTCATAGCTTTAGTTCACAGTAACAAAGGGTCTTAAAAGGATTAGTTCACGTACAGATTTTTTTTAATATAATTTACTCACCCCTTTGTCATCCAAGATGTTCATGTCTTTCTTTCTTCAGTCGTAAAGAAATTTTTTTTTTGAGGAATACATTTCAGGATTTCTCTCCATATAGTGGACTTCAGTGGTGCCCACAAGTTTGAACTTCCATAATGCAGTTTAAATGCAGCTTCAAATGGCTCTAAATGAGGAAGAAGGGTCATATCTAGCAAAACAATTTGTCATTTTCAAAGCAAATTGACAATTTATATACTTTTTAACCTCAAAAACTTGTATTGTCTCGTCTCTGCGATGCATAGTCTGTTTAATCCGGATCAATACAGTTAGGGTATGTCAAAAAACTCTCCTTCTTCAACTTCAAATTCGTCCTACATCGCTGTTTTACCGTTTTTTTTTTTTTTTTTTTTGGTAAATGATGTTTGATCTTCTTTGCATGTTCACTGGGTCGGTACTTCTGCAGCGATGTAGGACGATTTTGAAGTTGGGAAAGAAAACAAGATGGGAGCTTTTCAACATGCTCTTAACTGTTTTAAACACGCAGAGCTAGACAAGACAAGCATTTGAGGTTAAAAAGTATATAAATTGTCAGTTTGTTTTGAAAATGACCGAACGTTTCGCTAGATAAGACCCTTCTTCCTCAGCTGGAATTAGAGCCATTTGAAGCTGCATTTAAACTGCATTTTGAAAGTTCAAACTTGGGGGCAGCATTAATGTCCATTATATGGAGAGAAATCATGAAATGCTTTCCTCAAAAAACATCATAATTATCGACTGAAGAAAGAAAATCATGAACATCTTGGATGACAAAGGGGTGAGTAAATTATCTGTACATTTTTGTTCTGGAAGTGAACTACTCTTTGTTTGTAAATCGGTTTTTGTGAGCAACTGGTGAAAATGGTGCATCTGTTTATTGTCAGTGCACAAGATTACTATGCATATGGAATATCTGTCTAATTATATAATAATATATGATAATATACAAATAAATAATAATACAAAAATTTCAGGGAACTTCCTGTGCCTAGAAAAGTCATAGAAATTATTAAAGTCATGAAGTTATGAAACAGTCATCCATTTCTATAATATAACTTTGTTCTAGTTATGCATGGCTCTAAATGATGGCTCTTTTTCATCACATTCAGTTCAGATTTCAAGCTCACAGTTTGGCTAAAACTTGGTTGGACTTTACTGTAGATTCAGTTGTGGTGCAGGAAATACTGTTACAGACAGACTTTTTTTTATTTTGCTGTTCTGTCTGGGTTCTGGTTTTTATTCCCAACCTTATTTGCATGCAGCCTGCTAAACTAATTCCTCTGTACATAGTGGGCTCTGTGGTCTGTTGAGATTTCTTGAGCGAGTGTGTTATCAGACGTGAGCTAGCGCACATGTCTTTTGTCATGTAACACTCCCACTCTGAAGTAGGTGAACTTACGCTTAGCTGATACGGCCAAAACAAACAGTTGTGGGATAAGCGAAGTGTCAAAGTGTGAAAAATGCCACCGTTATAGCAAAAACAATAACAAAGGGTTCCCACGGACTGGAAATTAAAGGGACATTTCACCCAGAAATGAAAATCTATCATCCTTTACTCACCCTCATGTTGTTGCAGACCTGAAAAAGTTCCTTTCATCTGCAACAAAGAAGATATAAAAAAAAAGCTCGTGAACAAACAGTTGACGGTAGCCATTGACTTAGTCATAGGCATAGTATGAAAAAAAAGATACTATGGAAGTCAATGGCTACCGATGATATGATATATTGTACAGTCAGCTATTATTAGGACCCTAATGTGAAGCAAAGGAGTCTTGATTTTGGCAATAATGGTTGGCTTATTGTCCATTGTACTGTGTTTTTCACAACTGTTTACTGAGTCAATAAATATGAGGACAAGAAATATTAATTTCAGTTTTAGGGTATATATTTGCAAATATTTACCATATCTGTAGTGAATATATGTTTTTCTAGTTATCCTCTGCTCCAAATAATTCATTTGTGACCCTGGACCACAAAACCTTAAGTCTTAAGTAGCACAGGTATATTTGTAGCAATAGCCAAAAATACATTGTATGGGTCAAAATTATTGATTTCTTTTTTTTATGCCAAAAATCATTAGGATATTAAGTAAAGATCATGTTCCATGAATATATTTTGTAAATTTCCTATCGTAAATGTATCAAAACGTATTTTTTGATTAGCAATATGCATTGCTGTAAACTTTATTTGGACAACTTTGTCCAACTTTGTGATATCCTTACAAACCATACATCTATGGGAAGTTTATTTAACATTATTTGACAGCTTTCACATGATGACAAATGACCCTTATGACTGGTTTTGTGGTCCAGGGTCACATTTAATTAATAATCTGTTCGATATCGATACTTGTTTTCAAGTCATACTGATTTGTGAGTGAATCATTTTTTGATTCAGTTCTTTCCTTTTGATTCAATTGCATTGGTTCCCAAATCATTCTAAATTATTCATTTACAAATCTGTTTCACCAAAACGATTTTTAACGACCCAGTAGTCACAAATAATTTGGAAATGGTCAAAAGGTGTGGGAACCCTGATGTTTAACCCAATCAAATGATCTCTTCATATGCAAAGTAACTTGATTCTAACAAATCCTGAATACTTTTTCAGCATCAAGCCATTTGCACAAACTCCTTACCCAAACCTATCAGGACCTGTTCAGCCACCCTTATGTAAGTCCATTTTGAACACAGCCCACCCTGCTTCCATTTCTTCTGTTTATGTGTGTGAGTCTTATCTGGCGCCCCCTTGTGTTTGTCCAGCGTATGAGCCTCTGGCCCCTCCTCTCCCGCCGGTTGCCACCGCAGTCCCCGTGTGGCAGGATCGCACCATCGCCTCCTCCAAACTGCGTCTTCTGGAGTACTCTGCGTTCATGGAGGTCCCGCAGGACCAGGACTCTGTGAGTAGACCGGAGCGCTCCACAAATGTGCTTATTGCTTAAATGTGCTTAAAACTGAAATAGTGATATTGATGTGTGTGATTAGCAAATGACTGCTATTTAAGTTTGGCACTGTGAACAGCTCATGATCTGACATAGTAAATTCAAGTAAAACTGAAATAAAAATAAAAGCAACAAAAGAGAATCTTTTAATTTTAAGATTTTTAATGAAATGTAGACTCTCTTTTTTTTTTATTACATTTTTAGACTTTTAATGCTCCCTATGGTTTTCCAACCAAAATTAAATCTAGATGGTTAAATATTTGAAAATTAAGATTAAAATTAAGATTAAGACAGCCATAAATATTGGTTTTGTAATTTTACAGCTGTGTTGTACAATAAAATTGAGTAGTAATATTTTCAAATACCTAAATACCATTTTCTATAGTATTACTTTATTATCAAGTATGTTTTTACTTGTTTTCTTTATTATTTACTTTATTTTTATTTTTTTACTGTAAAGTAAAGCATTTAAATATTTAAAAAAGGAGCAGCCTAAAGGAAGCGAGACATATTTCAAATTATTTTGTAGTAATAATCATCACCTTAGACAAATGGCAGAAGTCGCAGGCTTTTCAAAATCCAAAATATTTAAACATTTTATATTGTGAAATGTTATTGCAATGTAAATCAATGTTTTTCTATATTAATATACATTAAAATTTTATTTATATCTGTAATTAAAGTTGAATTTCCAGAATCATTACTTATTGTCAGTGCTGGAAACAGTTGCGCTTAATTTTTTTTTTTTGGAAACTGTGATACTTTTTTTAGGATTTTTTGATCAATAAACGAACAGCATTTATTTAAAATAGAAAGGGTTTCTAACAATACACTATTGTTCAAAAGTTTGGGGTCAGTAAATTTTTATTCTTTCTTTTTTGGAAAGAAATTAATACTTTTATTCACCAAGGATGTGTTAAATTATTAATAAGTGATAGCATATATTTACATCGTTAGAAAAGATTTATATTTTGAATAAATGCTGCTCTTTTTAAGAATCCTGAAAAAAGAATCACAGGTTGCGAAAAAATATTTGGCAGCACAACTGTTTCCAACATTTATAATTCTAATAATAAATCAGCATATTAGATTGATTTCTGAAGGATCACATGACACTTAAGACTGGAGTAACAGCTGGTGAAAATTCAGCTTTGCATCACAGGAATAAATTATATTGTAAAGTATATTAAAATAAAAAACATTATTTTATATTGTAATAACATTTTGCAATATTACTGTCTTTTTCTGTATTTTTGATCAAATAAATGCAGCCTTGATGAGCATAAGAGACTAACATTAAATGAGAGGGTGCGTCCAAACTTTTGACTCGTAGTGTAGCACTTTCTTGCATACAGAAACACAGATGGCTTACAAGGTATTTGACATTTCCTTTTACAGTACAGCAAACACCTGTTTGTTCACATTGGCCAGACCAACCCCTCCTACAGCGACCCTCTGCTGGAGGCGGTGGACATCCGACAGATCTACGACAAGTTCCCAGAGAAGACGGGAGGACTTAAGGAGCTGTACGAGAAGGGCCCACAAAACGCCTTCTTCCTCGTCAAATTTTGGGTGAGTACAACTCGTTTTATGGTTCCATGATGGTTTGATGCCTTTTTAACTGCTACAAACATGAATGATAACTCAGATCATGCAGCTTGAATGTAGTTGCTTGCACCAAGCACTGAGTTTATTTTTCTCTCTCAGGCGGATCTGAACAACAGCGGCCTTCAGGATGGACCGGGCTCCTTCTACGGAGTCAGCAGTCAGTATAGCAGTTCAGAGAACATGACCATCACCGTCTCAACCAAAGTCTGCTCTTTCGGGAAGCAAGTGGTGGAAAAAGTGGAGGTCAGTGAGATCAGCATTGATTGATTGACTAAAATGCGTATTTCCGTATCTGACCACCTTTTTTTTTGGATTTACAGACGGAGTATGCTCGTGTGGAGGGAGGGAAGTGCTTGTATCGGATCCATCGTTCTCCCATGTGCGAATATATGATCAACTTCATACACAAGCTCAAGCACCTGCCTGAGAAATACATGATGAACAGCGTATTAGAAAACTTCACCATCTTACAGGTAAAACAAGAATATTTAGCCAAATATAATAGCCTTTTTATGTTTATAATTGTCTGTATTGTTGTATAGCTACATAAATAATTTATCCATCTAAAGAAATGTAAAATAATTTTTCATAACACATTAAAAATTAGGCATATCAATGGGGTAGAATTAATTGAATTCCTTAAGTTTTTAAAAAGGTGATCAGATTTTTTTCTGCAATTTGATGGAAACTGGAAAATAAAATGGTAACACTTTACAATAAGGTGTAAATTAATGTATAAACTAACATGAACAAACAATGAACAAACTATTTATGAATCTTTTTTAATGTTAGTTAATAAAAATACAGTTGTTCATGTTAGTTTACAGCGCATCAACTAATGTTAACAAATGCAGATTGTAATTTTAATAGTGCATTAGTAAATGATGAAATTAACATTGATTAATAAATGCTGTAGAAGTATTCATTCTTAGTTCATGTTAACTAATGTAGTTATATATGATAATTTAATCATAATTATAGAAATATATATTTTTATAAGTTAATAATGATAATGTTGATGATAATGATCATCTTAAAAATAGTGTAATTTATGATCAGAATTTTTCTCTGGAATTTTCTGTAATTTATTTATTTTTTCTTTAGCTGTAATTGAAACACAATGCAAAAATTACACATTTTATAACAAATAATAGTTCATTTAATTTAACATATAGTTTAATTGTTGTTTATTTCTTCTTTTATATTGATTAACTTATTGGAGTAACTTAATAGTAATCAGAAAAATTACTAGTACACTATTCATGCTATCTAAACATACAAGGGGTGATCAAATGTTCTGAGACTATGCCCATGATAAACAATGGAAAACTGTCCTCTTCAGGGTATTGTTAGTCTGTTTGTGTAATGATGCAGTATAGCGCTTCTGACAGACATTTTCATATCGCTATGCATTACTTTCATTTAGTTCAAATGGTGACACCATGAACTCAAGTTTGGAACACAAAACTTTTTTAATTAAATTAAATTATTTAATTTTTAATTCAATTAAGTCCAGCTATAAGTCCAGAGTAGGACAGGAGAAGAAAGTGGATGGCCTAGGAGGAAAAAACTGTTCTTGTGCCTGGTTGTCCTGGTGTTTGGGAATCTGTAGCGAAAAGGCAAAAGTTCAAAGAGGGAATGGCTTGGATGTGAGGGATCCAGGATGATTTTCTGAGTTCTTTTCCTCACTCTGGATGTATACAGTTCTTGAAGGGTGGGCAGGAGAGCACCAATAATCCTCTCTGCAGTCCGAACCGAACATCTTGTTTATGTTTTATAAACAGATATACATTTAATGTTCGAATGTTTGCAAGTGTTCTGTGTTCCTTGGGGTCATTTTGTATCTTTTACATCATGTACAGTGACTAAAATAAGTATTTTACCACAGTAAAGTGACTTTTAATTGAGATACTTGACTGTTGTGTTTCTATTTGCCTCACTTTAAACTCGTTTTTCTCAAAATTCCATTCCTGAAAATCATAGCTATTAGTCAACTTCAAATAGCCATAACTTTTGTTACGTTCCAGCTATGGACAAAATAAAAAATAAAATAATAATTTAGCTTTCATATGGTATCAAAACAAGTTTCGCCATGTGTTGGGTTTTCCCATTACCACTTTCTAAAGACTTTTTTCCCTAAATGTCAAAATGTAACTTTTTTTCCTGTAATAGAAATGCTCTCTTCAGATATGTTTATCATTGTTTTCTTCTCTTTTTGACCTGCTACAGGTGGTGACCAACAGGGAAACCCAGGAGACTCTACTGTGTATAGCGTTTGTATTTGAAGTGTCGACGAGTGAACATGGGGCACAATACCACGTCTATAGGCTCATTAAAGACTAGCGCCGCCGCCAGCTGTTCTGACAACAGACTTCTGTTGCTTTGCACAGTCCCTCCTTCACACGTATGGAGGAATATGCCAAATTGTCCAAACATCGGAGGAATACGCCAAAATGTTACAAAAAACCAAATGTTTTGCTTTTGTTCTAAACCTGGTACAGAATTTGAGTCTTTAATGACCTAAAAAATATAGTATTACTCTGTTAAAAAAAAAATCTTTTTTGTATTTGTTTTTAAATGCCTTAAATACAAAGTGGGTCACGTTGGTTTTGTTGCATATACAGATCATAGATGTCTTTTAAGCTTTGTTGTGTCTCCACAGAGGGAATGTGAATGTGTTTTGATGGAAAGGAATGTCATGAAAGACAATGTGTGGCGTCTATAAGCGGCACATGCAGCATTTTACAGTGATATAAAGGTGAATCTCACAAAGAAATGTCTAATTTTACCCTGAAATCAGGAGGAGAAATGTTATACCGTATACATATTTTGAATAAAGAGAATAAAGGCTATTTTTAGGACTAATTTTGCATGTTATTTTAATGAACCACACTGTTTTCTCTCTAAATTCTTATTTGAATGCAAACAATGCTATTCTCATTTCTCTTAAAACAGTAATTCAGATTTTTTTTTTTTTGCATCATAATGTCATGCAAAAAGACAAAAAAAAAGTCCTAAAAATAAGTTTGTTTTCTTCATGCATTTTTTTTTTTTCATAAATATTTTATTAGATTTTCCTTTTGATTTGGGGGTGAAATATGACCTGGAAATGTGAGCTTTACCTGATTTGTAAATGAGGACCAGGTCGGCCAGAGGAGGGTTTACGTTCATTTTTATAAAGGACAGATGTACTGCTAACACTGCAGTTAAATTTCAGGAAAACAGTGCCTTTTTCTGGCCTTTATCAACTGAATAACTGCAGATGTCACTTAAGTTTCATCGTCTGTCTTTTGAACAAGAGAAAAGGCGTCAGTTTTGCAGGTACTAAAAGGATTTTGAGTAGTTGACCCAAATGTGAGTGCCTTTCTTCAAAGAACACAAATTAATCGATACTCTGAAGTGCCTTTTGACTACCTCTTGACGTAAAATAGTAGGATAGATAAAGCGATCAATTTCTTTATGCTACAACGTGACAAAGTATTTAACTCTGCTGTTCGTGGAAGCTTTCGCGAGATGAACCGAGGAAAGGTCGGATTGTTTAAAAGTCAACTCTGGTACAAACAAAATGGCTTCACAGTTGCTGCCCATCGAGATTTTTTACAAACGTTTAATCCTGGAACAATACCTCGATAGAGTTTGTTTTATGTCTTTTTTAATCGGAGGATGTTGCATTGCTGTCATATCTGGTGCTTTTTAAACCCTCGAAGAGAATGTTTGCATTTCCAAGCTGTTTCTTACTCGTTTGTTTTTTTTATCTTTACCTTCACCTGCACTGTCTACCTTTGTTTGCATCAAGTACATTTTTCTCAAATGCTTTAGTTGTGAGTTAAAGCATCAGTTTTTTGTATTCCTGGTGTTAAAGTGTAAAAGGGAAGTCATTAATGTCACTCTGTATGTCAGCACAGATGTGTTACAGTTCTTGTTTTGTGCATCTTTAATGTAAAAATACAAATACTTTTTTAAATCAAAAAATGCACCAGGTGTTAGACATAAAATTACAGAAATTTTACTAGTGCTGAACTGAGATCATGTTTTGCTACTACTGACAACATAATGTTTATTTTCCCATTAGAGAACTCAAAACTTGAATTTTAAACCCAATTTTTGTAGCGTTTTTGTCGCCCCTAAAATTTTAAGACGGCACCGTTTGTGTGGATAATGTTCTTGATGAGGTTGTTAGACATAAGTTGGTGCTCGCTGATAGCAGTTTTATGTCTAGATACATTCTGAAGGTACTGCTAATTCTTGGGTACACCTTAAAAACGGAAATTTAATGTATATTGGTACAGCCTTAACCTACTTTTTTGTGTTTGAACTTCAGTGACGACAATTTCCTCAATTGTATTTTTTTTTCTTACAGCCTTTGTTTCCTTTTTATAATTATTGTTGTTATAATTATTAATTTTATGTTTGCTCTTTGACTTTCGATTGATGCTATATGCATACATTGAAAATTTTTGTGTGTTACTGTTATTTTATGCCATAATCTAAGTGGTGTTGGCAAAAGCTTTTCCCCTTCTGTTTTTAACAGTTCGTTGTGGCCTTGGTTACCAGTTGTGCATTGCAGTTATGTATATCTTCATTGTTAGGGGTTTGTACAATATAATCAAAACAATGTATAGCAATACCAATAAAATGGCATGGGTCTCCTTGGACCATATTTCTTAAAACACTCACAACTTTGTAAAGGTGCCTTATTCTCTTTCACATCGATGAGGTTGACACAAAATCTTCATGGAAGCAGAGAACAAGATATGTGACCTTGGACCACAAAACCAGTCATAAGTCACCAAAAATACATTGCATGTGTCAAAATTATTGATTTTTCTTTCATGCCAAATATCATCAGGACATTAAGTAAAGATCATGTTCCATGAAGATATTTTGTAAATTTCCTACCGTAAATATATCAAAACTTAATTTTTGATTATTATTATGCATTCCTACGAACTCTGGACAACTTTAAAGGCGATTTTGTGCACCCTCAGATTCGAGATTTTATAGTATTTATAGATTTTACTAATATTTCGGCCAAATATTGTCATATCCTAACAATACATCACTGGAAAGCTTGTTTATTCAGCTTTCAGATGATGTATAAATCTCAAATTTAAAAAATGTTTACCCTTATGACTGGTTTTGTGGTCCAGGGCCACATATATTTGTGAGAGGCAGAATTAATATGTATGTTGACTAGTGTGTTGCTGCTTTAACGAAAGTTCTTGCTTCAGAATCCCACTATTTGATTTTTTATTTACTCTAGAAAGTACGTTTGCTTAAATACATTAATTCGCACGATTAGAAGCCTTTTACCAAAATAATTTTAGCATAAGCGTAAAAACGTCATCGGTAGATTCACCAACGCCGCTGATTGGTATGTTTTGACAAGCGTTGAGAAAAGTAACAGGTAACACATGACAACGTCATACACTTTACCAACGGTATGGAAAATAATTTTCACCTGAATAGTGATTTAATAGCTGTTTAATTGAAATTAGACGGTGAATTGTTAAAGCAGGGCTAACATTATCATTATTATTTTTTTTAGATATTGTGCTTGACCAAACAGACGATAATAAATAAACGTTTTCATAAGAAGAACTCATTTTCCCAGCATTCCAGTCAACGTGGCGCTGATAGTGACGTAACCGTGACGTCTGAAAGTCGGCGTACTCACGTTTAACAACTTCAATGTATTTGCCGCAAAGTAGCTCTTGTATGAAAACAAACAAACTTCTTTGAACAGTGTATCGCAAAACTCGTGCGATACAACTCGTGTGTCAGTCTCGGGAAGACGCTTTATTTTGCGCTCAGCAGTTGTGAAATGAACACGTTTTCTCATTTTACAAATTAAGTTTCAAGTAAAGTGTAAAATATCCATCAGACCCGTTTTAAAAAGCTATATGACTTTTCTGCAGACGACATACCCAGGTCAGTGGCAGATGAGGAAGTAGCGTGGGTCTGGTTGTACAGTTAGCCGATGGACAGGATATGAGACACCGAGCTCATGAGAGTTTGTTTATAACGTCAAGAACTGTTTCGGATTAATAGAGCGATACAGTGTCAAGTTTAAAGGTAAGATTAGAACGCCAGTACATATGACACAATTACATTTAACAGTTTCGAATTAAATGCATTCTGCAGCATTTGAGCGCAGATGATAGGTGCTTTGATGATCAGTTATATAATGCAGTGAGAATTATTTTAAAGTGTGATTTAGGTATATGTGTATTGCATCATATGTTGCACTATTCACCTTCAGTAATCTAACTAACTAGTAATTTTATAAACGTTAAGGTTTACTAAAAGACACTGTGCACTGTAATGTTTGCACCTGCAACAACTCAACTGTTCAGTTGACTGTATATACTACGGTGTGTTTATATATATATATATATATATATATATATATATATATATATATTTGCACACAGGAGCATTATAGATATGCATATATTAAATATTAGAATGTACTACATATTTAGTTGTTTTGTAAGCACATTACAACCATGTTATTTAAAAAAAATATGTATATGTTCAGCTAAAATGTTCAACAGAAATCATTGTATTGTAATGGTAAAATCTATGAGGGGGTTATTAGAATGATGAGAAAAAAGTCAGAATTCTGAGATTAAAAAGTTGCATTCAACTTATTAAAAATATTTCATATTTTTATATTTTTAAATATAAACTCAGAATTCTGAAAAAAAATCTATAAATTGTGAGACGTAAAAAGACGAAAAAAGTCTTAATTCTGAGATAAAAGTTGCATTCATCTTTTTAAAATATTTAATATTTTTAAATATTTAAATATAAACTTTGTGAGAAAAAAGTTTTGAATTAAAAAAAATCAGAAGTGTGAAAGAAACTGAGTTGCGAGAAAAAGGTCTGAATTCTGAGATTAAAAAGTTACATTCACCTTTTTCAAATATTTAATATTTTTAAATATTTAAATATAAACTCAGAATTGTGAGAAAAAAAGTTTTGAATTAAAAAAAGAAATTAGAATGGTCAAATAAAACTCAAAATTGTGAGAGAAAAAAGTCAGAATTCTGAGATTAAAAAGATGCATTCATCTTTTTAAACATTTAATATTTTAATATTTTTAAATGTAAACTCAGAATTCTGAAACAAAAAACAAATTGTGAGACAAAAAGACAAAAAAAGTCAGAATTCTGAGATTAAAGTTGCATTCACCTTTTTAAAATATTTTATGTTTTTAAATATTTAAATGTAAACTCATGATTCTAAGGAAAAAAAGTTTTGAATTAAAAAAAATCAGAATGGTAAAATGAAAACTCAGAATTGTGAGAAAAGTTTTGAATTAAAAATCAGATGTGTGAAAGCAACTCAGAGTTGCGAGAAAAAAATCTGAATTAAGAATTATGATTAAAAGATTATGAGATATTTTTAAATATAAGCAATATAAACAATATAAAAGTTTTGAATAAAAAATAGGAATGGTAAAATGTAAAGTAAGCTCAGAATTCTAAGAAAAAAAAAATCATTGATATCTCTCATTTCTTTCTGTTTCATGCAAATCTCAATTCACACTTTTTTTTGCTCAGATTTGTTTATTTTCGTTTTTTATCATTTTTATTTTTAACTGATTGTAACATTGGTCTGTCTGGTATCGGGCAATAAACACAGATCGTCCCGGCGCCGTTCAGTGCTTGTGTGCAGCAGCTGCGTCTGTGTTTACTGTCCCTGGATGATCATAACGCTGAAGCAAATGCTGCTGCTTACTGGTGTAAAATGAATAGACTGATGTACTGTCATCACAAGCACATGCTGCTATTAAGATTCAGCTTAGGAAGTATGCAGAACTGCTGGGAGTTTATGTTAGAAGGATCTGTGGGATTTGCAAGAATTTGGTACCATAAAAATACCATGGTACATTATTTTAGTGCATGATGCAGCATAATATTAATGTAGTGATGACAATACCATGTTAATTTGATATTTGGATCAATATCACTGTAGGGTGCTTTTTGGTGTCCTGTACATCTAACTCATTTGCCATAATAACATAAAAATATGAAAGGGCTATATTAAGTTTTTATATTCATAACAAATCCATTACTTGGCTCTTTAGATACATTTTCTAGATTTTTTTTATTTATTTTTTTTGTAGGTTATTTTGGTATGTCCCATTCACTGCCCAATAAATTTGAATGAGAATATTCAAATTGTAAAATTTAGAAATTTTGTTCTCCTTTTAATATTTTGTTAAGAGATTACTCAATTTGAATATTGACTACACTGAAAAAAAAAAAAGTAAATTTACTTAATTTAAGTAAAATTGAAGTATGGAATTAAATAAAATCTACTTAACTAAGTTAAGTAAAATTAGCAAAGGAAATAACATTTAACGTGTAGTTAGAGTTTGATGAGTAATTTCTACTTACTTATTTTAAGTTTACCCCGCAGTCCTCAAGTACAATTCACTCAGCCAGTTTGTAAACTTTACTTAAATGTCATAGCACTAAAATAAAAAAATACCATTAAAGCATGTGGTTCACTTACAAACATGTATGTAAGTAAGTAGACAGCTCCTTATTGTTTTTAAGGTTATATGTTGTCAATGTAGTTATGAACCAAATGAACACAGAGACCTCAATACTTGGCACATGATACACAATGACGGTAACAATCATTGAATAGTTTCTGAGTATGAATAGGTCATTTTGAGTAAAAAATAAACTCTAGATGTTACAAAACAGCAAGTTGCTTAACCTAACAACAAAAGCAGCCATAAAACAGTGTAAATACATCTCGAAAACAGCAAAAAAAATGTAACCTTATTAATTATTCATGACCAAGTGCATGATGGGAACAACAGGATCATGACTTTGATATTTACTTAAACAGTCTTTGTTAGAATAACAAACAATTCTAAGTAAAATATACTTTGCAAATATAGTATGCTTAAATTGAGTACTAATATTGAATTTACTTTTTTTAAATTCTTGCCTGAACTAAATTATTTTATGTAAAAATGTTTTTTTTTCTGTATTGTTTACTTCACCACAAAATCATTTTTATCAGTGTATTTGGTAATAAAGCAATTTTTAGTGAATAAAAAAGAAGAGTTTGCCAATGTCACTTGGCAAAATGGTTATCCACCCTGTCATATTGGGGAATCCGCCCCTTTAAGAAAAGGCCATCCCATTTAGTGACATCAGGACAACAGATTTTTTTTTGTCTCTTCAGTGGTGGGAATTTGTGCCTGAGGTGAGTAAGTTGGTGACTTTTAAACTGACAAATTTTATTCATATGAGTTTGTTTACTGGCTTTTCCTAAGCTGAACATGTCCACGCTGTCGGCATAAAATATGCCAGAAGTAATTAGTACACAGTATTTTCAAAATATGTAAATTTTAAAATACAAAATTCTCTACAACAGACAGACTTTTTAGCTAGTCACAGTTCGTTGTAAGCTAATATGCTAATTGAAGCTCAAAATGTCCACCTGTACCATGGGCGGTATTATACAGTGCCTAAAATAGTCCCCAGCTAGGTAACTTCCAACATGACCAGCGCTAATGCCTTGTCCAAAAACCCACACTTGCGGTCTTTGAACTTGACCACTTTACTACTTGTATGATGTATTTCCTATTTTTGGCCCAAGTGTTGAAGTGAGGATGAAGACCTCATGTGTGTGAATGTTTCATTACCTGATGGGACATACTTATAGTGTAAAAATGCAAGGTTTTTTTTCAGAGCTTTAAATGCTTTGCATTTTAAAATCAAGCGTCTGTTCAGTAGTCCCTATAACAGATTAATCAATTTAATTTGTGGTGCTTCTAATTAAGTGATAAAAAGCAGTTGCAAATGCTGTACAAAATAAATATCACCACTACTCATTTTTGCACCAATAAAATGTCTAAAGCACTTTGTTTCTACCAAATTAGATGTAATATCTAAGTATCATATTAATGTTTCAATTACAGTGGAAAGGTTTCGGTGTCTCACGAGTTGTTTCCAGAACATGATGCATGATGGGATACACTAAGCCTCGGATACCGCTCTGGAGCGGTATTCAAGATAGTGTGCATTAAGGGCATTGCACTTTGGCGTGTTTAAGACCTTGCACAGTCTTCCGCACTTACTTCCTGCGAACAAGCTCTTTTAAGTGGCCAAGACCACAAGTGTGGGTATTTCAGTGTTGCCAAGTCTGCGGTTTTCCTGCGGAATCGGGCTACTTCACCAGTGTTGCCGCGGGGTTTTTTTCATGTCCGCGGGTTGAAGTGACCCCAGTAATGCAATATTTAACCCCTAGAATGCTAATTTTACCAGGGGAACCCCGCCAAAAACCGTGTATTTTACCCCCTGGAATGCTGGTTTTTAATGGGGGACCTCCCTCAAAACATAAGTGGACTACTTTTGGGCTAGTTTTGAGTAGCAATTGAGTATCCCTGGCAACCCTGGGATATTTGGACAAGGCATAAGCCACTAAGGTAATAGTAAAATAGCTGGGGACTATATTCAGGCGCTGCGTAATATCATTGCGCCAGCTGCACCCATGGTACGGCAGCAAAGTTCTTCCATTATTACTCTGGAATGAGAGTATAGTTCCTATCCATATCAGCTTGGAAAATCGCAACATTTCATTTTCTGTCGGTCTTTGTACACAATGTAACTACAGAAGAGTCAAGTTTTACATACGAAAAATATAGAAAATCTTTAGTCGTTTTTGAAGAGATGGTAATGGTCTAATCTGATTTAGTGATATATGCTAAGCTATGCTCAGTGTTGGGCAGTAGTTAGTTACTAGAAACTTAGTTACTGTAATAATATTACTTTTTGCAGTAACTAGTAGTGTAACTTATTACTAATAAGATTTCAGTAATAATATTACAGTTACTATCCATAAAACAGCTTAGTTACTTAGTTACTTTTGGTACCTCAACAATCAAATAATTCCTAGATTTATTTTCATAATTTTCTCGCACATGTATGTGATGTCCCCAGTGCAGCAGGCAAGCTTGGAATATGGAGAAGCTTACATTCAGCAGATAGAAATATTGCATTATATTGATTTTGTCAGAAAAAAAGAATATCTGAACACTGTTGTGTAAGTTGTGGCTTTACTTTACTCTGGCATTACATCTCACCCACAACCCTCTGATCAGCATGTGATACAATACATTATTCTACTTAAAAATCTTTTTTTGGAAAATTAAATAGTTTCTTACACACTTATGTGATTTGAACAAAATACATAATGAAATATAATCGTATATGGGTAATGGAAAAATTACAAGTAGTTTCAATTAATGAGGTTAATACATGATACAACACTTCTACTTGAATTTCACTATCAATCACTATTGAGTGTTTGTAATAACTTCTGACTGTGATGCAATGTAGATTTTGGTCAAATGATGAGGCAGAAATATGTTGTAACATTCTAGAAGAATTTTATATGGAAGACATTTACAACAGTTACAACTTCTGTGGGGCATGAAGAAAAAGTAATGTAACTAGTAGTGTAACTAATTACTGCTGCCAGAAAGTAATAAGTAAAGTAACAATATTATTTTTGAAAGGAGTAGCTAGTAATGAGTAATATATTACATTCTTTGAGTAACTAACCCAACACTGGCTATGCTAAAAGTGCCAACGGCAGATCCAGAGATCAGCTGAATTAATTCTAAAACTCATTTGTTTAAACTTTAGTTCGAAAATGAGCCTATTTTCAAAAAAAGTGGAGTGTTCCTTTAACAGTAATGTCCATGACAGGGTGGAAATATCTTATGGTTTATGCATCGAATAATGGCCCATAATTATCTAAAAAAAAAAAAAATGTGTGGGAGCTCAGCTAATATGTTTCTGTAGTACTTGATTTTTGACGATTGTGAGGGTTGGAAGGCACTCTATGGTGATATTGAGCCATGGCATAGTACATGTGCCAAAAAAAAAAAAATCGTAGTACCTTTTTTTTTTTTTTGAAGGCGAGTGTACATCCACAATACACACACAAGGTTATCTTTGCAGTTACTCTGCAGGGTGTGTTGTGTATGGTAAGTGTCACTATGACAACAAAGTGAGTGGTAATATGTGTATGCATTAAGATAAAGCAGTAAGTATACCTGTAGTCTCACTAACCCAGTAAACTTTTAGTTCACTAGGTTTTCTGCAGTATTTTGTGTAAACAGTTTCAAACGTACAACGCTCGTTCTGAGAAATAAACAACTGAATCAAACCGTTTTGTTTTGTGTGTTGGAACTGGTTTAAGACTAAACTGAATTCTATTATTTATCCTCACAGACTGGCTGTCACCATCCCATAAGACTCATCGCCATGACAACCGCAGCACCAATCAGATTCCGCGTCTTCTCTCTTAACTGCTGGTGAGTTTTACTCTTAACGTTTTCCTAAAATATATCCAACTGGAAATATTTTATAGGATTTCAGCATAACACAAAACAAAAACAGTTTTTTAGAGTTTTTAACTTTCCTGTATGAAGATACTTTTCCAGTCTGTTGATTACACAGTATCTAATAGGACTTTAAAGTGATATCATATACACTGCCGCTCAAAAGTTTGGTATCAGTAAGATTTTTTATGTTTTTTTAAGTGTCTTATGCTAATCAAAGTTCCATTTATTTGATTCAAAAAAATTACAATTATGAAATATTCAATTCAAAATAACCGTTTTTATAATTTATTTCAGTAATGCAAAGCTGAATTTCAGCCTTCAGTGTCACATGATCCTTCTGAAATCATTCTAATATACTGATTTATTACTTTTATTATCAATGTTGGAAACAGTTTTGCTGCTTAATATTTTTTTGGAACCTGTGATACTTTTTTCAGGACTCATGATAAATAAAAAGTTAAAAAGAACAACATGCATTCAGAATAGAAATCTTTTCTAACAATATAAGTCTTTACTATCGCTTTTTATCAATTTAACGCATCTTTGCTAAATAAAAGTATGAGTATCTTTCAAAGAGAGAAAGAAAGAAAAAATGTATTTACCCCAAACTTTAAGCAAAAGAGTAAAACATTTTATTTATCAAAAAAATCCTAGTACTAAAAACAAAATAAATGTTTAAAATATTATCAGAAAATATTTTCTCTATATTAAGTTTTTTAATAGTAAAAAAAAAATTAAGCTAAGCTAAAACCATTAAAAACATTTATTACTTAAATATATAAACGTTAACTGAAATAAAATAAAATAGGAAAAACTAACTTTTTTATTAACTTCATTTCAGCAATCTTTCTCATTTTCATTTAGTGTACTTTAATGTATTAAAAAATTAAATAAAAAGGAACTATATAGACAAAAAAAACTAAGTTATAAAATAAAAACGATCACTACAACTTTTAAAAAACTATTCAAAATAGAAAAAAAATCTTGATACTAGATTAATGTTGGATATTACACACATTTTTTATTTAATTTAAATGCATTTTACAGTAATCCATAATAAATATTTTTCATTTAATAAAAATATAAACCTGAACATATGCATTTAAACTACTGTATTTGAACATTTACTGTATGTTGCAAGAATGACAGATTTTCATATTTTTAAGATGCATTTTGTAAAATCTTTTTTTCCTCTCTTAAATATTTCTAGTGAATATCTTTGCACTGAATTTATATTATTAACTAATAATTTGCATCAAATTATCCATGAATGCAATACTGTGAAGGGGTGTTTTAACGTATTTAGTTTGTTGTGATTGTTTTAGGGGGATCAGATACCTAAGTAAGAACTGCAAAGAACGGTTTGTTATGATCGGAGACCTGCTGAATCAGGAACAGCTTGATATAGCGTTACTACAGGAGGTAAAACAAATAAACCTGCACACCTACAGATGTTTCAGCAAAGCTAAATGCGTTCTACGTCAATAAAATATGGCTGTTCGTAATATTTTTGTTGTCACGGATGTTGAAATTATTCATGTAAACTTTTTGAACAATAAGATTTACTTGTCAGTAGATAATTATTTGAAATGCACGGTTGTACTGTAAAATGACATATTTTCTTTGGGCCATTTGTTCCAGGTCTGGTGTGAGAAAGACTTTCTGTATTTGAAGAAGAAGCTTAGCAGTGCCTATCCATATTCCCATTATTATAAAAGGTCAGTCATAGACTATAATGGATGAAAATGACACATAGCAATGCTTTTACTAGTTTTGTCACTGTGTCCCTGAAAGTTTTGGGGTTGAATGCACAAAGTGATATGAATAAGGACACGGATAAAAATGCATTTTCTTTTAAAGAAACAACCTCTTGTTTTCAGTGGATTTATAGGGAGCGGAATGGCCGTGTTTTCCAAACATCGAATCCATGATGCCTTTCTGTACAGATTCTCATTAAATGGATATCCATACATGGTAAGTCTGCTAAAAATGAAAATAAAGACATTTAATTCAAAAGTACAATTTAACGCGAGCAATGTTTGTTTCCTGTACTATATATTTAAGAATATTTACAACATAGTACACCCTTAAATACTATATTTCTTTTATAAAAACACTTACCACTATGCAAAAGTATTTTTTAAACAGTATTTTATTTAGCAGATTTACTAATTGTCATCCTAACCATGTGCAAAGCAAAAAGTGTGCCTATAGTATAGACACATACTCACTAGGTTTTTTTTTTTGTTTTTTGTTTTTTTGTGGGCTCAGTTTCGTCTTTCAGTGTAAGAGCTGTATGGTTGGTCTGATGGCATGTTAATGATCTATTCTTATATCAGGCTCAACATGGCGACTGGTTTGGTGGTAAAGGCATTGGGAAGATCTTGCTTAACATCAATGGGCTGAACATTCATGTTTTTGTCGCTCATGTAAGTTCATGCAAAATGTGTGTTTGCGTTATTTAAAACATGTATATACTAATATTATATTTAATAACATTATTTTTATGTATTATATATAGGATTGCAAAGGGGTGAAACATTTCCAAACTTTCCAAAAATCCATGGAATATTTAAAAAAATCCTGGAATGTTTCTGAAATTTCCTTTTTGCCACCCTAATTACATATTTATTTGTTATTTTAGTGTTTATTGTTTTTATTATTTATTTATTTTGTAATATTCTCAACATTTTGTTTTAATTTTACATTTTAGTAAATTTTGTTTTGTGCTTTTGCCATTTTTATTAGTTTTTCTTAAATGTTTCTGTTTAGCTTTGATTTAGTTTTATTTAAATTTTAGTTTTAGTAAATTTACTACTTAAACTTGTTGTTTTAAACAGATTTATTTACTAATATTGTATTTAATAACATTATTTTTATTAATTATGTATTTATTTGTTATTTGTGTTTATTATTGTTTTTATTTATTTATTTTTACATACTTTTAGTTTTTCATTTTAATTTAAGTTTCAGCGATTTTTTTTTTTTTGTTTTTGTTTTTGTTTTGTGCTTTTGTCATTTTATTAGTTTTTCTTAAATGTTTCTCTTTAGCTTTGATTTAGTTTTCAATTCTAGTTTTAGTAATTTTACTAAAACTTATTTTATTTCAGTGTTATTTTAAAATATTGATTTTCTAATATTGTATTTTATAACATTATTTTTCTTAATAATATATTTATTTGTTTATTTTTATATATATATTTTCAGTTTTCATTTAAAGTTTTAGTGATTTTGTTTTGTGCTTTTGTCATTTTTATTATTTTTCTTAAATATTTCTCTTTAGCTTTGATTTAGTTTTATTTAAATTTTAGTTTTAGTAATTTTACTACTTAAACTTCAGTTAGGTGCCAAGGCACATTTCTAATTTTCATTTACCTTTTTAATTTTTTAAGTTTTAATTTCAATTTAATCTATTGCCTTTTTCATTTCAGCTTCATTTTGAATTAATAAAATTTAATAACTTATTTTTAGTTTAGAGCAGCATGCATATGTATGCACATATGTTTGTGTTTTTCTACCCTGCGTTACGGCATTTTCTTCTCTTCACAGCTGCATGCCGAATATTGCAGAGAGAAAGACTCTTATCTCCCGCACAGAGTGGTTCAAGCCTGGGAGCTGCAACAGTTTGTAAGGTGCTAAACGTCTGCTATATTTACCCATGGCTGCCGGTTTATTTTTAAGCCTAATACTGCTTTTAGTCGCTCAGTTCTTTAATAACAGCCTCTTTGCAAAGCTGCATCACATTGCAACAGCTTCCTAATGTTGTGTGCTTTGTCATCTCATTGCTTAAAGCTTATGATTGACTTTTTTTTTTTGTTTTTTTTTTTCTCGATAAAGGCACACTAGTGCTGGAGCAGACGTGGTGATTCTGGGTGGAGATCTGAACATGCACCCGGATGATCTCGGTACAAGACTGCTGAGAAACTACACGGGACTAAAGGACAGCTTCAGTGAGGCTGCTAAGTTTGATGTTAGTACTGCAGCGTGATGTTACCTGAAGCCTCATAATGACTGTGTGTGTAATGAAAAGTCACCTTGCTTTCTAAGTTATGATTTATAATGACCTCCCTGTCATCAATTTTAGGGATGTGAGGAGGGATACACTCATATATCTGAAAACCCCTACACAAGCACGGATAGTCTTGTTCCATTTGGAGGAGGAATCCGGATAGACTACATCCTGTTCAAGGTAAATATTAGACACTTGTTTTTATACAGTGAGGGGGAAAAATTATTTGATCTCCTACTGATTTTGTACGTTTGCCCACTAACAAAGAAATGATCAGTCTATAATTTTAATGGTAGGTTTATTTGAACAGGGAGAGACCGAAGAACAACAAAAAAAGAAAGAACAAAAGAAAAATGCATTTTTAAAAAAGTTATAAATTGATTTGCATTTTAATAGGTGAAATAAGTATTTGACCCCTTCGCAGAACATAACTTAGTACTTAGTGGCAAAACCCTTGTTGGCAATCACAGAGGTCAATTTTCCAAGATTGAGCTGAATAAATAAGCTTTCCACTGATGTATGGGTTGCTAGGATAGCACAATATTTGGCTGAGAACTGACAACTATTTGAAAATCTGGAATCTGAGGGTGCAAAATAATCAAAATATTGAGAAAATTGCCTTTAAAGTTGTCCAAATGAAGTTCTTAGCAATGCATATTACTAATCAAAAATTACATTTTGATATATTTACGGTAGAAAATGTACAAAATATCTTCATGGAACATCTTTTCTTAATATCCTAATGATTTTAGGCATAAAAGAAAAATCAATCATTTTGACCCATACAGTGTATTTTTGGCTATTGCAACAAATATACCCGTGCTACTTAAGACTGGTTTTGTGGTCCAGGGTCACATTTCATGTAGTTGGCCACCGGGGATTTTGTCCCACTCCTCTTTGCAGATCCTCTCCAAGTCATTAAGGTTTTGAGGCTCACGTCTGGCAACTCGAACCTTCAGCTCCCTCTACAGGTAACAAGCTGAGATTAGGAACATTCCCTTTAAGAGAGTGCTCCTAATCTCAATTTGTTACCTGTATAAAAGACACTTGAGAGTAAAGCCCTGTATTTCAGCCGACTTTTTTATGTGCCTAGGGCCAGGCTTCGGGCCAATTTTCACGTCACAGTTCTTATTTTAATATTTTAGACATCCACCAATTATAGTGATGAAAAAAATGTCAGCACAGGTGGAAACAACACAAGACTTCAATTTCGCTTTCATTTTTGAGACCGGCTTGTAGCAGCGAGCGCGCCTTCAGTGCAGCTGGAAGAGATCCACGCAAAAAGCTAAAGTTTGCCTCAAAGCACCAGTAAAGGTTATTACCATGAATGTGTTGGGGGAATGTGAAATTAGTAAGGAGATTTTTGAATTATTTATTAATAAACTGTTAATAAGTCAGTGTCGCAGGGATGGAATTGCCGATCAAGACTCGCCATCTCCTCATTGGATGCGCCTTTAGAGGGAAATGCACCTTTACAGATTACATAATGAAAGAGTTTTTGTTTTCGATTTGCTTTATTTCATTAAGTAATGATTTAAAGCTTTCTATAGATACACTGCCCTCCAAAGGTTTGGAAAAGTGGAGTTTTGGACAATATTGGTATGAATCCTTTTTAATTTTTTATAATTTTGCACTGATAAGGGACAACACAAACTATAAAAACATATTTTATTACATAAACAGTTTATACACAGAAAAAAATTAAATTTTCGATTCATCAAAATATATCCACCATTAGCAGCTAGTAAAGCTCTGCATAATCTGGGCATCCGAGCTGTCAGTTCATTTTTGTGAAGCGCTCCTTTTGAGATGACAGAAAGCGCATCATGTTTGTTTTCTTCATTTTATACAAGCACCAATTGCAGCGTTTTGTTGACATTGTGAGTGCACACAAATAAAAGTCGACCCTTTACAGTTAAGAAACGATGTATTACTCCTACCTTTATGAGCAAGAATGCTGGAATATTTTAAATTGTTTATACCGAAAAAAAATGCAAGCGATCGCGCTGGCGCCTCCTGCAAAGCGGCTTTAGCTTCCACTCTCCGCACAAATTATTAGATATGTGCCTAATAGCAAACATTTATCTTATACTTGAACTGTTTTATATCTATAGATTTTGTTTTAGCAAGTGATGATTTGAGAAGGCAAAATTGATCATGCAGAGTATGATCAGTCGTCTGCTGACCGCTTGGTCGTTACTTTAAAAAACAAAAACTTATATTTAACAAACAAACAAAATAAAATGCTTAAAGTTTTCTGAATTTACTTAATAAAACATCAAAACAAAATATAATCACTTTGCCCTTACATACAAAACTGAACTATTTTAATAGCCGAAACAGTAGTATAAGCTGTTTTGGGAGAAGGGGGAAAAAGACGGGCTCGGGTCGGACTCGGGAGAAATCTTGCTGATTGAATTCAAATACTTTTTTAATTCATTAAAATGGAAATAAATGTATAACTTTTTTGAAATGCGTTTTTCAGAATTTTTTGTTGTTATTCTGTCTTTCAGTGTTAAAATAAACCTACAATTAAAATTCTAGGCTGATCGTTTCTTTGTCAGTGGGCAAACGTACAAAATCAGCAGGGGAACGAATAATTTTTTCCCTCACTGTACTGTTTGTATCATGTTGTGATACAAGTGATGTTTCCTAAGACTTGTATTGTTGCTTATGATCTGGTTTAGTGATCTGAACAAACCTCAAGCATAAGTATTAAACTGGCATGATACCTATGTTTAGCCTTCTTTACTTAGGTGCTCATGAATGCTAACAGTTCTGTTTTATGCAGGGATCAAAGGAAGTGCATGTGAGCTGTGAATCTTTGTCCACCACTAAAGGTCCGGTTTCTGGACATCCATTTCCTTACTCTGACCACGAGGCTCTCACAGCCGAGTTCCTGTTTACACAGACTAAAAAGGGAAACGGGTGCTCAGAGAGAAAATCTGGCTGTGTTTCAGGTATTTGGTCTTGGAATATTAAATGCACACTTAAAAAATATCTTGCCAATAAACCAGTGCTCTCTATTTGGATATGCTTTAATTAAGTTTGGAAATTTTGGTTTTACATGCATGTTTTTAGATATGCAATGTCTAAAAGGAACAGCTCACCCAAAAATATGAATTTACTCATCCTCATATCATTCAAAACTTGTATAATATTACAGAGAAATAAAGGAGAAACTGTTTGTGTGACAAGCTGAGGAAAAAACTCTTATCGTGTCATTTAGTTCAAAAAAATTACATATCTTTTGGGTTTAAAACTACTTAAGGGTGAGAAAATGATGATTCTGCATTTGTTGTTTTGACATTCACATGTTTGGGGTTGGTAAGATTTTTTAATGTTTTTCAAAGAAACCTTTTCTGCTTGCCAAGGCTGCATTTATTAGATCAAAAATACATTAAAATGTTGTGAAATATTATTTAAATATTGTGAAATATTATTTAAAAGTGAAATAACTGTTTCTGTATTTTTTTTTTGTGTGTTATCCTATAAAATTGCCACTACTGCAACAGTCATGGCATAAAGGGAACACACACAATTTCTGTACAGTTATGCAAATTTGTAGTGTTTTAGTATGTGGGCTAAAATTCTGTAATGTGAATATTACTATCACTACTGAAAATGTGCTGTCATGACCGAAACATGGGATGTTTTGTCAAAAATAAATGATACTGAATTATCAACTTTGGATTTGAAACTACATAAGGGTGAGAAAATGATGCTAGAATTATAATTTTAGGTTAATGACTATTAAAGATGATTCTGCACTTGTTGTTTTGACATGATGTACACCACCATTCACAAGTTTAGGGTTGGTAAGATTTTTTAAATGTTTTTCAAAGAAGACTTTTCTGCATTTATTTGATCAAAAAATACACAGTAATATTGTGAAATATTATTTCAATGTAAAATTACTGTTTTATATTTAAATATATTGTAAAATGTAATTTATTTCTGTGATGCAAAGCTGAATTTTCATCATTACTCCAGTCTTCAGTGTCACATGATCCTTCAGAAATCATTCTAATATGCTGATTTGCTGCTCAAACATTTATTATTTATTAACATATAATTATCAGTAGAAACCCCTTTTGTGCTGCTTAATATTTTTGAGCAAACAGTAATACAGAAAGTTCAAAAGAACAGTATTTATTTGACAAGGAAATCTTTGTAACATTGTAAATGTCTTCACTGTCGCTTTTGATCAATTTAATGCATCCTTGCTGAATAAAAATATTAATAAAAAAAAAAAGAAAAAATCTCACCAACCCCAAATTAAAGATTTGTAAATGTGAGTGTTAAGTTTTTTCATTCTGTCACTTTGTTTCTTTCTCAGACAAGCTTCCCGAGCTGGTCAACACAGTCAATGAAGCTCGTACTGAAGTAAAGGTGGGTCTCCACTGTGCTGAACGCATGCGCCACACTGCGGCACGTACGGGCATCATGGGTCTTGTCCTGTTAGTGCTCGAGCTAGCCATCGCCACTGTCCCATTGTTTGCTCTGGGAGCCGAACAGCCCTTTCCTAAAGCTTCTTTTTACCTGCTGGGGGCGCTGTGTTTTGCCATCCTCCTCACCACACTGATGCTGTACGTCTTCTACAGCATGGAGGTGAAGGCACTGCAAGGCGCTGAGGACCAGATGAGACTGGCACTAAGTAGCATTCAAGAACAGCTTAAGGAGTCCCCCAAGGTTTTATCCTCGGACCATTTGTGAAATCCACTAGACTGCAAGGATTCGCCTCATTTGTAGGCAGAAGGTTAAACCAATGTGGTGTTTAAATAGAATCATTTACTTATTATGGAATTGTGAAAATCATTATTTTATGATGTCTTAATTGAACACTTGTTCAGTTTTATTAACTATGCAGGCTTTTTGCACCAATATTGAGGATAAACTACCAGTCAAAAGATTTTTCATGTTTTTTAAAGAAGTCTCTTCTGCTCACCAAGCCTGCATTTATTTAATCCAAAGTACAGCAAAAATAGTAACATTTTTAAATATTTTTACTATTTAAAATAACTGTTTTCTGTTTGACTATATTTTAAAATGAAATTTATTCCTATGATCAAAGCTAAATTTTCAGTGTCACATGATCCTTCAGAAATCATTCTAATAGCTGATTTGCAGCTCAAGAAACGTATTATCAATATTTAAACAGTTGAGTACTTTTTTAGGATTCTTTGATAAATGGAAAGACCAGCATTTATCTGACTGAAAGTATAGAAATTAATACTTTTATTTTGCAAAGATGCTTTAAATTGATTAAAAGTGATGAAAAAAGACATTTTGAAAGACATGTTTTAAAATATTTCTGTTTCAGTTAAAAAAATTCTACTCAGCTGTTTTCAACGTAATAACAAAAAATAAATGTTTTTTGAGCAGCAAATCAGAATATTAAAATGATTTCTGAAGGATCATGTGACTGGAGTAATGATGCTAAAAATTCAGCTTTGAAATCACAGGAATTACATTTTTAAATGTATTCAAACAGAAAACTGTTATATTAAATAATAAAAATATTTCTACATTTGACTGTTTTTGCTGTACTTTGGGTCAAATAAATGTAGGCTTGGTGAGCAAAAGAGACTTCTTTAAAAAAAAAATCATTAAAATCTCTCTAAAAACAAAAAAACGTTTGAATTTGCCTGGTAGTGTACTTGTTCCTGGGAGCAAAGAAACCAGAAAGCTAGTAAAATCATTATTTACATGAGATTATTTTGCAAACAGGGTCACAGAATGACTTAAAATTACACATATTATTAATATAATTAATAATAAAATCAATTTTAATATTAATATAGTGTTATTATACATTTATTATATTGTAATATTAGTATAGTATATATATATAATATTATCTAAAATAAAATACATAAACTCAAGATGTAAACTGATGCTATATTTTTCCCCTTATTTGAAGAACATACAGTTCTTGATATATATATATAAACACACACACACACACACACACACACACACACACATATACACGTATATAATTTTTATTTATATATTTAGCCACTGATTTAGAAGAATGGACCAGTATGAACCACATATGACAGCTTATAATCACTTTCTAACCGAATATTATGTTCTTTGCTAACGTTTGTAAATGTAGACCTGCTGGGCAGGTGTTTCTGTCCTTTTATGTGTTAAATCTTTCCAGCGATCAGCTTGTGATGTTTTGTGCATTCATTGTGAAAGGGGAAGGTTATATCACGATAAGGCTGTTTTGGGAAACCAGAAGCAACCTCATATCTTCAGTTATTTTTAGTTTCTGTTTGGGAAAGTCAAGCGAAGAAGAATAAAAACACAGTGTACTGTAACTATCATTATCTTGTTTGGTCAAACCACTAAACTACATAACTGTATTTTCCTTTTGTTTAACCTGTCAACAACCTTGTGTATCCATCTGTTATATAACAGTTGTATTACATAACTGTATCTTTTATAAAAAGAATAAACAATGCACATCAATATTTCAGCATGATGTTTTTATATTGGTTTTAATGTGAGCTACTTGCCAGCAGGGTGCAGTGTTGGTTAATCTTTAGTAGTTTAAGAAATTGTTTGTGGTTGTGCTGTTATTATCCAGATGTTATTACACATGGTGACTACATCAAGTGGATATTAGGACTAGTTCAGTTTTTGAAAAGAATTTTGATGTCTTTTTGTAATATTTACGTCTATGAAAATGCTAAACTATAGAGATCTGGATATTTGTGTTTATGTAACTTAAGTAATCACAGTAAAGTAGTTTTTAATTGTCTCTGTGTATATATATATTCAGACTTAAGTACAAAAAGAGAAAGTGACCTATCCTTCTCTTTGTTCCTCAAGAATAGGACGAACCCAAAGACTTTCCCATTCGCTGTCTTACTGTCGAAGTGTTCTAACATTTAATGATGACACATTTGTGCAGCGGGACCTGCCCATGCAGATGACTCGGGTGCAGTTTTGTCATGGGTGTGGTTGGACCTGCTGTCTGCACATGTGTTTTTACTAATGCAGTCTGCTGGAGATGATGAGTCCTCCCCTTAGTCATGGAGGTTCTCAGCAGCTCTGCTCATGTCCTCAGGGCTACACTTAAAAAGGTCTTTGTTCGTAAGAAGACAATGTCTTAATTTAATATGTAGAAAAACACGTTTTATATGATCTGCACTGCTAGTGAAAACACTAGAAGTAAACGCTGAAAGTGAAATGCTACTGGAGAGTTCATTCGAGGTTGCTCTGATTGCTTAAACCCTCTGTAGACACCCTTTCTGATGGGCAGTTCTCTTAAACGCTCCTGCGACAACTGGATTAGCAACTTTTCCCATAGAAACTCATAAAAAAAGGCTTTGAGGAATCATTAAAGGAACAGACGCAAGTTCAGATGCAAAACCAGCTAAAAGCCATCTCGCTCAAATATGAGATAATGATACTGAATGAATGCTCTGGACACATATTATACATCCATCGAATACTTTTACTTCAAACTCGCTAAAATCCCACCCATTACTCACATAGAAACCTATACATCTGAGCCTGATAAAAATGCATTTTTTAAAGAAAAGTTTTTCTGTGATACTTTTTCTTTGAATCTTTGGTGAATAAAAAGTTAAAAAGAACAGCATTTATTGAAAATAGAAATATTTTCTAACAATGTAAGACTTTACTATCGCTTTTAATCAATTTAACACATCCTTGCTGAATGAAAGTTTTAATTCATTTCAAAGAAAGAAAGAAAAAAATATACTGACCCCAAACATTGAACGCCTGTGTGTATTGTTACAAAAGATTTCTATTTTAAATGAATTCTGTTCTTTTTAATGTTTTAAAACTCGGGAATAAGGTATCACAGGTTCCAAAAAATAATAAAAAGCATAACTATTTCCAACATTGATAATAAATCAGCATGTTAGAATGATTTCTGAAGAATCATGTGACACTGAAGACTGGAGTAATGATGCTGAAAATTCAGCTTTGCATCACAGGAATAAATTCCATTTTAACTTATATTAAAAGAGAAAACCACTATTTTAAATTGCAATAATATTTTACAATATTACTGTATTTTTAAACAAATAAACAGAGTTTTATAGTCATATTTACTGCAGAATAAATGGCCATAAATCATAATTTATTATTTTATTTATTTAAAATCAAAATGATACATTTTTAACAACGTTGTTATTATTAATGATTTTAATAGAAATTAATATGATCAATTTTAATTACATAACATAATTAAAATGCTAAAAATACTCTATGTAAACTGTAATTGTATTTCTTTTGTCCCCTATTGTTTTTAATCTAACAATAGTTCTCAAACCTTATGATCTCATACCTTACTATAATGTATGTATGTGAATACTTGTTTAAAGTAAATAAATACTATACGTAAATAAATACTATACGGATTTGTGTATGTGTGTATATATATATATATATATATATATATATATATATATGAAGAGTTCCGATGCCAAACCCTCTAAAAGCCATCTCGGTCAAAAATGAGATAATGATACTGAGTGAATGCTCTTGACACATATTATACATCCATCATATACTTTTACTTCAAAGTCGCTCAATCAGAAGTACCACTACTTACATAGAAACATATACACCTGAGCCTGATAAAAATGCATTTTTTTCAAGAAATGCGTCAGATGGACTTAGAGACTTTTGCATCTGAACTCTTCATATATATATATATATATATATATATATATATATACATATATAATTCATAGTTTCTGTCCTATATGGTGTTTTGATTGGCTGCTTACTGTCTATTTCACCTCGGCTCATTCTGTTCACCATTGTTTATATAGGGACTATATTTTGTAGCGGAAGGTGCTGTGTAATGAAGTTTTCTTTTATTCTTTTAATGAAGAATTGTGTCTTTGAGTATTTTATCACGTATTAAAATGATTATGCTCTATTTTTAAATAAATACACCCTGTACGTCGTGCCTAACAACGCCTCAATGATATTAAACTTACACTTTTAAAGTATATCTATTATCCTTATTAAAAGTGACGCTTTGTTCTATAATTGATAAGCTTTCGTAGTGTAATCGGTACTAAAAAGAACGGAAGAACAGGTGCTGAATGGGCTTTCGTTACCTCTTCGGGCGTCGTATGGGCGTGTTATGAGGGCAGGACCAGGTGAATCTCTCTGTGAGTCAAACCCTGAATCAAACCCAGAGCAGCCAGACGGAGCAGATAGTTGGAGCTTTACGAATTGGACCTCACCTGTCTCTGGAGCGGAGACAAAAGCCAAAATGATGCCCGAACCTTTAAAATCGGCTCTGTCCATCGGGGACGTGGAGGACACGTCTCTCGCTCTTCCGTCCGACCGAGAGCTGAGATCCGCGCAGCAGCGAGTTCTGGAGCAGGTTCACACCATCAAGAGGAGCAAGTCCAAATACAGCAGCAAAAGCGTGTCCGGACTCACTTCCCCCACCAGTGAGTGCACTTCAGCTCATACCAAGTGTTTTACACGAAATCAGCATGTTTTTTTTTTATTATTTGATATGGGAATAGCATGGTATTCATCTTTACTGGACTTTTCAAAAACGTTCCTATGGTATTAGCTATTATTATTTTCTGTGATACTTTATGGTGAAATCCTGGTAGCCTACTTTTTACAGTTTACACTCACGTGGAAATCTTAGAAGAATTGTTTTTATTCATTTAGTATGCTAAGTACGTAGTATGTACATGGGAAACTGCTGAACAGTGTTTGTTTTTGCTAGTATACCATAGTAAATCGTGTTTTTGCATGTACTCATGCCTAAACATAAAATAATATCTAAAGTAAGTAATAAAGTGATATTTGAGGTGTTTTCCAGGTAAAATCGGCTTAATTTTAGTGTTTTGGAGCTGTCACTCCGCCATAAGTAGCTTAGATAAACAGCTCCTCACTTTGTTTACTTGTTGTGAGCTATATTTGCATACTGAAGGTTATAATCAGGTCTCTTTATTTATTTATTTATTTATTTATTTATTCCAAGATAGCAAAATGTTTGAGTCAAGAAATGTGGAATTTATATTATATTACGCATGTTAAATATTCAGTTGATTTCTAATGTAAACTCTTATTATTAATAGATGAACCACTAAGTAGAGGAAAATGAGCAATTTCTTTGCTTAAAAAATTACTTTAATTTTAAACAAAGAAGCTTGGATTCATTCAGCCATATTTAATCATTTCCTTGACTTGAATAAAACAAGTTACATTACGCATGTTATAAGTTGTGTTACGTTAATTGATTCCTAATATAAAATTTATGGATAAGTCACTATTTATGTGACCCTGGATCACAAAACCAGTTGTAAGGGTCAAATTTTTCCAAAACGTTTTCCACTGATGCATGGTTGATAGGACAATATTTGGCCGAGATACGACTATTTGAAAATCTGGAATTTGGAAAAAAAAATCTAGATATTGAGAAAATTGCATTTAAAGTTGTCCAAATGAAGTTCTTAAATTTTGATATATTTATGGTAGGAATGTTACAAAATATATTCATGGAGCATGATCTTTACTTAATATTCTAATGATTTTTGGCATAACATTTTGACCCATACAATGTATTTTTGCCTTTTGCTACATATATACCTGTGCTACTTAAGACTGGTTTTGTGGTCCAGGGTCACATATAAGGAATTAATACTGTAAAAATGATTTTAAACCAAGGTATTTAGTTTCATTCAGTCATGTTAAAATTATTTCTTTGCCTTTATAAAACTAGTTACTTTGAAAATACATTATGCATAATAAATAGTCCTCAATTTCTAATGTAAACTCCTATTGTCAATGAATAAACCCCTAGGCGATTCAGTAAAGTAAAAAGTGAAAATGTGCACTTTCTCTTTCTTAAAAAAATGCTTTGATTTTAAACCATGGTATTTGGTTTCATTTTGTCATGTTAAATCATTTCTTTGACTTGAATAAGACCATAATAAAGTGCTTTTTCTCAGTAAAACCTGTTTTCAGAGGACTGTGAGAACAAAGTGCTAACTTTGCAACTCTGTAAAACACGCACCTCACTGTAAGCTTTATATTTTGATTTTCATAATTCAAAATGTCCGTGAATGCATGTTTTATTTGCCCTTTTTGTCATAATTCAATTGCAGGCCCTGAAAGTGACAGCGTGTTTTACGACTTCAAGTTTTCTCCAGGCGCGTCTCTCAGCGGACCCTCGTTCAACAGAGGAGGAACCATGACAAATGGGGTAAATATCATCAAATGTGTATTTATGAACATGACATACGCATGTGTTCGCATTTATCTTTAGGTGTGTGTAAATTAATTCTGCATTTCAGTTTCCCACGGTTGGGTGGGTGACGCACATTTTTTTCATTATTCATGCACTCAGTCGAACACTTCTCACTGAGTCATCTTTCAGGATGACAATAGAAACGTGAAATGTCAAATGTCTTTAGCCTGGTCTTAAGCCTGGTTACATGTTTCATTTTTCTGAATTTGAAATGTTATTCTTACAGAAACAACAATAGTTACTAGGACATGACAGCGGAAAAACAATCCATCAGGCGTCAGTGGACGAAAAGCAGTTAGCTTCACCTAATTTCACATAGCGTGTCCATATAGGCCTATACGTTCACTAGTATACTGGTATGCTCTTGTTCATGTTTTCTAGTTAGAGACATGCACAAAAAAAAAAAACAAAAAAAAGGAAAAATGAAACCACTCCTCTCCTTCACTTTTTATGACTCATCCCAGTGTTGTATTACCAAACGGCCTGGTTTCTAGATATTCTTACCAACCCTTCTTTACATTTGGGTGTATCCGCTGGAATCTTAATGCCTTCTGTGTTTAAAATGGCTTGTTCGGCTTCAGTGGAGCGTGTAATCCTTTTGCACTGTGTTACTTAATTTTTTATGCTGTTTTCTTAAAGTAAGTGCATAAAGCCCTGTTGACATTCTGTGTTTTGAATTATTTACAAACATACTTGCATACAAATCAGTCAGTTATTTTCTCACAAACGGCACACTGTTGCTACGTACTTTGACTAGATGTTAAGCCACTTTGTTTGCATTTTAATCCATACTTTCAGGCTAACACTCTTGTTCAGGCAAAACCGTGGTGTGGGTTAAATTGGGTAAATGATGGGTTAGGAGTCGTTGCTGTGTGTAATTATAAGATTAAGACTGAAGTATACAGAATATGATAGCACTAGGTAAAATGCACTTGATTTTTGCATTATAAATTAACATTTGCATTGCATGTTTTTTTGTATTGCAAATTATGTCAGCATGAAAATTTAATTGAAAATTGGACATGTTTCTATGTCCAGATTATGCAAATGAATGGTGTTTTCACTCAGCGGTAGTTAAAATGCTCTAATTATAAATTATAAAATGCTTAAATTATACATGTACATCTTTTGCATTGAAATATTTGGATTTTAACATGGCGCTAGTTGAAATGCTCTGATTTCCAATTTTTTATAAATTAATATTTGCATTTTTTTTTAGAGATTTTAAGATTTTGTTTCTAAACATAGTCTGACAGAATGAGTTAAATGCTTTACTTTGCATATAATTATAAATTAAAATGTGCAATAAATGTACAAAAAAATTGCACCCAGATTTAATTATAAATTATGATTTAAGCATGACAATTTGAGTGAGACATTGATATGTCCAGACTACGCAAATGTATGGTGTTTTTAGTCTAATAATAAACTATGAATTATATATATATATAAATGTATATATAAATTATATCAATTATTCCCATTGAATTTTTTTGTTTACATTTTTTATATATCAGTAGCAAAATGCTAAATTGACTTGTTTATATGTCCAGACTATGCAAATTAAAATGTGGGTGCAGAGTTGTCTATGGTGTTTTCAGTGAACAACTAATGTCTGATAGCACTACTTTAAATGGTCTGATTTAATTATAAATGAATATTTACATTTACATTATTTTGCATATAATTTTTTGTATTCAGATATGTAATAAGAAACTATAATATTAACATAAAAATTTGTGTGAAAAATTTGGCTTGTTTCTTAATATAGACAGTCTGACAGCGTGAGTTAAAATGCTTTCTTTTGCATTTAATTATAAATTCAAATTTGCATTAAATAAAAAAAAAATCAGATGTGTGTTAAATTACAAATTACGATATCAACATGAAAACAGTGAAAATTTTACATTGTTTCTATTTGCATTAAATAATACATTAAATCTACATCCAGATGTTTTAATTAAGAATTATGATATTATCACAGTGAAAAATTGCCTTGTTTCTATGTCCAGACTATGACGTTTTCTGTGTAGAATTATAGGATTAGGAATAAAGTGTGCACAGTCTGCTAGCATGAGTTAAAATGCTTTATCTTACATTTAATAAAAAATTAAAATGTGCATTAAATAAAAAGTGTGCACATTTAATAATACATTACAGTTTGCATTAAAAAAAAATTCATATACATTTTTTTGCATCCAGATTTTTTAATTACAAATCATGATATCAGCATGAAAATTTTAGTAAACATTTTAAGTAAAAAGGTCAACTTATTTCCATGTCCAGACTATGCAAAGGCAAGGCTACATGCGCCAGTCCGCCAACTCTCGCAGCTCCAGCGGCCAGCGGGTGTCCAGTGGCTCAGGCAAGTTAGATCGTTCCTTCTACAGCAGCACCACCGGGACTCTCCCTGCCCAAACCCGGACCAGCAACCAACTTTTCAGCTACCAAGCCACCCGCAGCGCTCCAGACCTGGGCTACCAGTCCACCTCCAACGGTGGCGCCGCCACTCTACGCACCCAAACCAGCCGTCAGACCTTTAACAGGATGCCGAACCCTCAACTTCCCCAGGCTCTCGGCAACGGCACTGCGACCAGAGGGTCTAACAGCAATCAGGTCAGCACCGTGCGGACCGTCAGACGCCCGTCTTCCCTGCAGTCCAACGGAGAATCCAGGATGTCCATGATCAGGAGCGGACAGGCCAAGGATATCTCTGGGTGAGTTTTTGTAGTGTTACGCTTACGATGTGATGATCTGTGACTGGTCTCTCACTCACTCTTGTGTCCATAGGATGAACGCAGAGAGGATTATGGCCGATATGACGATGCAAGATGCGGTCGAATATCTGTACAGTCTGGATGAGAGCCGCCAGCTCTGTGGAGCTGCTTACATCCAGCACACCACCTTCACCGATGACAGGGCCAAGCAAGAGGTCTGGACCATAAACTACCATGGTTTTACCATATTTCTTAGACGTGCACTATAGAAATGATGTGTTTTGCCACATATTTACCATGGTATTGACATGGTATTCCTTTAAATATATGGTATTGCCATGTTTTCAGGCATGCAGTATAGAATTTATGTTTTTTGGACATTCACTTTGAATATAGTGTTTCAATTACAGTAAATACCAAAGTGCCATCTAATATCATAATAGTATTACCATGGTGTTTCCATAGTATTTTTATGACAGTACTATGGTACAATATCTTTGGAACGACAAAAAAGTACCATGTTATAAAACACCAAAAGTTACCATGGTATTACCATGTTTTTTAGACATTGAAATAATGCTTTTTTGTACATTTATATATGTACCATTGTACTGAATGAATGACTTGAATGAGTATTACCATGGTGTTACCACAGTATATTTTTATGATATTACAGTTTCTATTCATTGCCAAAAATGTACTATGGTATTATAAAAACTCATTATGCATTATAGAAGTTATGTTTTTTGGATATTTACCAGATTACAAACAACATTTTATTTTATTTTATTTTAGGCTGTTGACATGTTGATATTTTTTTTTTCAACAGAAGAGTTTGTTATTGTATAATTCACTTGTAATTTTTAATTTGTTTCATTTTAGGCATGGTATTAACATGGTATTCCTTTATATTTTGAATTATATACCTTTGTATTAAATGAATGTTTGAGCAAAGCTCAAACCATCATCTGATGGTTTCCATAGACTATTTTTATAATAATACCATAGTAAAACTATGGTACTTTAAAATATACCATGTTTTTCATAAGATATTCCATGGGCATACTATAGCACTACCATGGTAGTGTAATGTAGTACCATTGTAATATTATGTTATTCGGACAGGTACCTTGTTGATACCATGGTATTTAAAAGAAAAAAAAAGAATTATAATATTTATATATATATTTATTTAAATTAAAATAAATGTATAAAATGAAAATTATAATATTTATTGTTTTTTAAATTAGCTTTTATTTTATACTTTCGTTTTAATTGTAGCTTTTTAGTTATTTTATTATATGCTTTTGTCATTTTTATTTTGTATAAAACAAACATTATTATTTGACTTATTTATAATTAAATAATTTTTATATATTACTTTTTACAAATTTTATATTGTAAAAAATGTTAGTGTTCATTTTAGTACTTCAGCTATTTTATCTTTTAGTTTTCTATTTTTTTTTGTATTTTAAGCTGCTTCAACTTTATTTCAGTTTAAATAAAACAAACAAATTTTTAGTATTTTTATTTTCAGTTTACATTTCATTTTAATCATCAGATTTCGTCATTGTATTATGCTATTACCACAGCACATTTAACCATCTCATTTCTCTGTCTGTCCTGCATCACAGGTGCTGGCCCTGAAGGGAATTCCTCCTCTGGTCGGCCTGTTGAACAGCTCCAGTCCTCAGGTCCAAGAAACAGTGGCCGCCGCCCTGAGGAACGTGGTCTTCAAAAACCAGGCCAACAAAGAGGAAGTGCACCGCAACGGAGGAATCACACAGGCTGTGCAGCTGCTCGGCACTCCCAACTCCGAGACACAGAAACACCTGACAGGTGACGACCATCTCTGTTTACGTCATGTTCATGTCACACACAAACGCTGATAAGAGGAATATGTCAACACAACCATTCAAAGCACGTGACAGGACACTAGATGTGTGTCCTCCGCCTAAAATATGACACTTAATTATATGATGTTTTTCGGTTAGTTTACATCAGTTTTAAAGGTGCTTAAGTATATTTTATAGTAGTTTGTAATTTAATAATAGGCTGCTGAAAATTCAGCATTGCATCACAGGAAGAAATGGCATTTTAAAATACATTCAAATAGAAAACAGTTCTTTGAAATTATAATAATATTTCACAATATTAAAATTTTTACTGCATTTTTAAACAATTAAATGCAGCCTTAGTGAGCACAAAAGACTTTTGTCAAAAACAATGCAATTTGAAATGCTAAAAATGCATTAATGCGTGGAAAATTGTTCAGAAGACATGAACTAATGTTTATTTATGCAACCTAAAATGCTAAAAATGTATTAACGCATGTAAAAATGTTCAGAAGACATGAACTAATGTTCATTTATGCAATTTGAAATGCTAAAAATGTATTAATGCATGCAAAATTGTTCAGAAGACATGAACTAATGTTTATTTATGCAACCTAAAATGCTAAAAATGTATTAATGCATGTAAAAATGTTCAGAAGACATGAACTTATTTCGATTTATGCAGCTTAAAATGTTAAAAATGTATTAATGCATGCAAAAATGTTCAGAAGACATGAACTAATGTTCATTTATGCAACTTAAAATGATAAAAATGTATTATGGCATGCAAAAATGTTCAGAAGACATGAACTAATGTTCATTTATGCATTTTACAATGAAAAAAACAATGCAAATGAAGACATGAACTAATGTTCATTTATGCAACTTAAAATGTAAAAAAATTATTAATGCATGGAAAAATGGTTAGAAGACATGAACTAATGATAATTTATGCAATTTAAAATGCTAAAACTGTATTAATGCATGCAAAAATGTTCAGAAGACCTGAACTAATTTTGATTTATGCAACTTAAAATGCTAAAAATGTATTAACGCATACAAAAATGGTTAGAAGACATGAACTAATGATAATTCATGCTATTTAAAATGCTAAAAATGTATTAATACATGCAAAAATGTTCGGAATACATGAACTAATGTTGATTTATGCAATTTGAGATGCTAAAAATGCATTAGTATATGTAGAAATTAACTTGATTACCCGCCTCTACTATAACCAAAAATACTAGGTTATTAGATTACTATACCTAGACTGATAAAGGCTGTAAAATGAATCAATAAAATTATAATAATATTGCTCATTGTTAGTTTATGCTACCTAATTCATAAGCTAACATTAATAAATTGAACCTTTTTGTAAATGTCACCATTAACAAACTTATTTTGAACCATAAATAATCATTTTTATCAAATTAATCAAGTTTGAATTAGTATTTAATTACTTGATGATTTTTAGGTAAATTTTAATCAGTTTTAATAGCACATAAGTAGTTTTTATTTAGCTTTAGTATGTCATTTTACATTATTCTGCTGAAAATTCAGCTTTGCCATCACAGGAATAAATTACTTTATTCTAAAATGTATTTAAAGACTAAACACTTATGTTAAATTGTAATAATACTTCACAGTTTTTACTGTATTTTTGATCAAATAAATGTAGCCTTGGTGAACATAACACTTGTTTCAAAACTGTAATTTTTTCCATCTCAAGCTTTCTATTGGATTATGTTTGTATCAAAATGATCTTTATTGGTTTTCTGTGTTTGTAGGTCTCCTGTGGAACCTCTCTTCTGCGGATAACCTTAAGCCGGATCTGCTCCGCACTGCCCTGCCCATGCTCACAGAGAAAGTCATAGAGCCGTTTTCAGCAAGTACAGATGACAACTCTAACTCCAGCCTGGCACCAGAGGTCTTCTACAACGCCACAGCATGCCTACGGTAACCTCACACACGCTGCACTCTGTTCTGACTGCTGTATGAGATGTAAACAAGACAAACGTCAGCACCGACTCCGCTCATAATACTACTATTGTTGCTTGAGCTTGTTTGATGCTTACTATATTTTCATCAATAAGCTGTTCAAATATTTTATCTGGATTCGTATTGACTTTGGCACACCTACAGACCACCTTGATGGAAACAAAACTGTAAATCACTTTATGGAATTGGCAAGCTCTAAAGTGCTTGCCTGGCATTATGTACAGGACCTTTTAAGTTTGTCAGGTTACTTAAATTAGGGTAAGACGCTACAGGCAAACCATTGGTTTTTCAATTTATGTCTTTTTTCAGACTAGTGGGAAAGAACAGGTTTGTTTTTTAACACTTTATCTCTTTGTGTCTGTAGATGTCAGTTACAATTCATTTTTAAAGGTTGTTTTTATGTCCACTTCAGCAGCACTTACAAACCACCAACTGTTTATTTTCTGCAGGTTTTTACAGAAGGGGTTGTTAATGTACAATTTGCTGTTTCTTTTCTTTTAGGCTGTTAACAATATTTTAATACAGAAGAGTTTGTTAATGTATAATTTAGCTGCTATTTTATTTTTTTATTTTATTTTAGGCTGTTGACAATATTTTATTACAGAAGAGTTTGTTAATGTATAATTTAGCTGCTATTTTATTTTATTATTTCATTTTATTTTGTTGACAATATTTTATTACAGAAGAGATTGTTAATGTATAATTCACCTATTATTTGATTTTTTTTTTATTTTAGGCTGTTGACAATATTTTATTACAGAAGAGATGTTAATGTAAAATTCACCTGATATTTTATTTTATTTTATTTTATTTTTTATTTATTTGGTTGACAATATTTTATTACAGAAGAGTTAGTTAATGTATAATTCACCTTTTATTTTATTGTAGGCTTTTGACGATATTTTATTATAGAAAAGTTTGTTAATGTATAATTTGTTTTATTTTATTATAGGTTGTTGACTATTTTATTACAGTTTGTTCATCTATAATTCAGTGTTGTTTTTTTTGTTTTTTTTAAATATTTTATTTTATTTTATTTTGGGCTGTAGATAATATTTTCTGATTTAGTGAGTAATTAAAAAAAGACGTATACAAAATCCCCTCTGTAAAACCTTTAATTCTAATATGTCAACAAAATTTAAACCAGGCATTTTTTAATGTTCAGATTTCTATTCTGGAAATGAATGCAAAATATTTCATATTTAAAAAGATAATGCCTTATTTACATCTTTAAACTTAACTTTTCAGAAAACGATACAACACATTTGTGTGATTTAACTATATTTAATCGATTGGGAAAGTATAGTGATATCCATTTGTTTAATTTTTATTTATTTATTTATTTATTTTTTACCAATTTTACATTTGTCTTGCTTCTAGTTAGTTTTAAAGAGAAAGTTCAGTTAAAAATGAACATTCTGTCATTGTTTACTCACCTGTTCCACAAGTTTCTTTCTTCTGTTGAACACAAAAAAAGATATTTTGAAGAATGTTGGTAACTGAACTGCCGCCGGTAGCCATTGACTTTCATAATATTTTGTTTTCCATACAATGGAAGTCAGTGGCTACCCACATTCTTCAAAACGTCATCTCTGGTGCAGAAGAAAGAAACTCATACCGGTTTGGAACAACTTTATTACCATATTACTAGATTTTTGAGTGAACTGTCCCTTTAAGCTTGTGGACCAATAGAAATGTGAAGATGGTCACTTCACATGTCAATCATAAAATATTTCCTCCATAAGTGGGTGGTTCCTGGCCAGAATGAGCTGCCGTGTTGAACTAGCTGTGCAATATTGACATAAGGCATATTTACATCCTATGGCTGTGCTGTAAATGTGGCTTTGAAGTAATTGGCCACAATTTTTATAAACTTAGATTATTAAATTAGCATTTAAACATTGTAACTCAATTCTGTCTTCAGATTGTATGCTGCTTTTGTGAATTCTGAGATCAAGTTGAAGGTAAAAACACAAAATGACTCTTTCTCCTATTTGTCAACAGCAACCTAAGCGCCTCCAAACTGGCGAACCGACAAGCCATGCGCAACTGCAAAGGCCTCATCGATTCGCTCATGCGCTACACGGAGAACTGCGTTAATGCTGGGACATATGACAACCAGGTAAACGTCTGGTGATTATATGAGAAAATTATTTTAAAAAATTGGAAATGTTATGGAATGAAATTTGTAGGGCTGCCCCCTAATAGTCGACTAGTCGTTAGTCGACCTTAAAAGGCTTGGTCAGCCAAAATTTTATTCGTCGCTTTATGCGTGTACGCACACAATAACAGCAAAGCATTGCACTTTAGTCAAATAATGAAAGCAAACAGGATGTGCTTTCTGACATCTCGTTTTCTGTGAACTTGACCAAGAAACTCTGTGTATATCTTCACCTTACAGACATTAAAATATATACAGAGAGAGAGATATCTATAGAAAGTGAAATGTTCACTTTCTCAGATTATGTAATATAAGTTCAGACGCATCAAAGCTGCGGAGATGGTCGTTGTCTGCGACTTCATCTCTTAAGCTGAAAACAAAGAAAGCACTAGTTTATCATGTTTATCATTACTGTTTTTCCCTGACACATTTATAATCATTACATCTGCGGTGTGCTGCGGTGTCATTTATTAATAAACGTGCAATTAGTCAACGAATGCTTAAAATGAATGACCAGAAAAATACTTAGTTGAGGGCAGCCCTAGAAATTTGCTTCTGCTGCTTTTTTGTTTAAACTTTAGTGTTATGGTCTTAATGACTTAATACATATTTTATTTTTATTTATTTTTTTATTACAGAAGACTTTGTTCATGTATAATTCACCTGTTATTTTATTTTATTATAGTCTGTTGACTATTTTATTACAGAAGAGTTTGTTAATATTTATTTTATTTTATTTTTTTTTTAGGCAGTTGACAATATTTTATTATAGAAAAGTTTGTTAATGTATAATTTAGCTGTTATTTTATTTTATATTTTATTTTGGGCTGTTGATAATATTTTCTGATTTACTGAGTAATAAAAAAGACATATACAAAATCCCCTAAAACCTTTAACTCTAATATGTCACAAAATTTAAACCAGGCATTTTTTTAGATTTCTGTTCTGGAAATGAATACAACACATTTGTGTGATTTAACTATATTTAATCGAGTGGGAAAGTATAGTGATATTCATTCTTTTATAATTTATTTATTTATTTTTTACCAACTTTACATGAAAATTCTGAAAAAAAAGATATTTTGAAGAATTTTGGTAACCAAATTGAGAACCATATATAGAAAGATATATCTAAAGAAATTGAAATGTTCACTTCCTCAGAAATTTTACAATTATTTTAAAGCATGTAATCAAAATAGGAATAGTCAAAAAGTGTGGGAACCTTGCGTCAGTATTTTCTCCGTAATTGTGCAGTAAAATAAAATGAAGATGCCATAAGATTTCAAGATTTTTTTTCCTAAGCAAGCATCTTTATAATCTGGGTGGGGAATGTTGGTGTGGCATTGGTGATTTAAAGGTGTTTTGATTAAGTTATTATGTGATGCCCGAAACGTTAAAACTCCCTGAAGGAAAGCGTGTATGAACACAAGGCGTTTCCAGCAGCTAAACTCAGGCAGTCAAACTCTATTGTTGTGGCTTGAAAAAAACTGCATTACTCACTTTTAATTGACGACCAGATTTGATCATCTCGTGAGCATGTTTCAACATCTGCTTTCAGTTTTACTTGATTTCCAGACAATCAAGCATGTCAATTTCTTAAACAAACATTGTTACGGCCACTTAGAACACGTACTGTACTGAAAAATCTGGTTGCACATGAAACATGGCACATAATATGACCAAGATTTTTTGTGTGTGTGTGTGTGTGTGTGTGTGTGTGTGTGTGTGTGAATATTTGAAACAATAAAGAAAGAAAGAAATTATAATTGATAAATATATATATATATATATATATATATATATATATATGTATATAGTAGTAAGTCTTAGTAAGTCTTTACTATCACTTTTTGTCAATTTAACACATCCTTGCTGAATAAAAGTATTCATTTCTTTCAAAGAGAGAAAGAAAGAAAAAAAATGTACTGACCCCAAACTTTGAATGAGGTTCGAGGTTTTGTAAAAAATGCTGTTCTTTTGAACATTTTATTTATCAAAGAATCCTGAAAAAAGTATCACAGGTTCCAAAAAAATATTAAGCAACACAACTGTTTCCAGCACTGATAATAAATCAGAATATTTGTATGATTTCTGAAGGATCATGTGACATTGGATACTGAAGTAATGATGCTGAAAATGCAGCATTGCATCACAGGAATAAATTCAATTTTAAAGTATATTAAAAAAGAAAACCACAATTTAAAATTGCGTTAACATTTTACAATATTACAGTTTTTTTCTGTATTTTTAATCAAATAAACACAGCCATGATGAGCAGAAAAGCCTCATATATATATATATATATATATATATATATATGTGTGTATGTGTGTGTGTATAATTAATTATTTATATTTATTTGTAATACATTTTAATACATTGTAATACATTTTATTGATCTCAAATATAATTTATGGCTATATATATACACACATATATAGCCTGAGATCATACATTATATTTAAAAAATAAATATAATGCATTTCAAAGAATATTTAATAAAAACATAATAAAACTATTTAAATATTTAATAAAAGATCATCCTGTGGTGTTACTAAAGCAATTTTAAAAGCAAATATCGCATGCAAACCCTCAAGTAATGCATAATAGCTATATAATAGCAAGAAAAATGTTGATTCAAATACTTAGATCGGTGCTTATTTTAATATCTACATTTCTACATTTTTCTAAATGTTATTGTGTACTTGTTTTGCAGTCTTTGGAGAACTGCGTCTGCATTCTGCACAACCTCACCTACCAGCTGGAGAACGAGATGCCGTCTCTCTTCACTAAAATAACTGCACTGGCTAGTTATGCTCGTAATCGCTCCAGTTCCTCAGACGCCGGACCGATCGGGTGCTTCAGCTCCCAGAGCCAAAAACTGCAGCAGGAGGTTAGTGGTTTTATGCCTCGGTAAAGCCTGCATTTCACTGTTTAACTGCCATCTTAATATATGTCAGCGCAACTGTGAGGTACTTCAAATAAATGAACAGCATTGCATTGCTTGTTGCAGAGCGGCTTTGACTATCCAGTGATGGAGGACAACAATCCTAAAGGTGCCGGCTGGCTCTTCCACTCCAAAGCCCTGCAGATGTACCTCAATCTGTTGAGCTTCAGCGAAAGAGACGCCACACTTGAGGCCAGCTGTGGAGCGCTGCAGAACCTCACGGCCAATGACGGCATAGTAAGACATCAATCAGTCTGTTTTGGCATGCACCTGGTCATAGATTGGATTCTGAGAAAATCAATGATTTTAATATATTTTATAGATATATTTTTTAAATAATAATATTTTTTTTTTTATTAAATTATTTATTTTTATTTTTATAGCAATGCAGCTGTTCATGGGTGTGACTCAAGGGAAATCAGGGATTTTATTTGATTGTATAGAGATATACATTTAAATAATGTTATATATATTAAGAATTATATCATTTCATAGAATGCACCTGTTTGTGGGTTGCATTTAAAAAAAAATCAAGTACATTTCAAATAATAATGGTTTACATATTAAGCTTAATTTAATTAATAAAATTTTTTGCATGCATCTGTTCATGGGTTGGAAGAAAATTATAATTATTTCGATTAATTATTGGTTTATATATTAAACATTGTTTATTTATTATTTTTTTCTAATTTTATTTTATTTTTCATGCAGCTGTTTATGGGGTTGAGTTTAAAGAAAAAAATATTTTACTTAATAATGTTTTGTATTTGTATTTTTAAGATTTTTATTTGTATTTTATTTAATCATTTATTTTTATAGAATGCACCTGTTCAAGGGCAGTATAAAATTGTTTTATAAAAAAATATTTTATTATATTGAGATGAATAATAATAGGTTATTTATTTTTTTATTTTTAAAACATGCTTCTCTTTATGGGTTGGACTTAAACATTGTATTTTATTTCATTATGATAATTATTTTGATTAATTATTGTTTTATATATTAAGCATTGTTTTATTTTATTATTTTATTTTACTATTCATGCACCTGTTCATGGTTCATATTTTATTGTATTGTAGTATATATATATATATATATATATAATATTTTGTACATTTATAATTTTATTTTTTATAGAATGCAGTATAAAATGTTTATAAAATAATACATTTTAAATAATAACGGGTTATATATTAAGGTTAATTTAATTTAAATAATTATTTTAAAATGCATCTCTATTGAATTTTTATTATCATAATTATTATGATTAAATCACATTTTATATAATAAACATCATTTCATTTATTTTTTGGGGTCAAAAAAATTCCAGGTAAATCAGTGTGCCCCATATCTTTTTTTCTAGGTATCGAATGTGTTGAGTCATACAGTCGTCCAGAAGCTCAACGGTCTTAAATACATCAGTCCATTGTTGCAGTCACCCAATGCTGCTCTACAGAACAGCGCAATCGCTCTGGTTGGGAATCTGTCCAGATCCGCTCGTACAAACAAAACCATGGGTAAGTCAAAAGACAACTTAACTTTCTAGTGTTTGAAGGCGTTAAATCATAGTTGACAGTCTTCTATGTTGTGACTGGTTGTTTTTGTATCACTTCTGATTGTATTACTGTAGCAGTTTTTCATATTGTGTTCTGTATGATTTAGTATTGCTATTGACCCAGTGGTGTGTTATTGGCATGGTGTTTTTTTAATGTATCATGTGATTTGCGGTTGTTCTGATGAGTGTTTTTGTTCGTGAAGCTCGGCAGACTCTCCCGCAGCTGGTCGGTTTCCTGAACTCAGGGCTTACAAAGAGCGACTCCTCGCCTGAATACGACAGCACCATGGCTACAGCTCTCCACAGCGCACATGCCCTGATGAAGGCCGACCCTGATATCGGCAAGAGTCTGCTCAACAACAGCCTGATCAACTCCCTCAACAACATGAGTCTCAATCTGTGAGTGCACACTTACTAGTGTTCATTCAGCTTAGTAAACAAACAGGGTTATTTGTATATGAATCAGACTACTTTTAAGAATGCAAAAGAAAACTGAAGAAGGTGTTTTTTGTAGCACTTTTAACAACACAGATTGTTCCAAAGCAGCTGAAGAAAACTGAAAAGTAAAGAATAAAGCAAAAATAAAAATGACTTATAAGGAATTATAAGAATTTATAATAACAATATTATGAGCAATATTTTGATCTATTTTATTTTAAACAATATTTAAAAATATTTATAAATATTTCTTGTAATATATCAGGGGTCTGCCAAAGTCCAGCACTGCAGCAGCAGTTCTTCTTCACAGTCTGTGGTCGGAAAAGAATATTCAAAGTTTCCTTAAAAAGGTAAGACTGCAATCATAACCAATATTTGCTAGAAAAATTGTGCTGATACAAACAAAACTACTTGGAATTGAAAATAAAGTTCTTTAGATATCAAGAAAAGGTTATTGATGCTTCATGTTTATTAAATTTTGGCTAAAAGCGGCTTTGTAGAAAATAATAGTGTTATTATTTGGCTCAGTTTAGTTCAGTGTTGATTCAGTTCAGTTTAACAATGTTGATGCTGCAAAGCTTTTTTTCCAAAAGGTGCTGAGAGGAACTATTTTTGTACCTAGTGTAATATAGATTTATTAAAGGAAATGAGCATGAAATATTAAAATTCCAATAAAAATACACACCTGAGCCAAAATTTATGCAGTTAGCATTAACACAGGCAAAATTATGGAAAAAAAAACTTCTTCCTATATATATAGGAATTTTGAAGGCAGCATAGATGTGATTTGATTTCATATTCGTGTGCAAGTTCAGGGTTTTGGTACTTTTTATAGTTCAAGGTACTTTAAAATATACACTGTATGTATGTGCATGTGCCTGAAATAAAAATTCTGAAAGATGTGATGCATTATTTTTCTTAATATGACTCACCATCTTTTTAAGGATATGATCAAGTATTTTCCATTGTCTAGTAATAAACAAAGAAAAATCGCAATAAATTGTAATATTGATTCATAATAGTTATATAATCGCAATACTCAATTATCGCAAAATATAATGAATCACACAAGTATCGGGATAATATTGAATCTGCAGATTAGTGTACCGTCCCAGGCCTAATAGCAATATTGAATCTAAATACTTGTAGAATTGAAATTCTCATCCTAACCAATGTCTTTGCTACTGACCTTTGTTGAGCCAATTCAACCATACTAGTAAGCAAAACTTACTTTAGATTAACTAACATTTGTTCTTCATTTTTCTCATTGCTGAAGAGTGTTGAACTTCCTTTTACTACAGTTTTGTTGTACAGACGTGAATTTACTTTTCCTTCAGCCTTAGACATATTTCAGTTTTTGGTGTGAAAGGGCTTTTACATTTGCTAAAAATCAGACTTTTTATATTAAAAGCAAACAAGCAAGCCCTGAACACATTTAAAAAACAATGCAAAAGTAAGGGATATTAATGCATTACTTTTAAAAGTAACTTTACAGTATCGAATCGGGAGGTAGGTGTTTCGTCCCATCCCTACAAGTCAGTGTAAATATCTGAGTATCAGATGTCTCATTCCTGAGGCTGCTTGTGGGAAATGATTGTGTGTAGTTTAGAGTGTTTGTGTGTCGGCGGTTAAGGATTTTGGGTGTGGTGCGGAGAACTAGCCGTGAGGTGTGTACGAATGCTTACGGGTAAAAACCAGCCACACCTCGCCACACCGACCCTGCAGTCGCGGCGGAGAAGGGCGGCTTTGTTTGTGTGTCTAGATGACCTGAAGAATCCAACCTCACTGGTTTCACTCAGTGATCAGACTCAGATAATGGCATTCTAGCTGTAAACTCAGTCATTCATATAAACACATATTGGGTGTGAGGTCATGTTTACTTATTTTTAATATTGATTTACTCAGTAAAATAGCTAACATGTGTGTTTGTGTGTTTATCCTGCAGCAAGGCATGAATAAGAAGTCCTTTGTGAATGACATAACGTCGGCAGCTTTCAAATCTCTCCAGGTGGTCGACTAAGAAGCACTTTACAAACTGCATTTTAATAGCATTGCATTTTAATTTTGGTTAAGTATTGCAGAATAAATGGTAAGAATGAGCTTTTATTTCTTTTGGGGCAGTAGATGCTTTTTGTAACAACGCATAACAACTGCTATGACAAAAACATGATTTTTACTTTTTTTTTGCCTATTTCTCAACACCGTAGTATTTTCATTCAGTTAAGATTTTATATGCCATTGTCTTTATAATGTGTTCTACAATGCGAGTGAGTTTGTGAGAGTGTAACAGGTTGTTTGTGCAGGTTTATGATGTTATATAGTATACTGTATGATATATTATATATCAGACATTATGAATATATTATACAAGTATGTCAGTCAGTCAATGAGTAATGTTTTTAGGAAGTTTCTTTGGCTCATTTTGATGTTTGCTCATCATTACAAATATTGTGGTTGTTGTGTCAAGGGTGTGGATCAATTTGTATGTTTCAGCTCACAGCGACTTCAAGCAAAGTTTCAATAAAGTTTTCAACATCACTAGTCTGTGTCACACTTTACTGTTAAATATTCATAACCTTTAGGCCAGAAGACAAACACTGGGACATACAAAAGCATATGCTGTTTGTCTGAAAACTAATTTATTCTAATATGTGTGACCCTGGACCTTAAGTAGTATGGGTTTATTTGTAGCAATAGCCAAAAATACATTGTATGGGTCAAATTTATAAATGTTTCTTTTATGCCAAAAGGATATTAGGATATTAAGTAAAGATTGTGTTCCATGAAGTTATTTTGTAAAGTTCCAACCATAAATATATCAAAACTTAATTACTGCATTGCTAAGAACTTAATTTGAACAACTTCAAAGGCAAATTTTTTTGCACCCTCAGATTCTAGATTTTCAAATAGTTGTATCTCAGTTATTCAGCTTTTAGAATAGATGATGTATAAATCTTAATTTCAAAAAAATTTACCCTTATGGCTGGTTTTGTGGTCCAGGGTCACATATATACTTTCTTAAAGATTTACAAAAAAAGAAAAAGAAAATTTTCTCACTTAGATTTTTTGTCTTGTTTCCAGGCAAAATACCTAAAAATTCTTAAATCAAAAAGGATTTTCTAGACAAGTCAAAATTATTGTCTTGTTTTCAGAAAAAAGAAGTCAAAATGAAGTGACTTTTTGCTTAAAACGAGCAAAATCTGCCAATGGGGTTAGCAAAATAATCTAGTTTTCTGCTTGAAATAAGATTATATTGCTTACCCCATTGGCAGATTATTTAGCTTGTTTTAATTAAAAACTCACTTAATTTTCACTTATTTTTTCTGAAAACAAGAAAATATTTTTTACTCGTCTGGAAAATCCTTCGTTTTAAGATTTTGTAGATATTTTGGCTGGAAACCAGACAAAAAAATCCAAGTAAGAAAAGCATCTTTGCAGTGCAGTCATGCTTACAATTCTCTGAAAATGCATGCAATGTTTTTAGATTTCAGTGATATCTTTACTTTCACTTCATGTATTATAATTAATTAACATTAAATCAAGATAACGCAATCATAAATGACAGCTGTAAACATCAAGACACTTTGCATATAATGGCATGCATTAAATGAACATTACAAAGAGTCATTGTTTTCAAATTGTCATATGTGATGAATGTTTTTTATTAGTCATTTTAAAACCATCTTCAGTTTCATCTGTTTTTATTCATTGTAGTGCTTCAAAAAACATTAAATCAGAATGTGAATAATATATTAAAGCACATTATATTCAGAGCTGGTGTCTTCGTGAAGTTGCTTTATTTTCGTAGTCCTCTCTTACTCCTAGAGCTTTTGGTACTAAGAGAGAGAAAAAAACATAAAAAAATACATTTATAATTATGTAAATGATTACAATTATGCATTTTTTTTTAATTATTTGTTTTTCAGGCCAGAACAGATCTGTGACCTATTTTATGGTCATGACCCACAAGGTCGCAAAGAATTTAAAAGGTTCTTCAATGGTTTTAGCCTCAGGCTTTTTTAGATCAGTGCAAATCCTTCATTTTTAAGATTACAGCATACATATGTTATAACAAAATCCATGTTCCTTTATTTACCATCCTTAGATTAGTCTTAGTTTGTACAGGTGGATTTTCAACACGTGTGGTCTTAATCTCTGGCAGTAGCGGGGTCAGACGGATCAAATCTCCCATTCTTCTAGTGCTTAAACTGGATCTTCCAGGAGCCTGGGGTCTGTCTGAGCCTCTATAACTTACCCTTTAACCCTTAAACAGCTGTTGGATCTCTGTGTGCCCTTACTCGTGCCAGTCGGACAATAACAGAGCCATTAAACGCACTGGAGAGCCTGTGAATCGTCTTGGAACAGAGTTTGCAACTATCATTATCTACAGAAATCCTTTGTTAGACACCTCTTATTCCCACAGATGAGTTTGATTGAACATCCCAGCTGCGTTTTGGCTCTGTTTAGTACCGGTGACAGTAGCTATAACAGCTCGGCAAGTCTATACAGATTTGGTGTGAGTCAGACAGCAGTCATGCATTTGGCGTCAGATATTGTATATCACCTATCTGACACACACTGGGTTTGACTACGGGGTTTTGTTAAGTCCGTTGAATGATGGGATCAAGTGCTGGGTTTGGAATAGCAGTTGTTTATTTTATGGTGATGGTGATCTATTATTAATCTACCGGACTTCCACATGGCTTAGTGTTGAGCAACTGGACACTTTCTTACAAAAAATGGCATTTTTAAACTACGCAGATGTATTTTGCAATCAAATTAGGCCCATATGCACTGTAAAAAGTAAAAAGTTGTTTTTTTGCACTGTATATTTTTGGATTTTGCATACAAAAATATTCTATAAAAACATGGTAATACCATGGTTTTGCACACTAACCAGATGGTATTTTTAAATACATTACAGTCTTATTTAAATACTATATATGGTATAAAATTATATTAAATATATTAAATTATTTTTGTTGCATTAACTTAATATCGCCAGATCGATTCAGTAATATTAAATTATAATTTTTACTTTATAAAACAAGTGCTTTATATATATATATATATATTAGTGCTGTCAAACGATTAATCGTGATTAATCACATTCAAAATAAAAGTCTAATTTTAATTTATGATAAATTATAAAATATATGAAAAGTAATATATTTTTTAAATTAGCGGGCAAACATTTTTATAGTGTATATTTTTATTTAACGCATAAAATAAAAACATGATAACACATAGTGTTTTTGGACACTAGCATGATAATATTTGTGAAGTACAGTTCAGATGAATATATTTTTAAGCTAACAACAAATAGTGTTTATTTTTAATTGCATAAAATTATATTAAATATAAGCATGATAATGTCATGTTTTTGGACACTAGCACTGCAATGGTATTCTTTGAAACATCTTAGATTGCCTTTAAATGCCATATGCTATATAAATATGAGCATTTAATACCATGGTACGCTATATATAAATACCACGGTATTACCATATGCTACTGACACTGAACCATGCTTCTTTTTCCGTTTACTTGCAATGTACAAAATCTTCCAGCTATCTGTTTGTTTCCTTTTGCATGGCATTAGGTTCACTATCCGGATAAAGGTCATGCTAGAACAAAGCAGCAACTATTATTCCACACAGAAAGTTCTGGAAACATGATGCTATGATAGATTAGCCTAGCTGCATTACGCGTCTTAGCTTGGTCTTTACCAAGGCCTTTTGCACACTGAGGTCAAAACTGTGTGTTATTTCAGGACTATTGCTCATCACTGTTCATATCTGAGCTAGGTAACGCGTTTTATTGTTCAACAGTTGCTTGATATTTGATATTCAACACCTGTAGGGGCTACACAGGTTTTTGGCTGTTCATGCAGGTTTTTTTTAATCACATCATGGAATCACATTAAATTAGCTGCATTCAAACATACCAGATGTTTTTGCAACATGACTTCAGTGCAATTTTTGCAATTGCAACATTCATCAGAATGGCATGCTTGATTTATTACTGGGGTGAATCATAAAATAACTTTTGAAGCGCACTATATGAGGTACTGTACAAACTGTATGTTTAAAATATTAGGTCCCACTTTATATTAAGTGGCCTTAACTACTATGTACTTACATTTAAATTAATCATGTTACAATGTATTTATTGTGTACATACATGTTTTTACATTTGTATATATTTAAAAAATTCCAGCATGTAATTACATCTGTAATTAATTTCTGAATTTACATTTGTAATTACACTGTTGACCCATCCCTTACACCTTAACCCACCCCTAAACCTACCCATACCACCAAACCTGTCTCTAAACTTACCCGTATCCCACCTCAATTGCAGCAAAAGTGTTTTGCAATACAACATGAACACAATAAGTACATTGTACTTATTTTTTTGATGTTTTTTGATAGTAGTTAAGGCCACTTAATATACAGTGGGACCAAATATTAATCCAAATGTACACTTCCATTCAAAAGATTTTTAAGATTTATAAAATGAGTGTTTAGCATTTTATTTAACATTTAATTGATTAAAAGAGACAGGAAAGGCATTCATAGTGTTTCAAATACATTCTGATATTTAGAATTTTCTATTCATCACAGAATCCTGAAAAATAAAATGTATCATAGTTTTCACAAAAATATGAAGGAGCGCAACTGTTGTTTAACTGTAATAATCAGAAATGTTTTTCTAAATATTAGAATGATTTCTAAAGGATCATGTGATATTGAAGACTGGAGTAATGATGCTGAAAATTCAGCTTTGCCATCCCAAAATAAATTTTTAAATATATTCAGACAGAAAACTGTTATTATAAACTGTAATAATATTTCACAATATTACTGTTTTTACTGTATATTTGTTGACAAATAAATAAATAAGCCTTGGTGAGCAGAAAAGACTTCAAATGTTCAAAAACATGAAAAAATCCCCAACCTTTGAATACCAGTGTACGTTTCTTCCAATTTCATCCAGGCCTCATGACAAAAATATGATGATTAGTGTCTAAAATGTGGGCCGCATTTAATAGGTCATGTGAACAACCTCACAAAACTAAGGAGAAAATCTAAACATGCATCAGCTCCATTTCACAGCAACTTACTTTTTCTGATGGTCGCTGACACGATTCCTAAGGACGGTAATCTATGAGACATAAAATCACATATATGAATCAGTCTCAGTATGTATGAATCATTGCCGCACAACTTTGCTTCCTTCTCATGTCAATCAAACGGCAGCTCTGGGAACCAACCCGGATGATTGTTTTGCCAAGTCTGTGCTGGGTGTGACTGTGTGTAATTGATAGTATTGCACTGTACATCTCATCAACTCATTCTCTCCTAAAGCTATAAGTCCTCTAACATCATGTTAGGCTTTGTCCGTATATAAAATCTCACCTCGTATTTCTGGCACATGTATCTGTATTGCATCTCGAACTTCTCGGCTTCGAGTTGGCGCATCCACTTCCAGAGGTCGTTCGCAGTTTCTCTGCGTTAAAGCACATGAGGAACATGATTAACCAGTCACAATGAATGTGAACAGCCTGTGGCTCCATATCACGATGCATGTAATGCTACTTGACTATATTTCATGTTGGCAGAGGTATGCGCCGTTGTGTTTTGATAACCTTTTTTACCTCAGTTTATCTGCGCTCAGGTTTTCAATGTTCAGCTCCTTGCGGCGTTCGCTAAGAATCGTTTTTTTCTTCTCCCTCTCGGTTTGCTTCTTAGGCCCACCCCTCTTCTCTGTCTGTCAATCAAAACAAAACAGATAATAAGCATTTGTATGACTGTGCACCGCAACCTTTGACCTCTGAGCTCATTACCCTCTGCATGTATCCGGTGAACTGGAAGCTTGAGAGAACCTTTTTCTTCTTAGCGTCATCATCTGCCTTCCTCTTAGCCTCTTCCTCCTCTTTTCGTGCCTTTTCCTCCTGCAAGAAATAAAAATTCATTAACAGTGTGCATTACAAGTAATGCAAGTTACGTAATCAGATTACTTTTTTAAAGTAACTAAAGTAACACATTACTTTTTGATTTACAAGAAAATATCTCAGATACTTTTTCAAATAATTAATGCTAGTTACTTTGTTTTTCCCATTTATTTATTGACTGACAGCTTTTCTGTCCCCATGTTTAGAGAAATCAAGAGTAAGTGCAGAGGCATTGTGTTCACTGTTTAAACATGATGTTACGGCAGTTCTAGACTAAATGTGAGCATGCATTACTTCATCTCACTTGCAAATCTGCATTAATTGAATATGTTAAATAACACAAATATACTTGTATTTAATCCCATTTTATTAACCTTTGATGATCCAGTTTACAAACTTTAGATAAACTAACATTTGTGCTTCATTGTTTTTTTTTATTGATGAAGCGTGTTGTACCACCTTCTACTGCGTTCTCCTGAACAGACATTTACTTTTCCTTCAGAATGAGGCTGATTGATTTAACTTTTTGGTGTGAAAGGGCTTTTACATTTGCTAAAAATATAACTTTTTATATTAAAAACAAACAAGCAAGCCCTGCCCAGATTTCAAAAGTAATGCAAAAGTAACGTAACAGATTACTTACCATAAAAAGTAAATAACACACTATTGTAATGCATTGTAAAGCAACTTTCCCCAACACTGTCTGGACTAAATGTGAACATGCATTAATTAATCTCACTTGCGAAAAAATTTAAATATAACTGATTCAGTATTCCTTAAAATGAATAAATACAGTAAAATGCAAAATGTCTTTGCTGCTGACCTTCGATGATTCAATTCAGCCATACTAATAAGCAAAAATTACTTTAGCTAAACTAACATGTGCTTCTTCTTTTTCTTCTTTCTTCTCCTGTGTCTCCTGTTTCCTTCAGCCTGAGGCTTATTCATTTCAGTTTTGGCATGAAAAAGCTTTTATTTTTGCCAAAAATAATAGCCTACTTTTATATTAAAAACAAACAAGCAAGCAAGCAAGCCCTAAGAGGTAATGCAAAAGTAACTTAATGCATAACTTTCCATAAAACTAAGTAATGCAATTAGTTACTTTTTTGGGGGAGTAATGCAATACTGTAATGCATTACTTTTAAAAGTAACTTTCCCTAACACTGTTAATTAATAATCATAAATAATAGTAATTTCGTCATATCCATCTTATGTTTAATCGTAATAGTGGGCGTGGCTATTTGTAATTTGAATGTGCGAGACTTCCGGTGTCATTATCCAGTTATTTTAGCTGTACAAAAACAGAGCGTTATACTGCTTGCCATTGCCAAGTTGTATTTGTTATCATATTATATTAATTTATTAGCGTAGTCATAAACCGACGTGTTTGTAGAGCAAATAGTTTTACTTTACTGCACTACGTTAATAATCGAATTATTTACCTGTAGCGGCTAATGAATCGGAAGTCGGAAGCCTTGCACTTTCACAGATAATAGCTTATTTCCGCATTGTAAAATAAACTAAATGTCATCGACGCGACGTCTACTTTAATGAACTTACGGCTAGTTTGTTCTGACGCTCCTTCTCGCGTTCTGTGCGGATCCGGTGCTGCTCCGCTCGTTCCGACCTGCGGTTCTCCTGATGGTCACAACGTAAACAACAGGTAGATTCCACTTTGAAGATGAACTAATCATATTTAGCACATCTGAAAACTTTGAAACATACTCAGAGTTTAGTTTTAAGCACCTACAATATCAATACAATATCTCTTTTCCTCACCAAGGCTGCATTTATTTGATCAAAATACAGTAATATTGTGAAATATGACTACAAGAAATGTTTTCAGTTTGAATATATTGTAGTCTTCAGTGTAATAATTATGATCCTTCAGAAATCCTTTAGAAATCAGTATGCTGATTTGCTGCTCAGGGAATAATTATTATCATCAATGATGAAAACAGTTGTGCTGCATATTCGTGAAAACATTTTTTCCCTCGGGATTCTTTGATGAAGAGAAAGTTCAAAAGAATGGCATTTATTTGTAACATTATAAATGTCTTTACTGTCACTTTTGATTAATTTTATACATCCATGATGAATACAAGTAATTTTCTTGAAAAATCGTACTGATACCAAAGTTTTAATGCGCAGTTTCCAAATGGATCTGTTTAGTGATAATATATGTGACCCTGGACCACAAAACCAGACTTAGGTAGCATGAGTATATTTGTAGCAATAGCCGAAAATACATTGTATGGGTCAAAATTATTGATTTTTCTTTTATGTCAAAAATCATTAGGATAATAAGTAAAGATCGTGTTCCATGAAGATGTTTTGTACATTTCCTACCATAAAAATATCAAAACTTATTTTTGATTAGTAATATGCATTGCTAAGAGCTTCATTTGAACAACTTTGAAAATGTTTTTCTCAGTATTTACATTTTTTTGCACCCTCATATTCTAGACTTTCAAAAAGTTGTATCTCGGCCAATCTTGACCATCTCATTGTCCTATCCTAACAATGTAAAGTTTATTTATTCAGCTTTCAGACAATGTATAAATCTCACTTTAAAAAATTGACCCTTATGACTGGTTTTGTGGTCCAGAGTTACATTTGCGAATACAATCATTTCCAGAAAACTAACATAGTTTAAATTCTGCTTTGTTTTTATTTTCTGTTTTTATGTTTTCTACATAGATGTTCATGGAGTCATGCCTTTATTTGCAAGTATTTATTTATGTAGTCAACAGTCTGGCTCTGTTAAACCAGTCAGAATCCTGCTAGAAAATGCAGAGGAAAGCACGCATGAGTTTCCATACTGGTTAGACCTGGCTTGTTGTTAGTCTGTATAGCTGGTAGACCAGTATTGCTTTGCTGTTTACCAACAAAACCTAGCTGGTCAATAGCAATTTTCAGCATGGTGAGGTCAACAAGAGGTTCACATGTTTTATTATAGTTGCAGTGGTGAGGGTTATGCATGACAATATTTACAAAGATTATTGTAAAATATCTTACAATCCGTTGGGTGAGGTTGTCTGTAGCTCCGTCAGGTCTTTCTCCATACGTTTGCGGTGAATATCCTGAGGAGACAGTTTTGAAGGTAATTATGTAGTAGTGGTAATGTACAGAATAGTATAAACTATTCGTAGCATGTTTTATGACAGTACAGGCAGGTCATATAATACTGTTTAGTTTAGTAACAGAAAGTTCAGACTGATTTATTGGCCTGACAGTTTACGTATTTTTGTATTGCGAAAGCAGTCTGCAAGGACAACAGTGCAAAGTTGCAGTAGTGAAAAATTAATGCAACAGGAATAAATGTCTAAGTATATACTACATTAATTAAATGAAATATGATGCACCATAAAATAAAATAAGTACTCACATCAAAATCAACTTTCTCTCCATCAGGAATTTTGGGAGGCACCAAAGCTGGCACAAAGGGTCTAATAATCAACAACTAAGCATTATTATGTATGTTTTTTTACACTAATTGTCTTACATTTGAAAATGTATAGTTATATATGCATACTTATTTTATTGAATTTGAGCGTTTTACTCACTTATGCTTTGGTTTTGTTTCTTCTGCATCATCCAGTTGGCAGGAGGGTAAAGGAAAAATACAAATGCATGATTTACTTGCTCATGATTTTATCGTTGTTTCTTTTAAAAGGTCATCAGGGCTCAGTTTCTAGGATGAAACCAGTTTTGAGTGAGTCTGATGTTATCACATTTACCTTCTTCCCCCTGTTCTTCAGCAGCATCTACATAACAAAAGACAGCTGTATCAGCTATGACAGCAATGTGAAGATGCGCATGATTGACGCAAGACCCAAGAGACACAGAGAAGCCCTGAAGACACGTCTGTTATCAGAAACTAAAAGGTATTTTCTCTCTAAAAAAAAAATCTGGGTGGCCACCATTGTTTTCAGAGTATTTCAGGTTAAACATCTGGAAGTGCTTGAAACTTCTTCAATATGATGGATGTAATCCATTAGGCTGACAATAGCTGACATTGTTCTCAACTTCATCCCAAATGTGTCACTCTTCAGTGACTTTGTGAAAGTATAATTACTGGGTGTTGTTGACCGTATTATAAGCACTTGCTGAATAATCCTGTATTTTATTACCTGCATGATGTGGATTGGGTGTTTGCTTCCCACCGGCCTCTACAAGCCCTAAAAAATAACACATAAACAGGAGGATTTACCTGAAAACACATTATGATCATTTTGAGGTCTTGCCCTGCATATCATTATACACCATTTGTCTACATTGCTTATAATTATTAATATTAACACTGTGTGATTATAATTTTGAAGTACTAATATACTAAAGAAAAAATGGTGTAGGAGTTACTTTAAAACTATTTTAACTACATATGTTTTCTTTACAGTGAAACTGGCAAAGTAACCGTTATTTAAAATAAATAAATATTTCACTTTTATTTATATTAACATGCATCCATTTTTCAAGGAAATATCTCGGTTAAATTTCAGTCCTTAATAAAAAGAAATGGGGAAGAAAATTTATTCTTTTAAATTCATGAATAAAATGTATGTTATATTTGTTTATGCAAATATCATTTATCCTTATTTTATTGACTTATTGAGATTTACCCATAAACATATTATCCCATATATTCTGTGTTCATTATGGCAAACCTATGGAAGACGTCATTTTCATCACAGAATAAAAAATAAAAAGGTATTTGACACTTTTTATCTCACAATTTAGACTTTGTCATATTTTTGAGTTTATATCTAATGATTCTTTATCAGAATTACAAGATATACAGTCAAAATTGTGAAATACAGTATAAACTCGCAATCTTTTTCAATCTGTGTAAAAACAAAACTGTGAGATGTAAAATGTCAGAATTGCAAGATGTAAATTTAGAATTGTGACAAAAAAAAATCTGAATTCTGATTTTATATCTTTATAGAATTACGAGAAAAAACATTCTGACTTGTGAGATAAAAAGTAATGAATACCTTTTTAATTTTTTATCTCGTGGAGAAAGCAAGCTTCCATACAAACCTTATTCATTATTAGCTGTAGCTTTAGCAATAGCATTAGCACAAGCGACACTACCTTCCACCTGCTCTTCTACCTCCTCAAGCACCTCCTCATCCTGCAACTCCTCTGTGCAAAGCAGACGCAGACAGCGTGAGAATATAATCATGCATATGGTTGCAAATGAGCAATGCATGCATGCAAAATACACAGACTCTCAAACACGTTTGTCTGAATTAGGACATATTATATGGGCCATTCTAATTGGTGCAAACTGCTGCACTGTAAAAAAACTTAATCTGTTGAACTTAAAATAATTTGTTACCTGGCTGCCTTAAAATGTTAAGTTCAGGCAACTCAAAAAAAGTTTAATCAACTTGAAATTTTACGTTTTACTAAGTGACAACTTAGATATTTTAGTTGATTCAACTTAAAATTTTAGGGCAGCAGGGTAACAAATTATTTTAAGTTGACTCAACAAATTGCACTTTTTATTTTTTTACAGTGTGTCTCACAACAAAAAAAGCCTTTAAGTATTTAAATCTTAGATGTCTATTAAGATCCTTCTGTTACCTATTGAAACCCACAATAATATTTTAAATATCAGTAAGTTTAATATAAAGTCATCATTTAGTGCGTACTTTCAATTGGGAGGTGGCTGTCCTAAATCTTAACCCTTAAATTTCAACTTATGAAAATGATTTTAAAAACATTTTTTGTCTTTTTTCCCATTGTTGTTTTTAAAAGTATCTTTTTGCTTCTCTTAAAAAGTGAAGTTAAATTATATATATATATATATATATATATATATATATATATATATGTATATAATTATTTTTTCTTTGAAAATTAGAAAACTTTATGTAAAAAAAAGTGTCCCGCATTTTCGTGACACTACCAAAACAGTGTATGTTTGTCTATTGGCAGAGACTGATAGGATCATAAATTTATTATAGGCAAATATTAATTTGTCCCTCTTTTTCATAGCTACAAGGTGTGAGTAGATAGACCCAATTATTTTGAGGTAAATGTGTTCAAAAGTCTAAAAAATCTGTGTGAAACTTTAAGAAACGTCACTTCTAAACACCTTTTTTCTGCAATTAAGCACGCTTTTTTGAGTTATTCTGTAACATTTAGTTTTTATATGTGTACCACTGTTCTAGCTGGTGAATTGTGCTAGCTAACAATGTGCTGATTAACATCTTTGAGCTAGGTTCAAAAGTACATAAAATTTAACATTTGGGGGCGTTTCGGTAGAGTCACGACCAAAACATGTCATCATTGTTTCAGTAGTGAAAATAAGAAACACATAATCCTCATATTTGGAGGAAATAAACAAAATTTTAGTACAGCCATTTTTTTGTGTTTTAGTGTTTATTTTAGTAGTGTTGTAGTATGTGCATTAAAATTCTGTAATGTGATGTGGTCGCTACCAAAGCATTATTTTCACCACTGAAACATGGGATGTTTTGTCAAAAATAAAGTATACTGAATTATCAGCTAAGATTATGATAGTTTTTGGTTCAATGCTTATTCGGACTAATAAATCCCTAAGTTTGAAATCAGTATGATCAACTTTTTGCCTTTTACAAACAAAAATTGCATGCAAAATCTCATAAATTATACTTGAAATATGGTTAAACATTTAATTGTTATGGAGTTACCTCAAAAAAAAAAAAAAAAAAAAAAATATATATATATATATAAAATGGCAATAATATATATTTGCAATGTAGATGTTACTATTACTGTTTCGGTAGTGATACATTTGGGAAGAGGACAAATTTTCCCAAAACTTTCTGAAAATGCAATATAAGATATAGCACACTTGTGTACCTTGGATATTATACAGTTTGCATACGTCCATTTGAGGACATGGCTGTATGTTTCCAAAATAAGGTTTTGTCAGATTTAGCTCACTACTAAGGACATTCTTTGTCACCAAATTATAACAGAACTCAAACACACACATACTGTTTGAATGCATTTGAGGCATTTGATGGTAGATGAAGGAAATCAGGCTTCATTTAAACAAAGGATTTGACACATGAATGATGTCACGTAGTGCTATTACATGTCATTTGGGAAACTGCTGGTCCTGATACTCCACCCTCGAACTAATCCAGCCGCACATAAACACACCCGTCACTAGCTCCTCTGAAATCAACTTGTGCTGCCAAAGAACATGATCTCACGACACACACCCACCGCTTTCATTCTCCTGTACTTTAATGGATGTAGGCTAGGTTCACAAATCAAAACAGCCGCATGTCCTCAAAGAGCTGGCACTTTCACACATATGGTTCAAAACAGGACCTTAATAGTCATTTCTCAACAAATGATCAGTGAAAGGAGGTGCTTAACAATAAGATTTATTTTTAAACTAAGAGGTTGAGTTAAATATTAAGAGTTTAGATGCAAAACCAGCTAAAAGCCATCTCGGTCAAAAATGAGATATTGATACTGAGTGAATGCTCTGGACACATCTTCACAAACTCGGACAAACTTGCTAAAATCCCACCCTCAGCCCAATCAGAAGTACCAGTACTTACATAGAAAGCTATACCCTGATAAAAATGCATTTTTTTAAAGAAAGATGTCAGATGGATTTAGAGGCTTTTGCATCTGAACCCTTCATATATAAATAAGCTTTTACGTGAGCAATTATTGCAGATCGATAACTTGTTTGTCAGGTTTGGAAATTGATGTCTGCCATTATAGTTTGGGACAAAATGTTATTTTAGTAATAAACAGTTTTCCATGTGGATAAACTGTTTCCCATAAATTAAAGAACACATTTAAATAATAATATGTACAAACATTTTACTTAATAAAAATAAATGTTTTCATTTTATATATGATAAAAAATATTATTCACATATATTATGTGTACAAATATTTGTACATGTACAGTAGTCAACATTTGAAGTGGATCAAAACCTTTCATCAAAGTTGTCCTAAAACCAAAACAATACCCGTTTGTCTTTGAACAACTTAGAACTGTTTTTTATCCACTTCAAATCTTGACTACTGTATTTTTTTTTTTATGACATCAGCGACTATTTATTACTGATGTGTTATTTTAGTGTCATTAATATACTATTTTAATTTTGGTTAATGTTTAGAAGTAGTTATGTTAGATATGTTTTTTCCCTTCAATTTTAGTTTTTGTAATTTTATTGGCTTTTGTCATTTTTATTTTTTGTATGTCTGTGTAGTTTTTATGTTTTTTATGTTTTTGGATAGTTTAGTTTATTGCGTTTTTATTATTTTAGTACTTCACTAAACAAACATTAGAAATATTAGAAAAGTTGCCTTGGCATTTTTTTTTTGTTTTATTTAATATATAAAATAACAACTTTAAGGTGGCAGTAAATGTATTTACTAGCTACTTTGCAAAAAATAGATTAGTAATGCTTCAAAAACTCAATGGATACCCAAAAAGGTCCTGTTTGTGGAAAACTGGCAACTAAATTCTTCTCCTGAACCTTTATTTGTTTCTGCGGGTCTAATTTCAGTGGGCTAAACACGCATTCCTGTCACATGAAGGGACGGTTTGTATTCAAAATACGCGTCTTTGTTCAATGCAACCTCGTTCACTGTGAGTCTCACCTAGAAAGTCACTCTCTCCGCTACCGGTCAATAAAGGTAACATTTAACTGAGGTATCAGAGTAAAAGCCCAGGAGCCGATGTGCAAACCGGATCATCTACAGGGAGGAAACCTGATTCCCGTTTGGGCCGGCCAAGTGAGGGAGAAACTGAGATTGCCATTGTGCTCCAAACAACAGCCCTTCTCAGCAGCCTCAAACACATGAACCTTTCTCTGCTTGAACACAGACCGGAATATTTTGACTAAAGTTACTCCATGGCATTTTTAGAAAAAACTGCAGCAAAATCATAGAAAGCTATGTCTATTGTGCATGCTTTTTAATCCTTATGAATAATCAGAAAAATATGCCAAATGCCATTTGTGTCTCTAAATAATGTTTATATTCACCTGTATTTACAGTGAGTCATGCATGCATGTTTAGTAAAATCACTTTTTAAGTGAAACATCACCTTAACGCATTTATGCATTTGATCCCACATTTAAAGCCATAATTATAGATGTCCAAAATAATCAGTAAATGTGTGTAAAACAAAGTTGAAAGATTTCTGCCACATAAAAACCATTATAATAACAACATACAAATCATAATGACAAAAAGTCGAAACTAAGAGTTATAATTATAACAAAAGATTTAGGCTTCCTTTAGCCATAATGACTTTTAATGTCAGTAATGACTTTTCAATTTCATAATTTGATCTTTTATGTTAGAATTTGTCATGATTATGATTTAAAGCTTGATTTTTTTCTAATGTGGCAAAAATGACTTGAATAAAAGTTGAAATGTTTTATGTAATAGGTTGTTTATGTGAACATCTTTTAAAAATCTAATAAATGTTATAGTTGTGACAAAAAAAGCATACTTTTTTCTTATGTGGTAGAAAAATACTGAATTTTTATTTTATACGTAAACATCTGAATTGACATTTTTTATAATATTTGTTTATTTTCTACTTTTATACAATGTATTTTATGTTGTTTTGGGGTATAAAATTAACATTGGCTTAACTGACAAAACTATGGTTTTTAAATCTAACAGAATGCAGATGTATTATTTACAGAAGAGCAAAACATAAAAACTTACCCTCTTGCTCCCTGCACAGAAACAAACGAGATGGGGACATTATTTGAACTTTTGCAATCACTATAAGTGTGCCAATGATTGAACATGTGTCTCATGCATTTATTCGTCATACACAATGAATATAAATGCTCTTAAATTAAGCACAAAGACACTTACTCATGCTCAATGTCTTCTCTGTATGACATGCTTAGATTAAGACCTGTTCCATATAAAGATTACAGAAGATTTTGTCAGCTTTTAAAATGATTATACATATTAAACGATCAATCCCTATCATGCTTTTGGCGGAAACGTGCAGATATTGGTCTTACCTGTCTTGAGGTTGGTCAGGATGAGGTGACTCACCAGTTTCCGAAGGCTGTTTGAGAGGCTCTTGAAACTGAACCCCAATGATATATAAATTGTCCCCAGATCACATGACTATATAAGTGATGTTTTGCATTGATAAAAAAAAAAAAAAAGGGTGGGCTGCACATACATGCACCTAGGAGCACATATGGTACATGCACAATGAGAACAATAGACACATTCTCTGTCTGTGCATGGTGGCTATTATTAGATTGGCTGACAACTGTGTGCTCATATGATGATCTTAGGGCTCTGACTGTTGTGGGGTGATACAGTTATGTATAATAATTACATAACAACGAGATTGTGAACATTCAGTCACTTTGAGTTGACCTGCGGCTCATTTCCTGTGCCTGTTTGAAGGGTCGCAGGTTGTCAAACCCCGCAGGTGAGAATATTAACACGATGACAATCTTAATTTAGCGAGTAACTAATGTGACAAGTGTGACCTGCTGGTGAATCTCTGCTCTTTATCACTTTGCCAGGTCTCCTATTAGTTTCAGAATGTTAGAAGCTGATAAATCCCATCAGAGAGTATACAGTATATAACAAGACTTCTGCACATGTATTATTTTTGTGAAAAGTACTTTATTAGTTAGGATATATTTTTGTTGTTGTCAGGTTATACACTACCAGTCAAAAGTTTTTGAACAGTAATATTTTAAACAAGAAGCAGCAAAGTCAGTAATATTGTAAAATAGGTTATCTATTTAAAATAACTTTTTTATTTGAATATATTTTAAAATGTAATTTATTAATGTGATCAAAGCTACATTTCCAGCATTATTACTCCAGTCTTCAGTGTCACATGATCCTTCAGAAATCATTCTATTGTGCAGATTTGCTGTTTAAGAAACATTTTTTGTTATTGCTCTTATTATTATTATTATTATATTATTATTATTAATAACAATATTTAAAGCAGTTGATTCATCTTTGATGAATAGAAAGATCCAAAGATCACAATTTATCTTCATTAAAAAGTTTTTAGAACATACATTATATCATTCAAAAGCTTGTAGTTAGTAACATTTTTTATTTTTTTTTTGGGAAAGAAGTTCTAAAAAATAATACTTTTATTTAGCAAGGAAGCTTTAAATTGATCATAATGTTATAAAAGATTTCTATTTCAGATAAAAGTTCTTTGTATTTTTCAAAGAAACCTGAAAAAAATCTACTCTGCTGTTTTCAAAATAATAATAATAATAATAATAATAAATGTTTTTTGAGCAGAAAATCTGAATATTTGAAATCACAGGAATAAATAACATTTTAAAATATATTAAATAGAAAACACTTATTTAAAATAGTAATAATAATAATAATAAAATAGTAATAATAATTAATAATTTAATTTTTTTTTTTTTTTTTTTTTTACTGTTTTTGCTGTACTGTGGATCATATAAATGCAGGCTTGGTGAGCAGAAGAAGCTTCTTTAAAAACATTAAAAATCTTACTGTTTAAAAACTTTTGAGTGGTAGTGTAGCAAATAATATAAAAAAAATTAAATATAGACTATCATAAAATTATAAATATTAGAAATTACTTGAAAAAAATAATTGTATAGTGTTTTTCTGATAATGTTCTCACAAAAAGATTTATACCTAAAAATCAATGGTAAATATATATATATATATATACTACCGTTCAAAAGTTTGGGGTCAGTAAGACTTGCAATTTTATTTAATGAAGTCAAGGCTGCATTTATTTTATCAAAAATACAGAAAATAAACTGTAATATTACAAAATGTTATTACAATATGAAATAATGTTTTTTATTTTCATATACTTTAAAATATAATTTATTCCTGTGATGCAATGCTGATTTTTCATCAGCTGTTACTCAGTTTCCCAGGCTTAAGTGTCACATGATCTCTCAGAAATCATTCTGATATTCTGAATTATTAGTAGAATTATCAGTTTTGGAAACAGTTGTGCCGCCAATGTTTTTTTTTGTTTGTTTTTTTTTTTGAACCTGTATTTTTTTCTTTCAAGAACAACATTTATTCAAACTATAAATCTTTTCTAGCAATGTAAATCTATTATGTCACTTTTTATTAATGTAACAATTTATTCATTTCTTTCTTTCAAAAAAAAAAAAAAAAAAAAAAGAATGAACAAACATTTACTGACCCCAAACTTTTGAACCTTAGTGTATATATTTAAATCAAAAAAAAAAAAAATCTAACAATGTAATAACATTGATAAGGAAACTTCCTGTCTTTACTTGCTCATTCAAGAAGAAGCATTTTTTAACTGACCTGCTCTTAAATCATGTCATTTGCTAAGTCGTTTGATAAAAGAAATCTGAATGAAGAAACTCAGCACAATGAATGCAGAACTGTACTGGGTTGGAAACACTATTCAGACGGTTAATCCAGCACTAGAGTAAAACTTCTTTATGTTCCAGTGAATACAAAGGAAATGTGAAGAACGTAAACACAGATCTTTAATATTTCAGAGGTGAGTCATGAGACCAGGAGTGGGTGAAGGTCACAGAAATGCACCGCAGCTTTCTCCTCTCCTGTGAAACAGAGAGATGTTGGTCAATTGTGGTGAAATATTTCACCTTTCCACCTTCTTGACACTGTGACATTGAGTGCACGTCATGGACATTTAGTGAGCAGTGTTTTGTCTTCTGCAGCTGGTTATGTATGTGTTTGGACATGTTTTGGATGAATAGCCTTTTGTTTTCTTACACTTTTTCAGTTTCAAGTATGACATCAATGTCAAGCGTTTATTTTTAATGCATTCTTAAGGCTCTTCAGTGCTTCTTTAAACTACACCATTTTCCCTAAACATTCTTTCTTGACTCTTATGGACCGTCTTGGTAGATTAAAAAGCGTATGTTTTAATTTGAGCTGTTGTTTCCATAAAATATATTTTACATCATAATAAATTCTACTACTACAATGCTTCTTTTACTACAAATGATCATTTATTAGTACATCAACAGACACTTTTATCCAAAGCTCATTACATTACATTCAAGGTCTACTTATTTACATTTTATCAAGTCTTGCTTTCACTTAGAAATCAAGCCTGTGAGTTTGTGGTTGCTAGTGATAAGCTGTAGGCTACTGTAAATGCTACAGAAAAGCATTTTTAAGCATGTTTAAGTATAGATCAGGGTTCCTCAAATCTTGCCCTGGAGGGCCAATGCGCTTCAGAGTTTAGCTCCAACCCTGACAAACTCACCTACCTGTGATTTTCTAATGATCCTGAATACACTGATTAGCATGCTCAGGTGTGTTTTATTAGGGTTAGATCTAAACTTTTCAGGAAAGTGGATCTCGTGGGCCAGATTTGAGGATCCCTGGTATAGATCGTTTGTTGTAAAATATATACAGGTCCTTCTCAAAAAATTAGCATATTGTGATAAAGTTCATTATTTTCTGTAATGTACTGATAAACATTAGACTTTCATATATTTTAGATTCATTACACACAACTCGAAGTAGTTCAAGCCTTTTATTGTTTTAATATTGATGATTTTGGCATACAGCTCATGAAAACCCAAAATTCCTATCTCAAAAAATTAGCATATCATGAAAAGGTTCTCTAAACGAGCTATTAACCTAATCATCTGAATCAACTAATTAACTCTAAACACCTGCAAAAGATTCCTGAGGCTTTTAAAAACTCCCAGCCTGGTTCATTACTCAAAACCGCAATCATGGGTAAGACTGCCGACCTGACTGCTGTCCAGAAGGCCATCATTGACACCCTCAAGCAAGAGGTCTGTGGGAAGGAAAAAGTGTGGCAGAAAACGCTGCACAACGAGAAGAGGTGACCGGACCCTGAGGAAGATTGTGGAGAAGGACCGATTCCAGACCTTGGGGGACCTGCGGAAGCAGTGGACTGAGTCTGGAGTAGAAACATCCAGAGCCACCGTGTACAGGCGTGTGCAGGAAATGGGCTACAGGTGCCGCATTCCCCAGGTCAAGCCACTTTTGAACCAGAAACAGCGGCAGAAGCGCCTGACCTGGGCTACAGAGAAGCAGCACTGGACTGTTGCTCAGTGGTCCAAAGTACTTTTTTCGGATGAAAGTAAATTTTGCATGTCATTTGGAAATCAAGGTGCCAGAGTCTGGAGGAAGACTGGGGAGAGGGAAATGCCAAAATGCCTGAAGTCCAGTGTCAAGTACCCACAGTCAGTGATGGTCTGGGGTGCCATGTCAGCTGCTGGTGTTGGTCCACTGTGTTTTATCAAGGGCAGGGTCAATGCAGCTAGCTATCAGGAGATTTTGGAGCACTTCATGCTTCCATCTGCTGAAAAGCTTTATGGAGATGAAGATTTCATTTTTCAGCACGACCTGGCACCTGCTCACAGTGCCAAAACCACTGGTAAATGGTTTACTGACCATGGTATTACTGTGCTCAATTGGCCTGCCAACTCTCCTGACCTGAACCCCATAGAGAATCTGTGGGATATTGTGAAGAGAAAGTTGAGAGACGCAAGACCCAACACTCTGGATGAGCTTAAGGCCGCTATCGAAGCATCCTGGGCCTCCATAACACCTCAGCAGTGCCACAGGCTGATTGCCTCCATGCCACGCCGCATTGAAGCAGTCATTTCTGCAAAAGCATTCCCGACCAAGTATTGAGTGCATAACTGAACATAATTATTTGAAGGTTGACTTTTTTGTATTAAAAACACTTTTCTTTTATTGGTCGGATGAAATATGCTAATTTTTTGAGATAGGAATTTTGGGTTTTCATGAGCTGTATGCCAAAATCATCAATATTAAAACAATAAAAGGCTTGAACTACTTCGAGTTGTGTGTAATGAATCTAAAATATATGAAAGTCTAATGTTTATCAGTACATTACAGAAAATAATGAACTTTATCACAATATGCTAATTTTTTGAGAAGGACCTGTATAAGCTCTTGCTGGTAAACACTGCCCTCTAGCAGCTGGTAAGTGTATGAGCATCAGTTTCTTTAAGGCCTTTTAGTTACTGGATGTCAGTCGGCAGATTTTATATTTACTCGTATTCACTTTTTTTCCTGAATGCGGAAGCCTCGTCCGCCTCCTAACTCCTAACGATTTACACGTACGGTATCTGATGTTTCTTGTCAAATTAACGAACTCTTTTATATTTAGTTATATACGTATATTTAAAAAGTTTAAATTGATTTAATTTAGTCGATCTAAAAGTTCTCAGTTAATTCACAGAATATAGGAACTATTATTATCATTAATATTTATGTTATTATTATTTTTATTTATTTATTTATATATTGATTTATAGGATTATTATGTATGTATGTGTGTGTTGGGGGGGGGGTTCCTAGTCTCGGGTTGGAAGGGACCTGGGCTGTAGATGGAGGAGCTGAACACGCAGCAACATTGAAAGCTTGGGTCCTGGAAGGTCTGGGATTGGGAATAACAAGTCTCTGATTCATTACCTACGGTAGATGGCGGTAATGCTCTTTTAAGAATGCGAACTGCCAATACAAACGAGCAAGAAGAAGAATTTAGTCGATCTTACTATCTTAACATCTTTATGGAGACCGGAATACGAGAGCATCCAAACGGAAGTTATAACCGTCATGGCGGCGCTCATCGGTTTATCAGGAGAAAGGTGGATATACGATTAAATAAGGATCTATAAAATAAGTTTAGAAAATACAATCCTTTGTTCATTTGACTGTAATGACAATGACATCAACTTTTGACTGGTAAACTGAGAAATATGCAGTCAAACCACTGAAATAGTCACTTTGGCCTTATCAGCACATCCTGTTTTCCAGTATCTACACACAGTATGTACGTATAAGTCAGAATGAATCACTTCATAAGGATAGAAAGGAGTTTTTTTTTTTATTTTTTTTTTTTTATCAGGGCACTGAATTTCCAGTTTATTTCACTTTATTAGTCATTCTCTTCAGATATAATCCTTATCAAACAGTATAAACATTCACATGAAATGACAAAGCATGATAATCCAGATTACACCATTTATTTACAGTACAGTGTTAGTGTTGATGATACTTTTCACTTGAAGTTGAAGATTTTCTGGTAATTTCGTCACAGGGCTTTTAATTTGACATATTTATTAAACACACTGACAAATCACTTGGTATTTTGTTAGTATGTATCAATTCTTTTTTCTTAGTTCATTTCACATGTATTTGAAGCTTTTGAAGCACATAACAATATGAGGGATGTATTTTTAATCTTTGTAGCTCAGCCCATCCTGATTTCCTACAAAGGAAAAAAAGTTAATTTAGCAACAATAACAACGGCCAATATCACATTTAAAAGTAAAAAAGATTTGTACTAGGAACGTAAATATGATTTCATTTTGACATTAGGTTCTTTTGTACACACTTGCAATGTTTGCAGATGTTGTTTTTTCCACTTGTTTACTGTGCCGCATCAAACATTTTCTTCCTTCCTTCCATTCCAGACATGGCCTCCACGTTTTTCCTCCAGTCACTGACTTCAACTGTCTTTTCCTACAAAGAAATAATAAAGGTGTAAGTAACGCTAAACTCTTCCATTTCTTTCAAGATGGATGCCGTCAACCCTCAGCCCACCTTCTCTGTGTCTTCCTTCTTGACGGATTTGAGGTTTGCTCTCAGGTCCATGGACACCTTGTGTTTGGAGCCCAGCAGAGAGCGCAGGATGGCGTCAGCTGAAACTCGGACTCTCCTCAGGGTGGGTCGCTTGAATTTGCCTCTCAGGTCCAGGACTTTGATGTTCAGGTCCTTGATCTGCAACACGTTTGTTTACAAGTTTCATCATTCGTACGTTTCTGTTGAGCAGTCTGGTTCCTGTATGAATATGATGTAATGTTTTTTTGGAATAATGCAAGATCCTAAATAGGCGCGACGCAATAAAAGCGATTCCCACCTTGTTTTTTTCTTTTTTAATTAGCCGTGACTTTAAAAAGCAATGCATGGCAGGAAATTTTGTCTCTTGTTTTCTGTTTTTGTGTAGACTACATTAAATTGGCTCCAACCATTAGCAAAACTGTTACCAATAAAAACAGGAATGTCAGCAAATACAAAGCCACTGTACTCACAAAAATTGTTTTTTTGGAACATTTGATTTTTTATTTTTATTTTTTAAATGAAATGAAAATAGTTTGTTAGGATTTGGCTGAGATACAATGATTTGAAAATCAAAAAAATCAAAATATTGAGAAAATTGCCTTTAAAGTTGTCCAAATGAAGCTCTTAGCAATGCGTATTACTAATCGAAAATGTAGTTTTTATATATTTGCAGTAGGAAATTTACAAAATATCTTCATGGAACATGAATTTTGCATAATATCCTAATCATTTTTGGCATAAAAGAAAAATCTATTGCTACGAATATACTTGTGCTGTCTAAGACTGGTTTTGTTGTCCAGGGTCACATATTATTAAATATTTTGCAGTAACAGCCAATAAAGGCATTTGCAGTGCTTCATAGAATGTATATTTATTGCCAATTAATTTTTTTCCTCCTGTTTTTCATATATTTTTTTTCTGTTGTTGTTCCTTTTCATATGTTTCGTGTTTTATAAATCTACAGAGAACATGAATGGGAAAAATACTTCCACAACCAAGGTTGTTGAACAAGTTGGCACTCACTGTTGTGCTCCATTAAACAATATGCTTTTTTTGTGGACTGGCAAATTAATAGTGGAAACTTGTTAATTCGTGTCTGGTTAGGGTTGAGTTGGTTATAGTTGTTGTGATTGGGACTAGCCAAAAAAGCCTTTAATTTTCTTAGACACATGGTTTCTTTGTTAACTGTTTCTTTACTTCTCTTGTGTTGTGAAGCACTTTAGCCTCGATATCGTATCGCTCCTCGTCCACCACATCAATTTTAGCATGTAGTTCCTGACACAGCTCCTGATAGAAAGAAAAAAATGTAGTGTTTACAGGCTTGCATCTGTTTCTGCTTGTTTTGAAAGAAAATTTGTCTAAATGTAAAATGGTTCAGATGTTAATACCTTGAAACTTTTTTATGTCATTGTTTGTTTACTATATTTATATACAGTGGTGCTTAAATATCACTTTTGAGATACTGTAGTTTCCACAAACATGGTTATATTTTTTGGTTCTTTTTGTAAGGGATTTATTTATATTAATACCCATAGTATGAGATTGTTTTGTGAGTTGTGGATGTACCTGAAGCTCGGCGAAAGACATGCCACCCGTCTGTATTGGAGGAGCTTTCTCAGACAGATATCTCTCCTTTTCCACCTCTTTATCTGCCAGCTCCTGCTCTAACTCATCCTTTGCTTTAGCTACCATAAGACTCTGACGAACACATAGACATGCAGTCTTTAAGATCTAATAATATCACAATAACAAGTTTAAATGCACTTTCTTAATTTGTGGTACTTGAACTTTTAACATTTTTAGGCAACCACCCAGAACTCTGTATTATTGTGGCATTTTGCATGGGCAAGCGATAGTTACATTAGTCTTGAAAAATGCATAAAATAAATAAAATAAAAATAACAAAATAAAAAAATGTACAACTAGAGTATGAGGCTAGAACAGTTGCAGAAAAAACTATTTTGCAATGCAGTTGTACCTTAAGCATCAGCTTGCGAGATGCAGAGATCTTGGACTTTTTCTGTCAGATTTAAAATAGGTATTGTTATGTATATATATAAATAGCAAACATTATATAAGCTTCTCTGCATATTGATTACTTTAATTCTCATTGTTACAGCAATGAATGCATTAAAAAGCATTCAACAAAGGCTTGTCACTCTTACCTCTTGCCTGCAAAAGAATAAAAACACATGGTAAGATTATGAAATATCATACATTTTATTAATAATGAAGCTTTTATTATGAAGGCATACAATAATGACCAAAAGTCGAAGCCCAAAAGACAAAATGCTTCTATTTAGCATTAATAAATTAACTAAATATATATATATATTTTAATTTATTACATTTTTAAGAAATTATAATTGAAGTGAAAATAATTTGATGTACACTATAAATAAATTTTTAAACAAAGGTCATTGGAGTATGTTTTACATTTGTTTTACCATTCATTCTTTCTACTTTTTATGTTTAATTAAGTGTGTGACATGCCGTTTCTTTATTTTCTTTATATTAAAAAAATAGTTTGAAAGGAAATCCTACAAAAAAAATTCAGTATATGTATTCCTTTTTAATTACTTAAGATGACATTAAAATTGTTACAATTTTTTAATCATAACTTTTGTAATTTGTTTCTCAGAATTTCAGTGTGGTCTCAGACTTTTGGACTCCATTGTACTCCTAATCAGCCTTCATTAACACAGAGGCCTTGAGTAAAGACGACACAGCCGGTGAATCCAAGAATAGAGCACATTTGTCGGGAGAGCCATAAGATGTCTAGGATGACGAACAACAGAAAGCACACACAATATACTCACTCTGGCATCTTTACAGTGGCGATTCGACCTAGGAGATAAAAATAAAGGCATTTGTTTTTGGGATGATCTTCAAGAGGCTCAAGTGTCAGACAGCTTTTCCAGATTCAGATGTGCTAATTAGATGTCATTGTGCTCTGTTTACCCTAACAGCAGTACTCTCACGTATTTGATTAAATGCCACTGTGATATGTCATCCATTCAGTTAGTGCTTTTTAAAACAGATGAACTGATGCTAATTGATGGATGGGAAATGGTGCATTGTCTGTTCTGTGTCTGTTAACCACTTCAAAGTCCTGACAGTGGTCCCATGAAGTGGACCCATAGGAAAAAAGGTGTTGGCAGACGCCTATCGTGGCGTGGTGGTTTTGGCATGGTAACTATGCCACACAGATAACAATCCCAGCTTTCTCCAGCCCATCCACTTGCAATGCACCATAAATAGACCCGCACCAGAGCTTCAGAGGCTTTAACCTGGCCCAAGTTTCCACTCAATGATGTTAAACTAGTGCACTTACAAAAACAAATGCGGTCAATTACGCAATGAAATGAAAGAGCGTAGCATCGTAAATCTAGAAGTGGGTAGGTTTACTATTATGTTCGGATTTTCAAAGTAATGCTTTCGCAATCGTTTGGTTTAAATGGTATTACGCAATTTAAATCAAGTTTTTTTTGCACCTCAGTATTGGAAAGGCAGAAGTAAATGTTTGAATCAGATTGATAAAATCATTTTTTAATTAAGTGATTAAAGTGATTTTGGGATAATGGAGAAAGATTATAAATCATTATCCTTTATAAAGCACTTTAATAAAAAAAATAAAAAAAAAGTCTCTTGTACAAGAGTAATATTCACCACAGATATTCACATCTCCCTTAATAAGGGTTTTTCCAATGACATTTTCTTAAACTATTACATTTGATGACAGATATTGAGAAGGAAATGTCCATGCAATGTTTAGATTTTTTTTTTTTTTTTTTTTTTTCCAAATTCTGCTTAGAAATTACATATGTGACCCTGGACCACAAAACCAGTCATAAGGCGCTGGGGTGTATTTGTAGCAATAGCCAAAATACTTTGTATGGGTCAAAATGACTAATTTTTTTTTTTATTCCAAAAATCATTAAGCTGTTAAGTAAAGATCATGTTCCATGAAGATATTTTGTTAATTTCCTACTGTAAATGTATCAAAGCATATTATTTGATAAGTAATATGCATTGCTAGAACTTCATTTGGACAACTTTAAATTGATTTTTAATGGACCCTTATGACTGGTTTTGTGGTCCAGGGTCACATATATTAAAGTTGTAGGGCAAGCTAACGTTTCTTAACATGGAAGCAAAGTGAATGAACTTACCTTGCGGTCTTCAGATGTTCAGAGAAATGATGCTCTAGAACAATGCATCTCTTTTTTAAGACACCCTCTTATTGTTCATCCTCGGTCTGTTACTGGGTGATATTATTAGCACACACACACACACACACACACACACACACACTCATAAAGCTTTTATCCAACACTTGTGGAGGGCTCTTGTTGATAGGCCTTGTGCGGCGCTTATCAGCCCGTTAGACAGCTGTGGACTGTGGTTCCTCATGATGGCCTGTTGCACAACCTTATTTAGCTTGCTAGAAGTTTAGAAGTTTAGTTTAAAGACATTTCCACTGATGTTTTTAATGTGTGCACAGTGAGGTTTCTTAATATCTCTATTGCTTCTTCTAAATAGTGTTGTGGGAGCAAATCTCCTGACAAAACGGCTCTCACATGGGTTTTACAAGAGATCACAACAAAGTCTTCCTTTGGTTTTCTTAGAAGATGAACAATGTCTGTTTATCAGTAACAATTCTGTTTGGGATCAGTAAAATGTTTTTTAAAAAAGTATTTTCTGCTCATTAAGGCTGTTTATTTGATTCAAAATGCAAAAAAAAAAACTGTAATATTGTGAAATATTATTGCAATTTAAAATATTGTTTTTCTATTTTAATATACTTTCAAATTTGTTAAATTGATAAAAAAAAGTTATAGTAAAGGCTAATATTGTTCAGAAAAGAAAAGAAAAATCGGAAAAGATTTAAAAAATATTAAGCAGCACAACTGTTAATAAATTTAGATAATAACGTTGGTAATAAATCTGCGTATTAGAATGATTTCTGAAAGATCATGTCACACTGAAGAAAATTCAGCTTTGCATCACAGAAATAAAATATATTTTAAAGTATATTAAAATATTGCAAATTTAAATTGCAATATTTCATAATATTACTTTTTTCTGTATTTCTGATCAAAAGAATTCTCAGATGTTTTTCTACAAAAAGTAAATACAAGAAAATACTATTATAAATATTAGTAAATAGTATTATCAACTTCTTGTTTTACTTCAATGTGTTACTTCTTGTTTATTTGTTATCATTTGTGAAATTTAAATGGCTAGTTCATAAAATGTACAAATAAATAACAAGAAACACATTGTATTAAACATTACATTTTAGGGTAAAAAGACTGGAATAGCGTTTTCTTGTAAAACCCTTCAATAATCTTTGTTTTATTCACAACTTTTATTGAACTTACTGTATGATAAATATTGATTTGTTTATGTTTTCTGAAGGAAAAGGAAGTTGATACCTAAATGAAGCATAACTGGATAATAAATGAGGTTTCATAAGGTATAAAAGAGCAACATTTGAGCATGAAAACCTTCCTTTGTGTTTCTCAGAAGATGAACATTACCTCTTCAATTCTGTTGATCTATAACAGTTTGCTTTAGGAGCAATCTTTACTTCATGGGTATCAGTTTTTGCCTTTCATGTCTCATCAAATTCTCCTAAAATCAAATTATCTGCTATCTGTATTACTTTTATAGCCACAAATTTCTCATTTGTTTTTGTTTTTCTATAGGAATTTTAGGAGAAACGTATGAAATTTAATGCAAAACTGAGAATTAAAGCCTCATGAGCAACATCTGAGCTTTAAAGTCTTCCTTTGAGCTTTGCATAAAAGAAATATTAATGCTTATAAGTCTGTTTTATTTTAACGGTTTGCTTCAGGGATAAACTTTAGTTCACGTGCATCAGTTTTGCCCTTTCCTATAATCATTTTTGCATTTATTTAATCATTTTATGCACAAAGGAAAGGTTTCTGTATGTTTCCTCAGTGGAACCATGCTCTGTGCTTGACCCTACGGCTGATTAAAATATTAACTGTAGACAACAATAATCTCTGTGAGAGATTATGACAGGAATGTGAAGTTGTCCATACGTTGGCTTAGCTAAACATAGAGCGGTTAGACAGCTGATACTGCCACTCCAGTGTTTGTGAGATACTAAAAGCTATTCCGATGTGTCGAGATAAAAATGCATGCATGCAATGCTTTTATCTGCGCTTAGGTTTTGCTGGCTTTCTCCAGGTGTGCTTTGCAGTAATGCCACATCCTTCCAGGTATTATAATCACAGAGTTTATCGGCTTTATAAGGCCTTGTTGAACTCTTTCAAATCAGTGTCTTGCCACATACAGTAGATTTTCATTGCAAGTGATAAAATAATCAGTGAATTTGCATTCTTGCTTGTTTTTGTCTCTGTCACTATGTTACCAGACTCTCTCTGGTTGCAGGAATCATCGAACAATGCCGTTTCTTGGCTGTATTGTGTTTGCGGGGGTGTGTAGATGTGTATTTTGGCATCGCTTTCTCTTATCTGCATGTCGAGCATCGTTTCCAGGACCTGCTTTCTGAGAGACATATAATATATGGGTGATCGTCAAACTTCATGCAGGTATTGTGACATGACACAGATGCTGTTATTGTGCCTAAATGGCTTTCTAGTATCATCTGCAGCGTGACTAGCTGTGGAGAGCTCTAGAAGGGTCAGTCTGCGGGTAACACCTGTCCTGTTTAGTCTCATGATGGGCTCGGTTGGATTTGGTTCTTGGCTGATGTGGAAACCCGGGATTATAGATGCTGCGTGGCAGTCGTGACCGGACCGTATTTAGAGCTGCTGTTGATATTGAACGTTGGTCTGAGAGGATTTAGCATCATTAATATGTGCTTGTGGTATTTTATGCCCGTAGAGGATTTTTTGTCATGGTTTTTATGTGTGATGCACAAAAAATGTAAAATATTGACTAAAAAGCTATTTATCTTCTCCATTTAAGATGTATAAGCAAGAATAGTTAACATTTGATTACCTCTTCTGATAGTGGGGCTTTTCAAATCCAATTATGTAATTTTTTTTCAAATCCAATTATGTATGTATCAGTATGAAATCTGAAATTCTAATTCTAAAAAGAAATAAATACATATATATATATATATATATAAACATATATATAAATTACTATTAATGAACTAATAGAATAAATATTCAATTAAAAGATTATATTGTAATATTTTATAATTATATAAATAAAAAATATAATATTATTTATATTTTTAATATAAAAACATATGATTTGCCCTTTTTAAATTCAATTATATATATATATATATATATATATATATATATAATATTTATGATATAATAAATATAAAATTAATTTGTATCATTTAAAACGTATAAATATGTTTTACGTGTAAATGTGTATATTACTTTAAACTTTACTTTTTACATTGGGTGTTTATATGTTGTCTCTTTTCAAATTCAATTATGTAATTCTAAAAATAAATATATAAATTTTAGAAATTATAATATTACTAATTAAATAATTAAATAGTAATAATATTACTTGTATTATTATTTATATTATTTACATTTTTAATAAAAATATGTATTATAATTTATATTTATAAAAATAATAATTCTAAAATTAATTTGTATCATTTAAAACAACATAAAAATGTTTTAATGTGTACATTTGTATATTAGTTTGAAGTATTTAAAGGACAAAATATATCAGTTTTGCACTGGGAGTTTTTATACACACACACACACACACACACACGCACATATATATATATATATATATATATATTTGTTGTCTCTTCAAATTCAGTTATGTAATTCTAAAAATAAATAAAATCTATAAATTATAATATTATTTATTAAAGTATTATATATATATATATATATATATATATATATATGTATGTATGTGTGTGTGTGTGTGTGTGTGTGCGCATGTGTGTGTTAATTAAATTTTATGAAATAATGCATAGAAAATTAATTTGTATCATTTAAAACTTAATATAAATGTGTTTTATGTGTAAATGTGTATATTAGTTTAAAGGATTTAAAAGGACAAAATATATAATTTTTGCACTGGGTGTTTCTTTTTCCCCTCAAAATCTCATCTTTACTGACCTAGACCTTTCCTGTGTGACAACTAGCCCCGGTCTCCTCTACTGTAGTTTAATAGAACCATTCTTCACTCAGGCTCTGTTCAAAATTTAGACTCCAGACAGCCAATTATCACCTGCTTTTTATAAACTGCTGAGCACTTGTAAAAACACAGGCCAGACTCATGTCTGTGTAGAGAGTCAAAGAACTTATTTTCTCCACAGCTGTATTGTATTGACCAAAGAAAAATATTTGAATTGTTATTTGTGTATTGAAAATGTAAAATTCATAATGTCACAAATTTAAAAGTGTGACATTAGTGTTTTCATTATTAGAATGCAATGTGGCGCCACCTAGTGATAGCTTTATGCGTCTTTAATGAGAATGAGTTGTGTTTAATATTTTAATATATCTTTTGACTCATTATTAAATCGTACTGCCAAAAGCTGACATATTTACATTATGTGAATGTAGTATTAAATGCTTTAAAAAAATAAAAACACTTTAAATTAAACATCATGCAACACACAGTAGTGAGGTCATGTGACCTTGACTCGAAAACATGCTTCTATTCAAAATGTGTATTTTTGCATAATGTATATTGATTTGCATACTATTTCTAGACAATAGTAGGCATAAACTTGGCAGTGGCAGTACACTGTTGCAGTCTTAGAATAGTTTGTGTTTTGGCTTCTGGCGGATATTTAATTGATGATGTTTCCTCCAGCAGCTGCGCTGAGACCAGTTTTGTTTACTCCTTTTCATTGTTTCATTTGAGTTTGTTAGCCTTTAGTCTCTAGATGAAAGCATTACGGTCTCTGTGATGGCGTTAGGCTTCTCTGTGAGTCTGTAGTCTCATTAGATCAGGCCCGTGACAGGCTCAGACGCATAAACACAGCTTTGTTCCTCATCACACTTGTGTTTTGATGTGTGTGTGATGTCATGGACAAAACAAGCCAGTCCTCTGAGAGCGTATTCAATGCCACTTTTAAACCAAGTCTGTTTACTAACATTCTTGACTCGTGTTTGTTGTATTTTTCGTTGTTATAAAAAAAAAAAAAAAAAAATCCCAGTATGCTTACAAATAACCCAGTTTTATTATTGCAAAAAATGTCAGTTGATAATATTTTGGATTTCACAATTTAACAGTTTACTGGATTTAGTACATACTGAGCACCGAATAAGGCACTTTTATGCATGTGTAACATTTATCAAACATGTTTCTTATGAAAGTGACCAGTCTGTCCTCCTGGGTTCACCGATGTCAGCTGTATTTCTACTGAGCGTGAGCCAAAGCACCGGCTCCCTGACCAAAGCCAAAGCCCTTCGGTCCAAAGTTCTTAGCATAGCACGCTGTGTAAATATAAATAAAAATAGAAAAATAAATATTAAATCTAAAATAAATAATGCTGTTATAAATATAAATTATAGAAATATAAATAAAAAAAGTTTTGTAATATAAATGTAAAAATATTCTGTTACTATATAAATGTGTTTTAGAATTATAAATATCAATATTACATATAATATTACATATAAAATAAATAATGCTATTATAAATATAAATTATAGAAATATAAATGGTTTAAAATAAATATCATTAACATGTAAAAATATATAAATAATTCTAAATATTAAATATTAAAATAATGTTATCAAAAATATAAATTCTATTCATGTAAATACACATGAAATAAATAATATTATTATGAATATTCATTTAAATATTCTTTCTCTCTCTATATATAATGCTATTATAAGTAGAAAAATAAATAAATATTAAATAAATAATATAATTGTAATACAAATGTAAAATATTATGTTATTATAAATCTAAGTAATTATATATAATGCTATAAATATAAATATATAAATAATATTCTTATGAATATAAATTTAATTGTTCTGTTATTCTATAAATATTTGTTTGGAATTATAAATAATATTTTTAAATAATGCTCTTATAAATATCAATTATAGAAATATAAATGAGGATTAAAAAAACATCCTTGTAATATAAATGTAAAAATATTCTGTTATATAAATAGTTTTTAGAATTATAAATATCAATATTATATATAAAATTTTAAATATAAATAATATTAAAATAAAAAACGTTGTTATAAATATAAGTGTTAAATATAAAATAAATAATGCTATTATAAATATAAATTATAGAAATATAAATGAAGAGTAAATAATAATTATTATGAATATACATTTAAATATTCTGTTATTATTTACATTTTATATAAATAATTATGAATATTTAATATAAACAATAAGATAATGTTATGAGAAATATACATTCTATGAATATAAATACACATTAAATAAATTAAATTATTATGAATATAAATTTAAATATTCTGTTTTATATAAGTATTTTTAGGAATTATAAATAATATAAATATCATATATAATGTTAAATATAAATAATATTAAAGTAATATTAATATTTATTGTTTATAGAAATAGTGTCTGTTTCTGAGCAAATCCTCAATATCTTACTACTGAATAAACATACATGCCTAATATTTGATACTGACCTTTACAGTAAATCTCTCCATCTTTATCTGCTAGGGTTGTGGACTCCAGACTCTTCCCACACTTTGCGCATCTGAAGCAGCTCTTATGCCAAGACTAAAGGAGATGAAAAGTGATGCCCGAAATATCATTATGTCAGTTATTTGATATGTTTTTAAGTCAAGCTGGGTTGCTGTGTATAAAATATCACACATGTTTGCTTTGGCCGTGGTTTTGTCAGTTTGCTACATTATTTGGCTTTCATATGAGGGCAGGTAAGGACACAATGTCATTATGTTGGCATTACAATTGTGTATAGTAGGTGATAATGAGAGTATTTTGACAACCAAGCCAAAACAACAAGCCTTTTCTCCAAATGAATGCGGATAGTTGGGTTAACCAGTTCAGTAAGGCCCAGGGCAAAGTGACTTTATCTCCACAAGTCTAGTCAAGAAAAAACAACTCACGTTTCCCCCTCCAACCACCTTCTCTGCCGCATAAACAGCGGTTCCACAGCGAGGGCAAACGTCTGAACCTCCAAGCTTCTGCGCGAACTTTGACGGGTTGGGGTTGTTGGTCGGACGATGGGATGTTTGTCTGTGCAGAGCATCTGTGTTAATGCACATTAGTAAAGACACAAAGCAAATGAGAGCATCCTACTAACCCGGCCGGTTTGATTCCCAGAGCTTCGCCTGTGTCCATGCTGAGGGTTCCCGCTCCTCCGCCAAAGCCGTAGCCTTTTGGCCCGTATTTCTTGCCGTAGCAGGACTTGCAGTAGATCTCGTCCTGATGCACCGCGACTGTTGTGCTGTCCAGATTCTTTCTGCACACCACTGGAGTGAACACAGATGTGCAAACATAGTCAATATTATGCAAAGACAGTTGTGACCCTGGACCACAAACCCAGTCATAAGAGCCAGTATTTTGAAATTCAGATTTATACATCATCTGAAAGCTGACAATATTTGGCCGAGATACAACTATTTGAAATCTGGAATCTGAGGGTGCAAAAAATTGCCTTTAAATTTGTCCAAATGAAGTTTTTAGCAATGCATATTACTAATCAAAAATAAAGTTTTGATATATTCACTGTAGGAAATTTACAAAATGTCTTCATGGAACGTGATCTTTACTTAACCCTTACTTAAATATCTCATAAATAGATATTTTACCATGTTTTGTTACAAATTATGTAGGAAAAGTAATAGATTAATTTATACACTGCAAAAAAAGCTTTTGTTGTTTGAAATAATGTTTTGTCTTATTTCCAGCCAAAATATCTAAACTTTCTCAGAGTATGAAGATTTAGATATGATTCATTTTAGATATTATTTTAAAATGAAGTGAGTTTTTGCTTAAAACAAGCAAAATAATCTGCCAATGGGGTAAGAAAAATAATCTTATTTCAAGCAGAAAACTAGATTATTTTGCTTACCCCATTGGCAGATTATTTTGCTTGTTTCAAGGAAAAACTCACTTCATTTTAACTTCTTTTTTTCTGAAAACAAGACAATAACTTTTACTTGAATTTTTAGATATTTTGGCTGGAAACAAGATCTAAGTAAGAAAAGCATTTTTTCCAGCGTGACAAGAGTGCACCTCAAAAATCTAGAGTTCTGATCTTTGTCACAAAAATACTTTTTGTTGCATTTTTCCCCATCACACTTTAGAAATCATAAGACATTATATATCAGTTGAAAACTTAAAATCTCAAAATTCATCCTTTGAAAACCATTTTAAAATCAGACATTGCATTACCATGGAAAATGTACATCATAATCGTATTTCAAAATATTTTCGACCACAAACCCAGTTGTAAGAGTCAATATTTTGAGAGATTTATACATCATCTGAAAGCTGAATCAATTAGGACAATATTTGGCTGAGATACAACTATTTGAAATTTGGAATCTGAGGGTGCAAAAAATTGAAAAAAAATTTTAGCAATGCATATTACTAATCAAAAATTAAGTTTTGATATATTCACGGTAGGAAATTTACAAAATATCTTCATGGAACATGATATTTACTTAACCCTTTAACTGTCAGCCTACCCTCAGTGGGACTCCTAAGTTTACTTCACCATTTTACAAATAGATCATAATCTAATCATGACAAACTATGTATCATTGGAAAGGCCTAAGACTATAGATATTTTACCATGTTTTGTTACAAATTATGTAGGAAAAGTAATAGATTAATTTATGCGCTGCAAAAACAGCTTTTCTTATTTAGATGTTTTGTCTTATTTCCAGCCAAATGATCTAAACTTTCTTAAATCAAGAATTACTTTTCTAGACAAGAAAATCAAAGTCAAAATGAAGTGAGTTTTTGCTTAACACAAGCAAAATAATCTGCCAGTGGGTTAAGAAAAATAATCTTATTTCAAGCAGAAAACTGGATTATTTTGCTTACCCCATTGGCAGATTATTTTGCTTGTTTCAAGGAAAAACTCACTTAATTTTAACTTCTTTTTTTTTTTTTGAAAACAAGACAATAATTTTTACTTGTCTGGAAACTCCTTGATTTTTTTTTATTTATTTTTTTATTTTGGCTGGAAACAAGATCTAAGTAAGAAAAGTGTTTTTTGCAGTGTGACAAGAGTGCACCTCAAAAATCTACTTCATAACAGGAGTTCTGACCTTTGTCACAAAAATATTTTCTTCGTTGCCTTTTTCCCTATCATAAGACATTATATATCAGTTGAAAACTTAAAATCTCAAAATTCATCCTTTGAAAACATTTTAAAATCAGACATTGCATTACCATGAAAAATGTACATCAAAATCATTTTACAAAATATTTTAGTTTGAATACTGCATTTTCAAAAATGGGAGTGACAGTTAAAGGGTTAATATCCTAAAGATTTTTGGCAAAGTTTTGAACCATACAATGTATTTTTGGCTATTGCTACAGATATACCCGAGTTAAGGTTTTGTGGACCAGGGTCACAATTTGCTTTATGTTGCACTTCAGAGCAAGAAGTCATTATATTGTAAAACCATGCTATACTGTTTTTCAGCTTTTATTATCACCAAACTAACAAAACTGACTCGTTTTGTACTATTTTCAGATGTGAATGTCTCAGTAGAGCAAGTCAAGTAAAATACACCAATGTTCACAATAAACAAATCATGATATTAATGTTTATAATATCTTAATATCTGGCCAGCAAATCAGAATATTAGAATGATTTCTGAACTGATCATGTGACTGGAGTAATGATGCTAAAAATTCAGCTTTGAAAACTGAGGAATAAATTACATTTTAACATATATTTAAATATTAGGAAAGATATTTCAACATTTTTACTGTTTTTGCTGTACTTTGGATCAAATAAATGCAGGCTTTGTGAGCAGAAGATCTTTCTTTAAAAAACATTTGACTGGTAGTGTATAAAAGTACACTGTAAAAAAATACTATCCCAGTCTTTTTATCTCAAAGTTTAATGTTTAATACAATATGTTACTTGTCATTTATTTGTAACTGTTTGCAAAATTGACTAGCAATTTCTGAGTAAAAAAGGGTGTAGGATTTACTTTGAAACTAGTAATTTAAATTTCACAAATAATCACAAACAAATGGCAAGTATTGATGTAAAACGTTAAGGTTTCAGGTAGAAGTACTGAAATAGTATTTACTTGTAAAACACACTCTAATAATCTTTTTTATTTATGATAAATAAATTACATTTTAAAATATATTCAAATAGAAAACAGTTATTTTATATTGTAAAAATATTTCAACATTTTACAGTTTTACTGTACTTCAGATCAAATAAATGCAAGAGACTTTTAAAAAAAACATTAAAAAACACTTTACGATTAGTTAATCTCAGCAGCTGTAAAAACACGAAATCAGCCTTTTATGTATCCTACTAGCATTATATTTGCACCTCATGAAACATAATACAATTTAAAAATGCAGTTCATGACCCTTTAAAGTCAATATGAAATCAAAACCGAATCAAAACTCCTGTTGATACAGCAAGAATATAAGTTATAAGACCTATAAAATGGATGTGTGTTGTAAATATCAGTCAATTTGATTATTTGATTACAAATATTTGAGTTCATCTTGAGTTTATATCTGACTTTGATATCTGGAGGATGCATTTGATATTTTTCCTTTGGAGAAAAACTGAGGTATTAAAAAACACCTCTCGACATTTACACTCGTCCTACTATTTGATGTCGTAATGCTTATGCATTCGATGCGTCATCTATGTAAATGTGTCTGCGAGTGTCATCTACACATAAACATTTATTTGTTCCACAGATCTGCAGTCAGACGCAGACGATGTGCAGCCATAAAAGGCAGACGAATCCACTGGGATGTTCATTTGTACAACGCCTAATATGGACACACTGTTAAACAGGAGAGATTTACTCACTGCTGAGTCTCGTATCCAAACTCATGCCAGCTTTCCAAGCACTCAGAGCACTTTTGCCATTAGTTCAGAAGCACAAACTGCTATTTATGATTTAAAATTTTTTGCTTGATTTACTAGAATAACTGAAATATAAATGTATGACAACTCAATAGATATATTTGAGAAAAGCACAAATGACCACACAACAAAATGACTGAAACTTTCTCTGGAATAAAAAGTAAATGCAAATAAAATATCGAAAGATTAATAAAATCTATATGGTATCTCAGTACTAATAAAAGAACACAAAGACTCAAAAAATCTTCTTTTAGGACAGAAAAATCATAAACGAGATCCACTTAGTGAAGATTTGTGCCCAGACTCTATAACAAAATAAGAATTTCCTCTGGGTTGGCGTCATGTTATTATATTCACAGCTGACAGTTTAGTTCAGAAACAATATATTATATTTGCCATGATATATATGGCCATCTGCATGAATAATTTTCCATTTTCCGGTTAACACCCTCTCTCCACGGGACAAGCCCTCACCACCCATTTCCACACGGAGAATCTCACGCTCACATGCACATCCTTTGTGCTTAAAATACTCTATTAGATCACCGGAGGTGTCAGGTAAACGTGTGTGTCTCGATATGTGTCTGTCTCTAATAGATTTCCCTGCTTTGAGCTCCAACATCTGCTTCCATCTCTCATGTTAGATCACATATTGTGATGTGAATAGAGACAGAGTTTTCAGGTCAGTTGTGTGCGACTTACTGCACAGAAAGCAGGACTTGTGGAAGCTTTGTCCTTCACACTGAACCTCCTCTGCGAAATACACTGTCTTCTTACAGCAGCCACACTTGTTTCCTCCTCCCAGCGGCATCCTGACAGTATCAATGCATGTAGACATTAAAACATGCACAAAATACTTCACAAATGCCCATTAGGCCTGTATTTGCATATGCACATTTTTTTTTGTTATTTCTGTTGTGGATTTTGTGTGCTTTCAGAGTTTCAATTGAGTTTTCTTCATTACTAGGTACATTTTGACTGGATAAAGGATAATTTGTCATTGCCATTGTTTTTAAATTAAACTCAAAGTGGCTGTATGCTGTTTTTTTGGCAGTCATTTAAGAATATGCACATAATTTGTGTTTTTTATGTTACTCAGAAACATTTTACTAAAAGGTTTTATTTGTTAAACTTTATTTAGTTAATTAATTAGTCTAATTAGTTCACATGAACTAAAGATGTATAATACTTCTAAAGCAGGTTTTCAGCATTAGTAAATTTTAATATTTGCTAATACATTTGCGAATCAAAAGTTGTATCTGGTAACATTAGGTAACAGCAACAAATAACAAAGAATTGTATTTTTACACTGCAAAAAATGCTTTTCTTATTTAGATTTTTTGTCTTGTTTCCAGACAAAATATCTAAACATTCTTAAATCAAGAAGGATTTTCTAGGCAAGTAAAAATTATTGTCTTGTTTTCAGAAAAAAGAAGTTAAAATGAAGTGAGTTTTTGACTGAAACAAGCAAAATAATCTGCCAATGTGGTAAGAAAAATAATCTAGTTTTCTGCTTGAAAGAATTATTTTGCTTGTTTTAAGCAAAAACTCACTTCATTTTGACTTCTTTTTCCTGAAAACAAGACAAAAAAAATGGACTTCTTCTTGATTTAAGAATTTTAGATATTTTGGCTTGAAACAAGACAAAAAATCTAAGTAAGAAAAGCATTTTTGCAGGGTATTAACCAACATTAACTAAGATATATATTCATTTTAGATTGTGTATTAAATAGCATTATATACTCTATACAGACTGTGTATCCGATATCAAACCTGGGTAAAGTGTCAAAACACAGGTGTTCTGTCTTCCCCACTGTTACAAAAACATTATTTTATCGAGAGTAATAGTACAGCTCTTACCTGCAGTGATAGTTAGTCACTAGAAGAGAGAGTTAGGAGTGTTTGAGAGAATCTCATATGACTTCGGAGAGGATGAGACTGATGAAGAGATGAGGAGCGGGAGGGAAAACAGATGCAGAACATGACAATGGGAGAGAGAGAGAGAGAGAGAGAGAGTGAGTGAGTGAGTCATTTCTAACCTATCTGGCTTTTCTCAAATCACTATTTGACAATTTTCTTTTCATATTTATGCCTATTATTTATTGTTAGTTGGACATAGCAAGGTCTGTCTATCTAGCATCAATTTGCTGTGGCCAACTACGAATTTTTTGTCAATATACATCTCTTACTAAATCTTTAACAAGTGAATTACCAAACAAACTAGAATCACTATGAATCATTTTGTATATACCATACAGTTTATGAGTGTTATTATATGAACTGTAATGCTTTCAGGAAGACATGCAGTGTTGTAGTGACCCGTGAAATGCTTGCATGTGTGTTTTGACCTTAAACGGTGTTTGTTAGGAGGACTGGAGTCCCTCACCCTCTAATACCAAACACAATGAGAAACAGCTGGATCTGCTACTGGAGTGCAGATCTTGTTAGGAAATGAGAAGCGGAAGAAAGTCCAGCTATCTGGTTAAGAAATAATGCAGATTAGTTAGCTGGTTAGGAAATAAAGCTGGGTGTGTTTCCTAAAAACATTGTTAGCCAACTCTGGTCGCAAGTTTTGCTGAACCCTGTTGTTGAGTTAAAAACTAATCAGAGTAGCTAGTTAGCTTGTAGTTAGTTAGGAAAAAAAACTGATTGGCTAGTTAAAAATAAAGCAGATTATTTAAGAAATAAAGCTAGTTTAAGTTAGTTAGGAAATAAATGTATAAAATTAGTTGAGAAATAAAGCTAGTTATCTAGTTAGTGAAGAAATAAACCAGAATGGTTACTTGAGAAATAAAGTAAATTGTTAGTAAGTTAGTAGTTATGAAATAAAATCAATTGGTTAGTTAAAAATAAAGCAGATTAGTTAAGAAATAAAGCTAGTTTTCATTAGTTAGGAAATAAACCGGATTTGCACGTTGAGAAATAGAGCTAGTTAGTTATTAAATAAAGCAGATTAGTTAAGAAATAAAACTAGTTGTCTAGTTAGTTAGTTACTTAGTTAGGAAACAAACCTGATTAGTTAGTTAATTAGTTTTAGTTAGGAAATCAACCAGATTGGTTAGTTAAGAAATAAAGCAAATTAGTTGAGAAATAAAACTAGTTTTTGCTAGTTAGGAAATAATCCAGATTAGCAAATTCACAAATAAAGCTAGGTAGTTAGTAAGTAAATAAAGCAGATTAGTTGAATTAGTTGAGGAAAAAGCTAGTTATCTAGTTAGTTAGGAAATAAAGCAGATTAGTTAAGAAATACAACTAGTTGTCTAGTTAGTTAGTTAGTTAGGAAACAAACCTGATTAGTTAGTTAATTAGTTTTAGTTAATTTTAGTTTTAAAACAGGTTGGTTAGTTCAGAAATAAACCAAGTTATTTGAGAAATAAAGGTAGTTTAGGAAACAAAGAAGATTACTTAGACATTAAGGTAAGAAAAGAACCCGGTTGGTTGGATGATTAAGAAATAAAGCTAGCTGTTAGTTGGTTAGTTAGAAATGGAAACATTTTAGTTAGTTAAGAAATAAAGCAGGTTAGTTTTAGTTAGAAAGCATTTGTCTATTGTTTTGCATATTTCTACCATGTTTAAAGCTGTGTATTTATTTGTTTCCAAGTAGCACTTACAGTAATTGCCATGAAATACAGATGTGGTATTCAAACTGTGCACTGATACAGTCTATTTCAGTGCCAGCATTTTAACATGGTACCACATTTCTCTCTGTAAGTTTTATTATAATTTAATTCTGACTGCTCCATGTGTGTTGCACAGCTGCACATGAATATTACAGCACACATCTTCTGTCTCTGCCAGGAGCCTGCTGATGGTGCTGTTCTTCCGGCACAGATTCATCTGATCCAAAGACTTCCTTCGATTGTCGATGAAAAGAGGGTGTTGGAAACTGATCCATAGCCTTGAGACTGAGCAAGGAAAGTCCTAAAGCTCTGCTTCAGATCTGTGTGCTACAGAAGCCTTTTTATATATGGCCCTTTGGTCACACACAGGAGTCTGTCTCCTATGGACATCCGCTATGAGCACGAGTGTGTGACCAATGCATTAATCCAGCATTGGGGAAACAGGAGTCGAGGACAGGAAGGTTTTCATGTAAATTTGAGCATGTGTTCAGGCCTGAGCTAGAGAGCGACTAGTGTGCTGTGAAGTTAATGTAACGGAATTAAGGTACTGCGGCTTCATTTATTTACTAGCTCGGCCTGAATAATATTGTCAGTGGCTCTGCGTCAGCATCTGTGAGTAAAGGATTATTTTATATTCAATAATGCATTCAATTCCATTTGTTTATTTATGCTGTTGGTTTGTTAACATGTGAAATAATATAAAATCAGTCATACAGATTCTGTTAATCACTTCAGAAATTCAGATGTTAAATGTGGCGTTAAATAATTAAGTATAGGTAATCATTTTATAGGTGTTTTTTTTTTTAGTTTTGTAAGTTTGATGGCTATAGTGGAGTGGCTTAAAGGGATATTTCACCTAAAAATGGAAATTCATAATTTACTCACCCTTATGTTGTTTGAAATGATTACTAGGACTTTAATTTTGTTGTCTTCATCACACAAAGCTATTGAATGGCTTTGAAGAACTAAAATATAGCCCATGTACAGTACATTTATCAGACTGTTTGGCATTTTGGGTCTTAGAACATCTGCTTTTGTGTTCCACAAAAGAAAGTTAGTCGGATTTAGAATTTTTGGGTGAACTATCCCTTTAAGAGAAATTGATTTGAGATTTGTTAGGGTTAGGGCTATTTATTTGTGTCACTTACATGTGTTTCTAAAAATAATTGGCAAGATATTGCCTAGGATTTCAGGGTAGTTTGGGGAGCAAATAATTATGAATTTAAATCATACTTGCACAGAATTAGCCATAAATAAATGAATAAAATAAAATATATTAATGAATTAAAATGAAATAATAAAACTGCTTTTTTGCACGTGTCTTGCATGTTTACAGCTGTGCATGAATATTATGCATGTTCTTTAGGTCACCTACATGTCAGTCGATATTTTACAAAATATTTTTAGAATGGGATTTTACAATGGTTTGAGGGCAAATAACTAGGAATTTAAGAAATAATACGCAGAGGTAGTCATAAATAAGGTCAAATAAATAATACAATTATTATTATTATTTTGCATGTGTCTTGCACAGCTGTGCATGAATGTTATGCGTGTTCTAACCTTGCCAAGTAACAAATAAAAAGTAAATATTGGTCTATCAGTTTCACGGAACAGCCAGAAGAGGGCGTGCTCACTCTTCTAGACTGACTTAATATAGTGCGACACACCCTTTCTCGATCCCACGCTGTGACTCTCGCTTTTCTCTTTCACAATCACTTGCACTTGGTGTATAGGGCATTGCCTTAAAAAATTCGTTTGTCATAGCACCATCATTTTTTTTTTTTTTTTTTTTGCTTTAAACCGTCTGTGCTTGAAGTGTATCTCTAATCTAGATTCTATTTCCTCCTTGTACATGTGCATGAACGATTTCCTTATTTTTTCCACCACAAAACAAACACAGCACGTGCCGAGGCCGCATATTTTCTTCGGTGCTGTTTATTTAGTGTGGGAGTCTATCACTATAATTATGACTGTGGTCCTAATGGAATAAGCAGAGTTAAAGAGCATTAGCTGAGTGAATGTAACCAGGCCGATGTGAAACAGAGATGTGATGGTCGGTCAGCCTGTGTGTGTTGTAGATAGATCACTCCATCATGCTCAGATTAGATTCAGTCCAGTAAAGCCTGATAAACGAGCGGCTGCAGCTGCAGTTCTGCCTTTAATGCGGCTGAAACTTGAGCCTGTCTGCAGAGAGACTCATCCTCCATGTAAAACACCTAATACTGATGGATGACACACCACTTTATTCATCACCTTCATCATCATCATCATCATCATCACCACATGCAGGTAATAATCATCATCTTGATATAATGTTGATTTGGATGATAGTGTTATGTTGACCAGAAGGAGGAGAAGATGATGCCCAGGTAGGCCTGTCTTATTGTATTGTATAAATTAATTATAAATTATAATATTTAATGATCAACGCTTTTGTCTTAATAATAATAATGCTACTAAAATTCATAATTGATAATATGATAAAATGTACAAACTACAATATACTAAATTAGAAATATAAGTCCAAAATGACATATTTCTAGATACTAAGACAGTTATGAGGTAAAAGTAGAAATTGACATATTAAGTCATGATAAAAATGACTTGTTGATGTCATAATAATGTCATGTTAATGTCAAAATTATGAGAAGATAAAAAGTTAATCAGAGATAAGAAATTGTGAGATACTAAGTCATAATTATAAGTCGGTTATGAGATATGAAGTTGAAGTTATGAGGTAAAAAGTTGAAATTATGACAGTTACATTTATGAGATGCTAGGTTATGACATAAAGTTGAAATTTAGATATTAAGTCATAATTCTGAGCCAGTTCTGAGATAAAAAGTTTAAATTATGATAGTCAAATTTATGAGATGCTAAGTTATGACATAAAAAGTTTAAATTATGAGATACTAAGTCATAACTGTTAGTCAGTTATGAGATAAAGTTAAAATTATAAAAGTCAAGTTATGAGATGCTAAGTTATGCCAGAAAAATTGAAATTATGAGATACTAGTTCATAATTATGAGTCAGTAATTAGATAAAAAGTTGAAATTATGACAGTCAAATTCATGAGATGCTAAACTATGACAAAAAAAAGTTGAAATTGAGATATTAAGTCATAATTATGAGCCAGTTCTGAGATAAAAAGTTGAAATTATTATGGCATAAAAATTATGAAATACTAAATCATAATTAGAGTCATTTATGAGATTAAAACTGAAAGTTATAACAAAAAATAAAGTTAGAATTTATGAGATATTAAGTTATTAAAAAGTCATAATTATTAGATGCTAAGTTATAATTATGTGATAACATTAAATTTGACAGTCAATTTGATGAGAGTTATTTGTGGCATAAAATGTTGAAATTATGAGGTACTTATGTTTAAATTATGGCAAAGTCAAATTCATGAGATAGTAAGTTATGACAAAGAGTCAAAATTATGCGACAAGTCATAATTATGAGTCAAGTTATGTTGAAATTATTATGTCAAAATTATGAGACACTATGTTATGATTATGAGTCAGTTATGAGATAAAAAGTTGAAATTATGAGATACCAAGTCGTAAGTATGAGTCAGTTATGAGATTAAAACTTGAACTTATAACAAAGTCAAATTTATAAGATATTGTTATTAAAAAGTCGTAATTATGAGATAACGTGAAATTTGACCGCCAATTTGAGGAGATACTAAGTTATTGTGGCATAAAATGTTGAAATTATGAGGTACTTATGAGATAAAAAGTTTAAATTATGGCAAAGTCAAATTTGTCAAGTTATGACAAAGAGTCGAAATTATGTCAGTTATGTTGAAATTATGACAAAGTCAAAATTATGAGATATTAGTATGGGATACTAAATCTTAATTATGAGATAAAATTGTAAGTTATGTATAAAAGGAAAAAAATCCTATTAAAAAAAAGTAAGTGTTTTATGTCATCATTTTTAATTGTATGTAATAAAGATCTACCAAAGCATTTTTAATATAGTGGAAATGGGCTTAATATCTATTATCTCATAATATCTAGTTAGTCCTTGATGAATTTATTTCTGGATTAAACAGTTTACATCACTTTGTAGTTGCTAGTTGCTCACCCAAATTGATTAAGTTGGTTAATGTTTCAGGCACACCATCTGACTATTGTAGTCCTAATAGACAACCAGCCAGATGCAACATACCAAGACTACCCTGCAAACCAGTGATGTGATGGTTTAACTGGTAAACTATCTGAAACAGCTAATCAAATCTAATCTAAACTGTTTGTTTACAGCAGATTGGTGTTGAATGACAAAGTAGCAGTGATAAAAAGTCATTTAACATTACAAATTCGAACGCATCCTCAAGTGTAAGTGCAAGTTTGTGCCATCTCACAGGATCATGCCGTACTCTTCGCTTTAACATCACTTCCCTTTGAGAAACACTGTGCATGTGTGAGTGTGAGGAAGAGGGCATGAAAAATGAGGAACATTTCAGACTCTGTAATTTAAAATGTGACCACTTAACAGTTATGTCATTCATAATGTACTTTAAAGACTTCAAAATTTTGCTGAAAGGAACAGCCTGCACATAACGATCTGAAATAACCAACGTGATCCATTTAAACCTGAACCGAACGCGGCCTGAGAGCTTTAGATGTGTAGGTAGGATCTATATCCACTGCTAATGGCCCTCAGCGTAGGTCTCTACCTCCGTTCAGGCTTAGGTAAAAATATCCATCCAACCTGGACATATGCCAGTTCGTCCATTTACTAGTAAAGAGAATATGTGTTTCAATAAAGACGCTGGGTGAATATTTAAGAAGAGAGACCGGTTCCTTTCGATTCAGAGCCTGGAGAAGAGATGGTGACTCTCCTCTGAATCACTGCAATGTTGTAATTATGATAATTAAATGAAGGTTGGAAGCTTTACTGAGTATCTTGTATGCAACTAGAAGGACCGTCTTTCTACGCTGGAGCGGTGACGTTTCTCTGTAAGTCAATGTTTCTCTGTCATCTGTAAGTTGGTGTACAGTATGTATATTATGTTAGTACAGCTAGGAGACTATTACATTGTTTTTGGGATGTTTCTAAACTGAAATGTAATATCTAAATCCACACTAACGAGCTTTAGATGGAGGCCAGCTGCGCTTTGGGTTTTGACTGCGAGTTGGATTTGCTTTCGGCAAAAATCCTATGATCTTAACATGTGCCACACTTTTTGTCGCTTGTAATTTGGCATTTTAAAAACCACAGGCAGTGTTAGGATGACATCACTGCGCTAATATATGATGTCGTGGTGCCATGATGTCACTCAGACATCCAGATGTTGCTAAGCTAAACTATTCAAAAAAAAAAAAAAATGGTAGGCTACTTTACTATTCATTAATTCTGTTTTTTTTCTTGTAAATATATATTTATTATTGTTAAAATGTAAATTTATATATTTATTTTGCTTGATTTTTGACTTTGTATTATTTATAGGGTTGCAAAAATGTGAACATTTCAGAAGCATTCCAGAAATTTTAGAAAATTTCCAGGATTTTTTGGAATTTTCCTGGGATTTTTTGAGGTTTCCAGAAATTTACTGGAAATTTTCCACCCCTTTGCAACCCTAATTATTTACACACATAATATTTTGAATTAGCTTTTATTTCAGTATTTTTAGTTTCTCATTTTGATTTAAGTTTTAGTCATTTTGTGCTTTTGTAATTTTGTATTAGTTTTTATTTGTCATATAAATATTACTATATAGTATAAATTAATTTTGATTCATTTTTAATTTTAGTATTTTAACTCAAACTATTTCAATAGCAAGACAAGTTTTTTTTATTTTAATTTTATGTAATATTTATATTTATATTATTTTATTTCAGCTTAATTTCAGTTACTGAAAAATAGCTTTGATTTGTATATTTTTTAATTTTGATTTTAGTTAAAATAATTTTATTAGTTTTTGTTGTCATTTAAAATTACTATATAAATACATTTTTATTCAATTTTTACTAATTTTAGTATTTTAGCTAATTTATTTCAGTAGCAAGACAAGTTTTTTTTTTAATTTGAATTCATATCATATTTATGTTTTATATTAGTTTATTTCAGCTCAATGAAAATTAGCTTTCATTTGTATATTTTTTGTTTTATTTTTTAAGTTAAAATAATTTTATTATTTTTTGTTGTCATTTAAAGATTCCTATATAGTTTAAATTATTTCATTTTCACAAATTTCAACTCATTTCAGTAGCAAGACAATTTTTTTAATTGTAAGTTTTTCCATAAAATGTATATTTTATATTATTTAATTTCAGCTTGATTTCAATTATGAAAAATTGGCTTTTATTTGTATATTTTTAGTTTTCATTTTGACTGAGTTTAAAAGTTTTAGTAATTTGGGTTATGTGCTTTTGTAATTATTAGATTTAGTTAAATATTACTATATATTTGAAAGTAATTTTATTTTCATTTTTTAACTAATTTATTTCAGTAGTAAGACAAGTTTTTTTTTTTTTTTTTTTAAGTTTTATCTAATATTTTTATTTTATTTTATTAGCTTTCATTTGTACATTTTCAGTTTTCATTTTGATTTGTTAAAATTATTTTTATTAGTTTTTTTTGTTTAAAGATTGCTATATTGTTTAGATACATTTTTATTTCATTTTTACTCATTTTATTAAGTTTTTTTAATTGTATATTTTTACTTTTCACTTTGATTAAAACAAGTTAAACAACAAGTTAAAACTTGTAGTAATTTTATGTGCTTTTCAAATGTGCTTTTATGTGCTTTTTTAACAAGTTTTTCAATTTTACGTTTTTCATATAATACCCATAATTTATATTCTTTTATTTCAGCGTTATTACTGTTAATGAAAACTGTTTATAATTGTTTCAGCTTAGTTAACAGTAGCAACATAGCAATGTATGCCAAAGTGCACTGCAAATGTGGCACAGAAGTGGCATTAAGGTGTCTTTAGACAGGTTTTTTTTAATGCTGCTCAGCTTAATGCTGCCTAACAAAAGAGTTATAGCTGGGTCTGAGCTGGTATAATTTAGTCTGGCTTTTATGTTGCATTGTGCCTTTACACTAAATTTTGAGCAGTCCCAGAGCAGCCTTAAGTATGTAAAGCCACCTTTTTGTGGTACAAGAAAAGGGTGCATTGGCATAATGATGCTGCCTTGTTGTTGTATCACCTGTAATGCTTTAAATGCTGTCCAGGTAGGCAGTATACTTGGTTTTGAAACAGAACCAAACAGTCTTCCGTTGTACATGAGCTCAGGGAGCGCTGTAATGCAATACTAGTCTATATTCAATAAATTCCATCACACAAGACAGCTGTTGAAACGCTCAGTAGTGTCACGTGTATAAGCTTTATTATCCTGGAAGTGAAGTTGTAATTGTATTTCGATTTGCGGAGCCCCTCAGGAAATGTTCTTTACAAATGAGCACATGATGTTTAATGACATTTTGATATTTTAAGGTCTATTAATTACATTCCCCCATACAAGATCATATTGTTCCAGAAAAATAATGCACAGTTACACCCATTTCAACATGCATTCGCCGCTAAACAAATGAGATTTGGTAGCCGAGGGAATGTGATGTTGTTGCACAGTTTATTATTTTCCGGTTGGTTTAATCTAGTAAAATCAAGCCGTTAAAGTCTCTGGACTCTGTTGGTTTCAGGACACTGGTAAAGCCACTCAAGTCTTCCGCAATATTGGTTTTTAAACCCTGAGCCCATGCCTAGTTGTCAGATGACTCATCGAGAGGAAAAGTTGAGTCGTGGATTATAGCATGAGCTGATCTCTCATGAACGCTTTCAGAAATGTCTAGGCTGTTCTGCAACGTCATGTCGTTTCTAGGCTTTACATTTTCTGTCTTAAGTGTCTCTTTAGTATTGAACGTTTTCTATACTAAACAAAAAAGCATCAAGTCTATAGTGATTGATATGAAAATGCCATGTCAAACGCTCTCAGAAAAGCCAGTTCTGCTGAATGTGGGTCAGCTGTGCCAGGCTGTGCTGGATTTGAACATATTGTAGTTGGATCCAAAAGAGCAAGTCCCTCAGGCTCATACATCAAGACTACTAGATTTGTATGATTGCTACAACGGCTTTACACTTGTTAATGCGTGCCAGACTGTATGCATTTGCCAGTTGTATCAGTATGAGGTTTTCACTAGGGAAGCTTATGGGTAGCGAAATTCAATTTGAAATGTCATATGCAAAATGGCAATGTATTTATGTATTTAAATTTACATTTTCCAATACATATGTGACCATTGACCACGAAACCAGTCATAAGTGTCAGTTTTTCAAAATTGAGATTTATACATCATCTGAAAGTTGAATAAATTAGCTTTCCGTTGATGTGTGGTCTGTTATGATAGGACAATATTTGGCCAAGATACAACTATTTGAATATCTGAGGGTGCAAAAAAGTTAAAAAATATTGAGAAAATCGCCTTTAAAGTTGTCCAAATTATGTTCTTAGCAATGCTTATTACTTTTTAAAAATTAAGTTTTGATATATTTACGATTGTAAATTTACAAAATATCTTATGATTTTTACTTCATATCCTAATGATTTTTGACATAAAAGAAAAAACAATAATTTTGGCCCATACAATGTATTTTTGGCTATTGCTACAAATATACCCCAGCGACTTAAGACCAGGGTCACATATGTGCAACATTTAGTGCAAAATGAAAAAGAAAATTCAATTGTATAAGTCACATTTGCTATTTCTTACACTAGTTTTAATATGAAAATCAAAAACACATTTGTGACCCTGGACCACAAAACCAGTCATAAGTCGCTGGGGTTTATTTGTAGCAATAGCCAAAAATCAGTGTTGGGGAAAGTTACTTTTAAAAGTAATGCATTAATATTGTGTTACTCCCTAAAAAAGTAACTAATTATGTTACTTAGTTACTTTTTATGGAAAGTAATGCGTTACATTACTTTTTCATTACTTTTTAAATCTGGACAGGGCTTGCTTGTTTGTTTTTAATATAAATACTTTCAATTCTTAGCAAATGTAAAAGCCCTTTCACACCAAAATGAAATTAAGTGAATAAGCCTAAAGCTAAAGAAAAGTTAAATTGACGTCTGTACAGTTGAACTGTAGGAAAATAAATCCACTCTTCAGCAATGAGAAAAAAGCAAATGTTAGTTAATGTAAAGTAAGTTTTGCTTATTAGTTCACCTGAAAAACATGCTTTTCTTACTTTGATTTTTTGTCTTGTTTCCAGATAAAATATCTAAAAATTCTTAAATCAAGAAGGGTTTTCTAGACAAGTAAAAATTTTTGTCTTGTTTTATTGAAAACAAGGCAAAATTAAATGTGTTTTTGTTTGAAACAAGCAAAATAATCTCCCAATGGGGTAAGCAAAATAATCTTGTTTTCTGTTTGAAATATGATGTTTTTGCTTACCCCATTGGCAGAGTATTTTGTTTGTTTCATACACAAAAACTCACTTAATTTTCATTTATTTTTTCTGAAAACAAGAAAATAATTATTTACTTGATTTAAGAATGTTTTGATATTTTGGCTGGAAGCAAGATAAAAAATCCAAGAAAGAAAAGTATTTTTGCAATGTACTTAAAACATCTAATCAATTTGGGTAATACCATTTCATTTTAATTTGGCAACTTCTGTAGCATTAAAATACATTTTTGATTTACATATTAAAACTAGTGTTGGAAATGGCAAATGTAAATTATCTAATCTTCATTTTGCATTAAATCCTGCACATATGTATGGGAAAATGTACATTTAAATACAAAAATACATTGGCAGTTTACACATTGCATTGCCATCTTGCATATTACATTTCAAATTGAATTTCGCTACCCATAAGCTTCCATATTTCACCGCATATGATTTTCATCCTTTATAATATAAAACTGCGAGTCTTGATCTTGTGGTCTCGCTTTTGTGTCTTGAGACCCACATGAACGTGGCTTTGGTCTGAGTTTCTTTTCTTTTATTCTAAGTCCCAGACCACAGTCTATTTTCAGCGTACTAAACGTGATTATTACCTAAACCACTAGTTGGCGCAATATCTTTATCATTGTACTCTGTGTTTGAAACAAACGCTTCTTTTGAATCTCTTATTTCAACTCATTACTGTAAACATTCTGGTTCTTGGTCTGGCTCTGGGCTTATGCGATTGTTTAAAAAAGTTAAGATTTGAGACCAAAATACTGATTAAGAAAAATATTATTTGTAAGCAATGTGGGCTGTAGGTTCAGATGGTTCATCTGAGGAGAAATCTCGAGAACATGAGCTTTAATGAAGTCATCAGGGTGGAGTGTATTTGTTTATAGGTCTAATCAATATGTGTGTCTCTGATTGTCTGCAGACAGTAGCTCAGATTATACTGTATTGTCTCCAGAACAGTGAGGCCTGTATTACTCCGAGTTTTGTTATAAAATGGGGCTATTAAATGGCATCTATTTAAAGGCCTTCCCTGACAATTTTCCCTTATTAACATTTAATGCAGCTCGTTTTGTTGCTGAAATCAGTCTAATATCCTGCTGTACGTAATCACTTTTTTGTAAATGGGCTGTGTCTCATTTGAAGAGAACAGAACAGTTTGGACTGCAAACCAGATTAGTTTAGGGCCGGGCAATAGCTAAGATTAAACAGATTAAATGTAGTTTTAACATAAAGATTTAAATGTGTTTTATTCATTTATTCAGTGTGTTTAAAGTCATTGATCATTTGTAAAATGTCATTGAAAGTCATTGAAAGTTTGTAATTATGCTTATAAGTAACTTTTTTTGTTTATTTGCTATAAAAACAGGTGCAGTGGAAATTCTTTGATAATTTACAATGCATATGAAAATGACCAGAAAATATATGTAATTCTAAGTAACATTATGCTGCCTTTTATTATTATAATACATATTTTATGGTAATTTTGGCAATTTTCATGGTCTTTACCAATTTGTTTGTCATTATTTAATATAAAAACAGGTGAAAATCACCAGATAAAAGTATATATTTGTTATTATAAGCAACGTTTTGCTGCGTCTTATTTTTATAATACACCTTTGTGTGTGTGTGTGTGTGTATATATATATATATATAGAGAGAGAGAGAGAGAGAGAGAGACAAATATGGATCTGGAACTGTTCAAGACCATAAAAATGACTATAAAGGAATATTATAATAATAAAATGCAGCAAAGCTAGTAGCAGAAAAAAAAGTAAATATTTATAATTATTAGTAGCTTTAAGCTACTAATAATTATAAATATTTACTTTTTTTTTTGGTCATCTTCCTGTATCTGTTGAAAAGTTTAGAATCAGTATGATTTTAATGTTTAATGTAAGTCTCTTATGCTCATTAAAGTTAATCAAAAATACAGAAAAAAAATGTAATATTATGAAATATTTTTGCTATTCAAAAAAACAGTTTTCTATTGTAATATACTTTAAAATATTTTTTATTTCCATGATGCAAAACTACATTTTCATCAGCCATTACTCCGGTCTTCAATGTCAAATGATTCTTTAGAAATGCAGTTTAAACATAAAAATTTTAATGTGTTTTATTCATTTATTCAGTGTATTCAAACTCACAAATAATTCACAATACATGACTAGAAAATATATGTAATTGTGTAAATGTTATTATAAAAGATTATTATAATAATAAAATGCAGCAAAATTACTTATAATTATAAATATATACTTGTATCTGGTCATTTTCCTGTATCTGTTAAGATAAAAAGGTAATATTATGAAATATACTTTAAAATAATATTTATTTCCGTGATGCAAAGCTGAATTTTCATCAGCCATTACTCCAGTCTTCAGTGTCAAATGATTCTTTAGAAATCATTCTAATATGCTGATTTATTATCAATGTTGGAAACATTTTTTTGGAACCTGTGATACCTTTTTCAGGATTCTTTGAATAAAAAGTTAAAAAGATTCAAAATAGATATCTTTTCTAACAATAAAAGTCTTTACTATCACTTTTCATCAATTAAAAGTATTAATTTCTTTCAATAAAGAAAAAAGGGGGAAAAATTACTGCACAGGCCAAAAAAACAAAACAAATATTAAGCAGCACAACTGTTCCCAACATTGATAATAAATCCGTGTATTAGAATGATTTCTGAAGGTTCGTGTGACACTGAAGAGAGTAATGATGCTTGAAATTCAGCTTTGCGTCACAGGAATAAATTCTATTTTTAAGTATATCTAAATAGAAAACCACTATTTTAAATTGCAATAATATTTCACAATATAATTTTTTTTTCTAGATTTTTAATCAAATAAATGCAGCCTTGATGAGCAGAAAAGCCGTCTTTAGTATATGTATGTATAACAGGTGCAGCAGGAGTGAAAAACAAAAACCGCATGAAATGGAGTGTTCCAAATTGGTTGCATTAAAAGGCAGCTTTGTTACTGATATGTGGACAGTAGACAGCGATAGGGTTTGGAACAGAGCCGCAGTGCAGTGTTTTTGTGTAGATGGGACAGTGTGCAGTGGAATGGACCATTAAGATTCCTGTGGGAAACAGCATCAAGTGTTTAAATCGTGTTAGTTGTATGACAGACAAGGGTGTGGGCCGGAGTGAATTGGATTAGGAGTGACTCGCTGTAGGAAATGCCTGTGGATCGTCAGAGCCCCGTCTCGCATGCTGGATCCTTTTAGCCCACCAGCACAGAGTATTACAGCTCTTAATGATGTCACGCTATCGTTCTGTTTTCCTGATCTCAGAGAAATCCACACTGACAGGATCGGTTGGAAAATGTTGTTTTTCCTTGCATGAGGTTGTTTTCCTTTGATACTTGTAAGCACTACCTTTAGTAATTGACATTTCAAAAAGATTAAACATAATTACTTAATTATAGTTTTCTTGTTTTTATTCCTGGCTGGTTGTTAGTAATAGTGTCTGTGCTTAAGGCAAAAGATGACTTGGATTTAGTTTGATTGCATGGAAACATGTACCAGCTTGTTGAATATGGATTTGAGCCCATATTAAACGAGTATATGTAATAGATTGTGGTGTATAAGATTTTAATGTTTTTAATTCTTTAGCCATCAATATTGCATTTATTTGATTGAAAATCTACAATATTAGTGTCTATTTTTAATGTTTTAAAATGTAATGTATTCCTGTAATCAAAGCTGAATTTTCAGCATCATTATTTCAGTCTTTCAATGTCACGTGATCCTTCAGAAATCATTCTGATATGCTGATTTGCTGCACAAGAAACATTTTTGATATTGTGCTGCTTCATTTTTTGTTGAATAAACTGTGATGCATTTTATTTTTCAAAGTTCGAAAGAACAGCATTTCTGATTAATTGAATGTGTCCTTGCTGAATAAAAGTATCAATTTAATCAAAAAATCTTAGAAAAATATAATAATAACAATAATGATAATTAATATTAATTTAATTATATATTTTAAACAATTAAAAAATATTTTTTTATTTATTTATTTTTTTTGGTCATTTTTCTTTATGTACTTTAATATTTCTCTTCATCTCTGTTTTTCTGTTCTGTATTGCTTCACCACAGGCTGTTGAATAAATATGATCTGAAGCATCTTCTGGCTGGTTTGACCTAGACTTTCTCTCTCTCTCTCTCTCTCTCTCTCCCTCCCTGACAGACTCAATCTGACATAGTGAATTGGTCGTGTAGAAGTGGCAAAAAATAAATAAATTATTGAATCTGGGTCTCGGGTCTAAATTTAACAAACAAAACCAGGTCTGTTATATAAAGCCGAGACCAGTCACATAAGGACAGTGACTGCTGCAGTATGAATATTCTGTGCTTAAGATCCAAAATCCCCCATCCACACTGATGAGGACCAATCCTACAGATTTAGATTTTAATAACAAAATGTGGTCAGTGTTAGCACAAACAAAATTGGGTGGTTGCCAAGGTGTTGCTATGCATTTGTGAGGTGTTTTGAATAGTTACTAGGACATCTCTAAGTGGTTGCTAGAGTGTTCTGGGTGGTTGCTAAGTAGTTGCTAGTTGGTCACTGGGTTGTTTGGAGTAATTGTATGGCAGCTGCTAGGTGGATAGTTAGGACATTGCTATGGTGTTGTAAGTGGTTGCTAGTTGCTTTCTGGCATGTTGGGAGTACTTGTATGGGCATTGCTAGGAGGTTCAGGGTGGTTACTAGAGCTGTGCTAAGTATGTTATAGTGTAGTAGGTGGTTGCTAGGGTGTAGTTAGGATGCTTAGGATTGTTGCAGGGGCATTGCTATGATGTTGTAGAAGGTTTTTGGGGTGGTCTGAGTAGTTGTATGGGCATTGTTAGGTAGTTGCATGGATGTTCATGAATGCTATAGACGGTTTCATCGAACACACGCACGTTGCCATGGTCACGCGTCTGGCCCTAAGTTGACTTCCGGTCTGTCCTAGGCAAACAATAAAAACAACAGCAAAGTCCGTCTAGAGTAGATTATTTATAATAATTAGCGAAAATAAATAAGTAAATTAGCTGGCAAGTTGTAACTTTACCTAGTCAGTATTATTTTGGGCTACCATTAGAAGAAAAAAACGTTATTTGGCCAAACTTATATGCGATAAAGTTGTACAACCAGACCCGTTCAACAAAAGGTTGAGGTAAGAATGCTTTTCTACACGCCTGTCTGATTTACCGGATATCTGTCAGGTACACATATTTGAATACCTAGTGGAGAAGGAATGTGTATATACACGGGAGGCGTTTAAGGCATATCGCAGCTTGGATGCGTATAACTATTTTCATTCTGGGAAAGTTAAATGCATACTAACCTACACGAATGGAAATTCGTTGAAACCCGTGTTGTTTACGGTGAAATCGGGGGGGGGTCAGACGCTTTCAAAGAGTTACTCCGTGTGGATCATTGCTAGGAAATCCGGCAAAGTCCAGACTGGGCATTGTACATGCATGGCACACTGCTCCACAGTAACCAAAATCGTACCGACATGACTACACACCTCTCCATTGGTGCACAGATCCAGATAGACATTTTATTGAAAAAGGTCTAATCTAAATGCTACTGTAAAGTGTAATTTTAGTTTATTGTTTAGTTAGCCAGCCATACTTACCCTGCCATGCATGTACAATGCCCACTCTGGACTTCGCCGGATTTCCTAGCAATGATCCACGCAGAGTAACTCTTTAAAAGCACCTGACCCGCCTCGATTTCACCGTAAACAACACGGGTTCGTGTAGGTTAGTATGCATTTAACTTTTCCAGAATGAAAATAGTTATACGCATCCAAGCTGCGATATGCCTTAAACGCCTCCCGTGTATATACACATTCCTTCTTCACTAGGTATTCAAATATGTGTACCTGACAGATATCCGGTAAATCAGACAGGCGTGTAGAAAAGCATTCTTGCCTCAACCTTTTGTTGAACGGGTCTGGTATTGCAACTTTGTCGCATATAAATTTGGCCAAATAATGTTTTTTTTTTTTCTTCTAATGGTAGCCCAAAATAATACTGACTAGACATAGTTACAACTTGCCAGCTAATTTACTTATTTATTTTCGCTAATTATTATAAATAATATACTCTAGACGGACTTTGCTGTTGTTTTTATTGTTTGCGGAGGACAGACCGGAAGTCAACTTAGGGCCAGACGCGTGACCATGGCAACGCGCGTGTGTTCGATGAAACCGTCTATAGTGTTGTGGGTGGTTGCTAGGGTGTTGCTAGGATGTTCAGTGTGGTTTCTAGGGCATTGCTAAGGTGTTGTGTAGGTGGTTGCTGGGGTGTTGGGAGTAGTTGTGTGGGCAGTGTTAAGTAGTTGCATGGATGTTTATGTATGCTGTAGTGTTGTAGGTGGTTGCTAGGGTGTTGCTAGGTCATTGCTAGGATGTTCAGGGTGGTTGCTAGGGCATTGCTAAGGTGTTGTGTAGGTGGTTGCAGGGGTGTTGGGAGTAGTTGTGTGGGCATTGTTAGGTAGTTGCATGGATGTTTATGTATGCTATAGTGTTGTAGGTGGTTGCTAGGGTGTTGCTAAGATGTTCAGGGTGGTTGCTAGGGCATTGCTGGGGTGTTAGGAGTAGTTTTATGGGCGTTGTTAGATAGTTGTTAGTGTTGTATGTGGTTGCTAGGGTGTTGCTATGGTGTTGTAGGAAGTCGTTGGGGTTATTAAGTAGTTGCATGGATGTTCTTGTATGCTATATTGTTGTAGGTGGTTGCTAGGGTGTTGTTAGGTCATTGCTTGGTTGTTTAAAATGGTTGCTAGGCTATTGTTTTGGTGTTGTAGGTGGTTGCTAGGGGGTTGTTTAGAGAAGTTGTATAGGTGCTGCTAGGTAATTGCTAGGATGTTTATGGCAGTTGTTAGAGCATTACTAAGTATATTAGTGTTGTAAGTGGTTGCTAGGGGTTGTTAGGGTGTTGCTAAGGACTTCTTAAGTTTTTCAGGCGGTTGCTAGAGCATTGCAAAATACATTGCTATGATGTTGTTGGTGGTTGCTAGAGGTTGTAAGGGTGTTGCTAGGCAGTTCCTAGGTTTTTATAGTGTGGTTGCTAGAGCATTGCTGAATACACTATAGTGTTGAATGTGGCTGCTATGGTTTTGCTAGTATTTTCAGGGTGGTTGCTAAGGCATTGCTATGTTGTTGTAGGTGGTTGCTAGGATGTCGCTAAGGAGTTCCTAGAATTTTCAGGGTGGTCACTAGAGCATTGCTAAGTACACTGTATGGGTAAAGGTGGCTGCTAGGATGTTGCTAGGATGTTCGGGCATTTGCTAGGGCATTGCTATGGTGTTGTAGGTGGTTGCTAGGGATTGTTAGGGTGTTGCTAGGGAGTTCCTAGGATTTTCAGGGTAGTTGCTAGAGCATTGCTAAGTACACTTTATTGTTGAATGTGGCTGCTAAGATGTTGCTAGGATGTTCAGGGTGGTTGCTAGGACATTGCTATGCTGTTGTAGGTGGTTGCTATTGTGTTGTTAAGGAGTTCCTAGGATTTTCAGGGCGGTTGCTAGAGCATTGCTAAGTACACTATAGTGTTAAGGGTGCAAGGATGTTGCTAGGATCTCCGGGTGGTTGCTAGGGCATTAATTTGGTTGTTATGGTGTTGCTGGGGAGTTCCTGGTGTTGCTGGTTGCTAAAATGTTCCTAGGATTTTCAGTTGCTAGGACATTGCTATGATGTTGTAGGTGGTTGCTATGGTTTTGCTAATAAGTTCCTAGGTTTTTTAGGGTGGTTGCTAGAGGATTGCTAGTGACACTATAGCATTGAAGGTGGTTGCTAGGATGTTCAGGGTGGTTGCTAGGGCATTAATATGGTGTTGTAGGTGGTTGCTAAGGTGTTTCTATGGTTTTGCTAAGGAGTTCCTAGGTTTTTTTAGGGTGGTTGCTAGAGGATTGCTAAGTGCACTATAGTGTTGAAGGTGGTTGCTAGGATGTTTAGGGCGGTTGCTAGGGCATTGCTATGGTGTTGTAGGTGGTTGCTAAGGAGTTCCTAGGTTTTTTAGGGTGGTTGCTAGAGGATTGCTAAGTACACTATAGTGTTGAAGGTGGTTGCTAGGATGTTCAGGGCGGTTGCTAGGGCATTGCTATGGTGTTGTAGGTGGTTGCTAAGGTGCCAGGATTGCTTGGCGATAGCTGTGAGTGCCAATGCAAATGAATGGTAGTTTGTTGTAGTTTAATGTGGTATGCTTGCTGTCAGAGGGCATGTCCTCATGAGACGGCTTTTGGCATAATGTCATGACAAACATAAACATAAGCCGCTGGCGTGAGGGTGTGTGCGTCTGGCTTTGAGGAAACACTGTGTCAGTGTGTCTCCTGCTGAGGGGAGGGAGAGCAAACGTCTCCAGCTCTGTTTGTCCTCCTCATTGGCTCCTTGTGTGCTCGTTGGCTGTCCTGTATGTCCAGATGTCTTTAGTCTCCGCCTTCCCTTGAGATTGTGTCAGACAGCAGTAAAGGTTATCACACAAGGATGCTGTAGGAATTCACTGCAACTGTCAGCAAGAGGTGAGATTTAATGGCTTGTATTCAAATAGTTTATAAAGTCTGTTTGGTTTGGGCTTTTATGGGTTGTGTGTTGAGTATTTTAGGAGAGATCACAGATGTGTTTATCTCTTTATCTGTCTGTGTCTCTGTGTGTGTGTGTGTGTGTGTGTGGTAGAGAGAGAGAGAATTCAATCAGCAGCTGCTCAGTAGTTGTTTTCTGGGCCACTTATCTAAAATCCTCTTCCTCTGAGCTCCGGACTGCTGCGTCATGATTACTCCAGCCTGGATGAGGCACCTGGCTCTGCGTTTGTATTGATTTATTTTGACACTGAAGTAGTGCTGTCAAGTGCATGAGTTTGTTGAGATATGATTTGCTCAACATGTTTTTCTGGTGCTTTTTGTCCACTTTTTTTGTGATGATGCATTAGGTTTAGGGAGAACAGAGGCTAGTTGTCACAGTGTTTTACTTATTTTCCAGAGATTATTTATTCTTATAAGGTTACATGTGTGTAGATAATTATGTAACTTGAAGCATTTTCTGAGCTACTCATATTGATTTTAATAAAGTGGGGTAAGTTGTCACCACGGGGGGCCTGCTATTTGTCTGCACTGATCTGAGAAAAATAACTTATTGATATTGAAATATTGTCCAAAGTAACATACATTTTGGTTTTACATACATCTGTATTAAATCTGTAAAAATAATACATTAATTATAATATGTAACATTTATAATCTTTATAATAAACTTTCATTACTTAGTTGCCTGTGTTGGTTTTATTGTGTACAATGAAATATGAAAATATGCTTACAAAAATCATATAAAATATTAATTTCCGTTTTTTAATAATCATAAAAAATGACAGAATATCTACATTTAAGATATGTATTTCATAAAGTCAAATAATTACAAAAAATATAATTAAATGTGAAAATATGGTTACAAAATGCATGAAAGTATCATTTTGGTTTCATAAAATCGAAATGAAAGTGAAAAAAGTGTAATTATATACACAACAAAACATACTAATTTAATACTGTGTATTTAATATCGTCAAAAGACATTATGTTTCAGCTTCAGTAATTTTTTTTAATCAGTGTAGGTAGCGGAATTCTAAATAATTTTATATAATTTATATAATAGCAGTTGTATAGTATAAATTATATAATATCAATTATTTTATTTTTATTTTATTTTTTTATAAATAGTATTGTAATTTAGTGGTGTTGTTAAAATTATAAATAAGTTTATTTGAATTATATAATATGAATTATATAGTATAAATTATATAACATAAATTATTTTATTTAAAATTCATTAGTGGGGAGGTGGAATTGTAAATAATTTAATACAAACTATTTCATATAAATTTTATAGTATTATATAATGTCAGTTATTTTATTTAAGTTTTTATGTATTTTTACAAAAAATATATATATTTGAAATATTTCATCAGTATGTATAGTGGAATTATAAATATGTTTATTTAAATTATATAATATAAATTGTGTAGTATAAATGATATATTTTATTTTATTTTAAATTTATCAGTGGAGGTAGTGGAATTATAAATAAAGTATATAAATTATGTAATATAACTTGTATAGTATAAATTATATAATGTCAGTTATTTTATTTTTATGTATTTTTTTATATATATTTTGTTTTCGTATTTTTTTTTTAATTCATCTGTGGGTGTAGTAAAATTAAAAATATGTTTATTTAAATTATATAATATGAATTGTATAGTATAGATTATAACAAATTATATTATTTTAAATTTATCAGCAGGGGAGGTGGAATTCTAAATAATTTAATATAAATTATTTAATAAACATTTTATAGTATTATATAATGTCAATCATTTTATTTATTTAATTTTATTTATTTTATGTATTTTATTTTTAATTCATCGGTGGGTGTAGTGGAATTATAAATTATTTATATAAATTATTTTATATAAATTAATTTTTTAATGTATTTTTTTTATTTTATGTATATAAATTATATATTTTATTTTAAAGTCATCAGAGGAGGTAATGGAATTAGAAATAATTCATATAAATTATTTAATATAAATGATACAGTATAAATTAAATAATGTCAGTTATTTTATTTATTTCAGTTATGTATTTTTCCTATATTTTATTTTCGTATTTCATTTTTAATTCATCTGTGGGTGTAGTGAAATTATAAAAATGTTTATTTAAATTATATAATATAAATGATGTAGTATTTATTATGTAAAGATTTTAGAAAAATGATAAATTGTCATTTTTTTTATTTTTATGTTTTTGAAACCATCATACAAAACTGCTACTCTAGAAAGCAAGCATTTGTATAGGACATTTGAATCTATATAGTGACAGAGATATAGCCCTTCCATATGTGACAACTAGCCCCGTAATCTCTTTTACATGATAGCAACATTTTAGGTCTTTTTCAGCTGTTGCCTTTGTAGATGTATTTATGTGCACACACACACACACACACACATACATGTGGTGCCATGGTGGCTTGGTCATATTTCCAAATTTGGCGCTTGTCAGTGCAGATAATGAGCGCTAATAGGAAGTGACATCTCTGTCAGGTCACCAGAGCCCTCCGGGTCTCATTATCAATATCTCTTTCATCAGTCCTCACAGAGCTGCTGCTGATCTAGAATCAGTGCTCGTGACCTACTCAAATCTGCAGGGATAAAATGAAGAATCAGGTGTTAATATATGACCTTTGTTATAGATCAATGTGGCCACGAGCGATCGCTGCAGTCATGTGACTCTGTGGTTCTTATGGCACAGGATAAATCGAAACACTTAATTTGAGCAGAAGTGGACAACAGTGAGACTCTACAGGCACAATAGAGGTCCTATTATTGGGAGGAAGGGGACGGATTTGGTGCCAGTCACTGGAAGAGCTTGAGAGATGGCAGACAGGGCTGGCAGTGCATGCTGGGAGTGCCAAGTGGTGCCAGTCTGTCGTCAGACCTCTGATCAAACCCCTCCAGAGAAGAGCAGCCGGTCCGGCCAAAACGACTGCATCGTGTCACTGAGTCCTAATTATTAGCTGCTATGCAAATGAGCTTGAAAGCTGGGGAAAATAATTCATTGATCACATTTATTGGCATTTTAAGTTGTTACTATCTATCTAGAAAAATACAGAACAACAAAATCATTGACTCTTCCGTTTATTATATAAATATTTTTATATTTGTATTTCTCAAAAGCCACTGAATGATTTTATTTTATTTATTAAATTATAGTATAAATATTGCGCAATATAATGTCAGTTATTTTATTTTTTATTTTATAAATTACTTATTTTATTAAGTTTTTATTTATTGTATTTTTTTCCATCAGTGGGTGTAGTGAAATTAAAATGTTTATTTAACATCTATAATATAAATGATGTAGTATAAATTCTATATTTTATTTTACTATTATGCAAAACCATTGCTCTAGAAAGGAAACGTGTCATTGAGTCCTAATTATTATCAGCTATGCAAATTAGCTTGAAAGAGGGGGAAATAAATTAATTGACCACACTTATTGGATTTTATGTTGCTATTATCAATCTAGAAAAATATGTAACAACAGAATCATTCACTCTTCCTTATATTATATAATTATTTATATTTTTGTTATGTGTATTTACCAACAACACAACCATTTTATTTTATTTTATTATGACATGAATGGGTATATTTATAAGTCATAATATGGAAGGACAATGTATGTTTTAGAATTTTATTTTATTTATACTATGTTGTTTAAAGTTATTTAAATTTATACAAACTATTTTTTTATTGTCTGTATTATGTTATTTATTTGGTACCTCTTGTTCTTTATGTACAAGGTCAAACCACCTTTTATATATATATATAGTTTTTTTATTTTTATTTTTTATTTATAAATAATGAACAATTATTTAAATGTATTTTGTACTTTTGTTTACATTTGATTATTTATGTTTATTTTCTTGATTTGTTTTACTCTGTCTTCTCTTGTGCTTTATATATATATATATTATATCTTTTTATATTTATTTTTTATACTTAATATTTAAATTTACACAAACTCTGTTTATTATTTATAGTATATATTTGTTACTCTCCCTTCTCCTGTACTGTAAAAATTCAAAAAATACAAATCATTTTATTATATTTTTTATTTGTTTAATTTATTATTTAAATTTAAACTTTAAAAAACTAATTCAAACATTAAAAAATAAATAAATTAAACTTATTCATAAATTTATATTCTATTTTTTTGTATTATATATTTAATACAGTATATTTTTTACCACATACGTTTTCACTTGTACAACCATTGATTATTTTATTTATATTATAGCATTTATTTGTTTCTCTCTCTTCTCTTTGTATTTTTTATTGTTGTGAACCTTAAATGCAAACCATGCTGTCAGCTAGCTTTTCCTTTAAATATATCTAAACATCACATTTTTAGACAAAAAACAAATCATTTTATTGAGCTGTCAAATCTGACATCTCTTCGCAGAGCTTCATCTGGTGATCTTCCTCGGCCATGAGCGATGGTGTGAACCTGAAGACGATGTCTCAGAGCAGCTCTAGTATTCCTCTGCCACGCAGCCTGACCAGCCTCTCCAAACAGGACACCAAGGGCTTCAGCAGCACTTTACTGGCTCCAGTCACCCAAAACCAGCTGTCTGGACGAACATCCTCATCCATATCTTCTATATCAGTCTCAAAGGAGTTACTTAGAGGGACCGGATCGAGATCTCAGTCTTTACACAGATCTCAGGGGACGCCCGGCAGCACAGGCAGGCCGCCGTTTGCTCCACGTTCGGCTCACAGCAGCCCACATGTGGCCAAACGAGAGATTATCCCATTCAGAAACAATCTTCGGAGGGGCTCGTTGCCCCAGGATGAATTCAGAGACGTGGAGAGACACTCCAACAAGAACTGGAGGTCTGGACATCATCACTTCAGGAGTCTAGACAATGAGGTTGTTGAGTCTCCTAGAGAGCAACAGACGGGTCAAGCCCTTCGCAAGCCAACCAACGGTAATGTCATTTGGGAAATGTCAACCGGGGTTCAGAGGGACTTTCAGAAGCAGCGGATGAAAATGCTGGCTCGTGGTCACAGCGATAGAGGAACGATTGCATCTAAATCGCAGGTGAGCGGCACAAACATGTGTCCTGCAGGAAGGGATTCTCTACGCACGGCAGCAGTGGCACCTTTTAGATTCAGGTGAGATATCAGATATATATCTATATTTTTTTTATTTTTTGCTACTGGTTGGTATTGGACATAGGGCTGGGCGATATGGCCCAAAAAGTTTCACAATTATTATTATTATTTTATTTTATTTTTTTTACATCAAAAATTTTAACCGAATTTAAATGATACTTTTCTCATTTAAATGATTTTTTCTTTATCTGATGATCACTTAAAGTTGATTTTATAACACTGTTAATTGTCATTTTTATGAATCATCATCTTCAAAATAAATATGCATTTTTTTTATACTATGCATTATATTTTTGTGATTCATAAATTTACTTGTAACATTTAAAATGATAGCCTATATATGATATATATAGCGTGATTTTGTAGATAAAATAGTATATAATTCTTATATTAATAATAATAATAATAATAATAGGTTTATTTTATATGCTTATATTTATAGTTATAAATAATTATTGGCTTATTGTAATTTTTTTTTTCCCCCAAATTCTTTTTTTTCCGTTTTAATTTTTCTATTGATTAAATTCATATACCCCCCCACCCCCCAAAAAATAAAAAATATTACCCCCCAAAAAAAGCTTGTGTAATTACTTGAAATCATGAAACATATGCAATTTTACAGTAAGTTATTAAAAGTTTTATATATATATATATATATATATATATATATATATTAAGGCCCTCTAAAATTATTTTTCCCCCCTTCACATTCAGTTTTATTTTTTACCAAATTCTGTGTTTTCCATTAATTTTCTGGATTTCATTTTAATGGTTTCATGAAATGTTCTCGAATTACCTTATTAATCGTTATTTTTATTTATTTATTATAATATTTATTTATTTATTTTTTTAGAAATACTGTATTTGTGTATTTAATTTTTTCTGGTAAATAAATATTCCTTAAAAAAATAATGTTTTAATAATAATTCAATAACTATCATTAGGCCTACTTTAAGTAAAATATTTCTGTCATGGTGTCTTCAAGTTAAACTAAACCTTTTATTTTGACAGGTTGCTGTGAAGACCTTTAAGTGTCTGTCTGTATATGATATGACAATAGTTTTTCTCAAAATAAACTGTAAAATGCTCCTGAAGTGACTCTCGGAGCAGTTTATATGTTTTATGATTTTGTTTATATGTTCATATACTGACATGTTGTTGCTACTATTTTTATGTAAATTTAGATGCTGAAATCTTATCCTCTGAGTAATAAAATTCCCTTTACGAATTAATATGGTACAAACTTTTTCTTTCATTCTGTCTGTGTCTCAGGCTGCAGGTTGGAGAAGACACTGAAGCCTCTCTTGAGGATCTGAGTGATTGTTCCTCAGACTCTATGGAAGTGTGCTGTGAGGATTTGGGTGAGTCTCTCCTAAAAGTACTCCAATATTCATGACCGCAGCGTTTTTTGTTTTTTTTTATAGAATGGCCTTTGTCTTTCTCATACAGAACTCTAGACGGTCGTGAGAAAAGGTCTAAGATTGTTGTCATCTGATATCATCACAGTACTTTTGTGTGAGGGATGCTATGATTCAGATTCAGATATAAAGCAGACGCTGATGTTGTAAATTATGATTGGTGGTCCACGTGAGGAGATTCATGTCTTTGCTTATGTGTTTCTGCCGTCTGAAGCTCTTTTCAGATTCTTGTTGGACTTAGTCAGACCATATGTAGACCTCATACATTAGTGAAAAACTGTCAGCTCATGCTAATGAACAGAGAGCAATCCGCCGATTCTGGATTGCGTTCAGTGCTCTGACAAAGTGGTTTTTGTGGAAGATTGTTTTTGGGAAATGTTTAAGATGTTACATGCCTTGAAGTTGGGAAAGGTTTGCATTTCTAAAACTAGCTTTTGTGACGGTTGTGTTTCCATCAACACTTTACATATTTAACAGTGGTTTTGTTGCATTTAGGCATGTACATTATTTTTACGAGTGCACGTTGTTGAAAATGTCTAATATAACATCTGATATGTTAATGATGTAATATAAAAAATTATATTTTCTTAAAACGCCTCATGAATTTATTTTGATTCTAATTTTAAAAACCATTCAGATTTTTTAAATTAGATTTTTTATTAGAATTAAAATTCTCTTCTCTTTATTTTCATCCTGTAATCTCAATAAATTAATTGTTATATAAATTTGTACGTTTTAAAGTATAAATGTTAAGTAGCCTATTTGTTTGTTTACAGATACGTAAAGTACACAATACCAGTCAAGCGTTTTTGGACAGTATGATTTTTTTAATGTTTTAATGTTTTTAAAGAAGTCTCTTCTGCTCACCAAACCTGAATTTATTTGATCCAAAAGACAGCAAAAACAGTAAAATTTTAAATTTCTTTTACTATTTTAAATTGTTTTTAAATAAATTGTTTTTAAATTTTAATTATTAAACTGTTTTCTATTTAAATATATATTACAATTTAATTTATTTCTGTGATTTCAAAGCTGAATTTTTAGCATCATTACTCACATGATCCTTCTATGTGAGTAATGTAATATATAATATATAAAATCGTTCTAATATTCTGATTTGCTGCTCAAAAAATTTATTATTATTATTATTTTTATTATGCTGAAAACAGCTGAGTCCATTTTTTTCAGGTTTCTTTGATGAATAGAAAGTTCAGAAGAACAGCATTTATCTAAAATAGAAATCTTTTGTAATTATAAATGTGTTTTTTATCACTTTTTGATCAATTTAAAGTATCTTTGCCACATAAAAGTAATTAATTTATTTCCTAAAATAAAATAAATGTCTCTTGAACAGCAAGTCAGTATATTAGAATGATTTCTGAAGGATCATGTGACACTGAAGACTGGAGTAATGATGCTGAAAATGTAGTTTTGATCACAGGAATAAATTAAATTTTAAAATATATTCAAATAGAAAACAGTTATTTTGAATAGTAAAAATATTAAAAGATTTTACTGTTTAAAAAACGGTAATGAAATTTAAATGTGCAAAAATATGAGTATAATGTCCAACACCATGAGTTTACAGACTGTGATCACATGTTTTACATTAATATCCAGCATATGTGCAATGAAGACAGATACGTTTATGACTTTTGAGTGCAAGATTTATGTTGTGTCACTTAGTAATTCTTCGGAGGGGTGTGATTTTTAATGTAGGAATGATGGCATGTGAACAAACAAACAAACAGACAAGCACAGCCATATGTTGCCACAAACACTGAATGAAACACGAGTCATATATCAGTGTGGTGTAATGGCAGCAGCTGACCAGCTACAGATGCCAGCAACCCATGGGATGTTCTCATGTCTGCAAACATCTGCGCTGCTGGCCAACCACAGCCTCCGGATGGGATCCAGATGTTTGGAGAACCTTTGGCTTTCTCTGGAGAGAGGGCGGTAGTCACATCAGGACGTGCGTTTCATACTTTAGGAAGAAAAAACGCTGAGGTCTCTCGCCTAATATGTGTCAGAATCCAGCGCTGTTTTGTGTAAGTGTCGGATCATAGTGATGTATTACATGGTATATATGTCCATAGGGAAGAAAAGAACAGCTCTTGTTTAATTCCTTTTCCTTTAGACAGCTGTGAAGTTGATTTGAGACTTTTGAGATCTCTTTAGATTTTATCAGCATTGAGTTTGGAGAGTTGTGAAATATCGTTAATATCTCAGTTGTTTCTTTTAGACATAATTGAGATTAAATAGATACTTTTCAGATTTATTCAGATTTTTTTTTTATATTTATTATTTCGGTAGGCTACCTTTTACTTTTTAATATTTTCGCTTTTTTCATTTTTCACTATTTTTCACTTTAAATATTTTTAAAGATATTTTAATATCAAATCTTTGTAGTATCTCACATTTTTTACGATATTTTTAATATCTCAGCTGTTTCTTTTAGACATAATTAAGATTAAATAGATAATTTTCAGTTTTTTTTCAGATCTTTTTGTAGTTTTTGCTTTTAGAGATAATTAAAAATATTTGGGTAGGCTACCATTCACTTTTTAATATCTCTCTTTTTTTTAGATACTTGGATAATTATTTCAGAAATAAGATGAATGTAATACTTTTATATGTAGAAATAGTTTCTTTTACACATCAGGACATCTGTAATACTCTGTTAGATGTCATTTAAGTTTTAATTGATATAATTGATGAAAATATTTTTAATATCTTTAAAATATTAAAAAATATATTTTAATGTGAGATCTTTGTAGAATCTGACTTTTTTTTACAATATTTTTAACATTTCAGTACTTTTCAGACATAATTAAGATACTTTTATGATTTTTTTAATATCTGTGTTTTTATTATTATTATTATTATTATTGTTTTTTTTTTTTTTTTTTTTTAGATATTTAAATATCAATTGTTCTGGTCTTATACACACTTATTTTATACATTTAAAAATAAATAAATAAATTGAAATAAATTAAATGAATACTTTATTTTTTATATATTATATATTTACAGTATATCTCATTTTTATAGATATTTCAATCATTTTTCTTAGACATAATTACAATTAAAATAATACTTTAATAGATTTTTATATTGTTATTATTAACTATTATTTATTTATTATAGATATTTTAATGCCAATTATTCTGGTCTTATGGACCCAATTACTTTTTAATAGCTGTTTATATAATATATTTTTTATATATTAAAATACATTTTCAATATACCCTTTTTAGTGATTTTAATATTTTTTATTAGACATAATTGTAATGAAATTAATACTTTCAGATGTTTATATTAGTATTATTAATATTTGTTTATTTACTTATTTATTTTGGTTATTACTTAATTATTCTAGTGTTATAGACCTAATTACGTTTTAATAGTTTTTTTTTTTACACATTAAAATATATTTTTAAATCTCCTTTTTAATGGATATTTTAAGTTATTTAAAAAATTATTAGGCATAATTTAATTTAAATGAATACTTTTAGATTTGTATATTATTATTCTTAATTATTATTATTATTATTATTATTATTATTATCTTTAATATATATTCTTAAAATATTGGTAAAAATGGTAAAATATCAGTTGTTTCTATTAGATATAATAGGTTAATTGGATTGGATTTTAGTTCTCTCATGTTTTTCCATTCTTTTTTTTTTTAGATTTTTTTTTTAGATTTTTTTAATATCAGTTGTTTCTTTTAAACCTAATTGAGAATAAATACTTTTTACACATTAAAATATATACAAATACATTTTTATTATCTCCTTTTTTAGACATTTTTAATATATATTTTTAATGATTTGTGATCATTTTTATTAGGCATAATTTCGATTAAATTATTTTATTTAAAGTTTTTAAAGCTATCTTTAATATCCCAATTGTTTTGACAATAAATTGAGAGCAAATGGAGACACTTAATCTGCTTCATAAAACAAATCAAAAGTGTCTCAAACTGTGCTTAGATTTGCCAAGAAAAGTCAGCAAATTAAACATTTGATCTGGATCTAGTTGACCTGTTTTGTGTTGATCTAACCAAAAAAGGACTTTTTAATCTTTTTTGTGACAACTATTCAGTCCACAGGAAGTATGTTCTTCTTTAAATGATGTCAATGGAAAAATCCCCCACAGAACGAAACGGTCGCTCGTGACGAGTTCAGACAAAAGACCTCATTCTTCTCCCTCGTCAGTAACATCAGAATTACCCCAGATGCCCCGGGACTAGCATGTGTTTGGCCAAGTGTTCGGACCCCCTGCAGGAGCGCGCCGAGCTTTTGATTGAGTCATTGTACCAAACTGGTCAGTTGCATCAGGCTGGTTATGGACGATTCATTTAAGTCACTGCCAGGCTCCCATCAGACTAACAAGGCTGGTTTGTAAAGTGATAAAGACAACAGAAAGTGGATTTGCGGCATGCTGTTACCTTATTTACGGAGGAGATGTGCTCTGTGGAGAGACTCGGCCGTCTTAATGCGTGTTGTGATGTAGGTAGCAGCGTTGCTATGGTGACGCTTCTCCAGCGAAGCATTGCGGAGAACTCCACTGAGAGATGTGTATGGAATATCAGGAGCAGCGATGATGATGCTAGGGATCATCTAAAAACAACACAATGGCTTTATGAAGTGTGGATGGATGGGTTGAGGAGGATGAAGGAGGTGTGATCAAAAACATCTGGGCTTGATTGATTTATTATTGAAAATGTATTCCCACATTGCAAAACAATCCTGCTCTTAATT